>CM053142.1:169776795-170401795 GCA_028571685.1 Heterohyrax brucei | reverse complement strand
TGTTAAATAGAACAAAATATTGTCTGGGCCTGCTATACCCTTGTACTTGTTGCTTTGTTAGAGCCCACTCTTACAGCCACGTGTCAATTCACCTCATTGAGGGTCTTCCTATTTTTTGCCGATCCTCTACTTTACCAAGCATGATGTCATTCTCCAGTGACTGATCCCTCCTGATAACATGTCCAAAGTAAGTCTTACCATACTTGTTTCTAAGGAGCATTCTGGATGTAGTTTTTCTGGTAGTCCACGGTATGTTCAATGTTCTTTGCCAACACTAAAATTCAAAGGCATCAATTCTTCTTTGGTTTTCCTTATTCATTGTCAAACTTCTGCATGCATAGGAAGTGAACGAAAACATTATGGCTTGGGTCAGGTGCACCTTAGTCCTTAAAGTGACGTCTTTGCATTTTAACCTTTAGAGAGGTCTTTTGCAGTAGATCTGCCCAATGCAATACATCATTTGATTTGTTAGCTGCTTCTTCTGTGAGTGTTGATTGTGAATTCAAGTAAAATGAAATCCTTGACAACATCAATATTTTTTCTACTTATCATAATGTTGCTTATTGGTCCAGCTGTGAGGATTTTTGCTTTCTTGATGTTGACGTGCAATCTATACTGAAGGCTGTGGTCTTTGATCTTTACCAGTGTTTCGAATCCTTTTCACTTCCAGCAAACAGAGTTGTGTCTTCCTCATAGTATAGGTTATTAATGAGTCTTCCTCTAATCCTGACACCCCACTGATCTTAATAAGGTCCAGTCTTGGCATGTAGACTCAATAGGTATGGTGAAAGCATACAGTCCTGACACATAATCTTTCCTGACTTTAAACTATGCAGTTTCCCCTTATTCTGTTTGAACAACTGCCTACTGATCCATGTACAGATTCCTCATGAGCACAGTTAAATGATCTGGAGTTCCCATTCTCTGCAAGGTTACCCACAATTCGTTATGATCCACACCATCAAGTACCTTTGCGTAAGTCAAGGCAAACTGACAGACACGTGGGGGACAGAGCCATAGAGATCATTTAGTTCTATCCTCCCAATTTATAGATGAAGAGATTGAGATCCAGAGTGGTTAAAATTTCAGTAAATTCACACAAGCAGTCAAATGTTCTTATATGAAGCAGTTGGAAACTGTTGGTAAAACAGCCTGTTCTCCACACAATCAAATGCGTTTGCTTAGTCAATAAAACACGTCTTTCTAGCTTTCCCTGCTCTCAGCCAAGCTCCATGTGACATCAGCAGAGATATCCCTGGTTCCAAGTCCTCTTCTGAATCTGGCTTGAATTTCTGGTAGTTTCCTGTTCGTATATTGTTGCAGATGCTCTTGAATGATCTTGAGCAAAATTTTATTCACATGTGATACCAGTCATATTGTTTAATAATTTCTGCATTCAATGGGATCACCTTTCTTAGGAATAGGCAAAAACATGGATCTCTTCCAATTGGTTGGCCAGGTAGCTGTCTTCCAACTTTCTTGGTATAGTTGAGTGAGCACTTCCAGTGCTGCATCCATTTGTTGAAACATCTCAATTGAAATTCCATTAATTCCTGGAGACTTATTTTTTACCAATGCTTTCAATGCTGCTTCAACTTTTTCCTTAAGTACCCTCGATTCCTGATCATATGCTATCTCTTGAAATGGTTGAAGGTCGACCAGTTCTTTCTGGTATAATGACTCTACATATTCTTTCCATCTCCTTTTGATGCTTTCTGAGTCTTTTAGCATTTTCCCTGTAGAATCCTTCACTATTACAACTGGAGGCTTGAATGTTTTCTTCAGTTCTTTCAACTTGAGAAATGTAGAATGCATTCTTCCCTTTTGGTTTTCTGTTTCCAGCTCTTTGCACATGTTGTTATAACACTTTACTTTGTCTTCTCAAGCCTCCCTTTGAAATCTTCTGTTCAGTTCTTTTAATTCTGTCATTTTCTGTTTTTGTGCTGTCTTTATATCGTGTGAGTGCCAAGGTTATACTGGCTTAATAGAATGAATTTGGGAGTATTTCATCTTTTTTTATGCTCTGGAATACCTTTAGAAGTTTTGGTGTTAACTCTTCTCTGAACCTTTGATAGAATTCCCCAGTGAAGTCTTCCGGGCCAGGGCTTTTTTTGCATGGAAATTTTTTAATTAGCTTTTCAATCTCTCCTTTTTGATGGATTTGTTTAGTTGTTCTGTGTCTGTTTTTGCTAGCTAGGGTAGGTGGTGTCTTTCTAGAAAATTGTCCATTTCCTCTAGGATTTCAAATTTATTAGAGTACAATTCTTTGTAGTATTCTGTTATGATTCTTTTAATTTCAATAGGGTCTGCTATGATATTACCCATCTCGTGTCTTACGCAGGTTATTTGCTTCTTCTCCTGTTTTTTCTTTTGTCACTTTGGTAAGTGGTTTATCAATTTTGTTAATGTTTTCAAAACACCAGCTTTTTGACTTGTCAACTCTTTCAGTCATCCCTCTATTTTCTATTTCATTTATTTCTGCTCTAATTTTAATAATTTGCTTTCTTCTGGAGCCCAATGGATTCTTTTGCTGGGATCTTTCCTGTTGTTAAAGTTGAAGAGTTAATTCTTTTGATTTGGGCCCTTTCTTCTCTTTGGATGTGCACATTTCTTGAGATGAATTGACCTCTGAGCACTGCTGCTGCTGTGTCTCATAGGTTTAGTAGGACGTGTCTTCATTCTTGTGTTATTCTATGAAATTCTTTATTGTATCTGTGACTTCTTCTAGTACCCAGTAGTTCTTGAGCAAAATGTTATTCAGTTTCCATGATTTTTATTTTACTTGCATCTTTTTTCTGTTATTGATTTCTAGTTTTATGGCTTTATGGTATGAAAAGGAGCTTTACATTATTTCAGTATTTTTAATTTTCTTGAGAATTACTCTGTGGCTTAACGTGTGGCCAATTTTGGAGAACATTCCATGTGTATTGGATAAGAAAGTATACTTGGCTGCTGTTGGATGAAGAGTTCTGAATATGTGTGTGAGGTCAAGTTGGTTGATTGTGGCAATTAGATCGTCCATGTATTTACTGGGCTTTCTTCGAGATCTTTTGTCCTTTACTGAGAGTGGTGTATTGAAGTCTCCTACTATTATTGTGGAACTGTTTGTTTCTATTTTCAGTGCACACAGTATTTGTTTTATGTACTCTGGAACATTGTCATAAGGTGTGTAGATACTTAGTATGGTTATGTCTTCCTGCTGTAGTAACCCTTTAACCATTATACAGTGTCCTTCCTTATCCTGTGGTAGATTTAACTTTAAAGTCTATTTTGTCAGAGATTAGTATTGCCACTCTTGCTCATTTTGAATGTTATTGGCCTGATGTATTTTTTCCAATCTTTGAGTCATAATTTGTTTGTGTCTTGAGTATATTGTGTGTTTCATATAAGCAGCATACAGATAGATCATGCTTTTTTATCCAACCTACTACTCTCCTTCTCTTTATTGGTTCACTTAGTCCATTTACATTCAGTGTGATTATTGATACAGATGATGTTAGTGCTGTCATTTTAATGCCTTTTTTGGCATTTTTGGACAGTTTGTGGGCAGTTCCCCTGTTGCATTCAATTTTCTGTGCTGAGTCTCTTTTCTTTACATGTTTTCTTTTCATGGTTTTCAGTGTTTGTTTTCTTGAAACTGTGATTGCATGTTTTGTTTGTTTTGCAGTTTGTCATTCTGACATGTAGAATTATAGGTTTCTTTTGCAGTTACTCCCTTATTCCCCTTTATTAATCTATAAGCAATCCAAACTTCAATATTTTTGTATCTCCTTAACTTCCTCCACATCTAAAAGATCTGTGTGTACATTTTTTGACCCTTTTTTTTCATATAATATAGCTGTCAATTAAATCCTGAAATCTCTGAATTTCTATTTTTTGTGATTTGGTTTTGGCTAACTCTTTTGAGTTTCCTTTCCTGATGGTATCTAGATGTTCTATTGAGTGTTGGAT
Source organism: Heterohyrax brucei (assembly GCA_028571685.1). NCBI lineage: Eukaryota > Metazoa > Chordata > Mammalia > Hyracoidea > Procaviidae > Heterohyrax > Heterohyrax brucei. The sequence continues at coordinate 170,397,844 of CM053142.1, read as the reverse complement.
GTTTAAGTATATATCCAATGTTATTAATTTTCTAATTGAAGAACTTCTTTTAACATTTCTTGTAATTTTGGTTTGGTTTTTGCAAATTCTCTAAACTTCTCTTTATCTGTGCAAGTCCTAGTTTTACCTTCATATTTGAGAGAAAATTTTTCAGGATATACAATTCTTGGTTGGCAGTTTTTTTTTCCTTCAGGGATTTGCATAGGTCATCCCATTGTTTTCTGACCAGTGTGGTTTCAGCTGAGTAGTCTGAGCTTAGTCTTAATAACTTTCCTTTGTAGTTTATTTTTTTTTAAGCCTGGCTGCCATAAGTAGTCTTTCCTTATCTCTAGTTTTATTGAGCTTCATTGTAATATGCCATGGTGTATTTCTTCTGGGGTTCAGTGAGTATCCTGAATGGAGATGTTTTCATCTTTCATGTCAGGGAAGTTTTCTGTCAGCAGGTCTTCAGTAATTCTCTCTGTGTTTCCAGCCCTCCCACCTTGTTCTGGTACCCCAATCATTCCTATATTATTCCTCTTAATAGAGTCCACTTCACTCTTAACTTTTCTACATTCTTATTGCATCTTTTATCATATTTTTTCCTATTGTAGGCTGGTGTCATTTATTTTGTCTTCAGTATTGCTAATTTTGCATTCTATATCCTCCACCCTGCTTCTTTGACTTTTTATTGAGTTATCAAGCTCTATGATTTTATTGTTCATCTGTCAAATTTCATATCATTGCTGCTCAAGCATTTCTTGCAGCTTGTTTAATTTTTCAGTGTGCTGTGCTGCATTTTGCCTGATCTCTTTCCTGATATCTGGCACAGCTCTGTACATCAATCTTCTATTCTGTCTCTGATAATTGCAGGAGCTCTTCTTCATCTGGAAAATCCATTAATACTTTATTTTGGGGAGTTTTCAGAAGCCATGACAGTCTGCTTCTTTAGATGTCTGGAATTCGATTGTTGTCTCTGAGCCATAAGAAAGTTTTGTTATCATGGTTTCAGTTGTATCTAAGGATGTTCAAGCTTTTTAAGCTGGCACATCCCCTTGCAGCTGCCTCTGGTCTGGGTGGGTCAAGCTGCAGCCATGCCTATCAAGATATAGAATGCAGAATTAGCAATATCAAAAACAAAGTTCTGATGTTTTTGAGGCTTAATAGTTTGGTTGACCCATTTGATATCTCTCTTTAGGGGCTGGGCTGGTGTTTTTCAGTGCAGTCTGATGACTTTCTGCTCCTTGATCTTACTGTACCACACTGCACTGTTGTCACTGCAGCCCACAAGCAGGCACATCAGTTGCACCACCGCCACAGTTCCTGGCCAGGGGGTCACCCATGCTTTCAGCAGCACCATGGCCACTGCTGTCTCTGGACTGGGCAGGTTGGTGGTGGAGCCTTGGCCGCGGCTCTCAAGTAGAGGAAGAGTCACGCACACTCTTGCTGCTGCTTCATGGTCACACAGATCCCCTTGCCACTGCCTCTGTGCTGGGAAGTTGCTCACAGAGCCGTGGCTGCAGCTCTCAGGTAGGGGAGGGCATGATTCCCTTGATGTTGCTGCCATTGCTTCTGGGCAGAGTGGGTTGCTTGTGCAGCCTCGCCGCAGCCCTCAAGTTGGGGAGGGGCCACATACCCTTTTGCTGCTACTCCTGAGTCACAGGTACATCCCCTTGTAGTTGCCTCTGGACTGGGTGGGTTGAGCTGTGGCCATGCCTGTCAGGAAGGTGAGGGGTCTCTTGCCCCTTGCTGATGCCACTGCTGCCTCTGGGCTAGATGTGGTGCTGGCACAGCCTCAGTCACAGCTCACAGGCAGAGGAAGGGGTCGCACACACTTTCCTAGCTGCTCCTGGGTCTCAAGCTCCCCCTGCAGCACTGTCACTGCTGCCCCAGAGTCACGCTTATTCTCAAAGTTTCCCTTTCCCCAGGCCATGTGTACACTCACATCATTGCCCAGGCAGTCAGGTGCTCCCTGTTATCTGCTCTCAGGACCAAAGGAACCAAGCTCCTGGCCTGGACCTTTCTAGGGCAGTGGGGCCACTGAGCCCTAATGCTCTCTGATCACCAGACTGATCTCAGGCCCCTCTGACCTGTGTAGAAACTTTCTCCCTGGTCTGCTTTGTTTAGCAGATATGGATCACTTTTGCGAGCCCCAGAGTTGCTCCAGAGCTGGTGGTGTCCCTCAGTCCTGTGCTGTGACTTTGTTTTCACTGGGGAGTTTCACTCTGCCCACTTCACCTTTAGCTCAGGGGATCTCTTTGTCAGGAGCCATGTTGTTTCCTCCTTGGTGGCCCAACACTCCTACGATCTTCCTGTCACCCACTCTGTTCTTGTGTTTTTCTACCAGGTGTTCAGGGCTCCTGAAATGCTCAATCTGGTTGGTTTAATTGATTCTGCAGTTCTTTGTTTTTAGTGGGTTCAGCAAGGTCATGTGGCTACACAACCATGTTGACTCTGTCTCCCCTTTCCTGTCTTTTTAGTGACCTCTTGCTTTTTTCATGGATGATGTCTTTGATGTCATTCCACAACTCCTCTGGTCTGTGGTCAGTAGTGTTCAATGCATCAAGTCTACTCTTGTGATGGTCTCTAAACTTAGGTTGCGTATACTTAAGGTTGTATTTGGCTCTCAGTGGCTTGTTCTAATTTTCTTCTGTTTCAATTTGAACTTGCATATAAGCAGTTGATGGTCTGTGCTGCAGTCAGCACCTGGGCTTGTTCTGACTGCTGATATTGCACTTTGCCATCATCCCTTTCCACAGATGTAATCAATTTGATGCCTATGTATTCTGTCTGGTGAGGTCCATGTGTGTGGTCACCATTTATGTTGGTGAAAAAAGATATTTACAATGAAGAAGTCATTGGTCGTGCAAAATTTTATCATTTAATCTCCAGCATTATTTCTGTCACTGAGGCCATATTTCTAAACTACGGATCCTTCTTTGCTTCCAACTTTGTATTCCAATCACTAGTAGTTATCAGTGCATTCTGGTTACATTTTCAATCAATTTCTGACTGCAGAAGCTGATTAAAATCTTCAATTTCTTCATCTTTGGCCTTAGTGGTCAGTGCATAAATTTGAATGATAGTTGTGTTAACTGGCCTTTCTTGTAGGTGTATGGATATTAGCCTATCACTGACAGTATTGTACTTTGGGACAGATCTTGAAACGTTCTTTTTGATAATGAATACAACACTCTTCTTTTTCAAGTTTTCATTCCTGGCATAGTAGACCATATAACTGACCAGTTTAAAATGGCCAACACTGGTCCATTTCAGCTCACTAGTGCCAGAATGCAGACAGGAAGAATATAAGTTCCCAAATCACAAGAGTTCACAGTGTTGGGAAAATAAAGACAAAACAGTTGCCCTTTGAGTCAACTCCAACTTATGGCCATAGAGTCACTGTAAGTTGAAATTGATTCTACAGCAATGGGTTTGGTTTGGGGTTTATGTGAATCAGAGTGGAACTGTGTCCCCTGGGGTTTTCTGAGAAAATGCCTATTTTTCAGAAGTAGATCACCAGGCCTTTCTTCCAAGGCACTTCTAGGTAGACTGCAACCTTATGGTTAGCAGATGAGTGTGTTAACCCTTTGTACCACTAATGGAATAGAAACAGAGCAATAACCAATGTAAATACACTTATAGATGCCTAAGGTAAGAAGGAAATTTGAATGACCATTACTTTACCCAGGCAGCAGGTAGACATGCAGCAGACATAATGTTAACTATTATGTGTAATTCTACCCCCTTAACAAACTCCTGCAAGGCTATCCTTTTATGATACATTGCTGCTGTTAGGTAGTGTCAAGTTGGTTCTAACTCATAGCAATCCCATGCACAACAGACTGAAACACTGCCCGAGCCTCAGCCATGCTCACAATCATTGTAATGCTTAAGCCTCTTATTGCAGCCACTGTGTCAGTGTGTCTCCTTGAGGTCGTCTTCTTTTTTGTTGATCCTCTACCAAGCATGATGTTCATCTCTGGTGACTGATTCTTCCTGACAACATGTCCAAAGTATGTTAGACGCAGTCTTGCCATTCTTGCTTCCAAGGAGCACTCTGGTTGTACGTCTTCCAGAACAGATCTGTTTGTTCTTTTGGCAGTCCATCGTACATTGAAAATTCTCTTCCAACACCACAAGGCAAAGGCTCAGTTCTTCTGTCTTCCTTATTCACTGTCCGGCTTTCACATGCATATGATGTGTTTGAGATAAAGGGGTCCAAACTGGCTCCTGGACCCTACCATGCAGTGACCAGGAAAAAAAATTCTGCACAGAGGACTGTAACCTGACAGGAATTTCCTCTAGAAACAAGCCCAAAAGGAGGAGTTATTCACTAAAGGGGAACTAATTTTCATGGAGAATGAACCACATACTCTTTGGTTACACTGACTCACTTAAGAAAATTTACAGAAAGTACTATCTTTTTGCTCAGGCCAGCCAAAAGCCAAGTGCCGTTGAGTCGCATGTGATTCATTTTTGCTACAAGTAATGTTTAAACATAAGACGACACTCCAAGTGGATGAAAACATGGCAGCTGGCCCGTTCAAACTAGATGGCAAACCCAGGAAAATTCTCAGACCTATGCTACATGTTGAGTTTATGCCCTACACAAGTGAGCTGGGCTGAAGGGGATGCTGAAACCTGGCCTCCGTTCTTCCTTTGAACCGGTGTGTGTGAATGGGTGGCTGCATCAGCCTGAAAGAAGGGGCACTGTCTTAGTCATCTAGGGCTGCTTTAACAAAATACCACAGGTGGGTGACTTTAAAAAAGGAAATTTTATTTGTCGCAACCCAGTAAGCTGAAAGTCCAAATTCAGGGTGTCTATTCCAAGGGAAGGCTTTCCCTCTTTGTCAGCTCTGGGGGAAGGTCCTTGTGTTGCATCAGCCTGACTCTGGTAGAAGAGCATCATGGAGCAGGATGCTCTCTACTCCCGGTGCTGCTTTCTTGATGGGATAAGATTCCCACCTCTCTACTTGCTTCTCTTTCCTTTTATTTCTTGTAGAATAAAAGGTGGTACAAGTATTTTAGTCAGCTAATGCTGCTTTAACAGAAATACCACAAAGTAGATGGTTTTAACATAGAAAAGCTTATTTTTACACTGTCCAATAGGCTACAAGTCCAATATGAGGATGTTTGTTCCAGGGGAAGGCTTTCCCCCTTGTCAGTTCTGGAGGAAATTCCTTGTGTTGCATCAGTCTTTGTTCAGGGAGCATCTTGGCACAGATCTGAAGAACGTGCTCTTCTCCCAGTGCTGCTTTCTTGATGGTGTGAGGTCTCCAATTCTCTGCTTGCTTCTTTCTGTTTTTATCTTCTGTAGGAGGAAAAGATGAAGGGTGGTGCAAGCCGTACTCAGGGAAACTCCCTTAGCAATGGTGTGGCAGTCCCACCCTAATCCTCATTTAACATAATCATCCTATCTATCAGTCAGAGGCAGAGATTAGGATTTACAGCATCAGAAAACAACAAAATGGAGAGCAATCACAGAATACAGGGAATCCTGGCCCAGCCAAATTATTTTGGGGGGGACACAGTTCAAACCATGACAGCAAGCCACACTCCAGAGAAACTCTTTTTGCACTGGAGAAGGGAGGTACCAGATACCATATTTATATTTCACACAAAGATGCTTGTTACCCACTAAACCTAGAGGAAGCCACTTTTCCTAATTCCTCTCCCCAGGGGGTACCAATTTGTATATGCTAGCAAGTACTCCAGCTTCCCTCACCACCTCTAATAACCTGCTAGTTCTAAGATCAAGTAGGGTGGGTACAGGGCACCCAATTTCTAGTAGCTTGAAGTATTCATTCCCTAATTAGAAAAGGCAACTTCATAAAGGACTTGGACCTAATTTAGACACTGGTCTTTTCCAAAGGGCTGACTGGAGAGTTTTAGAAAATGATTGGTCCTCTTCTCTTAGATTTTTGTTTGTTTGTTTGTTTAATTAACTTTTTATTTTAAGATAACTGTAGATTTAAATGCAGTTATAAGAAATGATAACCACAAAGTCAACAGTTCAAATCTATTAGGCGCTCCTTGAATACTCTGAGGGTCAGTTCTACTCCAGCCTGTAGGGTCGCCATGAGCCAGACCCGACTCGACAGCACTTGGCTTGGCTGGCTATAAGAAATGATTCTGAGCACAGCGAATTTTTGTTCATAGAGAAGGAACAACTCAGGCAAAGAGGGTGGGACAGTGGTTGCACAACTCGAAGAATATTGAATGCTGCTGGATTGTGCTTATAGAAATGGTTGGATTGGTCTACGTATTGCTGTGTAGATTCTCAACAACAACAAAATAAAATTTATACAAAATTCAGTGCAATCCCACTCCCCTTTACCCAAGATTTATTTTTCTTGAACCAGCACTTACTGTGCACTTTTTCTGGGCCAGGCATTAGGAAAACAAAGATGCTCAGACAGGACCCTGCTCCTCAGGAACTTATATTCTTGTGATGAAAACAGACACAGAAGGTCTTTTTGATGGAGGTTGTGGTGCAAAATGCCAAGAGACAAGTGAGCATCTTGGAGAAAGTGTCCTGGATGGTGTCTTGGGGATAAGTAAAAGTTGTCCAAGAAAAAGGGGCACTGGAAGGTCAGTCTGAGCAGAGAAAAGAGCACAGGCAAGAGCTCAGAAGTGTGAGATACCATGGTGTGTGCTGGGAGTCATTCAAGTAATTTTAGCATGGATGGAAGCAAAAATTCAAAGAAGGGAGTTCAGAGGCATTTGGGGAATGAGAAGGGAATGTTGTGTGATCTTGGCCTCCCACATCCATGCTGCAGAAATAAAAAACAGATGGGAGAAGCACTCCTAAACATGGCCCAAGCATAGCCAGACCTCTGAGAGGGAGGCGAGACTCTTACTCTAATCCAAGGATCCCACAGATCCCTCACTTTCAAGCCCTGGGGTAGAGCCCACTTCCTTCCACTACCTTCATCCAAGGCCAAGGGCAATACATCTATCTAGCCCACCTCCTTGTAGTGGGGAAAAAAATCCCTCTTCTACTGCACAAGGACAGTACTTAAAATAAAATAGTGTCTTCGCTACCAACCTAGGGCTGACACATTGGGCACAGTGGAGCTCAGTGGTCCTTGGCTCCCTAGTGGTGTGCAGTGTCCAGAAGTTCCCAAGGGCCCAGTGAAGGACTTAGAAGATGCAGTCTGGAGAGTTCACTAGAAGGTTACCAAAGTAGGGGCTATAGCACAGAGCATCTGAGATGGGGATCAAAGGGGAATCCTAGGCACACTCTGAAAAAATATACAATCCCAGAGAGCCAAGGTGAGGCCCAAATTAGCCAGGAGGTCCTCAGAGCCTGACTGAGCTGCAAGAAAGCAGACCTGGAGTACTAGCCACAGGTGCTATAGAAGATGCCAGCAGACAGAGGAGGAACCAGCTAAAAAGAGAACATCATTTCTTCTAAGACAGTGCAGATCCAGGGGGCAGTGTGAGGAGGCACCCGGATCTGACTTCTCACTACCTGCCCTCATGGAGATGCACTAAGCAAACTCATGTACCAACATGCCACTGGGAAGAGAAGACAGGGAAGAAATACTGAAATACTTCAGTACTGAGGTGCTTCAGTTCGTGTTTCCCTTTTACTCGGCAGGATGGGGTTCATAAGGAAGATTGTGGTAATGTATAGAAAGATATGACAAATAGCAAAGAAACTGAAGTTGTAATGATTTCATTCTACTTGGATTGACAATCACACCCGTGGAAGAAGCGGTCATGAAATCACACAACTATTGCACTGGGCAAGTCTGCTGCAAAAGACCTCTTTAAAGTGTTGAACAAGCATAGATGTTACTGTGATGTTCAAGGTACAAGTGAGCAGGTGACACAAACCATGGTCTTTTCCTTTTTTTAAAAAAAATTGTGATTGAGTGATGTGTAAAATCCAGATTAAATTTGCATGCCTGTCTATCTGTAGCTCCTTCTGCTGTCCTTGCCCGGTGACAGCACACTCCTCCTTTCTGTTCTATACATGTCATATCCTCTTAACATCTCCTGTCCCCTCTTCTTCACCTCCCGCTAGTAAGAGGCCAATAGGATACATCCTATAAATGCATAGAACCATAAATTGCACACACAACATGGTCACCTGTGTCCCCCAGTCCAATCCATTCCTGTTCAAAGAGTTGACCTCAATAATGACCTATGATCAGGGGCAGCATCAATATAGGGTCCATGCTCCCAGGGCAATGCCTAGGCCTTCAGACCCTCAATTGCAGTCTTTTAGTGGAGTTCTCAGGGTGCACCCCTTTTCATTCTCGTGTTGCCACTGGGAGTCAACAATGTGAGCCCCATCATGACTGTCATTGGTGGTGCCCAGGCATCATCTAGTTCTTCTGGTCACATGTTGATGTAGTCACCCATTCACGTGGGTCTTTCTGTCTTCTGAGTTCTCTCTTCCATGTTGTTGTTGCCCTTGGTGATCATCTGTTCCAGCTGAGTTGGGACCATTTGGTGTACCCAGATGGCAGCTTGCTAGCTTTTAAGATCGCAGATGCCACTCACCAGTACAGGATGCAGAAGATCCTCTTAGCAATAGTCTAGTTATACCAATTAGCCTCGATGTCCCCTGAGAGCAAAACCATGCTCTTTTAAATCACTTCGTATGCATGTGGGAGTTACATAGACAATGAGAAAGTAAAACTGAAGGTGAATTGATTCATTTGAATTTGAATCCTGGTGTTGGGAAGAACTTTGAGTATACAGGGACTGACAGAAAAATGAGCAAATTTTTCTTGGAGGAAGTACAGCCACAATGTTCCTTAAAAGCACAGATAATGAGACCTTGTCTTGCTTACTTCAGACACATCATCAGCAAAGACCAATCACTAGGAAATGACATTGTGTTGAGTAAATTAGAGGGTCAGTGAAAACAATAAAAACCCTTCCTGAGATGTGTTGACACGATAGCTACAATGGGCTCAAACATTCCAAGAATGGTGAGGATGCCACAGGACTGGGTGATGTTTCATTCCGTTATACATTCGGTAGTTGGAAGGTGGAGCCAACTTGGTAGCAACTAGCAGTAACCACAGAGACCCTGGTGGCATAGGGGGTTGAGTGCTGCTTCTGCTAACCTAAAGTCAGCAGTTCAAATCAGTCAGGTGCTTGTCGCAAACTCTGTGGGGCAGTTCGACTCTGATCTATAGGGTCTCCATGAGTTGGAATCAACTCCATGGCAGTAGGTTTTCAGAAAAACAAGAAAGCTGCATTTTCTTTGAATAAATGACTGTATTGTATATGGATGATAAACCCCTCCAAATGTGGCTTATGAATATTTCTGGCCGGGTTTTTGATGAAATAGTTTTGTTTTAATATTGAATGCCAAGGAGTCTATGCCATTTGGTGACTTCTGAAACATGCAATATTCTCTGCAGTGCAGATGACACAGCCTTGCTTGCTGAAAGGGAAGGAGACTTGTAGCACTTACTGGTGAATATTAAACTACAGTCTTAGGTATGGATTACATCTCAACATCAAGAAAACAAAAATCCTCACACCTGGACTAACAAGCAACATCATGATAAACAGAGAAAAGACTGAAGTTGTCAAGGATTTCCTTTTACTTAAATACACAATCAACACTCATGGAGGCATCAGTCAAGAAATCAAATGATGTATTGCGTTAAATAAATATGCTGCAAGAAATTTCTTCAAAGTGTTAAAAAGCAAAGTTGTCACCTTGAGGACCAAAGTATGCCTGAACCAAGTCATGGGGTTTTCAATCACCTCAAATGTGTACAAAAGCTGGACAGCAAACAAGAAGACGGAGGAACTAATCCCTTTGAATTATGGTGTTGGCACAGGCTTCCGGAAGAGTGAACAAATCTGTCTTGGAAGAAGCATAGCCAGAATGTTCCTTTGAAACAAGGATGGCAAGACTTCATCTCATGTGCTCTGGACATGTTATCATGAGGGACCAGTCCCTGGAGAAGGATGTCACAATTGGTAAAGGGTCAGAAAAGAGGAAGACCCTCAAGACACAGTGGCTGCAACAATGGCTGATTGTGAGGATGGCGAAGAACTGGGCAATGTTTTGTTCTAGCTGTACATAGGATTGCTATAAGTTGACTCAGTGGCACCTAACGCCAATGAAAGAACAGATGAGTTCAGTCTTTAACCATCCTGAAGTGCAAAGATGTGACAACTCCTGGTACATCTCCTGAAGAGGAAACAAAGACTGCTGCCTCAGCACAGAGGCAACCTTGGGTCTGTGCACTGTCTCACTCCAGGGCAACTGGTTTTTGTAACATCCCCCGCTGAAATCAAAGTAGAAAAAGACAAATAGTGTGGGATAAAGGAGAGAGCAGGATCCTTTATGGGCAAGACTTAAAATTTGACAGCTTATGAGTCACTGATATTTGTGGAGTATTTTGTAAAATAAAAAAGTAATTTTATTAGTAAGCTTTGATGTGTTAACAAGCAAAGTCAAATCTCAGGGACTTAAAACAGTGGTTTATTTCTCCCTTGAGTTGTATGGAAGCTGCGGTGGGCCATGGCTCTGTACCAGGCCCGGCCCAGCCCTGGCTCTGCTCCGGCTTCTCATTTCCAGACCCAGATTGGAGGAGCAGCCCCTGTGTGAGACATGCCTGGGAAAGAGCAAGAGAGTTGGGACAAAGTAAGATGTATCTTAAACCTTATGCTCCAAAGTGAGGAATGTTATATTCACTCACATCTCATTGGCCAAAGCATGTCACATGACGAAGCACAAATCCAATGAAGTAGGGATAAAAGCTCATCCCATAAATCCTTCACATGACAAGTGGTGGAGATGAAAAATCCTCTTACAGGAAAGAGGTAAGAAGTAATAGAAAAAAATAATGTAATCTACCATGATAATACAATTTGGAAAATACAGAGAAGTTTACAGAAGAAAATAAAACTCACCTGTAATTGCACTGTTAACATTTTGATGTATTCTCTTTGAGGATGTGTATATGGTTGCTTGTTCTGACAAATCTAGGATTATACAATATATACAAGTATATACCTACTTTAGAGGCTGCTTGTTTATATAAAACTACACATTGAACTGTTCTCCTGATAAATATTTTTTAAAATATCGTTTTGTTAAGCTGAGTTTTCTGGATATAACCAAACATTTCCAAGGACAGAATAACAGGGGCAGATGTCTGGGGACTATGGTTTCAGGGGACATCTAGATTAATTAGCATCACAGAATTTAGTAAGAAAATGTTCTGTATCTCATTTTGTTGACTGACGTCTGGGGTCTTAAAAGCTACCAAGCAGCCCGCTAAGATACTCTAATTGGTTCCAACCCCCCTGGAGCGAAGGAGAATGGAGAATACCAAAGATGCCAAGAAAATATTAGCCCAAGGAACAGAAAGGACCACATAAACCAGAGACTCCATCTGCCTGAGACCAGAAGAACTAGATGGTGCCTGGTTACCACCAATGACCACCCTGACAGGGAACATAACAGAGAGTCCCTGACAGAGCAGGAGAAAAGTGCAGTGCAGAGCTCATATGCATGTAAAGAGACCAGACTTAATGGTCTGACTAGGAGACTGGAGAGATCTCAGAAGACATGGTCCCTGGACTTTTTGTTAGCCCAGAACTGAGACCTTTCCTGAAGCCAACTCTTCAGACAAAGATGAGGCTGGAATGTAAGACATAAAGTGATACTGGTGAAGAAAGTGCTTCTTGGCCCAAGTACGTACATGAGACCAAATGGGCAGCTGCTATCTGGAGGTGAGATGATAAGGCAGAAGGGGACAGGAGCCAGTTCAATGGACACAAGAAATTTGGGGTAGAAGGGAAGAGTGTGCTGTCACATTACGGGGAGAGCAACTAGGGTCACATAACAATCAGTGCATAAATCATTATATGAGAAATGAACTGTAACTGTAAACTTCTATTTAAAGCACAATTAAAAAGATATCATTTTGATACTGTTGTTGTTGTCATCGAGTCAGCCGCAAGCTCAAGGCATCGCATTGTACCACAGGACAGGACAGGAGTGATCTGTAGGGTCACTTTACTGCCTGCATAATATTTGTATTAGTCTGAATATTGTAGGTTTGTAGCCATAATAAACTGTTCTCAGCTTTGTTGTGTAGCATCAAACAACAAAGTGGCTTTCTCATTCAAGCTGCAAGTCCAGTGCAAGTCACCACCAAGGCTCTGCTCATCTTGTTCACCGTGGAACTGAAGCGTGGAGCAGCGGCCGTCTCCAGCTCATCCAGCAGCGGTGCTAGAGTGAAGAGCAGATCGGGGAAAACATACTTGTATGTTGCCTCCCAAAACATGTGCCGCCTAAAGCTCTCACATTTTATTAGCTTCTTCAGGTAAATCACTGCGATATCTTGCAGATCCTCCAACCTTGAGGCTGGGACTATTTCTCTACCCCTTGACTCTGGGCTCAGCTGGGCAACTTAGCCCATAGTAATATAAGCAGAGGCTTGACAAGTGCTTGTACATTGAGGCTTGCTCCTTCTTAATGCTCTTAGCAGAGTCTAAAGTTGACTTCCCAGAGGATGACAGACCACACTAATACCAGTGGTGTGTCCTGAAAGAGCCTAGTTTACATAAAGCATGCTAAGAATAAAGCAGCAACTGCCTTTTAAACATTCAGAGCAATAACCACAAGAGGCCAATTGCTGTATTAACCCTTACACCAGAACCGTGAGTCCAAAGGTCGGGAGTGTTCGTGAACAGACAAAAATCACTCGGCAACAGATTTTTCGCGGGCAGAGACTGAACAGGATAATAAGATACCCTGGTGTTATGGTGAGGCCGGGCTGTATTTGCGCTCGCTTGTGTAGTGTGTTGAAGAATGTCAAAACTTGTAGTTGTCTGATTGATTAAGAACCTTCTTCCTCAGAGGATAAGAGGTCTGACCCGTGTAACACAAGACAGGCAGCGTCTGAGGACTGCATTCCTCTCTGCCTCAGCTTGTACACAAGCTCAGAATCAATCCTCTTTGTTCCCCACCCTGCTGTGGTCTTTACTGGCGACAGTCACATGGGGCTGAACAGAGAATCTGAGAGGAGTCACAACAGGGAGAGAGGGGCCAAACTGCCCCAGACACGTAAGTGAGGCCATCCTCAACCATGCGGCCACAGCTGAGCCAGTCCCGACCAGAAGAACCAATCAGCCAAGCCACAAAGTTTTGAGGTTATTTTAAGCCACTAAACTGGGGGGCGGTGGTTTGGTATGCAGCAAGAACTAGCTTATATTTTTTTTTAAAAGTTTGTCTTTTAATCACAACCCATTGCCATTGAGTCAATTCCAGCTTACAGTGACCCTAAAGCTTGTAAACCAAACCGTTGCCTTCCAATTGACTCTGACTCGTAGAAACCTATATGACAGCTGTAGACCTGTCCACAGTGGGTTCCCAAGGCTGTAAATTTTTTTATTATTCATGTTTTTTACTGTACTTTGAGTGGAAGTTTACAATTCAAGTCAATTTCTCATGCAGAAACTTACACGCCCATTGTCATGAGACCCTAGTTGCTCTCTCTACAATGTGACAGCACATTCCTCCTCTCCACCTGGCATTTCCCTGGTCCATTCAACCACTTCCTGTCCCTTTCAGTCTTCTCATCTTGCTTTTAGACAGTAGATGGCCATTTAGTCACACGTATCTCCTTAAGCCAAGAAGCACTCTTCACCAGTATCAATTTACGTCTTATAATCCACACTAAACTTTGTCTGAAGAGTTGGCTTCAGAAAAGGTTTTAGTTCTGCATTAAAAGAAAGTCCCAGGGCCATGTTTTCTGGGCTCCCGCCAAACTCACCAGACCATCGAGTCTGGTCTTTTTACATGAATTTGAGTACTGCACCCCACTTTTCTCCTGCTCCATCAGGAGGTCTGTTGTATCCCTGTCAAGGCAGGCATTAGTGGTAGCTGGGCACCATATAGTTCTTCTGGTTTCAGGGTGATGCAGTCTCTGGTATATGTGGCCCTTTTAGTTTCTTGGCTCACATTTTCTTTATGTCTTTGATGGTCTTTATACTCCTGTGCACTGGGTGGGATGGGACCAATTGATGCACCTTAGATGGCCTCTTGCTAGCTTTTAATATCCCAGACAACCAAGGCTGTAAATCTTTTCAAAAGAAGACTATCACATCTTTTCCTGTGAAGTGGCTGGTGGGCTTGAACTGCCAACTTTCTGGTTAGCAGTCAAGTACTTAACCACTGTACCACTAGGGCTAATCATATCTAGCTTCAACTGAGAAGGAAGTGTAATTACATCATATGCTTGGAATAAGAGGAAGCCACGATATTTTCTATAATTTGTAACCCTTACCCAATGTTAAATCATATGGGTGTACCATCATTTATTTAACCATTTTCTTGGTGTTAGAATCATTTTAGCAATTTATTATAATTATAAATAACACTATGATAAACATCTTTGTGCTTAACTACTTTATCTAAGTGCAGTAGTTATGCTGCTATAACAGAAATACCACAAGTGGATGGCTTTAACAAAGACAGATTCATTCTCTCACAGTCTGATATGTTACTGGTCCAAATTTAGGATGTCAGCTCCAAGCTTAGGCTCTTTCTCTCATCAACTCTGTAAAAAAGATCCTTCTTGTCAATCCTCTTTCCCTGCCCAGGAGTTTTTCAGGTGCCGGGACTCGGGGTCCAAAGGATACGCTCGACTCGGGGTCCAAAGGATACGCTCTGCTCCCAGTGCTTCTTTCCTGGTGGTATGAGGTCTTTCATTCTGCTTTCTTCTCCTTCCTTTTATCTCTTGTAAGATTAAGGTAGTGCAGACCATGCCTCAGGGAAACTCCCTTTACATGGGATCAGGGATGTGACCTTAGTAAGGGTATTACAATCCCACTTCAATCCTCTTTAACATAATATTACAATCACAGAGTGAGAGACAATCCCACAATACTGGCAATCTTGACCTAGCCAAGTTGACATATATTTGGGGGAGGGGACACACAATTCAGTGACAATCCATGACACTACATTTCTGATTACTTCATTGTTATATATTGTCAGAAAGAGAATTACTGGGTCAAAGTTAAGCCTCTTTGACATTACCAAGAAAACCTTGGTGGTATAGTGGTTAAGTCAGCAGTTCAAAACTCTATGGGGCAGTTCTAGTCTGTCTACTGGGTTGCTAAGAGTCCAAATTGATTTGATGCCTGTGGGTTTTGGTTTTGGTTTATCATTACCAGTTTATGTGCCCAAAGGATTGTGCCAACTTATCTTACAAAAATGTATACTTATACCCACATCACTGCCCTCTTATTCATCATAGTGTGTGAGTTTTTTAAAACATTTCTGCTAATCTGATGGGTAAAAAAATCTCATTTAAATTTTACTTTCCTTGTAAATTGATGGGAACCCCTGGTGGTGTAGCAGTTAAGTGCTTCAGCTGTTAACCAGAAGGTCAGCAGTTCAGATGTGCCCAGTGCTTCTTGGAAACTCTATGGGGCAGTTCTACTCTGTCTGCAGGAATTGACTGAGTGGCAGTGGGTTTTGGTTACAAATTGAGTTTGATCATTCTTTTAAATAGTTAACAGATAAGACCACCACTACCTGTCAGTTTGTGGCAGCTTGCATACTGCTATGATGCTGAAAGCTATGCCACTAGTATTTCAAATGCCAACAGGGATACTCATGGTGGGCAGGTTTCAGAGAAGCTCCTCGACTAAGACAGACTAGGAAGAAAGGCCTGGCAATCTATTTCTGAAAATTAGCCAATGAATCACAACAGAATATTGTCTGATACAGTGCTGCAGGTGAGCTCCCTACGCTGAAAAGCAGTGCACAGCAGTCACAATAATGGACTGAATCATATCAGTGTTGATGAAGGTGATGTAGAACTGGGCAACATTTCATTCTCTTATAAACAAGCTCACTGCGGATCAGAGTTGACTCAATGGCACCTAACAACAGCTAAGAACTCTTATGCCACACTAAAGAGTATGTATGATGAACATTGCTTAATTTTTCTGTATGAAACTAAATCCAATTTGAGTTCCCCATGACGGCACTTGGCTGGCATGGGATGAAATCGGCAGTAAGCTCAATGATAGGGTGCCTGGAGCCTTGCATGGGCCATGGGAGGGTAGGGAGCTATGTGCTGGGTGGTATCTCCACTCACTCCAAACTAAGCACAGGGGAAACTTCATTAATGGAGAAAGTCAGCTGGGTTCCTACAGGCTTGAAAACTGTGTCCAGTTGTTATGCAAGACATCCCCTTTGGAAGTCTACCTCCCAGCTGAAGGTAGTGATGTGGGCACAGGTCCCCGACCTGCTCAAATCTGGAACCACCTGTCACTTGCCTGGTATTACATTCTATCAGCCTCACAAGATGGCAAGATGCAGACTTTTAGTTCCCATGACTTGAAGTATTCATTTTCTAGGACTGCCATTGCAAATTACCTAAAACAAGTGGCTTAAAACATCAGAAATTTATTCTCTCACATTTCTAGAGGCTCAGAATCTGAAATCGAGACATCAGGGCCACATTCTGTCTGAAAACTCTAAAGGAGAATCCGTCCTGTGCCTTTGTCTT
Organism: Heterohyrax brucei; assembly: GCA_028571685.1. Classification (NCBI taxonomy): domain Eukaryota; kingdom Metazoa; phylum Chordata; class Mammalia; order Hyracoidea; family Procaviidae; genus Heterohyrax; species Heterohyrax brucei. Next base: position 170,381,342 of record CM053142.1, on the reverse strand, counting down.
AGCTTCTGGTGTTGCTGGCAAACCTTAGCCTTCCTCGACTCACAGATGACACGTCACTCCAGTCTGCCTCCATTGTCACATGACATTCACCTCTCTGTCTCTGAGTCTCTTTTCTTCATATAAGAACACCAGTCATGCTGGATTAGGATCCACCCTACTCTGGTGTGACCTCATCTCAACTTGATTACACCAGCAAAGAGCCTGTTCCCAAGTAAGGCCACATTCACACTGGGCACTGGGACTTCAACATATCTCTACAGGGGACAAAATGCAACCTGCAGCACTTAGCAGAACTGTAAGTTGAAACACGGCACATTCAGGATGGGGAGGTGAAGGAGGTGGCTAGGACGATGTAAAGTCATGTGTATTCCCCCATATTCCAAAATGCATTTCTCAATGGAACATGTGGACATCCCAGAAGACCAATGTTTCAACATGTTAGGAATGTGATATAAATGTCAAAGGCTTAAGAAATCAGATACAGAAGTATTGAGCCCTAATTCATCATATTTTCTCCTGTAACTGAGGGGGAAAAAATCACATTATTATTGAGGCAGAAAATAAATGCAAAGTCAGACTTTGAATACTACTTCATGAACAGAACTCAGTCTCTGAGTTCCCTTCATTTGCGGATGTTGTTAGTTGCCTTCAGACAATTCCAACTCATGTTTTTAGCTGCTGTGAACTTGATTCTGACCCCAAGTGCCGCTGAACAGAACTGGGTTTTTTGGTTGTGTCTTAATAGAAGCAGACCATGAGAAACTGCTGGGTGGATCCAAACCACCAAGCTTTAGTCTGACAGTTGAGTGCAAATTGTTTACACAACCTAGGGACCTTATTCCCTTTTTACTTTATCTACTTTTCATACCCGGCTCTGTGAAAAGGAGGCCCTGCTGGCGCAGTGATGAAATGCTCAGCTGCTAGCCAAAAATTGGCAGTTCAAAGCCATCAACTGTTCCAAGGGAGAAAGACGTGCCCATCTCTGTCCATGAAGAATTATACCTTAGAAACCTTATGGAACGTTTCAACTCTGTCCTATAGGATTGCTATGAATTGGAATCAACTCAACAGTAATGGTTTTTGTTTGTTTGTTTGGGTAATCTCTGAAAAAACTTCATTTCTCTCAAACATCATGGAATCTAGTTTCAGCCAATGAATCTATAACTTTTCTTATTACTTGGAGTGGTTCAGTGGGATGGATCCAGACACCCAGACACGGTTGCTTGAATCCAAGGAGTATATATTCCTGTCTTCAAGTCTTCTTTGATGAACAGTAGCTGAGGGAAAAAGCAAAGTCCTCCTGAAGCCTGTCACCTGAGTGTTCATAGGTTCTACCTGCCTCTGGGTGACAGAAGTCAAGCAGTGCAGGGGCCAAGGTTGCGTATATCCAAGACTAATGAAGAACTGACTAGAAATCACATGAGTGCTGCTGAAGCCAAACATGTCATGAGGCAGGGTTTGGTTGTGCAATCTGTGTGCGTTATGTCTTCTCTACAGGAATGTCAACAAAGGAAGAAAATGGAAACCATCCGCAGTGTGGGCAGCCTACGCCTCCTCCACGCACGCCAGCACTAGGGCAGGGGACATAAAGTGGGCAGAGAAATAGCAGCGGGAGAGGGTGGGGGCTAAGAAGGCAGATCAGAAAGGGGGTCAGCTCTTAGACTTTGTATTTGACACTGGAAAAGAAAGGAGTTTTTACATGGGGCCCTCTATTGCTGTTTCGTTCTTTCAAGTCTACTTACAGTCATTGTAATATATTCAGTCCACCACAGAATCACAAATCTCCTAACATTCAGCTAAAGGTCCTGAAGAAACCTTGTCTCTTTTGGAAGAATCCAGAAGCCTCTGGGTTCACTGTCTAAACTGACAACCTGATCTCCAGCCTGAGGGACGAGAAGACTTCACAGACTGGGAGAGAATTCCACCACCAAGAATGTCCGCTCTGGACTGCCCTCATCCCGATTAATAAAAACAGATGTGTTCACAAATGAAGTCAACACTCTAGAGTAATATATGTTCCTCTCTGCCAGTCTAGTTTGATACTTTAGTATGACCAAGCCGTCTGCAAAGTAAAGTGGAACTTTTCTATAACGTTTGTGTCAAGTGACAGGACTCACTTCTGAGTATTAAGGTAAATGTTATATTAAATATCTATTGGATGGACTTTTTCCGTTTGATGGAGTAATGAGCTGAGCTGTAGTAGATCTACTGACATGAAATAAGTAGTTATTCCCAATTAGAGAGGCAAGAAAATACAATATTAATGAGCCTGAGTTTGAAGGCTGATTCTAGTGCTTACTATGCTTACTATCTGTAAATCTCAGACAAGTCATCTAACCCTCGTTTCTGTATCAGTAAAGCAGAAGTAACAGTAGTACCTATCTCCTTACCTTGTGGGTGTTAAGAGTATAAAAATGTGAATTACTTTTAGAAATACTCCCTGGAAGTAAAGGAAAGAGGATTCAAGAAGGCTGGGGATGCCTAAGCTTGTCTTCCTTCATTCATTCACTGAATATTTGAATATCTACGATGTGCCAGGTACAGAGACATAGCAAGGACAGGGAAACACAGAATCTCAGAAATCATGGGTTTTTTTGTCTCATGACTCATCTGTCACCCTAGGTGGATCCTCCCACGACATGCACCACCTTGAGCACAGTCTTTCCCAAACTTATTTGAGTGTAAGAATCACTAAGCACCCTTGTGAAAAGGCAGAACAACTTGTACCACAATATTATTGTGCATTTCAAATGAAATAACATATGGGTAAGGGTTTTGCAAACCATTAAATTACTCTCCAGCATGTAGCACCAGGCTCCCTTGGAGGTTCAGAGATGGCAGCCAGGCACCACACAGAGCCTGTGGTCCTTTATGGTGCTCTGCCAGCCCCACCTCCTCTTTCTGGACTCTCTGGAGATATGAGTCAAAAATCACCTCATCCTCCTTTTAACCCAATGGGCTGATGGGTCCCAGTACAGAAGTAACCTCAAGTCTATCCCCAAGATGTGGTCTATCACAAGGCTTCAGAGGTTCTTTGGGGAGAAGGCCAATATAGTACCTATAACGTTAGAATGATGCACTTTGCAAGAATCTTTTCAACAGCCCTCTGAGATGTGCATTATTACTTGTATTTCACAGAGAAGAAAATAACTAGCCACAGATCACACAGCTAGTTGTGTACTGCAGTGGGATTCAAACCAAGATCTTTCACCTCCAAACATCTGGTGTTTTTCCACAATGCTTCACATGTTCTTGTTTTCTGTTTTTAATACTTCACTTTATTTTATTTTTGTTACTGTGACAATATACACCACAAAAATACACCAATACAAATTTCCGTATGTACAGTTTAGTGACATTGAACACATTCTTTGAATTGTACAAACGTTCTCACCCTCCGTTGCTTAGTTGTTCCTCCTCCATTAAGACAAACTCACTGCCCCGAGTTTCCTATTTAATCTTTCAAAATCGTGGTCAATTTCAGCTGTGTATGGGTAAACCGTAAAACAGCATAATGCTCAAGGCCAGCTTTTTTTTTTTTTTTTTTTACTAGTTATGCTAAACTAGTATTTTGTTTTAAGAACACTTCAGGGGATATTTCAGGTTTAAAAATTATAGCAATAGTTTCAGGGGGTCATCCAGCCACCATAGCTCCAAAAAAGAATCTAGGTTCCATGACAATTTGAAATTTGGTTCAGCAATCTCCCCTTTTGGATCAGGAATTTTACAGAACCCGATGACACTTGGCTTGGCTTTATTAAAATGTTCACTAGTGGTAGCTGGGCACCATCTAGTTCTTCCAGTCTCATGGCAAAGATGACAGTTGTTCACGGAGACAATCACCCACATGTTCCATTTTTTCCTCCTTTTCCTAACTCTCCTTTTTCCTCTGTTGCTTCAATCATAAAGAGACCACCAATTATTTTACCTTGCCCTATACACATACTTTTTTGTCAAGTGATTCTCAAGCTAAAATTTTCTATTAGTAAAGAATCAAAGAGGGTATTCAACTCTCCATGTAAGACATTAGAGTTTCTAGTCCTGGACACAGCACAGATGCAAATATGCCCTATACTTGATCACATAAAATGTTAGCCCTGGAATATACTTTGAAAAAGGGGTTCAGTCAGGGCTCAGTTCAGAAACAGGGATGAAGGAAAAGCCTTGCTCCACCTTGATGGCAATCCAGACAGTGGTGCCTGATTTTGAGTGACATTTCACCCTTGAAAAGGACCCTAAGAAGAATTGAGTAACTGGGCGGGAGCGAGGCTTCAGGACAGCGCATGTGTTTTGAATTGGCAGTTCTCATAACAGAAGCAGCTTGGAACAGGACTGGGAAACAGCTGCTAACTGGAACGTGGTAGCCCTTTTCCATGTTCCCTGAGGGCAGGGCCAGTAGCTCTCACTGCAGCTGGGCGGACTGAAGTTAGACTGTAGAAAGAACTTGCTCATTCCAATCGTTCTGAAAGGTAGACACTAACGTTATTATAAAACATGGCTTTCTGTGAAAAAAGCATAGGGGAGAAAAAAATAAGTTATAGATGGAAAATATGGCATATGGTTTTAAGCCATGGTTTCCTCAGTTAAAACAGCTGCAAGTTCAAGTCCTAACTTAGTAGGTGGGTGATTTGGGCCAATTTCCTAAACCACTCTGATCCTCAGTTTCCTCATCAGTAAAAAGGAGTACAATATACACACCTCTGAGAGTACAATTGAGGCTGGAACAAAATATGTCCAATAATATGGGAGGTGTTTGACACATGTTCACATCTTCCTTTCCTAACCCGTGACTCTATGATTCAGTACTTTCTGGAACTCTAAGGAACTTTCCAAATGTGTAAACTGCTTAACTGCTGGCTTTGAGCTCTCCCTGTATCATTTTTATGAGGTGAGTGGTAGAGAGGGGTCAGAGGTCAGGCAGGCAAATTGGACTTTGCTTGCAGGAGTCCTTGAGTGGTACTCAACTACTAACTGAAAGTTTGGTGGTTCGAATCCACCCAGAGGCATCTGGAGGGAAAGGCCTGACAACATGCATAAAAACCTTGTGGAGCACAACTGTACTGATACAGACGGGATCAAGTCAGAATCGGCTCGACGGTAGCTGGTTTGGTTTTATTTTTCTTTACTGTTACCATAGGCCCCACTTGCAGTCCGTTTCCACCACTATTCTTACTGGGAAAGGAATGAGCATGTCAGAAAGAAGACGCTCCATGCAGAGTGCAGAGTTCCAGTGTGACGTGGCTCCTGCTTGTGCCCTGCAGCCTCTGGAGGGGAGCACCAATGCTTTGAAGGGCAGGTAGGTGGAAGTTCCAGCACTGGCCCAGCTAGTACCTCCCGATGTGGCTTGAGGATCCTGGTCTCCTCTGCGGTAGAACTAAAGGGTAAGACTAAGTGACTGCAGAAAGCCCTCCAAGTTCAAAGTTCCTCTGAGTCCACGATGTAGAACATTGCTATCAGTGGAAAGTGACTGCTCTGTCTTCCATAGGCTTCTGTAGCCCATCATCTTAAATCCTGTTTACACTTGAGGAAGAACTTAAAAATTCTGTGGAAATGTTTCTTTGCTAGGGGTGGGGGGTGTTTTATATTGGGACAGTGTTGTTGTGGGGTATTCATTTCGATTTCTCTCTGTCCCTTGTGAACACTTTCATTGTTTTATAAAAGACTGCCATTCAACAAATATTTATTAAGCACTTACTAACACGTGGGAGTTGCTGGATCATTCCAACAGTAAAAGCACTAAGCTGCCGCAGGAAAGGTTGAAGATGCAAGCCCAGCTGGAGGCACCTTGGAGGAAACAGCTGCTGATCTGCTTCGGAAAAGCAAGTCACCATTGAAAACCCTATGGAGCACAGTCCTACCATGACCCACATAGGGTCACCACAAGTCAGAGTTGGCTTGGGGACAGTTGGCTTGGGGGCAGAGCTATACACACAGCTCTGTGCTTGCCAGGTAGTACAAAAAAGGGCAAGACAAGGCAGCAGACTGGAGAAGAGCAGAGAGATGAGGACCAAGTTCTGGTTCAGGTGCATTCTAGCTGTGTACATTTCCCATCCAGCCTTGTAAACGCTGGCGGTATCTCCTTAGATCCCATACACTATAGATATCTTGGGTTTGACTTGCATAGAGGCCTGTCTGCCTCATTCTGTTTCATTCACTCACTCACACACACACACACACAAATAGTTAAGAGGTGATCAGTAATAAAAAGCTGCATCTATCCCTTTAGGCTCCAATCCTTTTACAGCTTGCCACGCACTTGAAGAATCCTATTGTGTAAGGCTTCTCCCAGAAACCAAGGGAAAAAAAGTTAAGCGACTTATATCCTAACAAAGTTTGTTACTTTCTCCACCAGTACCATTTTTTTTCCCCTTACCATAAAATGGTAATAACTGATGAAAAACCAAAAAACCGAACTTGTCACCAAGTTGATTCCAACTCACAGTGACTGTATATAGGGTAGGATATGGTTAAGTGTTTCCAAGGAGTGCCTGTTGGACTTGAACTGCTGACCTTTTGGTTAGCAGTCATAGCACTTAACCGAAGGAAGGGGAGAATTCATTTCTCAATTCATAGATTCCAGTTTAGTTCTGTGAGAGCTCCCACTATCAAACGTAGCTGTCTGCAACAAACACAAACTCTCTACAAGCAGTTGACAAGAGTTAATTCCTGTGATTTTTTTTTAATGTTGTTGTTGTTAGGTGCTGTCCAGTCAGTTCTGACTCATACCAACCCTCTGGGACAGACTAGAACTGCCCAGAAGGTTTCCAAGGAATGGCTGATGGATTCAGATGGCCAGTGGTTTCCGTTAGCATCCAAGCTCTTCACCAACATCCCACCAGGACTCCTGTAACGGTAAGAGAGAAAAAGTAAGAGGTTACCTGTCCTATTCCATCTGTTCTACCTCCCTCCCCCCCTTTTTTTCTGTCTCTTAGAAGAGAGAGACCCAGCAGGGAGAGGAGTTTGATCTCAGTAGCTTTCTATTCAGCTGAAAAGGAACCTGCTGAAGTGTCTCTGGTTGCTAGAACATGCGTTTGCCCTTTTCTGCTGAGATTGTGGAGGGGTGGTCTTTACTGCTCTCCATAACAGCGACCCCTATTGCCCATTTCTGGCAACTAACAGGACAGCAGAAACCTTAGTTTCAAACCCTTTAATATTTTTTGAAAAAGAGCTCAGAAATCTAAAATCGTGACTCCATCTTTAATTAAGGGGCAGTTTAGGGTGCAGTGGTTACAAGCTCAGCTGATAACCAAAAGGTCAGCAATCTGAATCCACTAGCCGCTCCATAGAAACCCTAGGGGCAGTTCTCTGCTCTGCAGGGTCACTAAGAGAATCTAATTGACAGTGACAGGTTTTTTTGGTTTTATAATTAAGTTACATGATTCTTTCATAGAATCTTAGGAAGGATTCTTAGAAAACATATAGCCAGTTGTTTTTACCAAGCATGGACTTTAGTTTTGAGGCATATAGTTATTATCTGAAACCACAATGGGGAGGGAAATGCTGGGTTACATAAACATTAAGTAAACAATATATAAGCAAGTTCTTTATTGCTGGCATTCTCAGAGCCAGCAATAGAAAACTGCGTATCTTACAAGGGGAAAATGCAAGTTCCCAGTTGCAATCAAGCGTTTCTTACCAACTAGTTGCGTCAAGTTGATTACAACTCACGGTGACCTCATATGCCAGAGTAGAACTGTGCTCCATGGCATTTTCAGTGGCTGATTGTTAAGTAGGCCCTTTTTCCAAGATACCTCCAAGTGGACTGTCATCTCCCACCTTTTGGATAGCAGTTGAGTGAGTTAACCATTGGCACCACAGACCCTTTTTATATAAATTCCTTGTGTGGTCAATATTCCAGGAAATACAATTGGGATATGCTGGTGTATCAAAAAGAATTGTTTTACAAATTGGAAAGCAATGTATCAGAGTGTTGCCAGTGACTTAATGGGGGCAGAGCCACCTGAGAACCCTGGCCAAGAGTTTCCTGGTCTCACAGACTTTCTCCTTCATCAGGGTGTCCCTCCTTATAGAGGCTGTCTGGAATTTCTCTATCCACACAGCACGTTTATTTGTGGAACAGTAAAACCTTCTGCCAAGGAAAGGATACTGGGAAAGTTAAATAGTTATTGCCAGCAATAGATGGAAGGAAAACCAAGATCAATTAGTCATCTTTATCACAGGAGTGGGGAGTGTGGACATGTGGTTGGATGGTAAGTACTTGCGATTCTTGGAATGAAAGATAAAATGCCAGGTGTGGGGATTAGAATAGTCCTTTCCAGCGAAGATAGAGTAGTTGTCCCTGGAGAATAGGTGTAGACTATGAATGGAAAGATAGGAAGCAGGGAAGGGAAAGTATTTGGCCCCAGGAATTTTGTGAGCAAATGTGCCAAGGACAAAACATATACGGGTCTCAGTAAGAAAACCAGCTTGCCCAGAGACAGGTTTGATGCTAAAGATTAGATTTAACCTGGGCTGATGACCCAACATCAAAAAACTGTCCCCTTATGTCCCACAAATTCCCTCGTGTACATTGAGCCATGCGCTGGGATTTGAGGTGCAGAAAATATGGACACCATTAAGTCTCTACTGCCATCTTCTCTGCCACGGAGCTACTCAAAGTCTCTGTCTGACAGCCTTGCTGGTATAGACTGTCCTTTGGTATGAAGTCTGCAGCTGCTGTTGGGAGCCCCTCACTCTGGACTTTAGGGAGTCCTTACGACTGTTCTCCATCATGCAGATGGTACTGTGGCCCCAAGCACCTGAGATTCTCAGCAAACACACATGTGGAAAAAAGTCAGTCTACCGGAAACTGTAACTCCCTTGAATACCAACGGGCCTCCTCTCCTCTCAGCACTATACTAACTCTGGGCCAAGCCAAGCCAACACTAACTCTGGGAGGGATAGCAAAGTGGTAGCTGGTAAAACCACGCACAAGAATGGAAGTTTTGAAGAATTCCTATTGACCAAACTTCGTAACTTGCCGTAATGAAATTCTGTTCATTCTTCCCCTCTTATTGAATGTCTATCATGCAGCAGGCATTACTGCATTATTTAGGACTTGTGTGGTTGCCCTTCGAACTTGTGTGGCTGCCCATGACAGAGCCCTAGCTCATTAAACCAAAAGTAGGAGGTTATTAGAAGGGCTAACGTGATGTCCATAAAACCCGAGGACAGGAACGTGCCTGCGGTACAGGGGCAACTGAAACACAGTCAGGATTCTCCCTTCTTTCTCTTCTCCCCCTGTGGCTCCCGTCACTCTCTTCGCTAGCCTCATTCTCCATTCTGCCTAGAGATCAGCTGTTCCATGTGGTGAAAAACATCAAGGCCCGAAGCTCCCAAATTTACCAGTATATATCTTGTAACTTTTCTCACAAAAAAAGAGGATCTTAACATTCTCGCTGGTTCCAAGGAAAAAGCCCCACGAAAGGATTCATGGAGTGATTGGAGTCTGGTGAACTCCAGAGGAATCAATTCCCCGTAGTCAGCGAGTCAGGAAACAACAGGGCAACTCCTGGGGGAAATGCAGGGCTGGGGCTCAGGGAGGAAACTTCTAGGAGAAGGAGCAGGAGATGCTGAGGGAACAAAAAAGATGCCGGTTACATCTTTCCTTTATTTTTTCACACTAACCTATCTTAGGTTCAGCACTGCAGAGAATGGGAATTCCAGAGCACTTGATTGCATTCCATGAGGACTCTGTATTGCAAACAGAACAAGAGGACACTGCATGATTTAAAGTCAGGAAAGGTGCGCATCTGTGTTGGATCCTTTCACCATGCTTTTTCAGTCTGGATGCTGAGCAAATAATCTGAGAAGTTGGACTATATGAGGAAGAATGAGGCATCAGAAGCAGAGGATAGCTCATTAACAACCTGTTATGCAGATGACACGACTCTGATTGCTGGAAGTGAAGAGGATTTGAAACATTTACTGATAAAGATCAAAGACCACAGCCTTCAGTACAGATTGTACCTCAACATCAAGAAAACAGAATTCCTCACAGCTAGACCAGTAAGCAACTACATAATTGGAGAAAGAATGGAGGGGTCAATGACTTCATTTTACTTGGTTCCACAATCAATGCCCATGGAATCAGCAGTCAAGAAATCAAAAGCTGTGTTGCATTGGAAAAACCTGCTGCAAAGAATGTCTTTGAAGTATTGAATAGTAAAGATGTCCCCTTAAAGACTAAGGTGCACTTGACTCAAGCCACAGTATTTTCAACTGCATCATATGCATGCGAAAGCTGGACTATGACTAAGGAAGACAGAAGACAAATTGATGCCTTTGAATTGTGGTGCTGGAGAAGAATACTGAATGTACCATGGACTGTGAACAAACAGATTGTTCTGGAACAAGTACAACCAGAATGCTCCTTGGAAGGAAGGATAGCGAGACAGCATCTCACATACTTTGGACATCGTATCGGGAAGGATCAATCCCTAGAGAAGGACATCATACTTGGTAGAGTGGAGGGTCAGTGAAAAAGAGGAAGATCCTCAATGAGATGGATTGACACAGTGGATGCAATGATGAGCTTATGCATAAGAATGATTGTGAGCATGGTACAAGACTGGGCAGTGGTTTGTTGTGCTGTGCATAGGGTCTCTATGAGTCAGAACTGATTCAACAGCACATAATTACAACAGCAACACAGCTTAGCTACCACTCAGTTGTTCCAATCACTCAGTTAATAAGCATTTATTCAATGTGGCCAGATTACCCAATAAACAAGCTATTTACTAATCTGGGCTTACCTGTGCTACTTGCTAATCTGTAGTGAACAATTTCACCTGTGTTTCATGTTGAAAACAGGTGAAAGTATTCACTACAGACTAGAAAGTCAACACAAGTAAGCGCTTGCATGCCTTGCGTAATGTAAGCTGGTGTGTACTTTGTTTACTGGGTAATCCACCCCTACGAGTATCTGCTATGCACCAGGATTGCGGCTAGATTTTAGGGATGCAAAGATAAATACAATGCTTTTCCTATTTGGGGCCTCTCAGAGTGCTAGAGACTCACAGCAATAAAGAAATACAAAATATACTTAATTGAGGACCTCTAGGGACTTACCACACGAATGGAAAGAGATTAAGGTATGTATCTGAAGACTAGCCAAACATTAAGCTCTATGCTGTGGATGATGAGGGTGAGTCATCTGGGCCAGGGTGAGACTTACACAGGATCTTTAAAGGGTAAGGAGTTTTTTGTTCATGACTACATGTGGTTAAGCGCAGTATTTTCACAATATCACCCCCAGTGAGGCCTCAATGCTGTCTGCATCTGGAAGGTTCTGGAATGCAGTCTGGGGCCAGCAGTGGCCCTGTTCCTTTCTCAGAGACAGGACTACCACCCACTGCTCTTCTGTAGCCTTGTTTTTAACTGCCATGGCCCGTTGGATCAAAGCCTCTGAGTTTGATGCAAGTTCAAAATAATTTACTTCCAGGATTAACTCATCTTTCTGGGCTTGGGGAGCTACACAAGCAACATCTGGTACAACCTGCAAGGGGAATTTTCAGCCAAGGAGTATCAGATTTCAACATGTGAGCCATCCTGCTGAATAACTTCACGGCCCAAACCAGCGCTCGGAGACCTTATCTGGTAATGAGAGCTCGGTGTAACACTCCACGCTCATGTTTTGCCTCTGACTGTAAGAAATGCTTTAACTCATTCCTTATCACTTTGTTTCTTGCCAAAATGACTGAGTTTCCCACTGATAGGGTTGAAATCCTCTGTGGGTTTCCTCTGGGGCCACCCCATTAGCCTTTCTTAGCATGGTAAACCCTGGTGGCAAAGCGGGTACATGCTGTGACCACTAAGCAAAAGGTGTGCAGTCTGAATCAGCCAGGAGCTCCTTGGAAACTCTATGGAGCAGTTCTACTCTGTCCTATAGGGTCACTATGAGACGGAATCGACTTGATGGTGGTGGGTTTGGTTTGGTTTGGTTTTTGGTTGGAGCCCTGGTGGTATGGTAGTTTCCGAGATACGACTACTAATAAAAAGACTGGCAATCAGAAGCCACTAGAAGCTCTTTGGAAATCCTATGGGTCAATTCTGCTCTGTCCTAACGGGTAACTTATGGTTGGAATCGACTTGATGACAAGGGAGTTGGTTCAATGGTTTTTGTGCGTAGGCAGTAGTCCCTGGGTGACAAAAAATGGTTAAGGGCTCAGCTACTAAGCAAAAGTTGGTCAGTTGGAGTCATCCAGAGGTGCCTCAGAAGAAAGGCCTGGCAATCGACTTCCAAAAGCTCACAGCCCTTGAAAATCCTACAGAGCACTGTTCTGCTCTGTAGCAAGTAGGGGCATCATGAATTGGAGTCAGGGTTAACTTGACAGCAGCTGATTTTGTGCATACATTATCCTATGGGCTCATATTATAATCTCAGGAGGTATCTTGGTCAGGTCCAACTGTGAACCCTGACCTCTCTGTCCAGCTCCCCTGGAAGATCCTTGATTGGGACCATCTCCTTGTCTCTTAATAAATCCTAGCTTTCTCCCTCCTGCTATTTTTCTATTCCTGACTCTGCTCTGTGCATCCCATTGACTCTCTGAGGTAAGATTTTACCTTTTTTTTTGGAAAGGTGAAACATATCATAGCTGATTCTTGAGTGAGATGCAGCAGAGAGGTATTTTTTGAAAAGGAGGCACTGCTGTCATCACCCTTGGCTTACCAGTGAATTCGGGTGAAGTGCCTAAGTACAAATACAAGCCTATATGTGTCTTGCTCCCAAGACTGTCCTATTTTGAAGGGATAAATGTGAGGGTCTGCAGGGACCGTGAAAGTCCTGCATGGGAAGCTCTAATTCCAAGCAGGAAATGAGGAGGAAGGAACAGAGGGAAATCAGGAAAATCCAATGCATAGTGAGTCTGAATCCAAAGGAGGGAAATGACCAACATGATTAGTTGTGTCTCAAGCCGGAAGCGCAGGATCAAGAACACTGAGGCCATGGGTACAAAGACTGGCCAGCCAGTTGCAAATGTTTTCAAGAAAAGCTTCAGCAGAGTAGGTCTGGAAGAGGTTAGGAAACGGATAAAGCAAAACAGACCACAAACAAAAGAGCCACTTGCTAGCTGGTGGAATAAAACGGAGGGCTGATTAGATTTGAGAACATAAGCCTGTTAAAAGATGGGAGGACAGTACAGAAAGAGACCAAAAGATGCTACCAAGTGACTGTCCCTACAGGGTGGGTGTTGCCCAGAGCAGTCAGATCAGCATCATCCAGGAGCTTGATAGAAATGTAAATTTTTATACTTACCTCCAATCTACTGAACTTGAAATTCTAGAATTTAGGACCCAAGCACTGTTTTAACTAGACCTTCAGGTAGTTTGAACCCATGCTAAAGGTGGGTAACCCACTGCTACAGCACAGTGGTTCTCAACCTTGGTTGTCCATTGGAATCAGCTGGAACAATACTTCTGTCCCAGGTCCAGATATTCTGGACTTAAATGCTCTTCGCACCAGGGTTTTACAAAGCTCTCCAGGTGATAGGGACCTACTGAAGGATTTTAAGTAAGAAAATGACGTATCAAACATGATTGATATGATTAATGTCACTGAGTTGTACATAAAAAAAAAATGTTGAAAGGGCAAATGTTTTGCTTATACTTATACACACATACACACACACATTATTGTCAAGTCAATTCTGACTTATAGCAACTCTACAAGACAGAAATGACCCGTAAGATTTCTGAGGAACAGGTGATGGATTTGAACAGCCTGCCTCACATGCATAATTTCTTGTTAGCTGCCATGGAGTAGATTCATACAGACCCCATGTGGCAGAGCAGAACTTCCCCATAGGGTTTCTCTAGACTGTGATCTTCATAGGAGCAGACTGCCAGTTCTTTCTCCTGCAGACGCAGTAAGCAGATTCAAACCACTAACTTTTCAGTTAGCAGCCCAGTACTCAATCATTCCACACCAGCGATCCTTACATATGTATATATACATATATATAAAGCTAAAATATATATATACATATATATGTATAAAACTAAAAACAAAAAACCAAATCCATTGCTGTTGAGTCAGTCCTGACTCATAGTGACCCTACCGAGTAGAACTGCCCCATAGGGTTTCCAAGGAGCAGCTGGTAGATTGGAACTGCTGACCTTCTGGTTAGCAGCAAAGCTCTTAGCCTTGTTGCTACCAGGGCTCCCAGTTTATTTATAAAAAACAAACCAAACCCACTGCCAAAGAGTCAATACTGACTCATAGCAACCCTAGAGGTCAGAGTAGAACTGCCCTACAGAGTTTCCAAGGAACATCTGGCAGATTTGAACTGCAGACCTTTTGGTTAGCAGCCGTAGCACTTAACCACTACGCCAGCGGGGCTCTCTGTTTACATATACCCAGGTATAATTGTCAGTGAAATGCTAAGGAGCCCTAATAGTGGTGCAAAGGTTAAGCACTAGGCTTCTAACCGAAAAGTTGATGGTTCAAACGTACCCAGTGCCTCTGTGGGACAAAGAGCTGGTGATCTGCTCCTGTAAAGGCTATCACCTAGAGAACTCTATGGAGCAGTTCCGCTCTGCCTAACATAATGACTGGTAGTGTTTCTTTCACTCCCCAAAATGCCCTAGGTTAGATGGTGACTATCTGGTAACCCTACACATAGGTTAATGTTAATAGAACATGGCAGGTAGGAGCCAAGTGAGGAGTCTATAGTGACTCTCAAGTTTGTTTAGTTTTGTTTCAATTTTTTTTTATTATGATTGAGTGAAAATGTACAACCCTGTGTAAATTTAAGTCCCGCCTGTGTGCAGTTCCCTCGGCTCTCCCTGCCCAGTGACAGCACATGCCTCCTCTGCGTGCTATACATGTCATACCCTCCTAACAATCTCCTGCCTCTCCTTACCACCTTCTCCCCCACGTCCAGTAAGAGGTCAGCAGGATGACATCCTATAGATGCATGAAACCATAGAGTGCACACACGATATGGTCACTCTGTGTCAACAAGTCCAATCCATTTCTGTCTGAAGAGTTGACCTCTATTATGATTTATGGACAGGGGCAGCATCAGGGCCAGGGGCCACGCTGCCAGAGGAACCCCAACACCCCTGGACCATCAGTTGCAGTCTTTTAGTGGAGATCTCAGGGTGCCAAGTTTTTGCCATCGATGACCCAGTGGATGGTAACACCAGTCACCACACGAGGGAATCCAGGAGGTGAAACAGTACTATAAGGGAAGGAGATAGGCAATAGGAGGGGAAGTTTCTCTTTAAAATAAAAATAGTTCACTCTCTTTTAGCCCAGAGCTAAAACCATTCCCCGAAGCCAACTCCTCAAAGATTAGACTGGACTGTAAGACGTAAAGTGATACTGGCAGGGAGTGTGCTTCTTGGCGTAAGTAGACACATGAGGCTAACCGGGCAGCTCCTGTCCAGAGGCGAGAGGAGAGGGCGGTGGGCGCCAGGAGCTGGCTGGGTGGACACAGGAGATGCAGGGTGCGGAGAAGAACTGGGGTCGTGGAACACTGAGTGTGTAAGCTCTTGAAGGACAAACTGACCTGAAATGTAAATTTTCACTTAAAACTCAATGAATAAAAAGGTAAATAAAAATGTTTCAGCTAAAAAGTCGGCCATGGAAAAGTATAAACGGCAGCAGATGGCAAAATAAAAACCGTGGAGGTGAGCACAGAAATGGCTCTGTGGTTTGGGGACCCCTCACTGAAGATGATCGCCGAATACAGAAAGATCCTCCCATCCCTCAGGCTCCCAGAGACTTAGCCCCAGGGACCCAGCTAGCAGATTGGGACAGCTGCCACATCTGTTCTCCAGACTGACTACAGATGGTGTGGAAACGGCCAATTCATTCTGGCTGTTGCTTTGCCCTCCCCACTTTCTCCCCTACAAGTCACTGCTGCTTCTGCTCCAGATGACCAAGGACTTCTGACTGTCTTCAGGGTAAATTGGATCACCGCTGGCTGTGGTCATGGAGACAGTCAAGATAACGACGTCCTGCGCCAATGGCGGGTTCACTGAGTTGGAAGAATGTCCTCTGCTTTGACTGCTCCTAGCCAGAGGTCAAGAATGCAAAAATGTTCTACTTCGTTTGTAACTTCATGACCCAAGATCCATACTAATCTCTGTTCGTCCTTGCCAACACCACTGCTTTCTTCCTCCCACCACAACATGTCAACAACTCCGTAATTACTTAATAAGCCTCAGAACATACCTTCGCTTCTTCTCTTGGCGAGAGGGACCTGGGATTTTCCCAGTTTCAATTTCAAGGTGGCTGATGCTCCAGTGTTCCAAGCGTGGTCAAGCGGAAGACTCAGCTCACCCACTAGAGCCTTTTGAAGGAATGTGCAAACAAAACTGGGGCTTTTCATGTATTAAGAGGAAATGACAGACTGAATTAAGCTCAGAATTAATTTTGACTCGCGTGTTAAAGGTTGTGTTAGCAGCTGTCAAGGTGCTGGCTCCCTTTGAAGACATCACTCTGCACTGTAAATCAGATGTCTGGGTTGGTACTCTGGGCTGACCCCGAGCCAAAGCATTGTTGAAGAAGGTGACATCTGTCCTTTAGCTTTCCTACCATGGGGGCTAGCCTGATGAGCAACAGAGAGCCAAGACAGCTCGAACGCAGGACGTTAAGTCTTGTACTTCTTCCCACCATGCCTGTCTCAGCTGTTGTCAGGTACTGTCAAGTTGGTTCACAGTGACCCTGTTTGTATCTGAGCAGAGGACTCTTGGACAAGACTCTATACTGCACACTGGAGCTCCAACCCCAAACCCCTACATGGGGCAGGCCTGAGTGCTGAGGCATTGTGTCACTCAGCCCTGCGGCCATCTGACCAGTGCTGAGGCTGCCATCTTTCCCCTCTGCCACAGCACGACTTGCCCCTTGAGAAACCCAAAGCAGATTGTTTCTTTCCACACGGGAAATAGCTCCTAGTTCATCTTATGGCACCAACGAGAAGCAAAAGATACCACGACACAAGAGTCCTAAGCAACCAATACGCACAGCTGTCGGAGCCTTAATCACACTGAAAGGACCCCACCTCCAACTTCACTGCCTGTCATGGATTGAATTGTGTCCCCCAAAAAACGTGTATAGAAATTTGGCTGGGTTTGATTTCCAGTACTGGGCAATTATCCTCCATTTTGTGATTTTCCTGTGCTGTAAAAGAGGATTAGGGTGGGATTTACATCCTTTCCTAAGGTCACCTCCCTGCTTCATTGTAAAGGGAATTTCCCTGGAGTGTGGCTTGTACCTTTATCCTCTTATCCTACAAGGGATAAAAGGAAAGGGAAGCAAGCAGAAAGTTGGGAACCTTACACCGTCAAGAAAGCAGCACTGGGAGAAGAGTGCCTCCTTCGGACCCACAGTTCTTGCGTCAGGAAGCTCCCTGACCAAAGGCTGATGCAGCACAAGGGCTTGCCTCCAGACCCGACAGCGGGAAGTCTTCCTGTGGAACGGACATCCTGAATTCGGACTTGGAGCCTACTGGACTGTGCAAAAATAAGCTTTCCTTTGTTAAAGAGATCCACTCTGTGGTATTTCTGTTAGAGCAGCACTAGCCGGCGAAAGCACTGCCCACGGGACCGCTTGGCCATTAGGGTCCTCCCCCTCGGAGGTAGGGGAGCTAGTCTGGAGCTCTCACCAAAGCTCGGGGGTGTCGTACAAGTCTTCTTGTTACGGTGTGGCTACTCCTGGTCCTGACTGCTCCCCTCCGCCCCACCACTGAGGGGCTGAGGCTCCCACCAGAACCCGTCCTTTTGAAACAGCCACTCAAGACATTTCACTCTATTTTCTAAACTTGCCACTTTAAGGGATACATTCCTTCAGGGGTCTGTTAGGACACGAGCCTTGCAAAGCAGACGAATGAATCGCTGCTCCTCTGGTAACAGTTGGTAATCAGAGTGTTGTGGTTGGCTGCCATCAAGTCAGCCTCCAACTCCCGCTGCCCTGTGCATGGCATGAGAAAACACTGCCCAGCCCTGTGCTGTCTTCCTGACTACTGGCATGTTTCAGCTCAGCATTGAAAAACTTGTGTAGTACCTTCCAACCTTATCAGCTTGTATATCAGGCATTATTTTGATCTATAGTGTTTTCATTGGGTAATTTTCAGTAGATCTCTAGGCCTTTCTTCCTCATCTGCTTTAGTTCGAAACATGTCCACCATGAGTGACCTTACTGGTTACTTGAAATACGTGTAGCATGGATTCCAGGACCACAGCAACAGGCCAGTGTCCACCCTGTGATAAACTGACAGTCGATGGTGGAATCAGCCTATTCACAGCGGAAACAGGAGAACGTAGCAAAGCCCTGGGTTTGGCTCCCGGCCCCGTGACTTGGTATCTGGGAACCACCTCACTGCACCTTTATTTCCTCCTCACTGAAATGGAGAGGACTGTGAGACGCTCCCCTCTCACAGTGTGTCTCATACGGCTGATGCCCAGTCAGTGTTAACAGAACCTGAGTGACAACACGGACAGGTAAAGAAATGACCTGGGGGCGGGGTGGTAAGCAACAGTCCCTAACACCTGGAACTGCAAAACATAATCATGATTCTTCCTATAGTGGGCTGAGTGGTGGCCCCCAACACGACACATGTGCATCCTGTGTCCTGGAACCTTGAACATGAGGTCTTTTTATTTAAAGAAAAAAAAAAAGTCTTTGCAGATAAAATCAATGGAAACCCTGGTGCCATAGTAGCGAAGTGCTAAGTCAGCTAACCAAAAGGTCGGCAGTTCATATCTGCTAGGTACCCCTTGGAAACTCTATGGGACAATTTAACTCTGACGTATAGGGTTTCTATGAGTCAGAACTGATTCAACGGCAGCGGCCTTTTGGCTTTTGCAGATATAATTAAGGATCTTCAGACAAGACAGCTGTCCTAGATTGGTGGGCTCTAAATCCAACTGCAAAAGTCCTTGGAAGAGAAAAATGGAGGGAAACAAGGCAGAAAAGGACAGGACAGAGACCCACAGGGAAGGCCACATGAAGACAGAGACTGACATGACACGGCCATAGCCAAGGGATGCCTGGAAGAACCAGAAGCAGAAGAGGGCAAGAACGGATTCTCCCCTTGAGCCTCCAGAGGGATCACAGCCCTGCCAACACCGTGACTTTGAACTTTTGGCCCCCAAAGTGACAGAAAATTAATTGGCTGTGGAAGCCACCCATCCTGTGGTTCTGCGTTTACAGTGGCCACAGGAAACTGTAAACCGTGCCTGTGTCTTCGGTAGCAGGTACCCACACTGATGGCTGAGTGATGGGAAAAGGAAATCTTCTTGGCATTCTTGTTTTGGAAGGGAAGGTGTAATCATCTGAAAGACTTCCAATGAAACCATTCAAATAAATGGATTCTAGGGAAAGGCGACAATCTGTCCAATTACCTACGTAGTTTCTGCTTTGTTCCAGCCTCCCAATTACAGGATTTTAGCCTCCAGGCTTCCTTGCACATGCATGAAATGTCATACACACGTCCAAGGTCATTCACTTGCCATTGCAAAAGTTTGGAAACCACATACTTGTTCATCAGTAGGGGACGTGATAAATAAACAATGGCGCAGCCACACAAAGGAATACTGTTTCATAAAACTACTTGTTCTGAAGAATAAATAAAACAATGAGAAGCTGTCAGTGTACTGATAAGGGATAGATCCACACTAGAGTGCTGAGTCACAAAAAAAAAAGGTTTAAAATTGTTTGTATAGCATGTGACCTTTGGGTTAAAAAAAGGAAAATATCCTTAAATGTTTGTTTTGCTTATATTTTGATAAAAATTGGATAAGAAGTGTGTTAGTCATCTAGCACTGCTTAAACAGAAATATCATGAATGGATGTTTTTAACAAAGAAGTTTATTCTCACACAGTCCAGTAGACTGAAGTCTGAATTCGGGGCACGGGCTCCAGGGGACACCCTCTCTGTTCCCTCTGGAGAAGGTCTTTGTGTTGCATCAGTCTTTGGTCAGGATGCATCTCAGCACAGGTACCACAGGTCAGGACATGCTCTGCACCCCGTGCCGCTGTCTTGATGGCATGGGGTCCCCAACTCTGTTGGCTTCCCTTTCCTTTCATCTCTTGCAGGATAAAAGGTGGTGAAAACCACACTCCAGGGAAACTCTGTTTACAATGGAGCAGGGAGGTGACCTTAGGAAGGGTGTTACAGTCCCACCCTAATCCTCTTTAACATAAATCCAGCCTATTAACCACAGGCAGAAATCAGGATTTACAGCATCAGAAAAGATGGAGGGCAGTCACACAGTACCGGGAATCACTAGCTCAGCCAAATTACTACACACATTTCTGGAGGACACAATTCAATCTATGACAAAGTGTCTATCTGCAAGAGTCAAATGAATTGAGTCAACAGTGGTACAGAAAAAGTAAGCAGGCTTTTCACCGCATAATTTTTAGTGCTGTTTTGACTTTTGAATCCTGTGAATCTCTTACTAATTTAAAATTTCTTAAAGAAAATGGTTTAAAATTAGGGTTATGAGTAGTGGTGGCAGGTGAATCCCTATCTTTCTAGAAGTTACCTTTCACCCCAACATTCATGGTTCCATTGGTGTCAGTCAAGACTCCTGGGTATGAGCATCAGAGGTTCAACTCAAGTGGCCTGAATTTTAAAGGGAGTCTGTTCCCACCAGGACAACCACCATCAGACAAACAGGAAGTAACACGTCAGGGAGGACACAGAGAAACCAGGATCCCTTCCATTGCTGGTGGGGATGGAACGTGGTGCCACTACTGAGGAATACAGTTTAGGAACTCCTCAAAAAGTTCAACAGCGGCTGTCCCTGGCCATAAATCATAATGGTGGTCAACTCTTCGGACAGGAGTGGATTGGACTTGGTGACAGTGACCGTATCATGTGTGCACTTTGTGGTTATGCATCTGTAGGATGTTGTCCTGCTGACCTCTTACTGGAGGCGGGGGAGTGGGTGGAGAAGAGGGGATAGGGGATTGTTTGGAGGATGAGACATGTATGGAGCGGAGACGAAGAGTGTGCTGTCACCAGGCAGGGAGAGCAGTGGGAGCTGCATACAGGTGGGCATGTAAATTTATATGGGAATGTACATTTTCATTCATTCATAATAATAACATAAAAAAGTTCAACAGTGAACTCCCATCTGACTCAGCAATCCCAATCCTAGGTATCTCTGAAAACAGAGATTCTAAACGCTACTCATACACCAATGTGCACTGCATCCTTGTTCACCAGTGGCCAAAAGCCGAAAAGAACTCGTGTCCATCAACAGAAGAGTGGCTACTGGAAATGTGGTCTATCCATACAATGGAATGTTTGTTATTCAGTCATGAGAGAAATGAAGTCCCGAAACATGTTTCAACACGGGTCGTTATTATGCTGAGTGAAATAAGCCAGACACAAAAGGACAAATATTGCATGATTCCACTTACATGAAACACCTAGATGAGACAAATGCACAGAGACCAAAGTTTATTAGTGGTTACCAGGGACGAGTGGGAGGGAGCGCTGGGGAAGTATTGTGTAAGAGGTATGAGTTTCTGTTAAGAGTGACGGAAAAATCTGGAAAGCAATCGTGGTGATGGTTGCACAACACATTGAACATAACTAATGTCAATGAATTACACACTTAAAAATGGTTGAAAGGACAAATGTTTTGTTACATGTATTTCACCACGATAAAATATACAAAAAAAAAAAATAGGACTCAATTGACTCATATAACTGAAATTGCAAAGGTGGGATTGGCTTTGGAGGTGGCAGGGCACACAGGAACCCTCCTTGCTGGTGGGCTACCTCAGCTGTGGGTTTCCTAGGCACTCGTGGCCTCCAGGTTTCTTACATGACAGAGCAGGTGGCCAGTGTCTCTCCAGCGTTTTCCAAGTATGGTTCTGGAGCAGCTGCCACCCCCAATGTGAGTGTGTCTGAGATCCTGCCGGAATCCCACACTTCATTTCAGATGAAAGCTGCTGGGGGTGACCAAGAAGAATCAGAAGCTGTGGTTGCTCGAAGCTGTGGTTGCTCTCTTGTGCAACAGACACAACGCAGGCTCATGACACTCTGGACTCGAGAATGTGGGACATGCTGAGCCAGACCAAGAGTATGCGTGTGGGGAGACGGCTGGGCTTTGGGGCCTGCCAGGCCCAGGGAGGGGGGGAGCACGGGCTACCACTTATCTCCCTCCCAGACCCCTTCCTCATTCCAGGCCCCGGCACCAGACCACAGTGTCTCCAACGGAGTCACAAATGAGAGCATGGACAAGGCCACATGGAAGGGTGTTAGGAAACCCAAACAACACAACACTGATGTACTTAATTTGGTTTGTGAAATGCAATTTCTATGGAATCCAGTGTTAGTGTTTTAAAAAAATTTTTTTTTTTTTTTAAAAAAAGCAAGCCCTGCTGGATTAGAAATCAGGAAAACAGAGTCCCGGCCTGGAATGCACCGCCATCTGGTTGTAGGACCTCTTGCAGGTCACTGAGCCTCTCTGCCTTAGTTCCCTGTCTGAACAAACAAGAATTAACTCTGCCTGAGAAGCTCACAGAGCTTAAATGTGAACACAAGAGCCTGGAAAAAGGATCAGAATCACTTTGAAGTTAACACTGTATTACCTAAATAGCTTACCTTTACTTTTTTTTTTTTCCTCTCCTTCTCTGAAACAAGTTAGGTTGGCTTTTTTGAGGGGGAACCTGGAAACCCTTGTGGTATAACAGTTAAGTACTACATCTGCTAACCAAAATGTTGGCAGTTCAAATCCACCAAGCACTCCTTGGAGACTCTATGGGGCAGTTCTGCTGTCTCTTGGGGTCACTATGAATCAGAATCAACTCAGTGGCAATGGCGTTGGTGTTATTTCTTGTGAGAGCAGAAGTGGCTGCTGTGTGTCTGTCCAGGAGTCACTTCCTGCTCTTCTTCTAAAAAAACAAGCTGCATGCACTTCAGCCTGTAGTTGGAGCACTGTTGACCCTCTCTCTGCTCCGAAGGTGACACATGACTCAGATCTGACTAATCAGAGCACCACGGCACAATAATGGCTACATGTAATAGACTGAATTGTGTCCCCAGAAAGATATGCTAAAGTCCTGACCTCCAGTACCTGTGAATATGGTCTTGTTTGGAAACGTGGTCTCTGAGCTGTGACCAGTTAACCCGAGGACACACTGGAGTAGGATCCATTCTACTCCAGTGAGACCAGCTGCCGTCCAGTCCATTCCGACTCATGTGTCAGAGTGGAACTATACTCCACGGGGTTTTGAATGGCTAGTTTTTCAGATGCAGATTGCCAGGCCTTTCTTCTGAGGTGCCTCTAAATGGATTCAAACCCACAACCTTCTATATAGCAGCCAAGTGCATTACCCTTTGGGACAACCAATCCAGTATGTGCGGTATCCTTGTAAAGGAGGTAGAAGATGGGAAAAGAACAACTCTGAGAATGGCTGGATAACTCCAAGAATCTGATCAATGTCACTGATCGAATCAATGTACACCCATCTAACAACTGGAGAAATTGTTAGACGGGTGTACGTTTCGCCCTGTATATTCTCAACAGTAACAATAAAAATAAAATTTAGAAAAAAACACAATGATCATCATTCCTGGAGCCGATATTTGCTCTGCACATTCTGACACTTAGTTACATGCTTCTCTGTTGACTCTGTAACTATAAATCACTTTTTATACTCACTGCTTGCTGTAATGGAAACCCTGGTGGCATACTGGTTAAGAGCTACTGCAGCTGCTAACCAAAAGGTTGGCAAGTTCAAATCCACCAGGCACCCTTGCAAACCCTGTGGATGTTCTACTCTATCCTACAGGGGGCTCTGAGTCAGAAGCAGCTCAACAGTAACAAGCTTGGCTGTTTTTCTTTTTTCACTTGCTATAAATAAATCAGGAAACCCTGATAACATAGTTGTTAAGTGCTATATCTGCTAACCAAAAGGTCAGCAATTCAAATCCACCAGGAGCTCCTTGGAAACCCTATAGGGCAGTTCTACTCTGACCTATAGGGTCACTATGAGTCGGAATTGACTCGATGGCAGTGGGTTATAACGAAATAAAGAATTTGATTTTTTTTTTTTAATAAAGAAGATAGAGAAGGAAGACAACCGTGTGCCTGTGGAGGCACAAAATAGAGTAGCAAGCCAAGGGACGGCCAGGACGACAGGAAGCAGGCAACAGATTCTCCCGCAAAGCTTCAGAAGGGTCTGCACAGCTGACCCTCTAATTTCAGATTGCTGGCCTCCAGGACTGTGAGCCAGTCCGTTTCACTATGTGCAGCTCTGGTCAGGCAGTGCTAAGAAACGAACACGGCACTTGATCTGAGCCAACCAACTGACGACAATGAGCCTGAATTTCCAGACTGTTGTTACAATTTTAGGAAGTCTTCTCTTTCCACAGAATACATTTGCAGCCTGGGGCTTCTAGAAGCTGTCTTACTCCACGAGAGGAACGTTTGCCTGAAAGTAACACTAACAGGGAGGAGAGCAGAGCTGAGGGAAGGAGAGACTAAGTGGGTTCTAGTAGCACTTTTAGACTCAGCCACTCCGAAAGCTGAGTGGTGGCTTAGTAGTTAAAGTACTATGGCTGCTAACCAAGAAGTTGGCAGTTCAAATCCACCAGGCGCTCCTTGGAAACTCTACGGAGCAGTTCTATTCTGCCTATAGGGTCACTATGAGTCAGAATCGACTTGACAGCAGTAGTTGGGTTTTTTGCCCTAAAGCCAACAACACTTGGCTGGCTTGGCTAAAGCTAACTCTGCCCTGAATTTCTCAGTTATCTAGTCAACAGATGCTCCCTTTTCCACCTAAAATCTGAACTGGATTCCTGACTTCAACTATTGAAGTCTGATGCAAATTACTGATACCAATACCTGAAAATCTCTATGAAGAGAAACCAATTTTACCTACAAGCAAAGCTACATGAAATGACAAAAGAAAAGGTTTAAACGGTACCTTTATAAAGTCCATGGGGAACTGTGATCACCTCACAGATCAGCATACTTCAGAGTAGTACCCAGTGCATTTTGAAATGTAACAGACACCAATTACTAAAATAAAGACATATTTTATTTAACATTTTCAGTCATGAGGCCCAAGGGAGCGCAACTTCATGGAAACAAGAAACAATACCAAAACGTGGGTAAGGCCAGCTTTAGGGGCCGCGTGGTGTCGGAGGAATGTGGCCGTCTGCAGTGACTTGGGGCTTTCACGGTTGCCATGCCAGGTGTGCTGTTTTGTGTAGCCCATGTCACAGTTTCTGGGGTAACTGTCCAGGTCGATGAGCTGTCATGGAATGGTGAAGCCCAGACAACTGAAACATTTACAGTATACAAAGCAAAAACAGTCAACATTTCTTGGTGATACAGACTTCTGTTTATCAGTGAGTGCACTAGTATACCAGTGCGAATGCCACCACGCAGCACTACAAATACCCAGTCATTCCTTTATTCGTGCGGTCCGTGAGCACTTACGAAGCACCTCCTATGTGCCAGGAGCACTGTGTGAACAGGTGCGGTTACAAAGACACAGGTTAAGGCACATCCTCTGCCCTCAAGGAGCTCTCAATCTAACCATGTAGACAGATACAACAACGATCAGTGACAATGCACTGTAAAAAGAGCTGGTAACAAAAGTCTGTGCAAACAAGAACATGACCAGTGATTTGTTCTATCACAGTCTCTGCAGATAGGGTAGGTGGCATTGCTCCTCCTCCTTTTCAAGTAATGAACATTTGACACAGCCTTTATTGCTGGCCCTTAGTACCAGGGTCACCACGGGGACCCGCAGCATTATTACAAGTTACAGTGGACTCAGAAATAGTTCTCAGTTTTCATGATCTGTCAGTGCAGAGAAACCTGATTGCAGCTGGGTCTCGCTCCCTTCACGCACTCTAAGAATTACCGGAGCTACCACACAGAAGTATCGTCGGCTTCTCTCCGAACCTGTCCTAGTGGGCTGCTCTGCCCCTGGGACACGCCGCAAGGTCCACTCCCATTATGCCACACACAGGTTTCTGATCTGTGAGTCCTTGAAGGAGGGTTCCACGTTTTCAACATCCAAACCCAAGCCCTCAAGGCTTGTATCTCAAGTACCACTTCTTCCCCCCGAGTGACTTGCTTTTCCTATGTTCCTTCATCATCTGAGTCAAGAAGTGGAGACTGTAAGTCCTGCTGTAGGCCAAGTGCCTCCCTCACACCCCTTAGTGTGCAGTCTGCTTGGCCACAGGCATTAAAAAGGCGAGCAAACAAACAGCACCCTAAACCTGAAGTTTCCTTGGCTCTCTCTCCCTTCTACATGTCTCTCTTGGCCCTGTGCTCACTAATACATTCAGTAGCATAAAATGAAATCAAGACCTGAGCTTTCGCATCTGAGTTATGCCAGTAATAATAAAGGGTGGTTTTACAAAAAGTATTTTTAATGCTTTTCACAGGTCAGGCCTTTGCAGAGGTTTACCATTAATAAGTAAAAGCCTCCTTTGCATGGCCCTGCCTGCCATAAATCTAGGACATGCTCACTGCTTTCCTTCTTTGCCCACCTAGCAAAGACATGAATCTCAAATCCAGGAGATTGTCCTGTGAGCCAGGCACTTGCCTCCGCTTTACTCTGTTCTCCCAAGGCTTATTTCTAATCTGGCTTTTGCTGACTCTTTCCCACTGGAGTTATTCCCACTGCAGACTGGTCATTAGCAGCAAGGTCAACGCCATTGCCCTGTGAGCAGGGAGGTGGACAGATAGAGGCTTCAACACGGAGGTCTTGAGGACTCACCTAGCGTTAATATGCAGAGAGTATTAAGGCTTCTCAGTGGAAGCATTTGGTTAGTTCATCTAAAAATCCAAGTACTTTAATTAGTGTCTATTAGCAAAAACTTCATGATTTGGGTATATGATCGGTATAAATTACACTTTATATAAATGCTCTCATGATACAAAAATCACACAGTTCATTCTCTAAAAGTAAAATTTACAAAACGAATACCCTGATTTTACTGTTCAATGAATGTACTGAACTTAAAACTCCTCATTTAGTGTATTTCCATAAATCACACAAAATAAAACCAAAGCTGTGTAAATAGAAGAGCTCTTCACTTTGCATCTTTCCTGTATGAATTTGTTAATAAAAAAAGCATCCATTTAGAAAAATTACAAAACATTGCTATGATGTTACCAATTCTCTACACGCTCTAGGAGAACATACCTTTGGAAATAATACAACAATGAGGAATTCTTTCTTAATGGGTTTCAAGGCCTGCGGGTGCTGCATGCAGATGCCTTGCAACCAGGTCAGCACCAAAACCCTGTCGGTGATCTGTACCACTTTTGGAAAATGTTTTTGACACTGATTGACTGAGATATACTTCTTTCTTCAAATGTCATCACTGATTTCTGTGGATATCCTCAGGGTGACACTCTTTGGGGGGAAAAAAAGTTGGAAAGAAGGTAAGCAATTCCAGTGCCAACTTCGGAAACTCTCCTAACACCTTTGCATCCCCAAGAGCATCTCACATCCCCAAAACTACTCCCCTCAGATAGTCTTTAAACCTTGAACCAAAAATATCCCCTTAAGTCTTCTTTTAAAAAATCAAACAAGAGTTTCTCTTCACTAGTGAAGAACATCTGCTTTGAGCACTGCACTCTTTTAGGATCTATCTATACGGGACAAACCGAAAACAGCCAACTCGAAAGATTAGAGAAGAGACCTAGAGGTTAGTACGTCTGTGCTGAAGAGGGAGGACAACTTGTAAAGAACGGTGAGAAAGTCACGCATGCCACCAAGTGGTACGTGCAGAAACTTGAATTGGTGTTTACTTTTTGCTGTATATATTCTCAACAACAGAAAACAAATTTTTAAAAGGAGAAAGACCACCCCATTATGAATGGTTTATGTTACACTTGAGATGGGGCCTCAAAAATTTTCTTGGCTTTCCATATTCTTTGTCTAGTAATTCACTCCTTCCAAAATGTACGATTTTCCCTGTTTCCAGATCTAATAGGGTCCAATCTTCTCTCTGCCTTGAAAACATTTTATTCGAACAATACACTTTCATTTTTTAAATGAAAAGATACATGTTATTTGCATCTACTAAGTCTGACTTTCTCAAAAAGAAAATGACCAAGATATACAACTATAAACATCACAGAGGACACATGAAAATGTCATTGATTTAGAAAGCTCTTTGAGATACTTCTCTTCAAGCATAAACTCAGCTGCATAATCTTGTATTTTCTTCAAAAACATGAGAAGGTGGAGCAGAAAGCATTTCAGGGCAATGAAACCATTCTGTGTGATACTGTAATAGGGGACACAGGACATTATGTATGTGAAGAAAGATCTACAGAACTGTACAACACAAAGAGGAACCCTAGTGTATATCATGGGGGCTTTGTTGTTGCTACATGCCATTGAATTGGATGCAACTCACAACAAACCTATGTGCAACAGAACAAAACACTGCCCGGCCCTGTGACACGCTTACAATCATTGTTATGCTTGAGCGTACTGCTACAGCCACTGTGGGGAGCTCTCTTGTTCAGGCTCTTCCTCTTTTTTGAGGACCTTCTACTTTATTTATCAATAATATGTCAATGTTGGCTTATCAACTGTCACAGAGGCACCCCAGCAATGTGACATGGTAGTAGCAGGAGAAACTATGTACAGGAGGTGGGTGACACGGGGACCTCTGTACTTCCTACATCATTTTTCTGTAAACCTCACAGCTCTCAAAAAATAAAATCTAGAAAAAGAAGACAATGTTGTTCTTTCCTTTAAAATGCAAAAATTTTTTACTAATCCTAGTTGATGGCCATTTATAACACCTGAACTGGTAAATACCTACCTGGAAATCTTGAATGAAGGTTAGGAAGTAGAAAATAAAGCCAAACGCCACTGTCCATTCACAGATTGCACTGACCACGTGATACGTGTAATCCTGAAAGCAAGTTGAAGAAAACAAATTAGTGTGCAGACTGCGCTAACAGTGACGTCAGACTGAGGAAGAAGCTGTCCACTGAAGTATAAACAGACACCTGAGGAGATGTTTTCAGCCAGACAATGAAAGTAAATGTTCAGAGCGTTGCACAATTCAGACACTGAGTGCAATTATTTAGAATGTTCTTTCTGGCTCCAATCCATTCTAGTTTTAAGACTGTCTAACTTCAAAAGGCAGAACTACCACCACTGACAACAACAACAAAAAGAAACCCACTGCCTTTAAGTCAATTCCAACTCATAGTAACCCGACAGGACAGAGCAGTGCTGTCCCATTGAGTTTCCTGACGGATTCAAACTGCTGACCTTTTGACAAGCAGCTGTAGCACTTAATCACTGTACCACCAGGGTTTCCATGTAAGGACCATGACATAACTGAGACAGGGAAGCAAATTTAGACCCAGCAGAGGAGGGGACTTTCCATCAGAGGTACACCTTGCCCTCGGACTAGTAGAACCTCAAAGCTAAAGAAAACACAAGCAAGGAATTAGCATATGTGCTGGTATGCCAAAGCAGGAGTGAATTCATCTGGGTGAAACTGGCTGGCTGTCACCATCCGTTTCTGGGTGTCCCCACGATTACAGAAAATGTCAGCTTGGAAGATACTGATGTTCGGCATTAATGATGAGACATCTGCACATGAACCTAGTCTGCATCTTCTTGGAGGTGAGAAGAGGAGAATGGCCGCAATCAGTGGTTCCCAACTCAGCTGTGCAGTGAGGCCAGCCAGCGAAGGACATTCTTAAAAACTGCTGGTTTGGAAGAGAAGATAGGAAGGCCACTCCTCCCTCATCAGCTCACTTCCATCTTCACCGGACAGAGAAGTGGCCTTGTTGTGGCTTCAGGAGAAATAAACAGGCTTGCATGTCTGTCTGTCTGTCTGTCTGTGTGCGTGTGTGTGTGACAGAGAGACAGTGTGTGTATGAGAGATTGTCTTCTCTGAAAAATGCTAAAAACTAATTTTAAAACATTTTAAACACTGTGTAAACTAAAAATGCCTGTCCATAACCTGACTTCAACCCACATGCTGAATGAGACTGGTGCCTCTCAGTTCGCCACCTCTGATCTCAAGTAAGGACTTAATTGCACTGTCACACTTTGTCCTGTTATACACTATTAGTGTGAGGAACCAAATGTGCTGGACTGCAGGTCCGTTCTGTGGCAATGGTTGCTTAATTTGATCTGTTTTCATCCGAAGAGTCACTGAGTCGCATCTACTGCTCACAGCCGTCACTTCTCACTCTGCTCATAGACGTTCTCATCTATCCACAGTTCTCATCCCAGGTCACAATGACGAAAGACTGACCAGACGCCTCTTCGTGATGGTGACTGCACCAGCGGGTCAATCCCATATCATCCCTGGACACGGAAGAGCTTATAAAAATAGGGACAGAAATTTGCAGGGAATTTCGTTCACATATTAATGGAACGGCAGCGAAGTGGCGCGAGGCAAGGACTCTTCCCTTGGTCCTAAGTCTCCACCACGTGCCCGTGAATGTGGGCAGAGCTCTCGTCTCGCAGTCACACAGAAGGCACTGCACAAGTTCAGACACTGTGGGTGGTGGCAGTGGCAGCTGTTGTTTGCTGTGCAGTCAGTTCCGACTCATGGCGATCTCATGTGTATAGAATAGAACGGGACACCGTACATGTTTCAAGGCTGTGACCTTTCAGATGCTGACCACCAGGCCTGTCTTTCCTGGCGCCTCGGAGTAGGTTTGAGCTTCCAACCTTTCAGTTAGGAGTCAAGTGCTTAACCTATCTGAGCTACCTAAAATAATAATGATAATAATAAAACCACAGTGTTGTCGAGTCAATTCCGACTCATTGCCGACCCTATAGGTCACAGTAGAACTGCCCTATAGTATCCAAAGAAAGCCTGGTGGATTCGAACTGCTGAGCTTCTGTTAGCAGTCGTAGCCATTAACCACTATACCACCAGGGTACCACTTAAACCAAACCCAACTCACGGCCGTCGAGTCAATTCTGACTCATAGGAGCCCTATAGGATAGAGTGGAAGGGTTACCACCTAGGGACTCCTTAATGATTATTCAGTGAAACAGTGGAATTCATTATGTAATTCACTAGGTAATTCATCTCTGTATTCACTGATATTTGGGACAAAAGACACCACAAGAGCGACAAGATGAGTTATGAAATGAATAGAAAACCAGGTACTTTTCACATGTGAAAGATAGAAAAGAGAGTGAAAAGGCTTCTTAACTGCACAGATGCTCTGCGGGGTCCTTCCGCGCATGATGTGTTTGATTTGTGGTGGACGGTCTCCCCCTAGTGGCTATATTGTAAACTACACCTGGGGCTGCTCGGCCATGAGACTTTCCTTGAAGGAACCAACAACACCTTCCCAACCAGGCTAACTCCCCGCGCCTCAGAGAGCTGCCTTTCATCTTGTTCAAACCTACTGGAAGACTTGGCCATTTTAAAGTCACGAACAACAAACAGATCTGTTCTAGAAGAAGTGCAACCAGAGTGTTCGTTGAAAGCAAACATGGCAAGACTGCACCTCACATACTGATCAATCCCTGCAGAAGGACATCAAGCTTGGTGGAAAAGAAGATGACCCTAGACAAGATGGACTGACACAGCACCTGCGACAATGAGCCTAAGGATAAGAACAACTGCAGACATGGCACGAGACCAGGCAGTGTTTCATTCTGTTGTTCGCAGGGTCGCTAGGAGTCAGAACCGACTCAACGGCACCTAACAACAATAGTGTCACATTCAACAGAAGCCCTTTTCTGCACTCCTCTCTCACTCTCACCATCATCTTCAGTGCCTTTCCTCTACTGGTTTCCATCACCTGCCAAAACATGGCATCTGGGGAGGAATCCTTCCCCTCGACCCGTTGTCCCCTCTAGCCACCATCTCATTTCTCCTCTTCCTCTCACCTCCAATCCAGAATGGAACTCAGCAGGCATTGGACTGGCTGCTCAATGTACCATTTCTTCCACTGTTTTCTTTAACCTCCAACAACAGGTTTCTAACCCCAACAGTCTACTGAAACTGCTTTTTGAAAAAACATAGATGACTCACTTATTGCCAGATTCTGGGGCCTCATACTTTTAAAAAAAAACATATTTTATTGTGCTTTAAGTGAAAGTTTAAAAGCAATTAATTTGTCACATAAAACCCAGCACCCACACCACCATGCAACTCAAGGTGCTGTCCCCACACTGTGACAGCACACTCCTCCTTTCGACCTTGCACTTCCTGTATCTTTCTATTACTACAGGTACCAAACTGTGTGAGTAAATCTCAGCTTCAAACATTCGGTCCCCTGTGTTCTAACATTCGTTCCAGAAAACATGAATCATCCTGCCCTATCTTCTGATAGTGCTCAGTCTCACTAGTGGTCTACTGCTAGGTTGCTCTCTGGAAATTCCTCTCTGATGCCTCACAAACAAGGTTTCTAATGCCAAATTTTGCCACTTTCCCCTACTGAATCATCTGCCACCGGGGTAGGGCGTGGGCTTTATCTCTGTGCTCACAATAGTTTACTCTTCGGTTCTCTCAAAATAGGAATGTAGACATCCTCTCAGATTCATCATACCCTTTCGATCTCAAGTGAGTCACTTCCCAGCACCCATCAAAACATTTCCCCCTTAAAGTCAGTACAACTGGGCTAAACCGAAAGCTAAGACACTTCCTGAATACAACCAAACACTTCAAAGGACAGAATTTCAGAGGCGGGATCTGGAGACCAAAGTTTCAGGGTACACCTAGGTCAACCGGTATAATCCAAACCCACTGCCGTCGAGTGGGTTCCAGCTGATAGTGATCCTAGAGATCAGAGTAGAATTGCCCCATAGGGTTTCCACAGAGTGCCTGGAAGATTTAAACTGCCAACCTTTTGGTTAGGAGATGTTGCGCTTAACCCATTATGCCACCAGCATTTCCAGTTTATTAAGAAAATACTCGACTGGGAGGGCAGAGTCAAGATGGCAGACTAAGCACACGTCTCCCTATGTCCCTCTGGAAACCAAGACCTGAATCGACAGTCAAACGGAGCCTTCTCATCACCTAATCATCCCCAGGACACAGCACAGGGCTATTAATTTGGACTTCATACCACTGAGCGAAAAACCTCCTCTCTTTTGCTGACTCCCACTCCTGGCTAGCCCTGGACCTCACGGACTGAAGGTAAACACACCATTTTGACTTTTTTTCCTCTGTCTTGGCCAGCAGGCAGAGCTGGTGGGTCTTGCCTAGCAGCTAGACTCAGATGCACTGCTTGGGGGATAGGCAGGCGAAATTTCCGTATTTTGAGAGCCAGGCTTAGGACTCTGTTAATCTAGCCACTTTGGGCCTGTCTTTTTATCTCTGCCACAGTGGGGTTTGTACAGAATTGCACTGTTAGTGTGCAGGACACCATGTTGGGTATAGAGATTTTAGCGGGACCTAATTCTTAGCCTGGGAGCCAGTGCCTGCAAACAGGACAGTGCTTCTCCAACAGAAAAGCAGTAATTTACACAGTGTTGCTCATGGTGGGGGCCCTGCAACAGAAGCAGAGGATTCACTACCTCTCGGCACCTTTCGCCCTTCTGTCTGCTGCCTGTGTGGAGGACACCATCTTGGATACGGTGGCCTTAGCTGGACCTAATTCTTAGCTTGGGAGCCAGAGCCTGCCCACAAGAGAGCACTTTTCTACCAGAAAAGCAGTAGTTTACACAGTGTCGCCTAAAGCTGGGCCCTGTCAGCAGAAGCCAACAGGGCAGTAGCATTGCTATATTCTGAACTAGTTTGTATTATCTGGGGTTGGATATATAGGTGCTTACTTTGCCAGTTGAGAAGAGGGATCTCTACACCTGAAAACTTGACAGACTTGGGAAGTGGTCAGATACCTTTTGCATTACATTTTAAGACAGCCTAAAGAAACACCTGCAGACCATCCTCACAGTATCTCTTCCAGCCTCTACTTACTCACATGGGTCCCAAAAAGCAATAGACACTTGTGGCATACAAGAAATCACCCATGGCTTCAGAAGGCTCCCAAACAAAGCAACCAAGGAGTTTTCCAGATGAAGAAACTTTTATGAAAGCATCAGAAAGTGAATACAAAATGATTATATACAGAGCCCTTCTAGACCTTATACAAAATGTAGCAGAACAAAAGGAGAAATTAAACAAGCTGTTCGATCTGGTAGAACACCAGTATTCTGAAATCCAACAGATCAAGAACAAAATCAAAGACATAGAAACTTCAATGCAAAGCCAAGAAAACAGAATGGAACAAATGGAAAAAAGAAAATACTCTGCATCTTACTTTGGTAAGTGACATCTGCAGTCTTAAAACCTAGCAAGGCCATCTAAGATTTATCAATTGGTCCCAACCCACCTGGAGCAAAGGAGAATGAAAAATTCCAAAAACTAAAAATCTTTTGCTGTCAAGTTGATTCTGACTCATGATGACTCTATAAGACAGAGGAGAACCGCCCCACAGAGTTTCCAAGGAGCACCTGGTTGATCTGAACTGCTAACCAAAGGCCTTAACTACTATGCAACCAGGGTTTCCAAAGACCACCAAAGACACAGGAAAATATTACCTCAAGAGACAGGAAGGGCCTCACATATCAAGACAGTCCATCAGCCTGAGACGGGAAGAACTAGGCAGTATCCAGCTACTATCAATGACCATCTTAATAGGGAACACCAAGAATCCCTGATGGAGCAGGAGGGTGCGTAATTCAAATTGTGGTAAAAAAAAAAAACGAAACAGACTTAATGGTCTGACCAAGACTGGAAAGATCCCAGAAGACATGGCCTCTGGACTCTGTTAGCCCAGAACTAAAACCATTCTCGAAGCCAGCTCTTCAAATAAAGATTAGATTGGACTGTAAGACATAAATTAATACTTGTGAAGAGTGTGCCTGTTAGCTCAAGTAGAGACATGAAAGTACACGGGTAACTCCTATCCAGAGGGTAGATAGGAGGGCCGAGGGGGACAGGAGCTGGCTGAACGGGTATGGAAAATACAGGGTGGACAGGAGGAGGAGAGGAGTGTGCTGTCACATTGTAGGGAGAGCAACCAGAGTTGCTTAACAAAGTGTTTATACATTTTTATATGAGACACTAACTTGAACTGTGAACTTTCACTTATTAAAAAAAAAAAAAAACAGTGCTGAGTTGATTCTGACTCATAATGACCCTACAGAACAGAGTAGAACTGCCCGTACAGTTTCCAAGGAGCACCTGGTGGATTTGAACTGCCAAACTATTGGTTAGCAACTGTAGCATTTAACCACTACATCACCAGGGTTTCCAAAGCACAGTTAAAAAACAACCTCACCAAATTTTACTTGGAATCTGAATTAGTAAAACAGCCTTCTCCTTGTTCTCCTAACTCTTGCTTCTCTCCTCTTCAATTCACCCTGAGCGTCAGGGCCAGACACTTCTCATTTAGTAACACACTTCACTCTCCTGTTCAAAAGCTTTCGAAAAGCTCACTCTCTTCATCTAATCAGGTAGGAGAACTTTCTGCTCGCCTCTGAAAGACCTGCAGAAACAACTCCTTCGCAGATTTCTCCCTGCCCATGACTGTTTCTCACTCTGTCTTGAAGTGAACTATCTACCGACCTGGAGCTGATCCTGGCCCCCTTATCATGGCATCCTTCTTCCTTCGGCCTCTGCAGTGCCATGGACCATTTCCGGCCTTTCTAGCCATGGCCTCATAACTCTCACTAAGGTGACTGGGCAGGGCTGTGGGAACACCAAGGGGTTCGGTCAGTTGTGCCATGCTACTTGGGCATGAGACGAGCCACTAAAGAGCAAGAATATCCCATCAACACCAAAAGAGAAGAGCCAGGAGTGGAGAGTGTGTCCTTTAGACAGGGATTTCTGTGTTGGGAAGCTCCTGGAACCAAGAGATAGAGAAAGAGGTCTCAAGAAGTGGTGGCAGGAGATGTCTTAGCCCCGAGACAGCCCCTGACCCAGGCCATTTCCTAGAATTCTTTCTTTCTCTCAGAACCTCCTTAAAGAGAAACAGTCACTGGCAAGCCAGAACGGGCTGAAACAGTCCTACCCTCCCTCCTGGCATTCCAGGTGACCTCCACCTCATTAACTGCTTCATGCATGGTAAATTCTTTGCTTCTGGGTGACAGATGACATGCTAATAGACAAAATGACTAAGTTCCCCCTGCACCAAAATCAAACCCCCCAACCAAAATAAAACAAAAAAACAAACCCATTGCTGTCAAGTCGATTCCCACAGACAGCAAATCACACCGAGGTCTTAGAGAATGCTTGCGCACTGTAGAACACTCCACACCCGAGTGAGCGCCGTTCTGTATGCTGAAACGAATCCTGCCTGTCCACACCAGCCTCAACGAGCTGCTGACAAGGCAGCCTCAGATGGCACACAGCTCCGTCTGTCTCCCTGCTGCTTCTTGTTGTCAGGTGCTGTTGAGCCAGTTTGCACTCAAAGTGACCTTATGTACCACAGAAGGAAACACTGCCCAGTCCTGGGCCGTCCTCACAATCGTTACGCTTGCGCCCACTGCTGCAGCCACCAGTCCACCCATCTCACTGAGGGTCTCCCTCTTTTCTGCTGGCCCCGCGCTTTACTGAGCACGATATCCTTCCCCAGGACTGATCTCTCCTGACAACATGTGTGAAGTATGTAAGACATAGTCTTTCTATCCTTGCATCTAAAGAGCATTCTGGTTATACTTCTTCCAAGACAGATTTGTTAGTTCTTCTGGCAGCCCATGGTACACTAATACTCTTTGCAAACACCACAATTAGAAGGTGTCAATTCTTCGGTCTTATCCACCATCCAGCTTTCACATGCATGAGCTGAATGAAAACACCGTAGCTTGGGTCAGGAGCACCTCCTTGCATGACCAACCAATAAAGCTGCCTTTCATTCTCTGCAACTCAGTCTTTTTGGCCCTAATGGAATTATGCTGATAGGAACCCAGAGTTCCAAGCAACAAGAGGAGGTCGGACTCTGTCTCCACGTTTTTTCTTTCTTTTTTTTTATAGCCTCCATACACCTTCGGAAACCCTAGTGGTGTAGTGGTTAAGTGCTATCTCTGCTAACCAAAAGGTCAGCAGTTCGAATCCCCCAGGTACTCCTTGGAAACTCTATGAAGCAATTCTACTCATCGGGTTGCTATAAGTTAGAATCGACTCAATGGTAGTGTTTTTGTTTTGTTTTCTATACATACACCTTCATTCACATTATCTCCCTACCCTTAAATGTTCAACCTCTTTACTGAGCATAAACAAAGTATCAAAAACAGAATAATCAGCAATTCAAAAACTTCCAATATACTGACCTCAGAACCTACTGTACAGCTATGGTAGTCAAAACAGCCTGGTACTGGTACAACGGCAGACACACTGACCAGTGGAACAGAATTCAGAGCCCAGATGTAAATCTATCCATCTATGGGCACTTGACCTTTAACACGTGCTCAAAGTCCATCGAATGGAGACAAGACAGTCACACAGTCATTTAAACAAATGGTGCTGGCAAAACTGGTGTCCATCCAGCAAAAAGTGAAACAGGACCCATACCTCACACCATATGCAAAAAGTGATTCCAAATAGATCAAAGACCGAAATGTAAAGCCCCAAACTGTAAAATTCGCAGAAGAAAAAATAGGACCAATGCTAGAAGCCTCAACACACAGCATTAACAGGACACAAACCACAATGAACAA
Organism: Heterohyrax brucei; assembly: GCA_028571685.1. Taxonomy (NCBI): domain Eukaryota; kingdom Metazoa; phylum Chordata; class Mammalia; order Hyracoidea; family Procaviidae; genus Heterohyrax; species Heterohyrax brucei. Next base: position 170,343,730 of record CM053142.1, on the reverse strand, counting down.
CACACAAACATCAGATAATTGGGATCTTCTAAAAATCAAACATTTATGCTCATCAAAAGACATTACTAGAAGAGTAAAAAGAGAACCTACAGACAGCACTAAAAAATTGGCTATTACAAGCCAGAAAAAGGTCTAATCTCTAAAATCTACAAGAAAATGACAACATATCTGACAAAACGACAAACAGTCCAATTAAAAATGGGGAAAAGGAGATGAGCAGATACTTCACAAAAATAGGAAATAAATGTTGGAGGGCCTGCAGGAAGATCAGAACTCTTATACACTGATGGTGGGAATGCAAAATGATGCAACCATTTTGGAAAACAATATGGCACTTCCTTGGAAAGCTAGAAACGGATATATCATCTGATCCAGCAATCCCACTCCTAGGAATACATCCTAGAGAAATAAGAGTGGTCACACAAATAAACACATGCACACCCGTGTTCACAGAAACATTGTGCACAATAGCAAAAAGCTGGAAATAATCTACATGCCTATCAACCAACGAATGGATAAACTCCGGTACACACATACAATGGAGCATCATACAGCAATAAAGAACAATGATAAATCTATGACACATCTGACAATACAGAAGAAACTGGAGGGCATTATGCTGAGCGCAGTTAATCACACAAGTAACATACTGTATGAGGTCACTACTGTAAAAAGTCATGAAAACCGTTATATATAAAAAGAAATAACCTTTGATGGCTACCAGGGGTGGAAGGGGCAGGGACAGAAAAATGTTAAATAACTTTGGTGAAGGGTAAAGCAGTACACAGTACTGGTACAGCCAGTACAGTCTGTACGTGGCAATGTCATGGAAGCTCCACAGACGCAACCAAACCCCCTGAGGGACCCAACTGTTGGGCTGAGTGAGGGCCTGTGACGACCACGGGACATCTAGCTCAATGGGCAAGACACAGTTTATAACGAAAATGTTCTACATTCTACTTCGGTGAGCAGAGTTGGGGATCTTAAAAGCCTGTAAATAGCCATTGAGAATACTCCACTGATCTTAGCTCTTTGGGAGCAAGAAAGAATAATGAAAACTAAAGATCCAAAGGAAAGATTAATCCAAAGGCCTAATGGACCACAGCTACAGAGCTCCCGACAGACTGAGTCCAGTACAAACAGACGGTGCGCGGCTACCACCACCGACTACTCTCATAGGGATCACAGTGGGGTACCCCGGAGAGAGCGGGAGGAAAATTTAGAACAACATTCTAACTCGGAAAGAAAGACCAGACTTGTGGGTCTGCTGGAGACTCGAGAAAGCCTTCAAGTATGGCCCCTGGACACCCCTTCAGCTCAGTAATGAAATCACTCTGAAGGTTCACCCTTCAGCCAAAGATGGGTCTATAAAACTAAATGAGGCTAAAGGAGCATGCCAGCTGAGGTGAAGGGCTAGAAGGCAGGACAGGGCAGGAGAGCTGGTAAGAGGGGGCCCGAAGCTGAGAAGGGAGAAGGTTGACCTGTTGTGGGATCATTAACCAATGTCATAAGACAATACGTGTACAAATTGTTTAATGAGAAACTAGTTTGTTTTGTAAATGTTCATCTAAAGTACAATAAAAAAAGAAAAAGAAATTCAAATACAATCCCCAGGAGCATAATTACCCTAAGAGCTAATTACTACCTGTTTTTGTTGTTGGTTTTGCCATCAAGTCACTTCCCACTCACAGTGACTGCACGTGTACAGAGCAGGACTGCTCCACAGGGGTCTCCAGGATGTGACCTTTCAGAAGCAGATCACCAGCTCTTTTCTTCCAAGGTGCCTCTGGGTGGTTTCGAGCCATCCACGTAGTAATCAAGTGTTTATGCATTTATACCATTAAGGGACTCCTGTTACCACATACACATTGCCAAACAGTTGCACATTAAGTTGTCTCTGACCAGCTGCCACCCACATTTGGACTCACAGTGGCCCCATGTGTGTCAGAGTAGAAACGTGCTCTGTAGAGCTTTCAATGGCTGATTTTGCAGAAAACAGAATCATCACAGCCTTCTTTCAAGGTGCCTCTGGGTTGACTCAAACTTCCAAGCTTTTAGCTACCAGCCAAGCACATTACACCACATACAGGACAGGGGTCGTTCAGTAGCAAAACACACATGTGATGAGACACAGGTTCAATTCCAGCCAATGCATGTCATGCACAGCCACCACCGTCTGAGAGCGGCAGACTGTGTGTCACTAAGCACATCTTCCAGACCAAGAGGAATGAGGCAGAACAGCGTGGCAATCTACTGCCAAGTCCCTGCCAGTGAAGACTCGATGGATTCCAGTGGTCCAATCTGCAATCGATGGGTACGGTGCAGGCTGAGCAGTCTTTTGTTCTGTTGTCTAGGGGATCCCCATGAGCCGGGGACAATTTGATTGCAGCAAACAAGAAGTTGGTTACACAGCATATTTACTCCACATTGTGCAATTTGCCCAAAGAATTGGCAGTGCCCGTTTTTAGGATTTACCCAGCCACAATCTCAGATAACCAGGTTTGAAGATCATGTTAAAAGGAACTTAAATTTTACCTTTTCTTTTGGATTCCACTCCAGTTTGGTTATAGAAATTAGTGATGCACAGGCAATCACTTAGAGGGGGGAAAAAAACTGTTAAGGAAAATACTGAAGAAAATAGGGCTTTTAATGTGGAAAACAGGTTATTCTTCTAGTAACAGAATCACTATGCCATGTTAAAATACATTCATATCAACATTTCTGCAGTCAAATCCAGTTGTATAGCATCTTATAAGCTCCAATCTTAAGTTGTTATTACAGCAGTTAAATTATAACATGGAAATATAGTCAGTGCTTAGCAATCGTCTTTTTTGATTAGGTATATAAACCAAAAAGCCAAACCACCACCACCGAGTCAGTTCCAACTCATAGTCTCCCTACAGGACGGAGCAGAATTGCCCCACAGAGTTTCCAAGGAGCACCTGGTGGATTCCAACTGCCACACTTGTGGTTAGCAGCTGCAGCACTCACCCACAATGCCACCAGAATGTCGCTGTCCAGCGACTTTATAGCCTGAGCTGACATTTTGCTCTACTGTGTGCCCTCCACTGAGTCAGAATCAGCTGGACGGCAGTGAGTTTGGTCCTTTCCTTTCTTTTCTTGGTGGATCTTTCTGGGTGCTCCCAGGTCAGCTGGCTGTTTAAATTGGATTCAAATAGGTGAGAAACAAGCCCAAGGTGCATTCTTTTTGCTTGTTTCTGAATGAAAACTTTTTTTGCCAAGGTAACAGCTTTAAAGAAAATTTACCGTTACAAAATACCAAATTTCATATACAAACACAAAAACAAGAAATCGCAATTGCCATTGAGTCAATTTCAACTCATGATGCTCCCACATGGTACAAACAGTTAACATCCTTCTAACTAAAAGGTTGGAGGTTCGAGTCCACCCAGAGGCCCCACAGAAGAAAGGCCTGGTGATCTACTGAAAAAACAAGCCATTGAAAGCCCTACTGAGCCCGATCCTACTCTGACACACAGGGGTTGCCATACAAACCCAAGTCACAGTAATTCAAAAGACTTTCTCTGAAATATAGGCTTTTGTGGGTTAAGTAGAATCCTTCCTACTTTACCCAAAGGGTTTATAAATTAAAGAGATAGCACCTACAGCAGACTTCGGTGATGATGGATAAACCTCATCTAAGCCAATCTAATAATTCCAGCAGCTGAGGGTGCATCCCTCCACGGGCCATACTGTCTGCGTAAGCGTGGTGACAACCGTTCTGATTTAACCTGGGCAACAAAAGAGAAAGCCAGAGGCAACAGGGCTGTTCTTAAAAAAGGAAGACTGGCTCCCCAGACAAAGACTAAACTGGACTACAGAAGACATGCTGTGATTTGGGGACTGAAATAAACACATGGTGGCTGTCTGAGCAGCTCATTGCTGGAGGCCAGAAGACAGGGTGATGGGGGACAGGTCTTGATCAAATGGCCATGAACCGCTGGGTGGGGAACGTGGGGAACGTGAGGAACGTGGGGAAGGGAGGGGAGAGCAGGTAGAGTAAAACAGTGGTGTGAGTTTCTGTTGTTATACGGCAAATTAATATGGATTGTGTACTTGTACTTAAATCACAATGCAATTTATTTAAAAAAAAAGAAGAAAACTGTGAAGTCTGGAGTCAATACCAAGTTGAGCCTCCTCTAAACACTTAGCAGACACCTCCTCTCCTCCTCTTCTTCTCTCTGTCTCTCCTCCCCCATGCATTTGGCAATGCTAAACATCTGTTGGTTCCTCAAACTAAACAGTAGAAAGCAAAGGAGACTCCAAGGTCATTTCACCCTACTTTCATCTCTAATAGTTTAAAAAATCTAATTCTTTCACTGATGTACTCTTTAGTTCCATTCAGTGTGTGAGGTGCTAGGCTGGACTGTGGGCAGGGCAGGAAGAAGCCAGGGAACCAGACTTGGTCTCAGCTCTCCGAAGCCCACAGCCTCTTCTGAAGAAAGCCAGGGATGTGTGGTCTCAGGGGAGAAATGGGTGCAAGAATGGCCCAGTTCAGAATGGGGCTGGGGCTGAGCTGTCCAGAAAGGCTGTTAATAGGAGAGCCTTCAGAACTATGTCATTGCACAGAATTGCCGTGGATTTTATGTTTTCAAGTAGCCACATATTTAAAAAGAACTGGATGAAATTAATCTCAATAACATACATTATTCAGCTCAACACCAAATTTATTATGAGTTCAAAATACAATAATATAAAAACGTGACATTTTAATTCCTTTTTTTTATTATCAACTCTTTGAAACATGTTGTGCATTTGACATTTACAGCCCACGTCAATTTGGACTGACATTTTAAGTGCACAATAGCCACACGTGGCTACTGCTGTACCTGCCATCAAGTTGATTCTTACTTGTGGCAACCCCATGTCTGCAATGTAGAACAGCTCTGTATGGTTTCCAAGGGTGTTGTGACCTTTTGGAAGCAGACTGTCAGTCCTGTCTTCCAACGTACTTCTGGGGGGTTCAACTGCCCACCTCTGACTACTAGTCAAGTGCTTAACCATCTACACCACCGTTGTTCTATGCTATCGATTCTGACTCATAGTGATAGTGGCCCTATGGGAGAGAGCAGAACTGCCCCTGCGGGCTTCCTAGGCTGTAATCGTTAGGGGAACAGACAGCCAGATCTCTTCTCCACGGAGCAGCTGGTGGGTTTGAACCACCACCCTTCTGGTTAGCAGCGGAGCACTTAACCACTGCTCCACTAGGGCTCCTTGGCTACCATACTGGACATGTGACTCAGCTCTACAAACAGAAGGTGGGGAATGACTACCTAGGGAAGGGAAAGAGTGTAAATGCAGGGAACATCCAGGCCTAGCGGAGCATTACAGATTGAACTGTGTCCCCTCAAACCAAATATTAGGCCTAACACGTGCACCTGTCAATGTGACCCTGTCTGAAAACAGGAGTTTCTTTCGTTATGTTAATGAGGCCATACGGAGACAAGTGGGTCCTAAACCTAATCCTTTCTGAGTAATGTCTCATAACAAAAGAACCATCCTTTGCCACTAAGTTGATCCCAACTGATAGCAAGCCTACAGATGAAGTTGAAGATCTAGGCAACCCCAGACGCCATGTCTCGGGCACAGGAACCCATCAGTGATTTCGTGAGGGCTTCAGAAAGCCCTAGAAGTTGGGTTTAGCAAGAAGGGCTGAGAAGTATGATCCTGATAGCTCCATAGTAACATGAGGCCATTGCACAGAAATATACAGAAAGGAGAAACTGAGTTTTTACTTATGCTTCAAACTCTTGTAAGGAAATAAAAGCATAAGCTTATGTTGAAGACAAAAGACCTGTTCACAGGGCTGACTTCCTTCAAGTCAATTTGATACAGAGCCACAATTCTCTTCTGTCTGAGGCTGCTACTCCCGGAAGAAATGGGAACTAGCTGACTGAAATGCTGAGAGGTCGGAAAAGCTTCTCCTGTTAAAATGCTGATTTTAATAGTTAGAGACCATGCTCCACAGTTGGAAGTAAGGAAAGGTTTCCTAAACCAAGAAACCTGACTTCTAACACTTCCACTGAAAGTCTAACAACAACAAAGGCTACAAGTTTCCAGGAGGTGTATCTGGAGTGAAGCCAGGCCCTAAATAGAAGGACAAGGAAATTGAGAAAGAGCTATCTTAGGAACCTGGGTATACATACTCGGTTGTTAAATTTCTCAATACTAGGATTTGGTTCCTCTGTGCTCGGAAATTGTGTAATTAAAATTTCCCTTCTCTAAGATGAACTAATACCCCCAAACCACACTTAGGACTTTTGCACTCTGAGGAACTTCTATTTTAAAAGAGAAACGCAAAGCTTAATATTCAAAAGATCACCATGAGCGCCCATTTCCAAACATAACCCAATCCAGACTCACAAAACTGCCTCTGATAAAACAGCTTTCATTTTCCTATTATCCGACACTAGTCACTGCCTTTTTTTTTTTTTTTAATGACTTTGTGACTTTTCCTGGTATGATTACAGGTGGTATTTTGAAAGACAGGAACTAATCCACCTCTTAAAGACTGCAGCTTTTTAAAGTATCTGTTGAGAAAGACAGAAAGAAGGCACTTTCGTGTTCTCTAAATCATGATCCATTTTTCTTTTCTTTTCACAAAACTGAATTAGAATAGAACGTCAAATAAAATCAATGATGAGAAAAACTGGATGCTGTGGGGGGTCAGTTCTGACTGATGGCGACCCCACGTGGTAGGCAGCAGAACTGCTCCCCGGGCTTCCTTGGCTCTGGGAGAAGCAGGCTGCCCGGACTTCCCTGTGGGGAGCTGGGCTGGCGGGGTCTGTCGGGGGCGGGGAAGCAGTTCCGAACCACCAGCCTTCAGAACTGCTGGCACGCGCTAGGCTCTTGATGACAAAAAGAAAAGGTTAAATATATCTTAAATGACAACAATAAATGACATAGAGCTTATTAAAGTGTCTCAGTATGGAAGCACACATTAAACGGTCTATCACCCAGGCACCAGGAGGAGGGCCAGTCTGGCCTCCCGGGCCTTCACAGAGCTATCACTTTAAGTACAATATCAATATTTGGTGTCTTGAGCCAAGTACTACACAGAAAATTAAATATTTTCACACGGCCATGACGCCGACCCTGTTTGAGGAAAAGTCAACAGAGACTCAAGTGTCCCTACATTTTTCCACCTTCCTCTCACCATTGTTCTCTCCCCGAAAAGTTCTTTTGATGTCACCAGACAGTACTGTGCTATTTTCTGAATGATTTACGCTTTCCTCTCACTTGTTCTTCGGAAGCATGTGGGAACTCGCCTGTTAACCTCTTCATACTTTTGCGGGGGGAAGAGTCACATCTGTGAGGTCGCTGACCAATAAGAAAAGGATACTGGGGACGACAGCTGCACAGGAAACGGCAGAAATGGCCATGCGCACGTGACACGTCGTGAGGCTGTTCCACTGGGGATAGGATTTGTAAGAGATGACGGACTGCAAGAGCGTATACACAACTCCGCAGACAAAAGCCAACAGGGCGCCCCCGTCGTGGACCACCGGCACCGCCAGCTCCTGCGGAGAAACCACAGACACGCCGTTTCTCTTAATTGTTCTGTCCACATCAACACCCAGACACTCGCTCTGTGCCTGCAAAGCCATGGAGCATCACAGACGCATCACTTCTTGGAACACGGAGCTGCTAAGGTTGGAGGCTGGAGCCCACCCAGAGGCTCTCAGAGGAAAGGCCTGGTGATCACTTCTGAAAGAAGGCCACTGGGGAGCACAGTTCTACTTGAATCTATCAGACAATTCCATGGCAACTACAGAAAGGCTGAAGACTACACAGAGAACTTACCGTACTCGGAAATAAAGGCCAAGGATGTGGCCGTTGCACAGCAAACGTGGGCATGGGGAAGGAAGAAAGAAGGAAATCTACCTCAGCAGCTGACGAGCTGGTGCGCAGCCTGGCTGACCTGGATAAGAAAATCCCAGCTCCACCAGGAGGCTCTGTCACCTTGGTTTAAAACCTCCATTTCTGTATCTGTAAAATGGGGATAATAACTCCTGCCCTACAGCCTTGCTGTGAAGACTATATGATAACTCCAACTGTGAACTTGTTGGTTAGCAGATGTAGCACTTAACCACTACACCACCTGGCTCTCCTATAAAAGTACAGATGGTCCCAAAGGCGACTTGGGGTTTTTAGGTCCCTTGCTCCCTAGTAATCTCTATTCATCTTTTCCAAGCCACCCCTCTGAGCACATAAATCTAAGTGAAACTATTGCTTGAGAAGCAAAGATAACTTGAAAACAAGCCACCAGCCCCACCTCACCCCCTCCTCACTGCCATTTTAACCCGTCGGCAGCCTCTGTGCCCAGTCTGTGTGGGAGGTCTGATGTGGCCCCTGAATATGCTCAGAACTGACCCACCGAGGAGCCACACTTCAGGCTCCCTTCATATACGCACCTACCTTTCGGCACAACAGCAATTAACGAAGAATTCAGCTGCTCACCAAAAGGTTGGCAGTTCGAATCCACCAGCCACTTCTTGGAAACTCTATGGGGCAGTTCTACTCTCCTCTAGAGGGTCACTATGAGTCAGAATTGAGTCAATGGCACACAACAACTACCAAGTTTTGGCTGCAATTTGAAAATGCCAGTGAGTAAAAGAGTAAGCCAAAGTATCGGCTGTTTGGGGCCATTGGACACCATCAACTGCTTCCAAGGTATTGTCCATCCCTTACTCAGACTCTTTGTTATGGGGCCACCCACACTTCTCCAAGCATGAGAGTGTTTTCCATCAGGGCTGTTCAACCTCAAACTGGAGCATAAAGAAACTGATGTAAGTCTTCATTCTCCATATAGGAAAGGGAGAGGAAAAGAAAACGAAACCTTTAAAATTATTTTCCAAGAAAATTTCCTGGTTCAAATTCAGGAAAAGGAGAAACTAATCACTTGATTTGGGTTATACTCAAATATGGCTGCATTAATATTTTACTGGAAACCCTGGTGGTACAGTTGTAAAGAGTTTGGCTGCTAACTAAAAGGCCAGCAGTTCAAATCCACCAGCACTCCTTGGAAACCACATGGGGCAGCTCTACTCCATCCGACAAGGTCACCATGAGTTGGTTGGCCAGACTCCAAAGCCACCATAATCCACCTTTGCCACCTCTAGGGTAGCCTTCATTCCTTCCCACATATACCCAAGTCTGCTGTGCAACACCCACATTCTTGGCACTTATTCCAGTGTATAAATAAGTATATAAAGGCCATATCAACTACCCACTGTTTAGGTGCATGTCCTGTCTGAAGCACAGGAGTGCAGATTTCGGGAAGTCAGAGATGAGATGGAAAATACATTCTATGCCCTGGAAAATGTGTGCACACCTCAAAGTACTTAAAGGATTAAGAAGAATAAACCTCTTTGTTCCCTAAAGGTAAAGGCACACTGGGCAAGGGCAGTTCAACAAAAGGCACAGGTGACCTCACTTGTATGACATCTCCTATGGGGTTGGCTTGGCAGCTTCTTATTGGAACTTATTCATCTCTGGACAATTCTAAAAACACTTGGTATTTCAAAAGTATTGAAAGGTTGCATTGCAAGTTCACGCTCATTGTACCAATGCCAGCCTCACCAAGTTTTGGCCGGGAAGCAGCGCGATCAGGTACAGTACTCGTGGGCAGCACTTGGAACCACTGTGGGCATTATCAGGTCACCACGGGAGACCAGCGGGACTGCAGCCGGCCTGCTCCATCACCTGTTGTCTCTGCAGGGGCCCTGGCTGGTGGAAACACTGAACCCACAGGCTGTGACACAATTCCGCAAGGTGATGACTTTAACAAAGAGAAGTTTATTTCATTGCAGTCAAGTGGGCTACAAGTCCAAGTTCAGAGTGTCAGCTCCAGGGAAAGGCTTTCCCTGCCAGCCTTCTCATCACCCTTGCTTTCTTGGTGGTATGTATAAGGTCACCCTCCCTCTGCTAGCTGCTGTCTTTTGTATAGTGAGAGTCTGCCTCAAGGCACAATCCTGTCTTACACATGGAATCCTGGCTCCCTAACGCAACTGCTGCCCATCGTTCCGCATTAACATCGTAGAGGCAGGATTTACAACATACAGGTATCAGAAATAAAATTCAAAATAGTCCATCTTCAGAACAAAAGCCAAGATTAAGAAGTTACTATTTAACCTAAAAGAAGGGGCAAATGGGGAGAAGGGAGGGAGGCGGGAGGGAAGCTGTCTGGGAAATAGGAGATGGAACGTTAAGACTTAGGTGAGGTTCAGGAGAGACTGTTAACCCCATAGCACCCAGGCAGCGAGGAACTGGGGGAGCGACTCCCGAGTCAGAAGATACAAAGGGCTTGTAAGGAACTGTTTGGCGCGCCCCTCCCTGACCAGTCTCCTTTGCAGGCTCAGGGGCCTGATTTTGCAGAATTGACCAATGAAGCCTCACTCTCACTAACTGCATTTAAACTGGATTTCTAGAGTGTCCATCGGACAAAGACATTGGTAACTGCTTATCGGTGACCTCAGAAGGGATAAGGTGGCCGACCTTGGCCACCGAGGCAGGTTCCTAGCTGAGGGGGTTATACCAGCCCACCAGCTGCCAAGAGAAACCGGAGCAGTGTCCACGATGCCAACAACATTTCTGACACAGGAACATCACACAATACCAGGACTCATGGCCCCGCCAAACTGATACACTCCCTCTTGGGGGGACATAATTCAGTCCATGACTGCTGCTGATCAGCAAGTTGGAGGTCTGAATCCACCCAGAGACACTCTGGAAGGAAGGCCTGGTGATGAGCTTCTGAAAACTCAGCCACTTAAAACCCTGGGGAGCACAGGTCTCGTCTGACACACACGGCATCTACTTACGAGGCATCTTTAGAAAAAAATGTTTCCATTTTCTTTTCAAGCTACTGTAAGTCAACACCCTGGATTTAGGACCTTGCTTTCTCCTGGTTGCCGGGGTGGGAACTGGCTTCCTGAATCCTGGCCAATTCAACATATCTTTTAGGATCCCAAAGTGCAAACTTCCTTCCACCCCACCCACCCATAAACCCTGACATTTAGGAGATGAAAAGGCCCTCCCTCAGCAGGGGCTGCCTCTTTAAGGGGTCTGGTCCCATCACATCAAAGAGTCTTTCAGAAGGGAAATGATTCAGACATAAATTTTGGATGGATGAGAAGACACTGTGCACTCTTTTCAGATACCATTTTAGAAATGCTCCTGTTAATTTCAAAGATAGTGGAGATTGTGAGGCTGGCTCAGGACACAACAGTGTTCCCTTCTGCTGTACACAGGATCCCTGTAAGGAGAAATCTACTCAACAGCACCCACCAACAACAAAGACACAAAACTAGAATGCCAGGAGGGTTAAACCTTGGCAAGCCTGTCTTTTCTGAAAAGGAAACTTCTTGAGGGCAAATGAACCAGTGACAGGGACTTCTGGGGACATTGCCAGCAGGCAGCCGCCACACCCACTGACTCTACACCCACTGACTCAGGAAACAGAACTAGCTGTGAACCAGTGGTCATCTTACCCACTGCTACTCAAGGAAAACCACCAGACAGCATCAGTGCCCCGCCTGCCTTCCCAACTTGCAGTTCTCACGTCAGCTGCTCCAGCTGGTTCGCTCATGGCATGCTAAAACTGAATTACAGGACATTCAACAAGATCTATCTACGGGAACAGGGACAAGGCCAACACTTGCTTCCAGAGAAGTTCAAGACTACAGTTCTGATTTTAATAAAGGACATGACCGCTTCATGGAGGCTTTCAAAGTAACTGAAAGTTCACCTTTCTAACCATCCAAGCTTTCCCCGTAACAAAGGAAACCCTGGTGGCATAGTGAGTAGGTTAAGTACCATGTCTGCTAACCAAAAGGTTGGCAGTTTGAAGCCACCAGGAGCTCCTTAGGAAACTCAACAGGGCAGTTCTACTCTGTTCTGTGGGGTTGCTATGAGTCGCAATCGATTTGATGGCAGTGGGTTTGGCTGGGGATTTATATGGTTGAAAATGAAGCATCTGCATGTCTTCTGGTGTTGGAGTTAGTCAGAGAATGAAGTGATAACAGTATCATACAGTGCATACCGGCCCAGACCGGATAACTCAGATCTGCACTGTAACAGACACATTGTCACACTGCAGGTCTCCTGGTTTGGGGGAATTCTCCCCTCCGCGTTGTATTTTCTGGCTCTCGAAGTGTAAGTTATGTACATGCTTTTTTCTCACAGATTTCCTCATCCCACAGGCAATGGATACACAAGACACAATGTCTCAATTCGAAGCCCAGCTCTGGCCATCCATCTCTCACGTGATCTCAGTTGAGGGAGTCACTAACATGTATGGGCCTTTATCTTCTCACCAATGAATGGGGACAACACCTATTTTACAAAGTTCTTGTTAGAATAACACGAGTTAAAGAGTGGAATGCTTTCAGAAGTATGTCTGGGACAGAATTTTTCTTAATGGGTGATATGTAAAACAAAATGAGTACTATCATAAAATAGGAGCAAAAGTCATCAAAACGCAGGAAACTGAAAAAGCCAAACCTGTTGTTGATTCTGACTCACACTGACCTGCTACAGGCCAGAGCAGAACTGCACCATACTGTTTCCAAGGCTGTGATCTTGACAGAAACAGGCTGCCACCTCTTTCTCTCCAGGACCTTTTGTTTAGCAGCCAAGTGCTTAACCACTGTGCCACTAAGGTTCTTTTAGAGAGCCTCTATCATGTGAGAACAGGGAGAAGCCACCATGCCCTGCCCTGCTCTCTGTCTCACTTCCTCATGACTGAGACAGTAAGGGTGGGGAAATAAGAAGGAGACAGACGCAGACTTGTCCGGGAGATACCTTCCATGAATTCCTCTACACTTGCCTCAGAGGGGCTAGGAGTGGGGCTCTCACCTTTCTGGTCTCCAAAAAGGAACATGAACAATGACAAGGTTTCTGGTGTCCAAAGCCTGAAACTGGCCCCAGGACCTGAGAGAATGTCCCTGCCCCACAGGTGGGTCAGAGCCCAGAGGCAGGTAACCTGCTCAGCTACTTATAGAAAGGCCGGAGAGTCAGTCTATCCAGAGGCACCTCAGAATAAAGGCCTGGTGATCTATTCCTGAAAAATCAGCCCCTAAAAGCCTGTGGAGCACAGCTCCACCAGGACACATATGGTCACCATGAGTCTCAATTGACTCCACGGCAACCAGTGTCTTGGTTTTCCAGGCAGGTGGTTCTAGAGAAGACACTGTGCCATCTAATGAAGGGCTGCTCCCTGCTGACCACTCAGCGAATACAGCCCTTTCTTACACTGTCCCTCCTTCATCACGCAGGTCAGACAGGACTGACTTCCTGAGGAGTGACATCAGACAATGGGCGGAAAGCAGACTGTACAGACAAAGGGACTTACAGATCAATAGCTGGGACAGCCCCCTCACACTGCTGCTGCAGTGTATTTTGTCAGCTAAGGAGAAGAGGCAGACACCACCTTCTTGTGAAAATGAACACCACACAAGTTCACCCCGACCTCTGCCCGGAGGAAAACGAAAGAGGTACCCCAGGCCAGAACCACAACTCTCCCAGGAGAAACTCCTGTTCTGCTTTCACACCGTGATGACACACCAGTTACAGTCAAATCAACTTGTGGCTACACCACGTGTGTCAGACGAGACCTGTGCTCCCCAGGCTTTTACATGGCTTGAGTTTTCAGAAGCTGATCACTGGGCCTTCCTTCCAAAGTGCCTCTGGGTGGATGCAAACCTCCAGCTTTCTGGTTAGGAGCAGTCATGGACTGAATTATGTCCCCTCCCCGAAAAAGTGTAACAGTGTAGCAGGGCCATGATTCCTGGCATTGTGTGATGTTCCTGTATGTTGTAAATCCTGCTTCTGTGACGTTAATGAGGGAGGATGGAAACAGCTGGGTTAGCGAGCCAGGACTCCCCGTGTAAGACCGGACTGTGTCTTGAGGCAATCTCTGGGGATACAAAAGAGAAGCTAGCAGGCGGATGGTGACCTTATACATACCACTAAGAAAGCAAGGACGTCCCTGGGATCTGGGGTCCCTGTATGGAGAAACTCCTAGTAGGGGTGAAACCAGAAGCGGAACAAACTTCCATGTCAGGGTGCTCAAAGCTAAGGGAAACTGAGAGACACTGTTTCAGATCACCCCAACACACAAGGAAAGACATGACCTCCACACTGTGCCAGCCCCAAGCGGGGACACTAGGGTGGGACCCTCTGTAGGTTCCACTGTTGATTCAGTGAACTACAGACAATAAATGACTCCCTTTTTCTAGACAAAGCCAATGATAAAAGAACCAAGAAAAAGGCCGGGAGGATGGAGAAATAACTTGTGTCTGAGCATTAGTCTTCTAGGTTACTGGCCAGACGAGCCTAATACCACTTTGTTTTCCTTGATGGCCAGTGACGGCCTGTCAGATTGTGGGGCAGACCTCCACCCAGATGACTTCACTAAATCAACCCCCAGATGCCCCAACTGCTCACATTGTTCCCTACAGCTGCATGTGATCTTTCCCTTTAAATACTCAGACTTTGCCTGACCAACTTGGACAGGCTTTGAGGACAAGAATATCGCCCTGTTACTTTGCAATGCCAGCTGGAAAATAAAACCTCCAGATCTCACCCCAAAAGCTCCTGTCTCAGTGAACTGGCTTTTTGCAGTAAGTAGCCGAACTCCCTGACTTTTCCAGTAACTAGGGGGAGCAGAGCTGACGAGAAGGCTGGCAGAAAAAGATCTCCCCTGGAGCTGACACTCTGAATCTGGACTTGTAGCCCACTTGACTGTGATGAAATAAACTTCTCTGTTAAAATTATCCATTTGTGTAGTTCTGTCAAAGCCTCACTAGATGACTACGGCAGCCTCGTAAGTTCAATGTTCCCACCTGCAGAGACAGGTGACGGAGCAGGCCGGCTGCAGTCCCGTTGGCTGCTCACAGTGAACTGGTAGCACCCACGATGGCATCAGGTACTGACCGGGAGTACTGTACCTGATCACCTCGGCTCCAGGCAAAAGCCCCACGAGGTAGACATTAATACAATGAGCATGAACTTGCAATATAACAATTAAATGTCTTTGGAATACAAAGTATTGTCTCCAGAGACAAAGAAGTTCCAGGGGCTTCTCCAAACACTGAACACAGTAAGAAGCTACGGAGCCTATTCCATAGGAGCTGTCATACAAGTTAACTCCCTCGAGTGGGGCCATATTTTGACTCTGTAGCACACTAGCTGTGTAACCTTGAGCAAACCGTTTCACTGTGTCTTCATCAACTAATGCTACTTTAACAGAAAAACTGCAAGTAGATGGCTTTAAAAAGAGAAATTTTATTCTGTCACAGTCCATTAAGCTAGAACTCTAAATTCAAGGTGTCCACTACATGGGAAGGCTTTCCCTGCTGGATCTGGAGGAAGGTCCTTGTCATCCACCTTCCCCTGGACTGGAAGGTTCTGAGGCACAGGGACTCTGGTCCTTCCTGCACTCAGCTCCTGGCACTGCTTTCTTGGCAGTATGAGTATATACTCTCATTTACATCTCAAGAGATTGCCTCAAGGCACAAAACAATCTCACACGTTGAGTCCTGCCCCACCAAAACAACTGTGTCCGCCCACCCTCGTTAACATCATAGATGCAGGATTTATAACATGGAGGATATCACACAATACCGGGAATCATGGCCTATTTCAACTGCTACACAGACTTTGGGGGGAAGGCAGTTAAATCCATGACACACCTCCACTCACCCATATCCTCACCCACAAATGGCAGAGATCAGGTGCTGCTCTCCAAGTTAGGTGCCAGAGGTTCAGACAGTAGAATCTGCACACACATACCCACACTAATCCTCTCATACAGACTCACACATGTTAACACACTCTCACAGAACATACACAAGCTCACATACACTCACACCACACACAACACATGCTCAACACACGTTCTCATTCAACCTCATACTCACACATGCTATCTCAAACACAAACATATATTTTCACACTCAGCAAAACCATTACAATGGAAGGAAAAAAAAAACCCACTGCTGTTGAATTGGGTCTGACTCACACCACGTCTAAAGGTCAGAGTAGAACTGCCCCATAGAGTTTCCAAGGAGCGCCTGGTGGATTTGAACTACTGACCTTTTGGTTAGCAGACATAGCACTTAACCCCTACAGCACCACGGTTTTCACAATGGCAGAAGTAGCTTTCAATACATCAAACCACACCAACAAAAACATGGCGCCCTGCAGAATCCATAACACGGTTGTACAAACACGCTCCCAGGCAGGACAGACCTTCCCATTTTCATACACTCATCAGTATTTCAATAGTCATTGCGGTCTTAAAATGGAAAGAACAGCACGTGGTCAGAATCACGCGTCTGGCCTCAGCGATGACCTCCCTCCTCACTGTAGACTTCTCCGGTCCAATCTCTGGTTCTTCTGTTTCTCCCCCCAAACATACGTACTCAGTCACCCCCAATAGCTAAAAACATCTCCTGTCATACCTGAAAATTGGCCACAATGCCCATTCCGATACATCCCACCAGTCCAAGTACTAACGACACCAAGTTGAAGACCGGAGTGCTGAAGTACCAAGTTTCATTTTGCTTCTCTACTATCTTGTATCTTGTGTACATGGTGGCCGCACCTGACAAAGAAAGACACTCAGGTGAATTTTCATCCTTTGATTTTTTGGTATGAGAAACCAAAGCAGTTCTGGATCACTTTTTAAAAAATTCATTATTTTCCCCAAAACAACAGAGGAAGGAGAATCAAGAGAAGAAGAAAAAAACGGGAATTGTAGCTAATGACTTCATGAACAAGGGCCTCCTTTGCCTTGACATGAGAAGAAACGGATGGTGCCTGGCTACCGAAACTATTTGAATCCAAGGTTCTATCAAAGAATCCTGATCAAAAAGGGGAAAATACAGAAAATGTCTGTGTGTGGACTGCCACATCTCCCTCTCGGGGAGTGGCTGGTTGGTCCAAACAGCTGACCTTTTGGTTAGCAGCTGAGTGTTTTAACCACTGCACCACCAGAGACCCTTGTTCACTGGTCATTAGGGAAATACAAACCAAAACCTATATATAAGGGCAGTACTTCACACTCACTAGGATGACTATAATCAGAAAAATGGGAATTAAGTGTTGAAGACATACCGTAGCTACAACCTTCATCCAGAGCTAGTGGGACTGTCAAAGGATACAGCCACCATGGAAAAGAGTGTCACTGTTCCTCAAAAGTTAAAAAGAGAATTACCATACAACCCAGCAATTCTACTTTTAGAAATGAAAGTGGGTACTCAAACTGATTATTTGTGCACCAGTGTTCACAACAGCCAGTAGGTCAAAACAGCCCAAACATCTATCAACAGATCAGTAACATGAGGAATATACATACACTATTATTGCTGTATGCAGCTGAGTCCATTCTGACTCACAGCACCACCACAGGACAGAGCAGAACTACCCAGCAGGGTTTCCTGGGCTGTTACCAGGACAGTAACAGATCACCACACCTTCTCCCGTGGAGCTGCTGGTGGATTCGAACCACTGATCTTTCAGTTACAAGCTAGGCACTTAACTGCTACACCACCAAGACTCCTTGACTATACATACAATGGAATATTATTCAGCCATAAAGAGAAACAAAATTCTAATGCACACTATGACATGGAAGAACCCTGAAAACATGCTGAGGGAAATAAGTCAGCCACAAAGGGCAAATATTGTATGAGCTCACTTACAGGGAACAGCTAGACCAGAAAAACGTACAGAGGCCAAAGTTTACCAGTGGTTACTAGGCGTGAGTGGGAGCTGAAAAGGAGGAGGCATTGCTTAAGGGGTCTGAGTGGTCGTTTAGGGTGGTCAGCTTTGGAAATGGTCAGTGGTGATGTCAGCACCACATGGTTAGGTAATCCATGTCACTGAATTATACACATAAAAATGGTTGGGCGAATGTTTCATTACATGTGTCTCACCACAAAAGTTTTTAAAAATTAATATATATATATATATATATATATGTGTGCGTGTACATTGGCTTGGAAACCCTGATGGCATAGTTGTTAAGTGCTACATCTGCTAACCAAAAGGTGAACAGTTCAAATCACCAGGTGCACCTTGGAAACTCTACGGAGCAGCTCTGCTCTGACATCAAAGGTCACTATGAGTCTGATGGCACTTGGCTTGGCTGGAAGCAGAATTGACTCAGTGGAATGGGTTTGTTTTTGGTTATATTGGCTTGCACAGAAAGAATCTTTTTTGCCTGTTTAAGCTAGTATGTTCATGTCAGATTCTGCAAAAAGCCTTATTCATTCATGATTAAGATTATCTGTTTTCTAGTTCTGGACTCCTGGCCACAGGGGTTTAAAGGGCACCAGTACTGACTGATTTTCTATTTCTGCTTCTCTTTGCTTGCTTCACAAACTGTGGGAGAAAAAAAGTACCACCTAGGTTAACAGGGTCAAACACTCTCACCACCAGGTAGGATGAACAATTCTCCAGATGTCAGGTCACTCACTGCCCAGGGTTTCTTGATGACCCCTGCTGGTTACGCAAGAGGCTCCAGGAAAACATTCGATTGCTCCCCGGAGCAGGGAACAGTGGAAGGAATAAGAGAAAGAGGCCTACGTCTACACGGCCAGGCCACCCCACAACTAACGGAGCTCTTCGTCCATTAGAGTAAACCAGCTCCTGATAGGGTTAGCTCTTTGGCACGGCTTCTCAGGTAAGGGGGTCGCAGCGTGCATTTGGGGGACTGAAAAGAAAAATCTGAGTTGGAGACAAACTTCCTTGCTTCCCCTCTCCTGCTTCTCTGACTGGTGGGATTATGCCTCTGTCAGTGGCTCTCAGCCTTAATGATTGTCTAAATCTCCCAGAGTGCCTGTCTACAATGCATGTTCCTGGGCCTGACTCCCCACAGAATTTCTGACTAAGCAGCTCCACCATGGGGCCTGGGAACATGCATTTTAAACAGCATTCCATGTGAATTCAGTGGAGGCTGCTTTCAGCACACCTGCTGAAAAACATCAGCTTGTGCATTATGTGTCTTTGGGTGCAAACTGCTGTTTAAAAAAAACCACATTCCATTTTACATTCATTCAAAGTATTTGGTATTGAAATTCACTTTCAGCAAATCCTGTGATCAATTACCAGATGACATGAAGAGACCATAAATAATTTGGGCTTTTTAGTCACTGAAGTGTCTTAGTGTGGCAAATTCTAACTGGGAAGATCGTACCTTAAAAGAACAACATGCAAACTGTACACAACTCATTTTCCTCCACGTGGGATTGTCAGCTTTCATTTACTTACAACAGTTGTTGTGCACTTACCAAGAAACGCAGAGAAGTTTATCATGAACCCAAAAATGCCACTCTCCGGAGGGGTCGTTCCTGTATCACTACAAAAGAAATGTCTGGATTATCACACGGGAATTCCAGTTCTGAACTCTGAGCAGGCACGTCATGGGCAGCTTTCACACTGTTTCTTCTGAGGGCTTAGTCACTTGGAATTTCAAAGATTTGGCCTGATTTTGTTCTAAAGCATTTTCACCTTGGCTCTCAAAACTCAAAAATTCATTTTTCTATCACAAGAGATTACTTTTTTTTTTTCCTTCTTCCGAGTAAAAGGCCAGAAGGTGTTTAAGGTGAATAGCACCGGTGTTTCTCAAGTGACAGACTTGATAAAAACCTCCTATGTGTTCTCATAGGAGAATTGAGCATGACTATTTAAAACAAAAAAGAAGAAGCTGATATAAAATCGAGTTCAACAATCCCTAATGTGGAAAACCCCACACGAGGTGGACAGATCCAGGGGCTGCAGCGATGGATTCAGATACACCAGCAATCACGAAGATGGCACAGACCCAGGCAACTGCTGTGTTCTGCTCGACGCCAGGCTGCATGCAGTGCGTCAGAGGTGACCCTATGGTAACCCGTGCTAGCATACACAGCAACACATCCTTTCAAAAAAATTTTTTATTAGATTTTAAAACCAGAGCTTACATTGCTAAAAATATACTGATGAGAAGCTGCCTAATATCACTGATCACTATCAGTACTCCAGGAGTACAGGTGGCACAACAGTTGAGCGCTTGGCTGCTGAAAGGGTGGACGTTCAAACCCACCGGCCACTCTGTGGGAGAAAGATGTGGCAACAGGGCTGGGTTATCTCAGTATCTGGACGGAACCATTTCACATTTTTATATGACAATCAGTGTACCTGGAACAATGTCTCTTCCTAGGAGGAAGTTACGGGAAAATGCATGTAATGGATACGGAAAAAAAAAATTGCTGAGTTATATGAACACACTCCAAGTATCTGATCATGATAATATGGAACAGACTGGTAGAAAAATTACCCACAAGGCAAGAATACTAAATTTAGGACCTGGTATCACCAACACAGGATAGTCCATTGATCATGAAGAAGGGGATCTGACACATCAAGATTTGCTGGATTTTCCCAACAAGATTGGCCATGATCCAGAAAACACAAAACAACAAGTGCTGGAGAGGCTGTGGAGAAAGTGGAACCCTCCTACACTGTTGGTGGGGTTGCAAAATGGTCCAGCCTCTTTGGAAAGCAATCTGGCGCTTCCTTAAAAAAATGGACATCGATATACCATTTGACCCAGTAATTCCACTACTTGGAATATATCCTACAGAATCAAGGCCTTTCACACCAGTGGACACATGCACAAGAATGTTTATCACAGCACAGTCTATGACAGCAAAAAGATGGAATCAACCCAGATGCCCAACAACAAAAGAATGGATAGGTAAACTATGGTACATATACTCAATGGAGCACTACGCAGTGACAAAGAATAACGATGATTCCAGGAAATATCTCCTAACCTGGTTTCAACTGGAAGACATTATGTTGAGCGAAAGTAGTCAGCGACAAAAGGACAAATATTGTATGAGACCTCTACGATAAGATCTCAAAAACAGACTTGTGTGTAGAAGACAAGACTGTTTGACAGCTGCAAGGGAGGGGAGAGGGAGGAGGGTTTAGGTTAGATAGTTGCTAAGTATCTGGTTGGGTGAAATCGGTGATAGCACACATTAGAAACAAGAACAACATTAAGTGGACTTAAACATAACATGAGTACTCCTTCCATCTTAACCCAATATTGCAAGGATAGAGTAGCTGGGACAGGGGGCAGGAGACCATGCTCTTAGGCGAAAGCGAGGCCAATTGGCACAACTACCATTTTGCTAAGAGAGCTCTCTGCACCCGGGGTCTTAAAAGCTGCCAAGCTGCCATCTGAGGGCACAGCAAATGGTCCCAACTCAGCAGGAATGGATGCTCACCGAGGACCAAAATGACATGGAGAAAAGACGACCCAGAAGACAAAGAGACCCACATCAGTGGGTGCCTACATCGACTTGGGACCGGAAGAACCAGATGGTGCCCGGCCACCACCAGTGATAGCCGCGATGGAGCTCACTAAGTCGAGTCTCACTGGCAACACAAGAATAAAAAGGGGTGAACCCTGAGATCCTCACTAAAAGACCTCAATTGATGGTCCAGTGGTTTCGGGGTTCCCCTGGGAGCATGGCCCCTCACCCTGATGCTGCCCTTGACCATAAATCATAACGAAGGTCCATGCTTCGGACAGGAATGGATTGGACTTGGCAATGCAGTGACCATATAGTGGATGCACTTTGTGGTTCTGTACATCTATAGAATGTCATCCTGCTGACCTCTGGCTGGAGGAAGGAGAGTGGGTGGAGAGAAGGGGAAAAAAGAGACTGTTGGGAGAATGAGACATGTATGGAGCAGAGAGGAATAGTGTGCTGTCACCAGGTAGGGAGAGCAGTGGAAGCTGCATATAGGTGGGTATGTAAATTTATACGGGAATGTACATTTTCACTCAGTTATATTAAATAAAAAGTTAAAAAAAAAAAAAAAACATGAAACCAAAAAAAAAAAAAGACTTGCTGGATTTTGAAGAGGAAAGAAAGAACAAGAAAGGTAGAGGAAGGAGAGAAGTTGTCCCTTAGTCATCTGGTACTGCTCTAACAGAAATACCACAAATGGATGGCTTTAAAACAGTCCAAATTCAGGGCGTCAGCTCCAGGGGAAGGCTTTTTCTGTTGGCTCTTGGAGGAAGGTCACTGCCGTCAACCTTCCCCTAGACTGGGAACTTCTGAGGCACAGGGATCCTGGGCCCAAGGGACTCGTTCTGCTCTCAGTACTGATTCTTGGTGGTATGAGGTCCCCAACTCTCTTTGCTGGCTTCTCTCCTTTATACCCCTGAAGATTTCTTCAAATGGTGTGTGTACTTTTATGGTTAATATATATGCGAGGCTGTCCTACTGGTTTCTTTTTAGAGGGGAGAAGAGGGGACAGGTATTGGTTGAGTGAATACTGGAAGTAAAGACTGGAAAGGAAGAGTGTGCTGTCACCAGGTCAGGAGAACAGATGCAGCTGTAGAGAGGTGAGTGCTCCAAGTTTTAGATGGAAAATTGTCTTGGATTGTAAATGTTCAACTAATCACAATAAAAAATAAAACACAGCCTCAAAGCACAGCACAATCTTACACACTGAATCCTGCCCCGCCAACACAACTGCTGCCCATCCTCTCATCAGTATCACAGAAGTAGCAACATCACACAACACCAGGAGTTATGGCCTAGCCAAATGACTACACACATTTTTGGGAGGACACAATTGAATCCACGAGAGTTGTCAAAATATATTACAATAAACAGATTAGCTGGAGTTCAGCAAGCAGTAGGATGTACCACGAAATATATAACAAAAAAAAGGACCATACAGACAACTCTCACTAATTTTCTGACTAAAAACATTATTCCTATTCCCAGGGATAATACAGACAATCTGGAAATTCCTTATGTGTAGTTCCTATTATATCCTACAAAACACATGTCATCCATCTCTTCTTCATCATCCGAGTAAATTTTTATGATTTGTATATGTTTGACAAACCTATGTATGAACATATACCTGTAAGTTTACATGTAAAGTTTCCAACTCCTGAAGGCAGCAGGGAAAAAAAGCTCAAATTTATAAAGACACTGGTAATAAAAGGCAGTAAAAAAGAAAGTATTCTATTTATATCATTCCTGACTTATGAACCAAACCCCATCATAAATCAGGAACTACCTGCAGTGGTAACCACAGTATAAGACTAACGTGCCACCTCAGATACACCACACGCCAGGAGCGTGAGAGACAGAGACGGGCAAGGATGACAACTGTTTCCCTTCTGTGGAGAACAAAAAGGAAATGGGAGAGCAAGAAAGGTATTTAGGGGGTCAGAAGTTGAGGGGAAGAAGGTGCTCTATCAGTTAATGAGAAGACTACACTCAGACGGGCATTTGTACAGACACAGTCATACGTGCAGTATGTATGTCAGCTAGTGCTGCTGTAACACAAATACCTCAACTGGATGGCTTTAAAAAAGACAGATTTTATTGTATCGCAGTCCAGTAAGATGTAAATCCATTCAATACGAGAAATTATCACACTCTGGTAGGCTCAGAGTCCAGATTCAATATGACAGCATCCTGGCAGGAACCTCAGGTCTGAAGGATTTGCTCTCCTCTCAGTGCTGCTTTTCTGGTGGTACAATGTTCCCCACTCTCTGCTGGCTTCCCTTTCATCTGTTATAGGGTAAAGGGATAAAAGGTGGTGCCTGCCACATTCCAGGGAAACTCCCTTAGGAAGGGAGTTGCAGTCTCACTTAATCGTCTTTTAACATTATCCTATCTATTAACCACAGGCAGAGATCAAGATTTACAGCATAGGAAAATCACAAAGTGGAGGACAACCACATAACACCGGGAATCATGGCCCCACCACATTGCTATGCACATCTTTGCGGGGACACCATTCAACACAATTCAATCCATGACATGTGCCTTCCAGTGTGTTCCAGGTCACAGTGACCCTATCTATGTATAGCAGAATGAAACCCTGTCTAGTCCTAAGCTATCCTCAGGATCACTGTTATGCTACAGCCCACTGTTGCAGCCACTGTGTCAATCCATCTTGTTAACCGTCTTCCTCTTTTTCATTTACCCTCCAATTTTAACAAGCATGATGTCCTTCTCCAGGGACCACTCCCTCCTGCTAACATGTTTAAAATACATAAAATGAAGTCTTACTATCCTCATTTCTAAAGGAGCATTCTGGCTGTACCTGTTTCAAGACTGACATTCATTCTTCTGGCCAGCCAGCCATTTATATTCAGTATTCATCAACACCATAAAAGCATCAATTCTTCCTCGGTCTTCCTTATTCTCTGTCCAGCTTTCACATGCATAATATGAGGTGACAGAAAATATCATGACTTGAGTCAGGGGCACCTTAGTCCTCAGGTGACATCTTTTCAACATTTCTTGAAGAGGTTTTTTACAGAAGGTTTGCCCAATAACAATGCATCTTTTGATTTCTTGACTGCTGGGTGTTGATTATGGATCCAAGTAAAATGAAATTCTTGACAACTTCAATCTTTTCACCATTTATCATAATGTTGCTTGCTGGTCTAGTTGTGAGGATTTCTGTTTTCTGTTGAGCTGTGAAGGCTGTAGTCTTTGATATTTATCAGTACGTTCTTCAGGTCCTCTTCACTTTCACCAAGCGAGATTGTATAATTTGCATAAGACCTCATGGTTTCTCGAATACCACAATTAAACTTTAAAATGTCTTTGAAAAAAATCATTATGGAAATTTCATTTTCTTTCAGAATTTCTGGGTCTACAAAGACTCCCCACTAATGCCTGAGTATCAACAGGTTCACATTCCTACACTTTTGTGCCATAACATAGATGGATGGATGGATGGATGAAGGGATACATTAAGACAGTTAAGGATTGAATTGTGCCCCCACCAAATATGTGTTATAAATTCTAACCCCATCTCTGTGGTTATAATCCTGCTTGGCAATGGGTTCTTTGCAGGATATGTTTTAAGACAATCACTTTTGAGATATAGAAAGAACAGATGAGGCATAGAGAAGCAGCAGAGATCGTGGAAGATAAATGTCAACCCACATGGAGAGCTCCAAGGAACCGGGAATCAAAGCTGTAGAGATGAAGAGCTTCCCCCAGAGCCAACAGAGAAAGCCTTCTCCCAGTGCTGGCACTCTGACTTTGGACTTCCAGCCTTCTAAATGGTGAGAAAATAAATTTCTGCTTGTTTAAGCATTCCCCTTGTGGTATTTGTTACAACATCACTAGATAACTCAGACAGATGATGGCCAGTCGACCCTAATGCACAGCGATCTTACGTACAACAACATGAAACACTGCCTGGTCCCACATCCCTCAAGATCACTGGCATGTCCCGTCCATCACTGTGGCCACTGTGCCAATCCACCTTATCAAGGGTCTCTCTGACTCTCCCACCCTCTCCACTTCATCAAACACAATGTACTCCTCCAGTGATTGGTTCCTCCTAATCACATGTCCAAAGCAAGCCCATCAAACAATGTTCCACTGTGATCCATAGGGTTTTCATTGGTAACCTTTGTAAGTAGATCAACAGACCTTTCTTTCTAGTTTTTCTTAGTCTGGACACTCCACTGAAACTAATCTACCACAGATAACCATGTTTATTAGAAATATCAGTGGCATAGCGAGGAGCATCACAGCAAGACGCAGGCTACCACAGTACCAAACAAACAAAAAAACACAGGTAGGTGGTAGCCCTACCACACAGCAGTGTTAATATAACAAGCACTAGGGGAAATATCAATACACTCGGTTCAGAACCAGTGTTTCCATGCAACTACCTTTTTAAACATTTTGATTTGGCTCTGCAGATAAAAATTATTCATTCTTTTAACAAAACATTATTAGGACGTCCACTATGTGTTTGATAAAATTGGACTCATAAATTCCACAATCTAATGCAGCCAGTAAGAACTGTCAGGATTTTGTGGCTATTTCCACTCAGTGACCAAATGATGCCTAGTTAATTAGCTAAAATTCTGCTCAAGAATAGTGCCAGAAAACTTTCCAAGCAGCAAGTGAAAATGTGGCCATATCTCAGAACTCTGAACAGCAGTGGTTACCCACTAATGTCAATAACAATAAAAGGCCTTTTACCTCTCAATGAAAAAATGCCCTCAAAAGCCTTTCAGTCTCTCTGACCTAGTATGTTATGTCCTAAACAGACACTGCATAACATCTTTCGCCTGGTGCTGGAAATGAGGTGAGCCTCCCACCACCAAATGGGTAACTGAGAGACCCTGTTAGTGATCTCTTTAAAAAAAAAAGTAAGAAGAAAACTCCAAGTAGCCCAAGGGAAGAGTTAGGACTATTTGGTTGGCACAAGGGCCCCAGGGTACCTGGTCCAGGAACCTAGAGAATGAGTGAGAGGTAAAACCAGTTGCCTCCCAAGTTGGCACCAGTGCACTCCCTACTGAGCTCCCACTGCGTGATTCTGTACCACGTGGTTTAAGCATCCTGATTCTGGGCTCATCCCAGTCACACCCACCACCTCACTGGCCTCCTTGTTAATGAGGCACTGTCTGAAAACGACTTTGGGGATAAGAAAAGTTAATTGTTGATCGGCCTGCAGTTTCCAAGCTGTTAAGTTTAGACAAGTTGTTTCTAGGGTGGCCTGCACCTAGGCAATCAGTTTTTGTCCACATTGCCTGTATTTACACTTTTGCAAACCAAGCAGACTGTGGAAAATTCCAAGTAGTTCTTATAACATCCTTCCCTGGGCAAATTTCTGAGGTTAGGCTGGCACATAATCACTTGGTGCTCAAAGGAATGAAAACAATACAAAGGACCCACGCCTGCTAATTAATATCAGCCTTTCCCCCACTTGGTCAAATTCTGTTCTTAAAATCTTCAGATGCATGAGACTCCATTATGCCAGAGCCCAAGGTTATGAGGTACTGGAGGGACTGAGAGGCTAACAAGATACTAAAAACACTGCCTGTGTCCCCAGACTAAGGTTTGTCAGATCGTCCTAAACCCCTAGGCCCACTGTCGGGCAGTAATCAGAGCCTACAAAACTTAATTGCACCAGTAAGAGAAACCACTACTTACTTTATCATTATGATATTTAAGCATCTTATTTTAAAACAATAAGTTTTATAACAAAATCCTGCACATTTTATGTTGTTCTGCTCTGTCCTACAGGGTTACTGTGATTCAGGGTCATTTCAGTAGCACACAACAGTACCGATCTTTATGGGAGAAGACTGCCAAGTCTTTCTACTATAGACGTGCTGGGTGGATTCCAAATGCCAACCTTTTGGTGAGCAGCCAAGTGCTTAATGGCCGTGCTACCAGGGCTCCTTGTATTAGATATCTGGAATGATTAGAGCTACTTGTTTGGCTGTTTCACTTGTTGATGATTATTCAACACTTGAGGTACCATGCAACTACATCGGTAATTTTTAAACTTAAAAAGTATTTCCTACTATTAAATACAAACAACTTTTGTGCTGTATGTATTTTTACAACACTAACACACAAAAAAAAGGAAAAAATGCAAATAACTTGCTGTTTTTTCAAACTGCCAAAGCGATCCTATAGGACAGAGTAGAACTGCCCCACAGAGTCTCCAAATGAGCACCTGGTGGATTTGGACTTAACCACTATGCCACCAAGTTTCCATTTTCTCACATCATCCATATACAATCTGCCTGTTTTACTCATCAAAAAAAAAATTTCATTAAGCATCAGAGAGTCCCTAGCAGAGCAGGAGAAAAGTGTGGTGCAGAACTCCAATGCATGTAGCTTACTACACTGACACTTATGTACACTCGGCTGCCAACCAGATTTAATGGTCTAACTGAGACCAGATGAGCCCCTGAAGACATGCCCCCCAGGCTGTGAATCTATTAACCCAGAACTAAAACTGTTCCCAAAGCCAACTCTCTAGACAGAGACGAGACTCGACTATGGCTTAGGAATTAAGAGCTACGGCTGCTAACCAAAAGGTTGGCAGTTCAGATTCACCAGGCGCTCCTTGGAAACTCTCTGGGGCAGTTCTACTTTATCCTGTAGGGCTGCTATGAGTCAGAACTGACTCGACAATTACAGGTATGTCTGGGCTTCAGCCCTCAACTGCTAATCAAAAGGCTGGAGTCTGAACCACCAACTACTCTACGGGAGAAAGATGGGGCTCCACATTTACAGCCTTGGAAGCCCTATGGGGCAGTTCTACTCTGTCCTATAGGGCTGCTATGGGTCACAATGGACTCAACACTCAACATGGGATTTTGGCTGGGGGTAGCAGGGAGTATCAGCATTGCACTCATCTGCCTGTTGGTCAGACTGTGGTGACTTGAGTGTTAACATGATGCTAACCAAAACATGCTCCTTGGAAACTCTATCAGCAGGTCTACCCTGTCCTATAGGGTCTTCATGAGTCAGAATCGACTCTATGGTGATGGGTTTGGTTTTGGTTCCGTATGATGCTGGCAGTTATTCTACTGGTTTTCTAAATACCAGTAGGGTCACCCATGGGGAAGAAGAGATTTCAGCAAGGTTTCTACACCATTACAACTAGGAAGAAAAGTGTGGCAATTTCTGTCTGAAAATTAGCCAGTGAAAATCCTGAATGACAACCAGGTATGCAGAACTCTGCTAGGTGACAGTACTATCAAATGGTTGTCTCCTCAGCGCAGCCCCTCACCCAGCCCATTTTCTAGAGTTGTTTTTTCCCTTCAGAAGTTCTTGGAAAAGAAACAGCTGCTGAATGGGTAAAACAGGCCCTGCCATCCGTCTCGGCACTCCAGATGGCCTTCGTATCATTAACTGACTCAAGCATGGTAAATTCCCCACCACCCTCCCTCCCAGCCCCACCGTGGACAGTAATGTGCTAATTAACAAAAAAATGGCTCATTTCCTTTTGCACGGGGAATCGAACTAGCCTCAGAAAACTCTGACTCATTCTAAAGCACTCTGTGCCTGTGCCACTTTGTATCCTGAAACTGATCGGTGCCTATGTAAATTAGCCTCAACAAGTTACCTGCAGGCAGTCTTAGATGGCACTTAGTCTGTCTCCTTACATGGTCAAACCAGTAGAGTTGCCTCTCATTCTTCCCAACTTAGTCTCTGTCATTTTGGCCCTGGGCAGTCACACAGTCAAGCAGAATTCCTAGTTCCCAGCAACATAAAGATGAAAAGGTTACAATTCATTACCTTCAAGAAACTTAGTATCTAATAACTGATTACAAGATGAGCTGATTCAACATGTAGTTACAGAAAGCCTTCTACATAAAGGTAACTTTGAGGCACAGGGAACCCCGCAGTGAACAAAACAGAAAAAGCCCCTCTCTTGAGGAACTTTGATTCCTGGAAGGGGCAGAGGTGATAACAATCCATTATCTAATAGTGATGAATGCCAAAAAGAAAAATAAAGCTGGGTAAGTGGACAGAAAAGTGAGCTGTGACTTTAGACAGAGTAACCTGGAAAAGCTACCTTGAACACAGACCTAAGGGAAGTGGAGGAGTGCGCACTGGGTCACCTGGGCCAGAAAAATTACAAGCCAGGGAACAGCTGAGCGCAAATTCATGACATGGCACGCTGTGTTAGGGGAAGAGCAAGTAGACCGAGGTGGCTGGAGTAGCGTGAGCTCAGTGAAGAGGAGGATGTGTGCCGACGGATGAGGGAGGCGTGGGAATCACCGAAAGGACTCGGAATGTTATTCTAAGCTGAACTTTTGCTTAGTATCACAGTGACACTCCTCACAGTATGACAAACAGGCAGATAGGTGGTGGTCCTGACACTTCCCACGATGGGAAACTAGTGAGGGCTCAGAGCAGGTAGGTGATTGGACTCTGATTGCTTATTTTAAAAGATGTTGCAAGGAGACTGCAGGGAGCCAGTGTGGAATCAAGCAGACCACTGGGAAGCTATCTGAGCAACAGTCTTTCAAGAGACGGCGGCGGCTTGGACCAGGATAGTAATGGAGAACAAAGTGAAAAGTCGTCAAATCCAGGAAGTTATCTAACGGTAGGCTCCAGAAATCATCCCTGCTTGAACTACAACTACTAATAGTACAAAAAACAAAAATAACTAACATTTCCTCTCATATTATGCAAGCTACATCTTATTTAATCTTCACAACATTATATGGAAGATATAGATTGGATCTCCATCTCAAAGATGAGTAAACTCAGTCTTAGAAAAGTAAATTGCCCAAAATCCCACACAGAACAAAAGGTGAAGCCGGGCTGCACATCTAAACCCACTGCCCATTGCCACCAAGTCCATTCCTATAGGACAGATAGAACAGCCCCATAAGAGTGTTCCCTAGATTACCATTATTTTGAAAGAAGATTGCCACATCTTTCTCCTGTGGAAAGGCTGACTGGTTCCAACCGCTGACCTTTTGGTTAACAGCAGAACCCAGTATACCACCAGGGCTCCAGCCATACATACAAAACCAACACAAAGCCACTGCTGTCAATTGCAGCTCACTGTATCCAGACAGGACAGAGGAGAACTGCCCCTCAGAGTTCCCAAGGAGTGACTGGTGGATTTGAACTGCCAACTTTCTGGTTAGCAGCTGAGGTCTTAACCACTGCACCACCAGGGTTTCCAGCCAGACATCTAGAGTTGTCTAATTTCAATGGACATAACTTAGGAACTCTTCTGTATTCTGCTGTATGATGTTTCTTGAAACCTATTATCTAACACTGCCAAATGGGTTTGAAGTACTGTGTATTTACAATTAGATTTGTATTAGCTTTTCTCCTGGAGGTCTCTAAGTTGTCCTCATCACAACAAAGCTCTTCCATGCAAGCCCTTGACCATCTGAAATGCAACTGCTGTCAGGTAAAGGAGACCATTAACTTTAAATTGGGATTATGCCCTTGTATCTGAGAGCTGTCAGCCCCACATCAGCTAAGACTTTGGAGCAATACTCAAACTGATGCCTTTTTTGGCAGGAATAAAAAAGAAAAAAGTTTCACTTAATTCTGGGGAAAAAGGGAATTTAAGACACTCACATGACAAAGAAAATTTCAGTTAAACAGTGAAATGATTTCTTTACAGTTAGCTCAGCAGCCAGACTCTACCATACCCATCACCTCCATTAAGTCTCAGACCATGAAAGAAATAATTAAGATCAGAGCAGAGCTGCAAAATGGTGCGACCTCTTTGGAAAGCAATCTAGAACTTCCTTAAAAAGCTGGAAATAGCTATACCATTTGCCCCAGTAATCTCACTGCTTGTAATATATCCTACAGAAGCCAGGACATCCACACCAACAGATACATGCACACAAATGTTTATTGCAGCACAGTCCACAACGGCAAAAAGATAGAATCAATCCAGATGCCCAACAACAGATGAATCGATAAATAAATGATGGTGTATATACTCAGTGGAACACTATGCAATGATAAAGAACAATGATGATTTTAGGAAGCATCTCATAACTTGGTTTCAATTGGAAGACATTACGTTGAGTGAAATTAGCAGCACAAGGACAAATATTGTAAGAGACTCCTACGACAAGGACTTGAAAACAGGCTCATGTACAGAAGAAAAGACTCTTTGTTGGCTGCAAGGGGGGGTGGGCAGGGAGAGAGAAGGCCCGTTATAGAGACAGTTGATAGAAATTTGGTTGAGTGAAATCAGTGATAGCACACACATTAGAAAGAAGATCAGTTTAAGTGGACTTCAACATAACATCAGTACTCTTCCAATCTTAACCCGGTATGGCAAGGACAGAGCAGCAGGGGCGGGGGTCCAGGGATCATGCTCTCGAGGGACATCAAGGACATCAAGGCCTATTGGCATAGCTGGAGTATTGCTAAGAGAGTCTTCTCCACCCCATATTGGTGAGTGGCATGTGGGGTCTTAAAACCTGGCAAGCTGAGGTACAACAAATGGTCCCAACTCAGCAGGAACAGATGACCACCAAGGACCAAACCAACATGGGGGAAAGAGAACCCAGAAGACAGAAAGACCTATGTGAATGGGTGACTACATCAACATGTGACCAGAAGAACCAGATGGCGCCCGGCCACCACCAGTGACAGCCATGATGGGGCTCACAAAGTTGAGTCTCGGTGGCAACACGAGAATAAAAAGCTGTGCATTCTAAGAACTCCACTAAAAGACTGCCACTGATGGTCTCAAGGCCTCGGGGTTCTCTTCGGAGCATGGTCCCTAGACCTGATGCTGCCCGGTCCATAAATCATTACTGAGGTCAATGCCTCCAACAGGAATGGATCGGACTTGGCAACACAGAGTGTGTGTGCACTTTATGGTTCTGTGCATCTACAGGATGTCAACCTACTGACCTCTCACTAGAGGGGAGTGGAGAGGGTGGAGAGGACATGACACGTATAGAACATTCACTCGATCGCAATTAAAAAATAAAAATAAAAGATCAGAGAAGAAATAAGTAAAATAGAGAACACAAAAGCAACAGAAAGAATCAACAAAACCCAAAGCTGGTTCTGTGAAAGGATCGACAAAAAAAGACAAATCAATGGCCAAACTGAAAAAAGAAGAACAAGACAGGATGTAAACAACCCAAATAACAAATGAAACGGGGACACTACAACTGACTGAAGTAATTATTTACTATCTCGGTCCCCACTGTTACAGTAAAATACAAACCAAAGCCAAACCAGCTGCCGTCAAGTCATTGTAAACTCATGGTGACCTGTGTGTGTCAGAGTAGAACTGTGCTCCATAGGGTTTTCAACAGATGATTTTCTAAAGCAGATCACCAGGCCTTTCTTCAGAGGCACCTCTGGGTGGGTCAGAACTACCAACATTTCAGTTGTATTTGTAATAAACCACTTAATCTTTTCAGCTGCTCAGGTGGACCGTACACTTGAACAAAATCCACTGCCAGTCAATTCTGACACGTAGCGACCCTACAAGACAGAGCAGAATTGCCCCATAGCGTTTCCAAGGAGCAGCTAGTGGACTCAAACTGTTTACATCTTGGTTAGCAATCAAGGACACAATCCTAAGAAACCAAAAGTTGCTACTGTCTAAGGCTTAATGTAGTCCACAATCCAAAAAACTTGGTTGAGGGAGGCTGGGTTGCTATGGCAACGGGGTTGGCTGGCCAGGCTCGGTCCCTGCATAGAGTCATGGTGAGGCTGAGCAAGGCCTGGGTCAGTCTCTCCCAGCTGAGATTTGCTGATTCCAGGTAAACCAGAGGAACAAGGATCGTGAACAGAAATATACAAAAAATGTTATGCTGAACCATAACTGTTCTTTCAGAAGTCTGGTTTACTTAACAACAGACAATATATTGAATGATTCCCCAAGTCACCTAACTGTGACCACCATGCCTATAATGTACTAAGTTTTTGTTTCTTTTTTTTTTTTGTAATCAATACTGGCAATTTGTTCCTGGAAAAGAAAAAGCTGATTTCAACAGGAAATCAGCAAGAAGTAAACAGATACATACACACAAAGATTTTAACTTCAAGCACATAAACGTTCATGTCTGTATCCTCGTTGGTGGAGGCCCGAGGCAGCTACAGAAGCACAGGTCCCCTTGGACCACTTCCTGGTGTATAAACCACCTCCACTCTGTGTCGCCTCATTTCCAGTTTTGCATTTCTTTCCAAATTCTTAAAAACACTTTTGAAGCAATTCAGGTACAGAATCTTTCTAGCTGTTTGCAATCACTGTTTTTCCTAAGTCTTTCTCCTACAGTCGGTACACCTACTACCAATGGATGGAGGGTTTGACAACTCCTTCTTTACTGAATCTTTCCCAACATTTAACTGAGCTTTCTTAGAAATAATAATTCTTTCTTTTACCTTTGATAGTGTCACGGATTGAATTGTGTCCCCCCCAAAACTGTGTGTAGCCATGTGGCTGGGCCATGATTCCCAATATTTTATGATTGTTCTCCATTTTGTGATTTTCCTATGCTGTACGTTAAAGGGACTGTAAATCCCTTCACAGGATCACCTCCCTGCTCCACTGTAAAGGGAGTGTCCCTGAAACACAGCTTGCAAACACCCTGAATCCTTTCATCCCACAAGAGATAAAAGAAAAGGGAAGCAAGCATAGAATTGGGAACCTCATATCATCAAGAACGCAGCACCGGGAGAAGAGCCTGTCCTTCAGACCTGAAGTTCCTGTGCCGAGATGCTCCCTAAACAAAGCCTGATGCAACGCATGGACCTTCCTCCAGAGCAGACAGAGGGAAGGCCTTCCTCTGGAGTGATCAGGCTGAATTCAGACTTGTAGCCTACGGGACTGTATAGGGATAAACTTTTCTCTGCTAAAGCCATCCACTCTGTGGTATTTCTGTTAGAGCAGCACTAGCTGACTAAAACAGATAGCTTACATGTATTGACTTATATCACACAACTGCAATACAAAACGTGACTGTCATGAATACATTTGGAACAAAGCTAAGTAACAACTGGTAATTGGACAGTAAAACAGGTAGGAAAAGAAGTAAGCACACAGTCCAGAGAGTGGCCATCAGCGGGGACAGGTGTTCAAGGCTAAAGGCTTTGCTTAGTGTTTTCAGAAAAGGGGAAGTTATCCATTAACTCAGCAAGTTGACTAAAGTGAGTTCGTTAAGAGAGGAGTCAGTCCCTGGGTGGTACAAGTAGCTGACACTCTGGGCTCCTAACTGAAAGGCTGCAGCTGTCAGTCCACCCAGAAGTACTCTGGAAGAAAGGCCTGGAGATCTACTTCAAAAAAGCAATCGCCGAGGAAGCTGTGCAGCACTGTTCCACTCAGACACTCATGGAGTCACCAGGAGTCTGAGTCAACTGCAGTTCAGCTAAGAGAGCCTCGGCTACATTCACCGATCAACCCACCACTGATAGAACTAACTGCCAGTGAAATGCGCTTTCCCTCTTAACACTAGCATCTCTCCAGACCAATGTGTACTGGTCCACGGATAATCCTCACATTGTTGTTAGGTGCCTTTGAGGCGATTTTGACTCCCAGGGACCTTACATGACAGAACAGAACTGCTTCACTGGGCTTCCAAGCCAGTAATCTTCACAAAGGCAAACTGTCACATCTTTCTCCCACGTAACGGCCGGCAGGTACAAACAGCTAGCCTCTGGGTTAGCAGCCAACCACCTAACCAATGTGGCACCAGTGTTCCTTGATAACATTAACAGCAAACGTTTATAGAAAATGGAATATGTTCTTAGACCAGGGTGTTAATAAATTCTGAGTTCATACAGTATTTCATGAGGTAGGTGTTATTATTAATCCAGAGAGTAGAGACAGGTCAAGAGACTTGTCCAAAGTTCTGTATCCGGGGCACCTGTCATTATTAGGTGCTGATTCCTGGTGACCCCGAGCACAACAGAATGAAACACTGCCTGGTCCTGTACCATCCTTGCAATCACTGCTTTGCGAGAACTCACTATCACGGCCACTGTGTCGATCCACCTCACGGAGGGTCCTCCTCGTGGCGCACGTGACGGAGTCAAGTTCTAACCCAGACTGTCTGTTCAGTAGCTGTTACTCTGAACCGCGACACTATGATCCCTCTTGCAATGATGATCACATGCTGTAAATATCTAACAGTACAAGTCAAATGAAATACAAAGTGAAATTTCAAAACTTACAAAACAGGGAAGACTTGAGGAAGATCAGTGAAAGTTGCGTTAGGGAACGAGCAGAATGGCAGCCAAAGCCAACAACCAGGAGAGCACCAGTAGAATCAGTTAACCATTGAGGAGAAAGATGACAAGGCTAATAAAACCAGCCCAAATAGGGTCGCCAGGAGTCAAGAATTGACTCGACAGCAGTGGGTTATGTGATGTAAAAGGTCTTATTCAGCATTCAACCACTATTTGCCGAACACCTACAATGTGCCAGCCACTCTTGCAATCACCTGGGGTATACCCTTGAACAAGAACCAAATATTTCCCCTCGTGGAACTTGTATTTACTCTGTGTAAGAGGCAGACTATAAACACCATCACTGTCCTTTACAGATTAAAAATGACCCCTGGAGACATTGAGGTCAATCGGCATAACTAGCCTTTTCCCAAAAGTCTTCAGCACCTCAATATTGGCGAGTGGCGTCTGGGATCTTAAAAGACAGCAAGTTGCCATCTGAGTAACATCAGTGGGTCCCAACCCACCTGGAATGGATGACAACCGAGAACATCAAAGACACAAGAAAAACTGAGCCCAAGAGACAGAAGGACTCACATGATGAGGAGTCTACATCAGCATGTGAACAGAAGAACTAAACAGTGCCCAGCCACCACCAAAGACAGCCCTGACACAGAACACAGTGTAGAGTTCATGAAGCAGCGTGAGAGAAAAGGCTGTGCCGGTCTAGAACTCTATTAAAGGACGTGAACTGATGGTCTGACAAGTTGGAGGGTTCCCTGAGCAGATGGGTCCCTAGTCTTTCTGCTATCCCAGAGCTGAAACCAGTAATAAAGCCAACACTTCAGACAAAGAAGGGACTGGACCTGGGGACACAGAATGATGCAGGTGGTTTGTGTACTTTTATGTTTAACATATGTATAAAGCTGTCCTGTTGGTTTCTTTTTTAGGGGAGACGGGAAGGAGTACATGTTGGCTGAATGGATACTAGAAGCAAAGAGCAGAAAAGAAGAGTGAGCTGTTACAGGGTGAGAAGAGCAGACAGTTATAGAGAAGTGGGTACTTGGGGTTTTATATGGAAAATTGACCTGGATTGTAAATTTTTCATTTAATCATAATAAAGCATTTAAAAAAATAAAAACAAACAAAAAGAATGCCCCTGGAAAAACTGAAGTCTTCTAATATATTTATGAAAATGAACCCCTTAAAGCCAAGCATTGATAGAAAATTTGGGGAAGGGGTAAGGGTGATGGTGGAACATGATGCACATAATTAATCCCACATCCAGGTGCTCCTTGAATACTCTGGGGACAGTTCTATCCTGTCCCCTAGGGTCGCCATGAGTCGGATCTGACTCGACAGCACTTGGCTTTGGCTGTGAAGACTGCAGAAAGGGAAATATTTTGTTACCTATGTATTCACTATGGAGACCCTGGTGGCACTGTGGTTAAGTTCTACAGCTGCTTACCAAAAGGCTGGCAGGTCAAATCCACCAGGCCCTCCATCAAAACTCTATGGGGGCAACTCTACTCAGTTCTAAAGGGTCACCATGAGTTAGAATCAACTCAGCAGCAACTGGTTTGGGTTTGGGGTGCTTATCACAATTTTTTTAAAAAAGCCCAATGTGAAATACCCACCCACTGCTGTCCAGTTGATCCCGACTCACAGCTACCTCATAGGGCAGAGTAGATCTGCCCCACAGAGTTTCCAAGGCCGTAATCTTGACAGAAGCAAACTGCATCACCTTTCTCCCACTGAATGACTAATGGGTGACAACAGTGGATTTGAACCGCTGACCTTCTGATTAGCAGCACAGCACTTAGCCACTGAGCCACCACGGTTCCTTAAATGTGAACAGTGGACTTTATATCATGTAGTCATAAACTACTGGAAAAAATAAGCACCTCCACTTAAAAAAAATCTACACCTGAGCCATTCTTGTTCACAGTAAGAATTAGCACATACTCACAGCTGCAACTGTAACCTAAATTGTGTGACCGTTAACCTAATGCGAGGTGTTTTCCTAATTTTTTAGATTCATTTTGGTATCAAAATTCCATCAAAATCTCTCTTACTTTATTTACCATAAAATGTTGGCCCCCTTTAGAAGTGGCTTGATTGCAGGTGGCCTATTTTTCTTGCCTCCAATCACTGAGCAAGAATTGTGGTCACAAGAAGGAACACACAGGGTAACCAAACATCAGTTTCCTGTCCAGCAAAACCATACTTGGCCCACAAAGTGAGACGACTGTTAATATGAGGTAACACCAAGGCTCAGAATTAATAAAATGTTAAAAGAGTTATAGGCCATAAAATAGTCTAGAAGCATGGGACATGTACTAAAGAAGAGGATATTGGTCTACTAATCAAGAAGAGTTGATCGGTTGATTCAAGAAAGCCTGAGAGATATGGCTACAGGGGAAATATAAAACACATGGGTATGAAATAAGAATGAGTGGGTTGGAGAATGCAAGTGTAGCTTTGTGAAGGCCTACACCAATCCTCTGAGGTTTACTTTTGTTTGTCCTAGGTATTGACATTACTTGCATAAAGAGTTTCACAATAGATAAATAATTGTATCAGGCTATTGCTACTTGTTAAATATAGCAGCTATTTGAATACCACATTTTAAATCTAATTTTCTGATAGGAAAACCACATACCAACTTAAAAAAAAAAAGTACATACAAAAAGGTATGCCAGGAACATCACACCTGTGTGATTGTAATAAATTACAGATAACACTGCAGAGAATGAGAATTCCAGAACACTTCACTGTGTTCATGAGGAATCTGCATATGGATCTGGAGGCACTCATGTGAAAAGAACAAGGGGACACTGCATGGTTTAACGTCAGCAAAGGTGCGTGCCAGGGTTGTATCCCTTTACTGTAACTTTTCAGTCTGGATGCCAAGCAAATAATCCTGAGAAGCTAGACTATGTGAAGAGCAGCAAGGCATCAGGATTGGAGGAAGACTCATCCACAACCTGCATTATGCAGGTGACACAACCCTGCCTGCTGGAAGTGAAGACGATTTGAAGCTCTTACTGATGAAGATGAAAGACCACAGCCTTCAGCATGGATTGGGCCTCAACATCAAGGATACAAAAACCCTCACAGGTGGACCAATCAACAGCAACATGGTAAATGGATAAAAGATTGAGGTTTTCAAGGATTTCATTTTACATGGTTCCACTATCAGCACCCATGGAAGCAGCACTCAAGAAATCAAAAAACACATTGTGTTGGGAAAATCTGGGGCAAAGGACATCTTTAAAGCACTGAAAAGTAAAGATGTCACCCTTGAAGACTAAGCTGTGGTATTTTCAATTGCATCATACATATGCAGAAGCTGCACTGTAACAAATAAGGAAGACAGAAGAAGAATGGATGCCTTTGAATTGTGGTGTTGGAGAAGAATATTGAATGTACCATGGACTGCCAAAAGAACAAACAGATCTGTTCTGGAAGAGGTACAAACTGAGTGCTCCTTGGAAGCAAAGATGGTGAGACTGTTTCTCACACATCCTGAACATTTTGTCAGAAAGATCAGTCCTGCTGAGCGAAGGGTCAACAGAAAAGAGAAAGATTCTGAGTGAGACAGAGTGACATAATGGCTGCAACAATGGCCTTAAGCATGAAAACAGTCGTGGGCACGGCACAAGACCAGGCAGTGTTTTGTTCTGTTGTGCACAGGGTCGCTGTGAGTTGGAGCAGACTTGACAGCACCTAAAGGCAACAACAGTTAAAATCTTAAACAGTATTACAGCATACTGATGGAGAGCATAAAAATGACTGTGGGTATGGCACAGGACCACGTAGTGTTTTGTTCTGCTGTGCACAGAGTTACCATGAGTCGGAATTGACTCAACGACACCTAACAACAGGTCCAGATTCCCACCAGTATTTCCCATTTGCTCAGGGCTCAATAGCCACGACCTCTTTCTCCCTCCATAACAGACAGACAAACTTTTATCAATTTCTTCATGCAACCATGCTCTCAAGGGAAATCGAGGCCAACCGCCATAACTAGCATTTTGCTAAGAGTCTTCTGCACCCCATATTGGTGAGTGGCGTCTGGGGTCTTAAAAGCTGCCTAGCTGCCATCTGAGGTACACCAAATGGTCCCAGCTCAGCAGGAACGGATGATCACCAAGGACCAAAATGACATGGGGGAAAGAGAACCCAGAAGACAGACAGACCCACGTTGAGCAGGTAACTACATCAACACGTAACCAGAAGAACCAGACGGTGCCCGGCCACCACCAGTGATAGCAAAGATGGGGCTCACAAAGTTGAGTGTCTCTAGCAACACAAGAATAAAAAAGGGTGCACCCTGAGATGTCCACTAAAAGACCACAATTGATGGTCCAGCGGCCTCGGGGTTCCCCTGGCAGCATGGCCCCTGTCCATAAATCATAATCGAGGTCAACTCTTCGGACAGGAATGGATTGGACTTGGCAACACAGAGTGACCTTATCATGTGTGCACTTTATGGTTCTATGCATGTATAGGATGTCATCCTGCTGACTCTCACTGGAGGTGGGGGAGAGGGTGTGGAGAGGAGGGGATAGGAGATTGTTAGGAGGATATGATACACACAGAATGGAGAGGAAGAGCGTGCTGTCACCGGGCAGGGAGAGCAGTGGGAGCCGCACATTGGTGGGTGTGCAAGTTTACATGGGAATGTACATTTTCACTCAATCATAATAAAAAAAAAATCTTCATGCAAAGCGAGAAAAACAACCTCACTACTATAGAGTTGATTCTTACTCAAGGCAGATGAATGCAAACACACATTACTTTCCCCACCTTTTCCCCACTAATAAAACTAAACTAAACCCACTGCCCTCCAGTTGATTCTCACTCATAGCAACCCTATTAGACAAAGCAGAACTGCCCCACAGGTAGTAGCTTAATTATTCTGTATTCCCATTAACAGTAGCTTAATCATTCTGTACCTTGCTTTTTTTGGTGAATAACATATCTTGGAGATTTTTCCCATACTAGTTTATTAATATATTAAGTATGCTATGTATAAAAGAGCCCTGGTGGCTAAGTGGTTAAGTGCTTCACTGCTAAGTGAAAAGTTGGCGGTTCAAACCCAGCAGCTGCTTCCACAACGATTTAGTTTTGGAAATGCTATAGCAATATTTCTACTGTCTTATACTATTGCCATAAGCCAGGTACCTACAGAGATCTTTTGCTTAAGGAATACTTTAAATAAACCATATTTATTTAGTTAGCCTTTTACTGGTGGATGGAATCTCTGGTGGCATAGTGGTTAAGTGCTACACCTACTAACCAAACGGTCAGCAGTTCAAATTCGCCAGACACTCCTTAGAAACTCTATGGGGCAGTTCTACTCTGAACTACAAAGTCGCCATGAATTGGAACCAAATTGACGGCAGCGGCTTTACTAGTGAACATTTGTATTGTTCCCAGTATCTTGGACTAAAAGCAATGCCACGATGAATGCAGATATGCCATTGTTCAGATGGGAGGAGACATACATACTTATACATACACACACACGCAGACACACACAACTTTGTGTGTGTGTGTGGTTTTGTTGTTGGTAGGAGCCATCAAGTGAGTTTCAACCCACAGTTGAGACAGGGACATGAAAGGCTAGCCTAACCACACCTTGGAACATTCTACAGTGATAAGCAACTTATTTTATCACCCACACCTGGGCACCAGTTGCTTCAATTATCCCTAAAGTTATTCTTCAGAAAAGCCATTTTAGACCAAATTCAGAGATGTGCAGATGAGATGAAGGTGACCGCTGTATGTCTTTCCAGCAGGAGCACCAGGGGGCTACAATAAGCACCAGGGAAAATGGACCAAGGGCACCCCATAGTAAGTCCTGCTACCAGTCCCAGAAGCCCCCGTGGCAGGAACCATCTAGAAGTCTGTGTGAGTGCAATCTAGGGACAAGTAGCTGCCTGCCATCCAAGAACGAAGTTCTTCAGATCCCCATCAATGACGTAACATCCCCCAGCTGTATCCTGGGCATAGAGAGCCTCTAAAACCCCAACCCCCAGCCTGCTCAGTGGCGCAGCAAGAGTGCTACACATTCTGCTGCTGCCCTACTTCAAAGCATTCATTTTCCAATAAAGATTTCTCTCATGGGCCACCCAAGTCTCCCCAAGCCATTCCTTCTTGAAGGTCTGAGAAGGACCCTGCGGAGCTGTCACGGACTGAACTGTGCCCCCCCAAAATTATGTGTAGTAATTTGGCTGTGCCAGGATTCCCTATATTCTGTGATTGCCCTCAATTTTGTGATTTTCTGACGCTGTGAATCCTAATCTCTGCCTGTGGCTAATAAAATGATTATGTTAAAAGAAGATTAGGGAGGGACTGCAACACCCTCGCTAAGGGAGCTTCCCTGGAATGCGGCCTGCACCACCCTTTCCCCTTTCATCCTACAGGAGATAAAAAGAGAAGCAAGCCGAGAACTGGGAACCTGACGCTATCAGGAAAACGGCACTGGGAGTGGAGCGTCCTTCAGACTTGGGGTTCCTGTGCCAAGATGTTCCCTGATCAAAGTCTGATGCAACACAAAGACTTTCCTCCAGAGCTGACAGAGGGAAAGCCTTCCCCTTGAGCAGACATCCTGAATTTGCACTTGTAGCCTACTGGACTGTGTCAGCATAAACTTTTCTTTGCTAAAGCCATCTACTTTGTGGTATCTCGGGTACAGCAGCACTAGCTGACTAAAACTAGGGTCTCTGAAAAAGACTACAAAACACAGTGACCCCGTGTATAACAGAATCAAACAATGCATGGTGGTCCTTGGTGCCATTTTCACAACTGAACTCCTTGGTGGCGTAGTACTTACATCTACTAACAAAAAGGTCAGCAGTTCAAATCCACCAGATGCTCTTTGGAAACTCTATGGGGCAATCTACTCTGACCTCTAGGGTTGCTAGGAGTCAGACCAACCAGAAGGCAGTGATCTTGTTGTTTTTAACTAACGATAAAAGAATTCAGTGGGGAAGACAGGGAAGTAACTTGTATATAAGTATGCTTTCAGGTTACTGGCTAGATCATGTTTAGCACCACTTTCCTTGATGGCTGGTGATGCCTTGCCAGGCTGTGAAGCAGATGATAACTACCCAGAAAATCCCTCACATGCCCCTCCCAACTGCTCCTACTGTTCTTGGGAGACCTCTGTGAACCCACACCCACCCTTCATTTCATATATGTAACCCCGGGTTTGGCCTGCCCAATGTGGACAGCCCTAGATATTCCAATATGCTGTCTCCTGTGTTCTAGCTGGCAGAACACAGTTAATAAACTTGCTCTTTAATCACTCACCAAAACCTGTCTCAGAGACTGGCTATTTGGGACAGCTAAAGAGTACCTGGAGTTTTGTCCTGTAACGCTTCCGTCCATACATATATTTGTGATGTTGATAGATTCCCCAAAAGCAATTGGAAATTGGAATCAATTTATATTTTCACCAGCAGTGTATACAAGAAAGCCTGTTTCCTAGACTCCCACGTATATAGTATGTTACCAAACATTTGGATCTCTGCCAATCCAAAGGAGCCCTGCTGGTACAGTGGTTTGAGAGCTACAGCTGCTAGCCAAAAGGTTGGCCACTAGAATCCACCAGCCACTCCTTGGAAGCCCTATAAAACCAAAATGAAACCCAAGGCTGTCAAGTTGATCTGACTCATAACAACCCTATAGGGCACGGTAAAACTGCCCCATAGAGTTTCCAAGGAGCATCTGATGGATTTGAACTGCTAACCTTTTGGTTAGCAGCCATAGCATTTAACCAATACACTACCAGGGTTTTCCTATGTGGGAGTCCCTGTCTGTCCTTGATAAAAATGGCATCAGTGAGGCGTTAATTTGAACTTTTCTTCATTTCATGAAGTTGATCATCCTTTCATCTCTAAAGGCCACTTGGCCGTTTATCTAGTATTCTGAAGAAAAACAAAAACCAAAAATATCTCATTGCCATCGAGGCAATTCTGACTCACATGACCCTATAGGACACAGCAGAAGTGCCTCCACAGTTTCCAGAAGAGCACCTGGCAGATTTGAACTCTCAACCTTCTGGTTAGCAGCCGTAGAACTTAACCATTACACCACCAGGGTTTCTGAAGAAAAACTAGGTAACACAGTAAAATATCTGATTAGGATGATGAATTCTCCTTAGTATTCAAGCCAACCAAATCAAATGCAAATCTTATCAAGTTTTCCAAAAGGGATCGGTCCTTACCTGGGGCAAAGGTCTGACACCAGAATAACAATTCTCACAGTGAGTGCTCAAGCACACAGTGGCGAAAGCTGTTAAGAGTCCACCCAGAGACACTACCAAAAGGAAGTCCTGGCAAGCTAGTTAGGAAAACTCAGCCACTGAATACCCTCTGGAACACAGTTCTACTCTGGCACAAGTGGGGTCCCCATCAGTCTGAGCGGACTCCACAGCAACTGGCTAGTGGGTGCTCAAGAAATACTCACTTGACACATTTATTGAGAGACTTCATGGATCTTACCTTCCAGTCTAAGGAGACAATCAGCCTAATAAACAGTAAATTATTCCATCTGTTAGAAAGCAAAGCAAAAGACTGGACTTGGAGGAGTGGCAGGATTTCAAACAGAACGCTCGAGGGGGTCTCAGTGAGAGAAAATAGCAGAACAAAGACCTGAAGGAGATAAGGGAGAAGGCCTTCTGGAAGAGCATTCTGGCAAAAGGAACAGCCAATGCAAAGGCCATGAGATGTGCCTGGTGTATTCAAGACAGCCAGGAGACCCATG
This sequence comes from Heterohyrax brucei, assembly GCA_028571685.1. Lineage (NCBI taxonomy): Eukaryota > Metazoa > Chordata > Mammalia > Hyracoidea > Procaviidae > Heterohyrax > Heterohyrax brucei. Next base: position 170,299,436 of record CM053142.1, on the reverse strand, counting down.
TGGTTGCAGGAAGTGTAGGACGTAAGGACAGAGGTCCACATCAGCACTGAGATGAACGATGCATTGGAGGAGATAAAGCCCAACAATTAAAGCCGAAGCCTGAAAAATGCCTGTTTTCAAACAACACAGGGGATTGAAGTAGGCAGTCAGGACAACTAATTCTTTACCTGTTTTTGTTAAAATTCCTGGCTTCTTAACATTACCTGACTTAGGCAGGAAATACACACTAACTTGTAGGAGCCACTGAGCTAAAACCTTTGCAAGCCGTTACAGCTTTCTTTTTAGGATCGTCAAACAAGTGAAGGCGACAATTCGAGGACCCCTGCTGGGGTGGGGCCTTCGGACCCCAGTCCCTGATCCATATTTTGCCTGGATCCCTGAGACCTGCACCCAGACAGATATCCACCCACCCCAGTCACCCACAGTGTTCCCTGACACCTGCCCCTGCATACAGCCTCTCCCTTTAAAAACCCTGACCTTCCCCAACAACTTTGGACAGCCCTTGAGGACAAACACCTCCTGCCCCTGTGTTGCTGGCACATAGAAATAAAAAACTTTGATTACATCATCCAAGCTCCTGTCTCAGGGATTGGCTTTATGGTAGGTAGCCAGGAACCCAGAGTTTTGGCCAGTAACACAATTGTGGACCGAATGGAGACATCTCAGCCATGCACTGGCCTGGGACCATTACTACTTGATGTTTTTTGTTCTTATATAAATAAATCTTGCCATGCAACACTGGGACACCCTGGTGGCACAGTGGTTAAGTGCTACAGCTGCTACACAAAAGGTCAGCCGTTTGAATCCACCACGTGCTCCTTGGAAACTCTATGGGGCAGTTCTCCTCTTTCCTATAGGGTCCCTATGAGTTGGAATCAACTGGATAGCGGTGAGTTTGACTTTTTTTTTTTAAATGTACCGTGACTCGGTTTTCCAGGAAAGGCAGAAGAAACCCATCTTGAGCTGTTCAAGGAAGTAGAGAGCAGAAAACCCAAAAGCCCCAGGTACAACAGATACCTGTGTTTGTTGTTTTGGGCATATGTCTCCTAGCAACACAGGGACAATCTTTTTCTCCTGAAACTCTGCATTTCCTGAAGGCTTCCTCACCCTACTAAATCTGAAATCCCTTTCTTACAGTACCCGTGATTTGAGCCTCTCAGAAGAGCTTGGTCAGCTGATTTCCCCATTTCTCAATGCCTTCCATTTCAAGTTTACCCAGAGGTGAAGTCCACTGCAAATACATCAGACACCTACAAAAACCCAAACCCTGCCTCTGACAGCTTGGCCAATGAGTATCAAATACCTGCCACGATTTTCAGATTCAGGACAAACAGCTAGTGTTTCCTCAAGAACAAGTGTTGCAGAGGGCAGCTCATTTACTGTCTAAGAGGAACTATCCTACTTTGGAAAGGAAAGAAGCAAGATTGGTCATTTGGGACTGAAATGTTCCAATGAGAGGCCAAGCCCACATTTCGGCAGGAGTGAAAAGCCTGATCAGAAAGTCTCCTTCAAATATGGAACATCTCTTCTTGTGTGGGCAAAACCACAGCTGTTTCTGCAGATGTTTCTGTGTACCACTCTCTATACTGGAACCCCTGTGGTATAGTGGTTAAGTGCTACAGCTGCTAATTAAAAAATCAGCCGTTGGAATCCACCAGGTGCTCCCTGGAAACTCAGTGGGGTCAGTTCTACCCTGTTCCATAGGTTGCTATGAGTCAGAACCAACCTGATGGCAATGGGTTTGGGGTTTTTTATTTTCTATATTGCTCTCTTTTTTGCATCCTGAAACTATTCGTCTCTTGCTTTACCTCTTTTTCCCCACAAAGTACAGAATATTGTTCACAGTGGAAAGGCTGCAGGGAGCCACCAAACAAAACCAAACCCACTGCCACTGAATCAATGCCAACTCACAGCAACCCTATGGGCTAGAGTAGAACTGCTCCATAGAGTTTCCAAGGAGTGCCTGGCAGGGAGTCAGAGGCCCTATAATCTCTGTATAAAGAGGTTAAGAAAGAAAGAACAAACAAATCAACTAACCTGAATCCCTAGGTGGTACAAACTGGTCTCTTTAGCCTGAAGCTTGACGGTTCACCCACAGACACCTCAAAAGAAAGGCCTGTCCATCTACTGAGCAAAAACCAGCCCCTGAAAGCCCTGTAGAGCCCAGTTCAATTCTGAAACATGTGGGTTAGCCATGAGTTGGAGTCAAACCAACTTAGATAAGGATGAATCCTTTTAACATCTAAGGAATGTCCACCATGGACAAGGTACAGAGCTGGCTGCCGGAGAACAAGGACCAGGGCAGGGCCCTGGCGTGGAGAAAGGGATCCTCAGGAAAGGCAGAGGACAAAACACATTGACAGAGAAACAGTAAAGGGCTTGACAACTGGAGAGCTCTAACTTTTCACACACAGTACCCAGAGAGAATGGAGCACCTCCACTCAAAGAAAGCCCAAGTTACACTCCCAAGGACCTTGAGGTACAGCACAGTGTTACCTGCAGTGTGAGACTGAACGAATTGTGAGTTCTTGCCTCCATCACTTACTAGCTGTGACATCAGCATCACACCGATGACATTTTGTCATCTGTTTAAACTTCCACTTCCTTGCATGAGAACTGAGGCTAGATATCCCCTTTGTGGATGTGCTGGGTGGCCAACTTGAAATACTGAGCTGTTTCACACAGCACTTTGCTGTATCTGTGAAACCGGAGGCTGAAAAAGCCTCGTTGTCAGGGATGCTTAAAACTAAACAGAACCGGGAGACATTGTTTCGGATCACCCCTAACACACAGGGAAAGACATGACATCCACACTGCACAAGCCCCAAGCAGGTAAGCTAAGATGGGCCCTTTGTGGGCTCCACTATCGATTCAGTGAACTATAGACAATAAATGACTCCTTCTGTCTCTATAAAACTGATGATAAGAGTCAAGCAGGAAGCAGAGGACGGAGAAGTAACTTGTGTGTGAGCATTCTTCTTCTAGGTTACCGAGGAGTCTAACACCACTTCGTTTTCCTTGATGGCTGGTGATGGTATACGAGATTGTGAAGCAGACCTCCACCCAGTCAGGCTCTACCCTGTTGACCACCTTCACCCAGCCGGCCTCCACCCAGCTAACTTCCACCCAGTGGACCCCCAGATGCCACAACTGCCCACATTGTTCCCCACACCTGCACTGGGTCTTTCCCTTGAAATACTCAGACTTTGCCTGACCAATTTAGATAGGCTTTGAGGATGAGAATATCTCCCTGTCCCTTTGCAGTGCCAGCTTGAAACAAAATCTTTGATCTCACCCCACAAGCTCCTGTCTCAGTGAATTGGCTTTTTGCAGCAGGTAGTCGAACTCCCGGGGTTTTCCGGTAACATCAGTACTCAATAAATGACATCTACCATGACCTACTTTTGTTCCAATATCACCAAAACAGTGTTTTCCCGAGATTCTGTCCCATACCCCAGTCTGAAAGTTCTAGCATCTATCCCGAACCCTTCGTGATGGGACCCTATCCTGTGTTCACAGTACTGCTGAGCGCTAACTCAACAGGGTAGCCTCAGCCTCCTGGTACATCGTAGGCCTCCTTCTTTGACAGACCATCAGTCTTGTAGCCCTGGACGCCCCCAAATGCATCTAGAACCCCCTCCCTCTCCACCAGCTGCGCACCTCACCTGATGTAGGGGAGGAAGGGATTGACGTGCCCGTTGAGCACGGCAACCACGTAGGAGATGATGAAGGCAGCGGACGACCAGGTCACCAAGAGGAAAGGGACGAAGGCCATGCCCCTCAAAAAGCACAGCATTGCGCTGCTGCCGCCGGCCCTGGGAGGGCGCTGCGCTCAGCGGGGCTGGGGCGCGGGGTGCGCCCGGCTGCCAGGCGGGAGGCCGGGGGCTGGGCACGTGCCAAGTCCCGAGGCAGCGGCCACGGAGCAGACGGCAATGGCCGGTCAGACGGCAGGGACTGCGGGACCGCGACGGTGGGGACTGAGGGACCGCGACGGTGGGGACTGAGGGACCGCGACGCGGGCGCTGGTCCGGCCCCGGAGGGAGGCGACGCGAGAAAAGCCGAGCGAAGAGCGGGCGGCGAGGCGGCTGGCCGGGTGGGTGGGTGGGTGGCTGGCTGGGTGGGTGGGTGGGGGCGGGCGGGCGGCCCCGGCTGTTGCGAAACGGGTGAAGTCACAAAGAGGGAGGCGAGCGGCGACCGCCGGCCGGACGCGACGCCAGTGCCGGGGGGATGCGGCGCACCGCTTCTTTCACTTTTGGTTCGGGCCAGGCGCCGGTTGGCCGGGTGGGCAGCGCCGGGGGCGCGGCGGGAACGCCGGCCCTGGCGCCCCACCCCGGCCCGGCCCGGCCCAGGCTGCCGCTCAGCTCGCGAGAAATGGCCTAACGCCTCCGGGCCCCTCCTTCCCTCAGGGTTTCCGGGGTACGAGGCTTCGAACGCAGGGGGCCTCCGCTCGGAGGAACCGCCGCCGGCGCGTCGCGGGGGAGAGGGTGGCTTCCGCGTGGTGACACCCTCCCCATCGCGCGGCGGGGATCCAAGCAGAAGTGTTCGATGACGTTCCCGAGGCCACGGGGACAAGGATGTGGTACAGCCTGAAGAGTGAACGCCTGGGAAGCCAGACCTGTTCAGAAACAGGTGGTGGGGGGGTGGGGTTCAGGCTTGTTCTGTTTTTCGTCAGAGGGAACTTTCAGTATTCGTTTCCTAGAAGTTAGATTTCTTTTTTGTCTCTCCACCCTCTCCCCCCGGCAATTACCCCAGGCTGGAAACCATGACCTAAGATGGGTAGTGGTGACTTGATAACATTTCAAACCTTGCAAAGGTGTTCTGCGGGCGCTTGCAAGCGTTGAGATTTGGAAGTATGCTTTATGGATGCTGAGTCCCATGTATGCCGGGAAGTCGTTGGGTCATTGGTAAACGTAAGCCATTTATTTCAGCCGCACAAACGTCCGCTCAGGTGCTGCACCTTGCTTGTGGTTGATTACATTCCTGACCCATGTATTGCAGAGTACAACTACTTCCTGGGGTTTTCAAGCCTGTGACTTCAGAAGCAGATCACAGGCATGTCTTCCAAGACCTCTGGGTCGGTTTGAACCACGGATCTTTCTGCTAGTAGCGGAGCTCTTAACCGCTTGAGCCACCCAGGGAGTAGGGATTGACAGTAACCAGTTGTGGTTCGGTGGACACCAACTTAATAGCGATGCCATGTGTCCCGGAGTAGAACCTCACTGCCTGGAGTTCTCAATGGCTGGTGTTTTCCGAAGTAGATCACCAGCCCTTTCTTCCAGGGTGCCTTTGAGTGGGCTTGACCCTCAAGCCTCCAAGTTTGGGGTTAGCAGCTGAGGATTGTTTGTACCATCTAGGAACAGAGACTGAGAATAAACCAAAAAACCAAACCCACTGCCATCAAGTCAATTCTGACTCGCGGTGACCTTATGGGACAGAGTAGAATTGCCCCATAGAGTTTCCAAGGACCATCTGGCAGATTGGAACGTCTAACTTTTTGATTAGCAAACACAGCACTTAACCACGCCACCAGAGATTCCGAGGATGAGAAGACAACGATTAAATAACATCATTAGGGCTAAAAGACTGACGAATAAAAGTGAAACAGAGTTATATGGATGGAAAAATGATTCTTTAAAAAGAAGAAACAAACAAGGCTAGGGAGAGCTGGAGCTGGCCCTGGGATGATTATGGGACCAGGAAAGGTTTCCTGACAGATAACAGCATTTTCAGAAGTAAATCACTGCTAATCAGGCAAACGCAGTGAGACTAATTTTCCAGGTCAAGGAGACAGCAGAAGAAAATGCATAGATTGTGAAATTGTGAAGTGCCAGGCCGGGAACAGACACGTGGGGACAGGCCAAGCCACTGAGAGTCCAGCTAAGAATCTTGGATTTTATTCAGTAGTGATAAGAGTCATTGAAGAGTTTTAAGATAGGAATACAAACAGACGTGTTTTTCAGGAGACCACTATGACAGGGAGGTCATTGCCCACGATTTGATTCCACTCTACTGAACAAGCAGAAGCTTTAAGGTTTTTTAGAAAGCACAAAAGCTATCATCCATAATGAGCCACTGTACATCTCTGCTTAGGTTTCTGTATTCTGTAAATCACACTTGCTTCATCTTGTCTTTCCTCACCTCCTCCCTTCTTGCCTTTCCTGTTCTTCTCCTCATTGTTTTACTTTTAAAAAATCCTCCCTCAGGCAGAGAAAGTATGACATCTGAAGGAATCTACTCGATCATCCTACCGTTGTGCTACTTATGTCATTCCCTTAAGCAATCCAATTGGCTAATCACTTTTGAATCCAAATAGTAACCACCAGAGTAGCCCTGGTGTCATAGGGGTTAAGAGCTTGGCTGCTAGTAAGAAGGTAAGCAATTCAAATCCACCAGCCACTCCTGGGAAACCCTCTGGAGCAGTTCTAGTCTGTCCTGTAAATTCATGTGAGTCATAACCAACTCCACAGCAATGAATTTGGCTTGGGTTATAGTTACAATAGTTGTCTGGATGTAATAGCGTTAGTTATTTTGTTGTTTAACTAAGTATGTATACATAAAACAAGTATGTATTTAACATAGATAACTGTAACTAAGTAACTATAGGAGCCCTAATGGCACAGTGGTGAAGAGCTTGACTGCTAACCAAAAGTCTGGCAATTGGAATCCACCAGGTACTCCTGAGCAGCCCTGTGAGGCAATTCTACTCTCTCCTATAAGGGTCACTGTGAGTAGGAATTAACCTGACACAGCATGTTTCAATAACTGTAGGCATAGTACCAACATTCCTGAGAAGCATGATGCAGCTTTCTCTTCTGAAGTTTTCTATACCAGTAGTCTTGAAACTCCCTTTCCTTGGGACAGTAAAGGATATGACAATAAAAATTGCAAAAATTCTGGAGAACAACCTTGATGCTGAGTACCTGTGAGATGTATAATAAAAACTGTGCTTCTCCCCTTGGGTTGATCCCTGACTCTGTCTTTTACAGTTGTTTCGTTAGATATCACTGAGTCTGTTCTAACTCATAGTGAACCCATGTGGAACAGAAGGAGACTTGGCCTAGTCCTGCACCAGCCTCACAGCTGTGGCTGTATTTGAGCTCATTGTTGCAGCCACTGTGTCTATCAACTCACTGAGAATGCCTCTTTGACAAAGTAAAAAGGAGACTAGAATCAAACCTGTTGTGAAGTTGACGCCAACTCACCGCACTCCATAGGACACTCCATAGAACTGTCCCATAGGGTTTCCAAGGCAGGAATCTACGTGCGCTGCTACGTCTTTCTCCTGTGGAACCAGTGGTAGGTTTGAACCGCCAACCCTGTGATTACCAAAACCAAACCAAACCCACTGCTGTTGAGTTGACTCTGGCTCACATAGACCCTACAGAACACGATAGAACTGCTCCATAGAGTTTCAAAGGAGCACATGCTGGATTCAAACTGCTGGCCTTTTGGTAAGCAGGCACAGCACTTAGCCACTACACCACCAGGGGTATCGGGAAAGAATGTTTGAATTGGATAGCCAGGGATCCTCGGTAGCCAGTGTTTATTAAAAGGATTAATTTAATCCCCTCACAAGCTCTCAGATGTTACTGTCCCCTTTATATAGATGAAGAAACTGGGGCTTGAAGTCATATATACAATGAATAGAGGTGAAGAATTTGAATTTAGGTCTATCTTGTTGAAATGAGGCATAAGTGACAGCCTTTGAGGAAGGGCGCAGTAAAAATTCGAGGTATTAAAGAAAGCCCCAGGAAACAACTTAATAGCAGAAAATACCATAGAGTAATCTCACCTTTGTCTTACAAAACACTGTCACAAGACAAGCCTGGGGGCAGCCTTGCAAGTGACCCCTAGACCTTGACCACGGACAGCCTGCAAGTGACCCCTAGACCTTGACCACATTTTACAACTAATAGGAATTCCAGGTGTCCTTAACCAATCAATGTAAAGATCGGTTCCCCCTCCCTGCTTTGCAATCTCACGACTTAAATACTGGGCGCTGAGGAAACTCGTGGTCGCCCCCTGCTCTGTGTAGCTTGGGGTGCGTCCCTGGTGCACCAGTATTTTTCCTATTGGGCATATCTTTTAATAAAATTTAACCTTTAAAGTAACAGCATCACATCTTGAAAATCGCGGACCCTAACGATCTGACTCCAGAGCTTGTGGACCCCTAACATTTGTGTGAGAGTTCCAAAACTGAGGTGCCTGCATCAGAAAGATACGTCCAGGTCTGAGTCCCAAGTTCATCTTAATTTTTGCATATTATCCCTGCAACTGTGAACCCCCATGTGTCTGTCAGTTTGCTGTACAGTGGGGGCTTACGTGTTGCTGTGATGCTGGGTGTTTTGCCACCGATATTCACATACCAGCAGGGCTGACCACAGTGGATAGGTTTCATCCGAGCTTCCAAGCTAAAACAGACTAGGAAGGAGGACCCGGCAGTCTACTTCTGAAAAGACTTAGCCAGTGAAAACTTTATGAATAGCGGCAGAACATTGTTTGGTATGGAGCTGGAAGGTGAGCCCATCAGGGTGAAAGCACTTAAAAGATGCCTGTGGGACAGCTGACTCCTTAATGACACCGATGGAGTCAAGCTTTTGGGATCTTCATTGGCTGATATGGCACGAATCAAAAAAGAGAAGAAATAGCAACAAACATTCATTAATAATCATAATGTGGAATGTACTAAGTATGAATCTAGGGAAACTGGAACTCATCTAAAATGAAATGGAAGGCGTAAACATCTGTTTCCCAGGTTATAGTGAGCTGAAATGGACTGGTATTGACCCCTTTGAATTGGACCGTCATATGGTCTACTATGCCAGGAACAACAACTTGAAGAGGAGTGATAATTGTATTCAGCATCAAAAAGAACGTATCAGGATCTATCCTGAAGTACAAGGCTGTCAGTGAAAGGATAATATCAATAGACCTACCAGGAAAAGCAGTTAATAGGACTATTGTTCAAATTTATGTACCAAATACAAAGACTAAAGGTGAAGAAACTTTCCTGGAGATTTTCACCAGCTTCTGCAGTCTGAAAGTGATGGAACACACTATGAAGATGTGTTGATAGTTACTGGAGATTGGGAGGAAACCCTGGTGGAATAGTGGTTAAGTGTTACTACAGCTGCTAAACAAAAGATTGGCAATTCCAATATATCAATTGCTCTTTGAAAAATATGGGCAGTTCTACTCTGTCCTATAGGGTCACTATGAATCGGAATTGACTACAGCAAGTTTTCTTGGTTTGGAGATTGGAATGCAAAAGTTGAAAACAAAGTAGGATGGTATCTTAGTTATTTAGTGCTGCTGTAACAAAAATACCACAAGTGAATGGCTTTAAAAAGAGAAATTTTATTCTGTCACAGTCCAGTAGGCTACAAGTTCTAATTCAGGGCCTCAGCTCCAGAGGAAGGCTTTTTCTGTTGGCTCTGGAGGAAAGTCCTTGTCATCAATCTTTCCCTGGACAGGGAGCTTTTGAGGTGCAGGGACCCTGGGTCCTTTTCAAAGGACATGCTCTTCTCCTGGCACTGCTTCTTGGCAGTATGAGGTCCCTAAATCTCTCTGACAGCTTCTTTCTTTTTATATCTCAAGAGATTGCCTCAAGCCAGAGTACAGTCTTACACATTGAGCCCTGCCCCACCAATGCAGCTACTGCCCATCCTTCCTCATTAACGTCGTAGAGTCAAGACTTACAACATACAGACTGACAGTTAAGTTCATGAACTCACTATAGCATAAGAACTACATAGTCATTGCTGAATATTGCTGTGGTCACCTTCAAAGTACTCCCTTTGGGAAACTGGTGGTAAATATAAAAGGTCACTTAAGTTATTAGGCTGTCTTCCTTCCTCTGCCTCAGTTATCACCCTGAGACCAAACTGTGGTAAATACAGGAACCTAACTAAGGTCACTTAGGTTATTAGGCTGCATTCCATCCTCTGCCTTAGTTATCAGCCTCAAAATACCACCCTCAGATCAGATTAGCAGGTCTACATTCTTCTCCCTATCTCTGAAAAAACAGAATTGATTAAGATCTCAGATAGAGATAAAGAGATTTTAGGTAATTCGCACTGTTTGTTTATCCTGGGACAAACAACACCACCAACACCTTGGAATTCTGGCTATAAAAACCGCTGGGAATGTAACCCAAGGGAGACAGTTTTGGGAGAACTTATTCTGACTGTCTCCCGGCTGGCATGCTTGTCTGCTAATAAAGCATTGAACCTTTCTGCCTGTCTGAATTGTGGCTGTCAGTGACAGGTGGAAAGAACTTGCTTTAGTTCAACAGCAAAACTGTGAACTGACACCAGCACGAGTGCCACCCTTCGAAGCAGTTTTGGAACTCTTTTTCTGGAATGGCTATCAGAGGTGTCATCACATTACCCTTCATGTCCTGAATGTCACCAGAATGTCTTCCTTTCAATATTTCCTTTGTCTTTGGGTAAAGAAAAAAGTCATCTGGGGCCAGATCAGATGAGTAGGGAAGGTGTTCCAAACCAGTTATTTGTTTACTGGCTAAAAACTCCCTCACAGACAACTATGCAATTAAGTTTGTGAACTTGCCACTGTGCACAACAGGCATTCCAGAAAGAGTTCCAAAACTGCATTGGAAGGTAGATGAGGTATTGCCATTGGCACATAGCTTCCCAAGGTGAATACTTTGAAGGTGGCCATAGTGATATCCAGCAATGAGTTAGGTAGCAACTTAGAACAATTCAGTTCATGGACTTAATTGTCAGATCTCATATAGGAATATCACATTACACTGGGAATCATGGCTCAGACAAATTTCTACTCACATTTGGGGGGGGAACACAATTCAATCCATGACAGGCAGGTAGTTGGAAAATAGAGCCTTGGTAATAGAAACAGTGAAAGAGATTGAATGATAGAATTTTACAAGACCAGAAACTCATTCATTGCAAATACCATTTTTACCAATGTAAATGACACCTATACACATGGATGTTGCCAGGGGGAATAAAAAGGAATCCAATAGACTGCATCTGTAGGTAGACATGTTAGAAAAGCTTAGTGTCATCAGTCAGAACAAGGCCAGGAACCAACAGCAGAACAAATCGTCAATTGCTCTTATGCAAGTTCAAACTGAAACTGAAGAAAATTGGAACAAGCCCATGAGAGCCAAAGTACAATCTTGAATATATCCCACCTGAGTTTAGAGACCATCTCAAGAATCAATTTAACATGTTGAACACTAATGACTGAAGACCAGCTGAGTTGTGGAATGACTTTGAGGACATCCTATGTGAAGAAAGCAAGCCAAGCCAAGCCAAGAAAGCAAGAGGTCGTTAAAAAGACTAGAAAGAAAGACAAGACCAAATTGGAAATCAGAAGAGACTCTGAAATTTGCTCTTAACTATCAAGTAGCTAAAGTGAAAGGAAGAAACAATGAAGTAAAAATAATTGAACATAACATTTCAAAGGGCAGCTCGAGAGGACAAAGTGTTATAGTGACGTGCAAAGAGCTGGCGATGGAAAACCAAAAGGGAAGAACATGTTCTACATTTCTTGAGCTGAAAGAACTGAAGGAAAAATTCAAGCCTCAAGTTGCAATATTGAAGTCTTCTATGGGGGAAAATGTTAAATGATGCAGGAAGCATCAGAAGAAGCTGGAAGGAAAACAGAGTCACAACACCCAAAAGAACTAGTTGATGTTCAGCCTGATAGGTTTTCTATCAGGAGGTTAGGAACCAGTGGTACTGAAGGAACAATTCAAAGCTGCACTGATGACACTGATTAGAAACAAGTCACCAGGAGTTGATGGAATGCCAGTTGAGGCGTTTCAGCAAACAGGTGCAGGGGTGGAAGTACTCAGTAATCTATGCCAAGAAGTTTGGCAGACAGCTACCTTGCCACCTGGAAGAGATCTGTATTTATGCCTATTCCCAGGAAAGGTGATCCTATTGAGTCGGAAAATATCAAACAATATCATTAATGTCACATGCAAAGCAAAATTTTGCTAAAGATTACACAAAAGTGGCTGCAACAGTGTATAAACAGGGAACTGCCAGAAATTCAAGCCAGATTCAGAAGAAAGCATGGAACCAGGGATATTATCGATTATATCAAATGGGTCCTGGCTGAAAGCCGATTAATATCAGAAAGATGTTTACCTGCGTTTTGTTGACTATTTAAAGGCCTTTGACTATGTGGATCATAGCAAATTACAGAGAACATTGGAAACAATGGGAATTCCAAAACATTTAATTATGCTTATAAGAAACTTGTACGTAGATCAAAAGGCAGTTCTTTGAACAGAACAAGGGGATACTGAATAGTTTAAAGTCAGAAAAGGGATCAGAGTTGTATCCTTCTACAATACCGATTCAGTCTGTATGATAAGCAAGTAATCTGAGACACTGGATTATATGAAGAGGAATGGGGCATCGGGATTGGAGAAATACTCATTAACAACCTGTGTTACACAGATAACCGAACCTTGCTTGCCAAAAGTGAAGAGGACGAAGCACTTGCTGATGAAGATCAAAGACCATAGCCTTTAACCAGGATTACACAGCAGCATAAAGAAAGCAAAAATCTTCATAACTGGGCCAATAAGCAACATCATGATAAATGAGGAAAAGATTGAAGTTATCAAGGATTTCATTTTACTTAGATCTACAATCAACACCCATGGAAGCCACAGGCAAGAAATCAAAAGGCACATTGCATTGGTCAAATCTGTTGCAGAAGACCTCTTTAAGTGAAGATGGCACCTAGAAGATTAAGCTGCACATGACCAAACCATGGTGTTTTAAATCATCTCCTATCCATGTGAAAGCTTGACGATGAAAAAGGAAGACAGAAGAAAAGTTGATGCCTTTGAATTTTGGTATGGGGGATGAATGTTGAATGCATCATGGATTACCAGGAGAATGAACCAATCTGTCTTGGAAAAAGTACAACCAAAATACTCCTTAGAAGCAAGGATGGCAAGACTGTCGAGGCCTGCCATCTACAAAAGCCCCTGTAGACAAAGTCACAAACTTCTGTAAATGACAGGCGGAGACATCTCACCCATGACATGTTTTTTAGCCTACTGCCCCTGATAGTATTTTACTTCCTGATTAAACCTTCCTCAAAAATACCCTGTTATTCCCTGGCACAGGATCAGGGGAGATGCCTTCTGAGAGGGACCTTTACTACCCCCTCGGTTTATGAAATAATATTGGGAAAACCTGAACAGGAATTTCTAGGGAAAAGAGCTCAGAGGAATGAATTCTAACACAGCCAGCTTGAAAGCAGCAAGGCCGGCCCAACCCCTGCTGACTTCTCCCAACTGCTCACCCCCATTTCACATGAGACAAGCAAGATTGCAGGAAGGCTCTGAGAGGCTTCCCGGGGACGGCTTCCCCCCTTCCTCTCTCTCTCAGCTCTTAGATAGTAAACATTCCACTTCTTGTTTTGGGAAAACAGCTAGGCTCCCAAGTCTATTATATTTGGTACTGGCAAACAGACAAATACTAAAGAAATGCCTTTCTTAGAGCAGTTTAAGAGAAGCTTAGAGTGAGGGATGGTGGACACTTAATTGTCCTCACAGGAAGAGATAAGGAAGAGCAGAGAAGGAACAAATAGAGACTGTCAAAGTATAACTTTTAAGATGAGTTTATTCTCTCTTCCTGCACCTCTGACCTCAAGGCTCAGGTAAATAATAGAATTCCAGGATTAGCGTTTAGAGGGCCCTAATGGTTAACATGAAAAAGAATTGCGAAGTATTTGTTCTTTACTAACTAACAGAAAAGACCCTAACAGTCAACATGAGAAGAGAACCACTGTTTCCAGCCATTAGTTAGAAAATCCTAATAGCTAACAAAAAGAGACACTAGTGTTGGGCCATTATTTAGAAGACTCTAATGATTGACACGAAGGGACCACGGGGTACCCGCTTCTTGCCTAGCCAGTACAGCTACCTCACTGGCTATAAAAAAATAAAGCAAGACACACCTTTGTCAGGGCCTGCCATTCTCTCCAAAACTCTTTCCTGTCTCTCTTAATTCATTTCTGCGCCAACGCCTCTCCCTCCCTCCGTGGGGCCTCCCAAAGTTGTCGGGGCTGGCTCCCGGCACAAGACTATGTCTAACATACTTTGGACATGTCAGGAAGAAACAGTCCTAAGAGAAGGATATCATGCTTGGTAAAGTAGAGGGTCAGTGAAAAAGAGGAAAACCATCAATGAGATGGACTGAGACGGTGGATGCAATAGTGGGCTTAAGCACAACAATGATTGTAAGGATGGCAAAGCACCAGGCAGTGTTTCATTCTGTTGTCCATAGGATAGCTGTGACTCAGAACTCACTTGATGGCACTTAGCAACAAAGGAATGAGAAAGTTAGAAACAAAGAAGGATCTGCAGTTGGAATACTTGGCCTTGGTAATAGAAAAGTCACCTGAGGTCAAATGATAGAACTATGCAAGACCAATGCCTTCTTCCTTGCAAATACCTCTTTTCAACAACATAAAAGACGACTACACGTGTGGATAACTGTGCTTATGCAGACAGGAAGCACAGAAACTAAATTGCCTACATCTGTGGAAAGGTGATGGAAAAGCTTGCTATCATTAGTTAGAAAAAGACAAGGGACAAACTGAGGAATGAAATAATCAGTGTCTCATATGCAAGCTCAAGTTAAAGCTAAAGACAATTACAGCAAGTCCAGAAGAGCCAAAATATGACCTTGAATGTATCTCACCCAAATTTAGAGCCCAGCTCAAGAATAGATTTGAGACACATTGAACCCTAATGACCAAAGAACAGAGGAGCTATGGAATGATTCCAAGGACATCATATATGAAGAAAGCCAAGGGTCGTTAAAAGACCGAAAAGACCAAAGCGGATGTCAGAAGAGACTCTGAAACTAGCTCTTGAACTTAGAATAGGTAAATGAAACCGAAGAAATAATCACCTAAAAGAGTTAAACAGAAGATGTTTTCAAAAGTGGCTCAGGAAGACAAAATATAATGACATGTGCAAAGACCTGGAGAAAGAAAAACAAAAGGAAAGAATGCACTTGGCATTTCTCAACCTGAAAGAACTAAAGAAAAAATTCAAGCCTCAAGTTGCAGTAGTGAAGGAATCTATGGGAAAATATTGAATGACGCAGGAAAGATCAAAAGAAGATGGAAAGTCACTGTAACAGAAAACTGGTTGACGTTCTACCATTTCAGGAGGTAGCATGTAATCAATACCTAATTGTGCTGAAGGAAGAAGTCCAAGGTTCACTGAAGGCACTGGTGAAAAACAAGGCTCCAGGAATTGATGGAATGCCAGTTCCAATACTTCAACAAAGAATTGTAGCTCTGGAGTTGCTTTTTTATCTATGTCAAGAAATTTGGACCCAAGTAAGCGATGAGCATAGGAGATGGACAGACATTTCACTAAAGAGGACATCCAGACAGCCAAAAGACACATGAGGAAATGCTCATGATCGTTAGCTATTAAATAAATCCAAATCAAAACTACAATGAGATACCATCTCACCCCAACAAGGGTGACCGTGATCCAAAAAAAATAAAACAACAAATACTGGAGAGGCTGTGGAGAAATTGAAACTCTCCTACACCACTAGTGGGATTGCAAAATAATACAGCGTCTTTGGAACGCAATCTGGCACTTCCTTAAAAAGCTGGAAATACATATACCATTTGATCTAGTAATCCCGTTGCCTGGAATATACCCTAAGAAATCAAGGCAGTCACACAAACGGATACATGCACATGAAAGTTTATTTGCAGCACAGTCCACAATAGCAAAAGGATGAAATCAACCCAGATGCCCAACAACAGATGAATGTATAAAGAATCTATGGTATATATACTCAATGGAACACTATGCAATGATAAAGAAAAATGATGATTTTAGGAAGCATCTCATAACTTGGTTTCAATTAAAAGACATTATGTTGAATGAAATCAGTGGCACAAGGACAAATATTGCATGAGACCCCCAAAAGGCTCACCTACAGAAGACTTCTTGGTGGCTGCAGGGGAGGGCTGGTCGTAGATTAGATAGTTGATAGAAATTTTGTTGGGTAAAAGCAGTGACAGCACACAGTAGAAAGAAGATCAACTTAACTGGACTTCAACATAAACTGAAAACTCTACTAATCTTAATCCAGTATTGCAAGGATAGAGTAGCAGGGACAGGTATCTGGAGACTATGCTCTCAGGGGACATCGAGGCCAACTGGCATTAACTAGCCTATTGCTAAGAGTCTTCTGCACTACATATTGGTGAGTGGCATCTTAAGTCTTAAAAGCTATCAAGCTGCCATCTGAGGTACACCAAATGGTCCCAACTCAGTCTGAATAGATGATCACCAAGGACAACAAAGACATAATGGAAAAAGATCCCAGATGAAGAAGGACTCATGTGAATGGGTGACTACATCAACATGTGACCAGAAGAACCAGATAGTGCCTGGCCACCACCAAAGACAGCTATGATGGGGCACACAGAGTCCCAGAGAAAAAGAGGGGTGCACCTCAAGAACTCCATTAAAAGACTGCAACTGATGGTCCAAAGGCCTGGGAGTTGCCCTGGGAGCATGGCTCCACACCTGCTGCTGCCCCTGACCAGAAAACATTACTGAAGTCAACTCCAGACAGGAATGGATTGGACTCAGGGACACAGCGTGACTATATGGTGTGTGCACTCTATGGTTCTTTGCATCTATAAGATGCTGTCCTACTGGTCTCTTACTAGAAGGGAGAGGAGAAAGTGGAAAGGAGGGGATAGGAGATTGTTAAGAGGATACGACGTATATAATGGAAGGTAGGAGTGTGCTGTCGCCGGACAAGGAGAGCAGAAGGAGCTACACATAACCAGGCATGCAAATTTAAACTGGTTTGTACACTTTCACTCAACCACAATTAAAAAAAATAATAATTTGGTAGACCGCTACCTGGCTAGCTGACTGGAAGAAACTGATATTTGTGCCCATTCCAAAGGAAGGTGGTCAAACAAAGTAGAAATTATCAAACTGTAACATTAATCACACACAAGTAAAATTTTGCTGATGATCATTCAAAAGTGGTTGCAGCAGTGCTTTGGCAGAGAAATAACAGAAATTTAAGCCGGATTCAGGAAAGAATTGGAACCAGAGATATCATTGCTGATGTCAGATAGAACTTGGCTGAAAGCAGAGAGTATCCGAAAGATGTATACCTGTGTTTTATCGCCTATGCAAAGACCTTCAACTGTGTGGGCCATAATAAATTACGGATCAGCATTGCAGAGAACGGGAATTCCAGAACTATGCTCATGAGGAACCTGTACATAGACTAGTAGACTGCCACTTAGGATCCTTCATGGTTTAAAATCAGGAAAGTTGTACATCAGGGTTGTATCCTTTCACCATACTTATTCAATCTGTAAGCTAAGCAAATAATTCCATAGACTGGTACATATGAAAAAGGCAGCATCAGAATTGGAGGAAGTTATGTTAGCAACCAGTAATACGCGGATGACGCAGCCTTGCTTGCTGAAAGTGAAGAGTACTTAAAGCCCTTACTGATGAAGATCAAAGACTCTAGCCTACAGTATGGATTACAACTCAACATAAAGAAAACAAAATTCCTCACAACTGGACCAGTGAGCAACATCTTGATAAACGGAGACAAGATTGAAGTTGTCAAGGATTTCATTTTATTTGAATCCACAATCAACGCCAGTGACAGCAGCTGTCAAGAATCAAGTGAGTGTTGCGTTAGACAATTCTGCTACAAAAGACTCCTTAACATGTTAAATAGCAAAGATACTACTTTGAGGGAGAAGGTGCACCTGACCCAAGCCATGGTATTTTCAGTCACCTTGTACATACGCAAAAGATGGGCAGTGAGTAAGAAAGGCCAAAGAAGAACTGAATCCTTCAAACTATGGTGTTGGCAAGACTACTTAGTACCCAACAGATTGCCAGAAGAATGAACAAATCTGTCTTGGAAGAAGTGCAGCCAGAATGTGCCTGAAAGCAAGGGTGGCAAGATTTGTCTCATGTACTCATAGGCCTGTTATCAGAAGGGAACAGTCCTTGGAGAGGGACCTCGTGCTTGACAAAGTACGAGGGCCAGTGAAAAAGAGGAAGTCCCTCAAGGAAATGGACTGATACAGTGGCTACCACAGTGGGCTGAAGGTTGGCAATGATGGTGAGCATAGCGTGGGGCTAGGCCGGGTTTTGTTTTGTTGTACGTGGGGCACTACGTGTCAGAACTGACTTGATGGTGCCTAACAGCATCAGTAGTAAAAAGACAAAGAAACACTTGCCCTCTAAGTAAATTTCAATTCACGGTGACCACATGTACACAGAGTAGAATTCTATATTGTTTTTAAGGCTGTGACCTTTTGGCACAAATTTCCAGATCTTGCTTCCAAGGTGCCCCTGAGTGTGTTGGGTTAAAATAAAAGTCATGTTAAGCTAATAATAAAAACTGAAGTTCATTGAATGTACAATTTGCCAATCAGGGTAACATTTAGATTAGTGGATCAAAAATGTTTCCAAAAGGAGAAAACCTCCAGACTCTTGTATAACATACCACCAACATTATCATGGAAACCTGGGTGGCATACTAAGATCTACAGCTGCTAGCCAAAAGGTTCGCAGTTCAAATTCACAAGGTGCTCCTTGGAAACTCCATAGGGCAGTTCTGGTCTGTTCTATAGTGTCACTATGAGTTACAGTTGACTCAATGGCAGTGGATTTGGTTTTTATTATTAACATTGTCATGGAAAGGGGGTCAGAACAGTGTTTTTAAAATAACAGTTTACCCTAAAACACAGCTTCCAGTCAGGTCCTGAACTTCCTGTTTCTGGAAACCAACTGCAATTAGATAATTATTAAAAAGAGCTCAACACCTAAGGCAAAATGGTTTCCATTAAGCTGCTTGCTAGGCTATTTTTACTTGACTTAAAGATGATTAGGAAACCTTTTTCTTCAAGATTTAAGGTTGAAAAGGTCACCTAAGGGCAACTGGCCTGGGTAGATCACCCCAACACAGATCCCAGAAATCAGGATTACAGGAGTTAAAATGATTTCCCAGTTCGAATCACCATCCTTTGCATTAGTGAAGGGCTTAACTGTTTTGCACCATCAGGGAATCCTATAAAATGCTAACTTGGGATTTTAAACTAGGCTACCTTTTAAAATTAATAGTTGCCTTCACCTGAATCCAATTTACAATAACCCCATCTATGTCAGACCCAAACTGTGCTCTGTGGAGTGTCCAATGGCCAATTTTTCATAAGTAGGCCATCCAGGCCTTTATTCCAAGGTGCCTGTGATTGGACTTGAACCTCCAACCTTCTGGTTAGCATCCAAGCACATCAACCACAAGCACCACCCGAGGACTTTTTTTTAAAACTAATGATCTGTGATTTTATTACTATGATAGAGATACTAATCACATAGTGCAGCATCTATTTATTCCTCCTTCATAACAGAACACTGGTTTAGAGTGGGTGCATCCTGCCCCAAATGAAAGGATTCCATTTCTCAGTCTCCCTTGTAACTAGAGATGGCCCCAAAACTTGGTTTTGGCATATGGCATATAATGGGAATGCTCTGCAGTATTTATAAGGCTGCTCTGAGGAAGTCAACTGGTAACATGTACCCTAGCAACAACCTTGAATCTTGAGGAGAGAAGCCTGTAAGTGAGGAGAGTTGACCAGAAGATGAATGGTCCGGTTCCTGCTGAAGTTATGTAGTTTCTGGGCAGTCTGGGACTGCCTAGCTCTGGACTTGCTTTATATGAAAGAAAAATAAACTTTTGAGGGGTTTACATTAACTGTACAGAAAGCATTTGATCTTTGTCTTTGTTTCCTGAGAGAGAACTTCTGAAATCTTGCGATTTCCTTAGTAATCTCAAGTGTCTTGGATAAGGATTCCAGATCGCATCTAGTGTAACAGATTATGCTAATGAGATGAGTCATGGGTCAGCGCCAGCCAGGCCAGCAAGACCTACCTCTGGATCACCTTGATGTGGTGACTGACCTCAGGGGAGAGAGGCTGGCATTTCAATTATGTAGTGAAATCCTCCCCTCAAAAAAGCTCTGAACAGAGAAGCTTCATGGGCTTCCTGGTTAGTGAAAGATTTCAGTACTCATGACAGGAGTGGAAAGTAGTATGTCCTTTTTGGGATGCAGAAGCTGTGTATTGAGAGAGCTCTTAGACCTCTCCCTCTATGTGGCTTCATTTGTGTCCTTTTTCCTATAATAGAGCTGTAACAGAAAGCATAGAACTGTGACTCATCTAGTGAATTGTCCAAGCTGGAGGAATAGTGGGTGATCAGCATTGAAGGTGTCCTGGGGACCCAGCTGGTATTCTGAAGAGGTAGAGGAACCCCTGAATTTGTAGCCAGCAGGTCAGAAGTATGGGGAGCCCTGGGAACTCCTGAATTTACAGCTGACATCCTGAGGAAGTAGTAGGAAAACCCCCAATGTGTAGCCAGCTGATCAGAACTAAGGGGGTTGTGTGAATTTTCAAGTTTGTGGCTAGTGTCAGAGGTCTTGGGCAGACTTGGCAATCTAGAGGACTGTGACTTTTAACTTGTGAGGTCTGACTTCTATGGGTGGATGGGGTCAGAGGAAGAAGTGTCACTTGTGCAGCTGGTGTCAGAACAAAAGTGGAACAGGAGAGCAAAAATGATAATAAATTGATAGGGACTGGTCAACACAGTCTGGTATCAGAAAAGTGAAAAATAGAGTTTGGTTTTCCCATTTGTCTTCCCATTGCTCAAGACACTGTCATTTGGGGGTTTCTCTTATGCCGTCACAACTAGTACTTTCTGTGTTAGTTGGTTTATCGCACTCCCTTTACAAAGCCTCCAAATCTCAGAGTCCCGGTTATATGGTACACCATATTCCTGAAAAACTGGCTGTACATTGTTCTAAATAATGCCATTTACTTTATAAACTATGTTCTGACAATTGAGCTAGATAGTCCCCAAGACCGTGGTCCTTACAGCTTATAAATCTTGCAGTGTTCTTTTTGTCAATGAATTCTATGCTGTTCTTTTTCAGCTTGTCTTTCCTAGCATAGTAGACCACGTGGTTATCTGATTCAGAATGGCTAATACCAGTCCATGTAAGCCAACTAATGGCTTGGATATTGGTCTTTATGCCCTCTCTTTCATTTTGGACAGCTTCCAGTTTTTTTAGACTCATACTCAGAATACTTCATATTCCTGTTACTAACAGATGTTTGCAGTTGCTTCTTGTTGTCTTGGCTCATGTGGTATCAGCAAATAAAGATCCTGAAAGCTTGAGTCCATCCACATCATTAAGATCAACTCTACTTGGAGGAGGCATTTCTTCCCCAGTCATATTTTCAGGGCCTTCCAACTCAAGGGGCTTTTCTTCTGACCCAATGTCAGACAGTGCTCTCTGCTGCTATTCATAAGGTTTCATTAGCCAGTCTTAGGTTTTCCTAGTTGGTCTTAGTCTGGAAGCTCTGCTGCAGACATTGTCCATCAAGTGTGATTCTGCTGGCATTTGGAATACCGATGGCGTATCTTTCAGTGTCACAGCAACACACTAGCCACGGTATGACAAACTGACAGACCCGTGGTGGCACAGGGGTTGGAATTTCAACATTTATTTTAGCAAGTGGGAGACCATTTTAATTCTCTTGGAATCCAGGTTTCTGTGGTCCTTGGAGTTGGAGTGATCTACCCAGGCCATTTGCCTTTAGGTGTCCTGAGCTATTGATTGACTGTTTTCCTGAAGTTAGTCAGGTGTCCTTTCAAACCCTGAGCCTTTAATGAACTGGTTTTTCTAAAGTCAACGTCAAGTCCAACAATATCCGGGAAGTAACCAGCTTAGAGGAGATCATTTTGCCCTAGGTATTGGGGTTTTTTGGAGAATTACTTATGCACAGTCAGTTTTGAGCAACCAAAATGCCGGGATCTGACTGGAAGTTGCATTTTAGAACATACAACATGCCCTCGGTGACTCCGTTTTCACAACTGACTGAACTTGAACCCTGCAGGTGTTCTGATTCTATTTTCTAATGAACAACATGAAAGGAATTTACAGTGACCTTCAAGAGACTGTACCCTTCCTGGATCCTGCCCACATAACGCTTTTTAACTAAACCCTTTTCAGAGCACCTTATGGGTGTTTTTAGTTTGATGCCGCCCAGTGCAAATCATACCTACTCACAATCAGTATATTCTGTGACACTAATTTCTGGTGTTTCTGCCTTTAGGTTTTTAAAGGGAGACACAATTTCATCCAAAACACATGGTATTTTTATTTATTCTTAATTAATTTTTTGTTGTGTCTGGGTTGAAAGTTTATAATTTGAGTCAGTTTCTTGTATAAAAACTTACACACACTTTGATATGTGACCCTAGTCACCCTTCCCACCCCGAGAGCACATTCCTTCTCTGTCTTGTATTGTCCTATGTCCATTCAACCAACTGCTCGCCACCTCTGCCCTCTCGTTGCACCTCCAGACACTTAGTCTTCTGTGTTTATTTAAGCCAAGAAGCACACTCTTCACCAATATCACTTGATGCTTTATATCCCAGTTCAGTCTTTGTCTGAGGAGTTGGCTATAGTATGGTTTTAGTTCTGAGCTAATAGAGTCCAGGAGCTGTATCTTCAGGGGACCCTCCAGTCTGTCGACCATCAAGTCTAGCCTTTTTATTAATATGTGAGTTCTGTACCCCACATTTCTCCCACACCGTAAAGACTCTTTGTTGAGCTCCCTGTAAGTACTGTCATTGGTAGTGGCAGAATGCCATCTAGTTCTTCAAGTCTAGTGCCAATGTAGAGGCTGGTTCATGTGGCTCCTTTGGTCCTTTGGGCTAATGTTTTCCCTATGTCTTTGATGTTCATCTCCTTTGCTCCAGGTAGGTTGGGACCAAAACACATGGTATTTTTGGATTCATAGAAAATGTCAGGGGGATGTTAACAAACATTGCTATGAAAAACAAATACAGGAAGAGGTCTATAAGGGAATAAAACAATAGCCGCCTTTTAGTACATTTAGAATTAAGTCAAAATAACATATTTTTCAATGGCAAGGGCACACCCAGATCATTCCACCCAAGTGGTATTTTACCGTCATTCTTTGTCGGAGTCAGTTGAAACAGTCAAATCATATATCTGAGTGAATGTAACCAATGCTCTGGGGGAAAAAAAAAGCATGTTGTAGTATATACCATCTCTTTAAAAAACACCTTAGGTATCGTAAGTCCTACTCTCTCCTTTGTGATTAGGAGACAACTTAAAATATGTTCTTTGAGGGCGCACAGTGGGGACAGGGTAGACTTTTCCCCATAGGCTCTTTTGCAGACGCCATTGTCCCATGAGGATGTCAAGACCTGCCCTGGGCAGTGCAGCACTGGTCATCTCGTTAATGGCACATCCCACGAACATGCCTGTGTTTTCCATGGCTGAGGCCCCTGGGAGGTGGATGGATTCTGGCCTCCAGGTACAGAGAATTTCAGTATGTCCTGAATATGTATTTGTTAGGACAGAGATTGTGCAGCAAGCTACTTTTCTGGTGCATACTCACTTGTTCTACATAATTAAACTTTAATGATACATGGTTCTTTTTCTTTTTAGGCTGTTCAGCTGGCAAACTCCTACTCATTCTTCAGATAGTCCTCCTAGAACCTAGGCTCGCAAGCAGGGATTTGTTTCTGTTTTGTTCATTGCTCTTTTCCCGGGCGCAAACATTGCTTGTCACAGGGGTGCTAATGCATGTTGGCACTGTTAGCCACTATTGAATGGGCCACAACTCCTGGCAACCTGATACACAACAGAGCAAAATGCTACGCAGCCCTGAGCCGTCCTCTAGATAGGTTGTAGATCAGACTGTTGTGATCCATAGAGTTTTAACTGGCCGGTTTTCAGAAGTAGATCACAAGGCCTTTTTTGGTAGTCTTAGTCTGGAAGCTCAGTTGAAATCTGTTGAACATGACAACAACACGCAGCCCTCCACTGATACAAGTGGTGACCGTACAGGAGATATTTTGGCCAGGAATGGAATTCAGGTCTCCTTACATGGAAGGTGAGGATGCTCCCACTGAACCACCAATGTCCTCCCCACTAACGCATAATACATTAATTACTATTTGCTGATCAAAACTTTGGAGGACAGAGTGGTAGAGACAGCAGTCTGGGGACCACGGTTTCCAGAAACTTCTAGACTAATTGGCATAACTAAGTTGTTTTTAAGAAAATGTTCTGCATACCACTTTGGTAAGTGATGTCTGGGGTCTTCAAAGGTAGCAAGCTGCCATCTAAGTGGCATCAATTGGTCCCAGTCCACCTGGAGCAGAGGAGAAAGAAGGACATCAAAAACATGAGTAAAGTGTGAGCCCAGGAGACAGACAGTGCCATGTAATCAGGAAACTACACAGCATGAGACCAAAAGAACTGGATGGTGTCCAGCTACCACCAATGACTGCCCTGAGCAAGAACACAACATAAAGTACACGACGTAGCAGGAATAAAATGGGTGTGCAGAACTAGAACAAACACCACACTTGATGGTCTATCAGACTGGGACGTCTCCTGAGGATGTGGCCCTGAGACTCTCTGTTAGCCCAAAGCTGAAACCAGCAACAAGCCAACCCGTTTAGACAAAGCTTGGACGGGACTGTAAGACGTAGAGTGATGCTGGCGAAGAAGGTGCTTCTGGGCTTCAGTATATACATGGTGCTGACTGAGCAGCTCCTATCCAGAGGTGAGATGAGAGAGTGGAGGGAAACAGGAATTAGGGTGACTGGATACAGGATGTACAGGGTGGAAAGGAGGAGTGTGCTGTCACCAAGTGGGGGGATGGGTGGTGAGAGTCATGTAGTGATGTAGACATGGGGTTTCATATGGCAAATTGATTCAGATTGTAAACTTCTACTTAAAATCCAATAAAACAGTAAAATAGATATTTCTTGAGTGAATTCACCTGAGCGATCACCTATTTCAGGAAGTTTCCTCTAACCTTCCCAAGGTCTGACTTCTGTGCTGCTCGGTGTCCTTGAACCCTCCTGGGGCTGCCCCTGCTGTTAATTATTTCACCATAATAACTCATCAGCCTCTTTAGTAGACTCTAGACTCCTTGTGAGCAAGAAAAAAATCTCTGTATTTCCAGTGCCAAGTGGTTGGTAAATGCATGTTGGAAAAATATGCTTGGATGAGTGAATACTTGAGAATAGTTTAATACTGTCAGTTAGAGATTCAGGTCTTTGTACAGCTGTGCTTGCCAGCAACACATTTGCTTGTCACTGGTCACTATTAATCCCATGGCTTTGAATTTAGAAATCAGAAAGAAGCAGCAAAGGTTTAGAGATCTTGTTAACTTCAAAGGAGATAGCACCAGCACCCTTCATGGGAACTGTGTCTGACTGCTCTGAAGATGTCCAGTGACAGTGGCAGTTATAAGTTATATATAAGTTATAAGTTTGGGCAATGGCACCAAATACTTCTTTAGTTTCATAATCTTTTCTGGCAGATGCTTTTATCAGAGATGATGAAAGAATGAGCTTGAGAAATACGGGAATTTCCATACGAAATATGAAAGTGAGAATGTCTTGGAAGTTTTATGAGAAAAGGGTTTGGTTTGGTTTGGTTTCATTTTTTCCCCTTCTTCTTCTTTCCCTGTGTGAATAATTTTTGAGTTACTGGAAGTGTAGGAGTTCATGTGATCTGACTTTCTCAGCTTATCTGATCTTAAGTCTCTACGCATCCATTTATTCATTTCTACAGTTCTCTATAGAAGTTTCTTATGAGGTATAGTTCATACTGTAGTTGGCCTCATCTATGCAAAAACTAGGGTATGCTACCCATGTTTACAGTTATCTCACTGAGTCATGTCTCAGTCTTGCAAAGATATTTTCCGAAAGCAAAAGTCGTCTTGGTGAGTCTGTTGCTTTTTTGATAGCCTGACATAAGTTAGAAAAGATTTGAAAATGGCTGAAAAATGACAGAAACATCATCAAAGCAGAGGGTAGTTTGTGTTCTGACCCCAAAAATAAGCCACAATTTTTTAAAACAAAGTTTATCTTAAAAATGGACTTATATACAGAAGAAGAGACTCTTTGCTGGCTACAAGGGTGGGGAGGGAGGGAGAAGATTTGTCATAGATTAGACAGTTGATAGGAACTGGGTTAGATGAAGGGAGTGACATCACGCAATAGGGGGCAGATCAGCGTGACGGGACTACACCATGAACTGAGAGGCCTTCTAAACTTAACCCAACATTTCAAAGAATAGAGTAGCAGGGACAGAGGTCTGAGACCATGTTTTCAGGGGACATGGAGGTCAACTGGCATAACTAGTCTTTTGCTAAGAGAGTTTTCTGTACCCCATATTGGTGAGTGGCATCTAGGGTCGTAAAAGCTAGCAAGCTGGCATTGGAGGAACACCACAGTCCCTCCTTATCTGGAACAGATGATGACCAAGAACATCAAAGACACAAGGAAAAATAAGCCCAGGAGACAGAAGGACCCATATGAATGGGAGACTACATCAGTATGAGGCCAGAAGAGACAGATGGTGCCCAGACACCACCAAAGACAGCCGTGATGGGGGACATAGTGTAGAGTCCCTGATGCAGCACAAGAGGAAGAAGTGTTCAGCTCAAGAATTCTTCTAAAAGACCAGAATTGATGGTCTGACAGCCTGGGAACGTGGCCCCGAGACTTGCTGCTACCTCAGATGTGAAACCAGTACTGAGGTCAACACTTCACACAAAGAATGCACTGAATTTGGGGATACGGTGTGAGCATGCAGTGTGTATACTTTATGGTTTTATATATCTATGGGAGGCTGTCCTAGTGGTTTCTTTCTAGATGGAAGAAGGAAGGGTAGACAGGAGTGGACAGCTATTTGTTAAGGGATATTAAAAGTAAAGAGTGAAAAAGAAGAGTGTGCTGTCACAGGGTGAGGAGAGCAGATACAGTTCCAGATAAGCAGGCATGCAAAATTGATTTGGATTGTATACTTTCAATTAATCATAATTAAAAATGTTAAAAAATAGAAATAATTCATTCTGTAATTATTTTAATTAATAATTCATCATTTATTTATCTATTTCACCAAGGAATCACCAGGGTTCTTGGTTCACCAATTCCACAAACACTGATTGAGAACCTAGTTTGCTGTATGATTGTGATATGGGATACAGAAAGAGAAGACTCAGTGCCTGGAATTAGAAAGTCAGTGTTCAAATGAACTCACCTTGTTTAGAGTTTGGTAAGTGTCCAGTGCGGCTGGACCACATGGAGGTAAGGTGGGAAAGATTAGTGAGGTGATGTTGTGAAGGAATGGTAGAGACACTGGATTTTACTCCAGAAGCAACAAAGAAGTAGTGAAAGTTCACGAATAGAATGGTATCACTCTCAGGGGATTTTTTTGTTTTTTGTGGTGGTAGCTCCAGCAGCCTTTGCATGGACAGATGGAGGCAGAAGCCGGGATCCGGGGCAGGCGGGTCCTTTAAGAAACGCTGAAGACCTAACCTAAGGCAGTGGACTGTGGATAGAGAAAATATCGTTTGGTGGATAATCAAATGTGTGGAATAAAAGGGATGAAATTGATTAAAGGTGAGATGGAGCTGATTTCCTGTTTGAAAGGCTCAGTACATGTTAATCGTTAA
This sequence comes from Heterohyrax brucei, assembly GCA_028571685.1. Classification (NCBI taxonomy): domain Eukaryota; kingdom Metazoa; phylum Chordata; class Mammalia; order Hyracoidea; family Procaviidae; genus Heterohyrax; species Heterohyrax brucei. The sequence continues at coordinate 170,271,814 of CM053142.1, read as the reverse complement.
TTAAGGCAGGGAATAGAAAAAGTTTGGAAAAGTATTGTTGAGGTTAACTCAGTGATTAGTTTCCGGGTGACCTGATTCCAGTTCCTGAGCTGAAACTAGCAAATTGAGTCTCCCAACGGGTGGTAAACTGGAAAGCCCCCTCCCCCAAAGCATATAAAGATACATCCATGTTGGTAGCAAATGACACAAAAATTTATTAAGGGAAGGTACGTTCCTCTTTGGAATGGGTCTTTCTCCGTAAGTGGAAAAAGACCCAGCATAGATTTGGGGGGTGCTTTTTCCTGGCAATCCTGCAGGGTCACTATGAGTCAGACTGGACTCTATGGGAGTGGGTTTGGTTTGGCTTTTTTATTGGCAAAAGCAGGAGGCGATGTCATAGGTGGGAGGAGGAGGTAGTAACTTGGCTTTTCATTGGGTTTGAGGCTACTGTAGCCACTTGCAACTTCCAGAAGGAATTGTTCTATTTTCAACACAACTGCCGGGGAAAACTATGTGTTTGCATCACAAACTGCCAGGGAGAACTGTTGACATGTGGAAGATCAAATTCTTTTGGTAACCTGTCAATACTGTGTGTGTTCTGTAATGCAAACCACAACCTTTTTAATCCCTGGAAAAGTGTTAGATTCTGGAGTAAAATATGTTAGTGTGTTGTGGCAAAGATCAAGTTCCCTAGCTAGCCTTCACAGTATGGATTTGGTTTAAAACATCTAATAGTCTACTCAACTACTTGAGATGCCCGTAGGAAGCCTAAGTGAAGGCAGGTAGTGAGAAATCACCTGGGAAGCATCAGTGGACACAGGGGTAGGATGCCATTGTTGTTGGTTGCTGTCAAGTCGATTCTGTTTCATGGTGACACCGTGGGTATAGCGTGGGACTGCCGCATAGCGCTTCCAAGGCTGTGGCATTTCAGAAGCCCATTGACAGGCCTGTCTTCCAAGGCCCCACTGGGTAGGTTCAGACCAACAATGTTTCCAACTGGGGTGAATTGCTTAACTGAGTCACCCAAGGAACACCACACAGCCTTAGATCTGGTGAGATCAGGGAGGGAGTAAGGGCTACGGTAAAATCAAGCACAATGAGAAAAGATTGCTTTGGACGGAGAAGCAGTCATCGACAATTTTTGTAAGAATCGTTTCAGTAGAGCAGTGTTTATGGACCTAGGAGTGAAGGCAGTAGATCAGACTCCATCCCAAGGTGTGAGGTGAAGAGAAAGCGGCAATGAGACAAAAACAAAGACAAAATGGGCAGAGGCGTATGTTTGTAGCCAATGCCTATCTATGTTTGTAGGTTAGGACAGAATCCTACCTGAGACAGAATTTGAAGAATCACAAGCAGAGAAATTGAATGATGAAACAAGGTCACAGAGGAGTAAATTGGGATAAAAATGTGTTTACTCTTCCCTCCCGCCTCCTTCCCTTCCTTCCTTCCTTTACTAATCTCAGCCCCGTTATTTCGAAGCTTGTGCAGTTCAACTAAAGGTAGCTTCCAGAGATTCTGTCTGTTCTAGCTGATGAGCCAACGCCTAAAGGAGTGAAAAGTTGCATAATAGCCTTGTAATGTATTCAGATTCCTTTAAGGTCTTGACTTGTGACACACAATTAAAGACAGTTAACTGCTTGAGTATTTCAGGAAATCATAACTCCACCTTGATGTTTGAGTTGGGAAAGTCCTTAGAGGTCATCTGACCTAAGCCCTTGGACTGGTGCAAGGAAGCTGTAAAATCAGAGGGGTTTAAGTGTAAAAACTCATATGGCTATGTGGTGGCAGAGTTGTAACTCCAGTGTTAGGAATTAAATTGTGTCACTCTGAAGTATATATTGGAATCCTAACCTCTGTCCCTGTGGAAGAAACCCTGGTGGCATAGCGGTTAGGCTCTATGGCTGCTAACCAAAAGGTCAACTGTTCAAATCCACCAGATCCTCCTTGAAAACTCTACAGGGGCATTCTACTCTGTCCTTTAGGGTTACTATGAGTGAGAATTGACTCAGTGGCAGTGAGCTTTTTGTTATACCTGTGGATGGAATCCTGTCTGAAAATAGAATTTCTTTGTTATGGTAGTGAGGTCATACAAGGGCAGGGTATGTTGTACGTAACTCAGGATGTGTCTGAGTTATAAGAACAGCTTAGACACAGACAAGCGAGCCGACACATTGGGCAAGAGACACCAAGGAATCCGGGAACACCGGGAGCTACCCACAGGGAAAGGGGCCACAGGGCTGAGACTTGGTTTTAGACTTCCAGCCTCCAGAACTGCGAGAAAATAAATCTCTGACCTTGTGGTGTTCGTGTTACAGCAGCACTGAATGACTAAGACACTGAGTATCATGGTCTCTTCTGGGGCATTACCTACCCCTCCTTCAGAAACTCTGGTGGAACAGTGGTTAAGTGCTGTATCTGCCAACCAAAATGTCAGCAGTTCAAATCTGCCGGGTGCTCCTTGGAAACTATATGGGGCAGTTCTACCCCGACCTGTAGGGCCTCTGTGAATCAGAATCCACTGGACACGAGTGGGTTTGGTTACTTTGTTTAGGGAAACCCTGGTGGTGTGGTGGTTAAGTGCTATGTCTGCCAACCAAAAGGTTGGCAGTTCAAATCCTCCAGGTGCTCCTTGAAAACTCTATGGGGCAGTGCTGCTCTGTCTTATAGGGTCACTATGAGTTGGAATCAACTGATTGGCCATGATGAGTTACTTGGTTTGGGGAATTTAAAAAACAGAAGCCTTTTGGAAATGAACTCAAAGTACTCATGAAACAAACCAAAACAAACCTACGGCTGTCGAGTGACCACCATGCCACCAGGGTTTCCGAAGCACTCACGAGCAGACAAAAGTCTCAAGCAATGGCCCTTCTCTGATTCTTGCCAAATCCAGTTTGCTGTGGTTTTGCTTAACTGTCATCATCATCACTGTCATCATCTTCTCTAATATTTATTGACCTTGAATGTTCTATTTAAATCTAGCTCAGCTCTGCAGAAGCATAGCTTGAGTTTCTGAAGTAGACAAGCCAAAAGCCAAGTGCCGTAGAGTCAGATCTGACTCATGGCGACCAGGAGGGATAAATACCATGGAAGAGACCACGAAACTCAGTGAATAGTTTGACTTTGTCCAGTTCTAAAAACTGGAGGTGGTGGTGAGGGACGCGAGAACACTCATATTTGCTAGTTAAAGGAGGATATAACTGGTAATCCCATTGCTGTTGAATCAGTCCCAACTCAGGGCCACCCTCAGTGTGTCCAGGCACTCCATGGGGTTCTCAAATGGCTGATTTATCAAAAGGAGATAGTCAGGTCTTTTTCCCAGGATATCTCTGGGTGAACTGTTTGCCCCATCTGAGGCTCCATAATTGATGTAATACTGTAGAACTAGAAATACTTTCCCAAATAACTTTCTTCTCTGCCTCTGATTCTTTCCCTTAAAACATTCCTAACTTTCAGGCTGTGAAAGGTTTATTACCACAGGGAAAGGGAGGGCAGAACTAACTTTAGGTTAAGCAAGATTTCTATAAAGGAAATCTACCCGGAGAAAGGTTTTCCTCTGGATGGCGTAGTGATTCAGTTCTGCATCTGCTAACCAAAAGGTCGGCAGTTCAAATCACCAGGAGCTCCTTGGAAACTCTAGGTGTTGTCAAATTGAAGCCAAGTTCGCTACGCCTGTCACTGTAGCCAAAAATTCGGAGACAGTGTGGGGTTCAAGGAATAATTTATTTGCAGATTTTCTAGCAATCTGGGAGACAGCGAGTCAAAAGCTGTCCCAATATGGGTTACATTTCTAGTGGTTTTTATAGCCAGAATTCAAAGGGGCAAGAGTTTGTCACAGAATGATAGTCAGGGGTCACAAGGTTTAATTACATCACAGGACTTCATTACCTCTAACAAACAGTGTGAATTACCCCAAATTTCATTATCTTTCTCTGAAGTCCTAGTCAACTGTGTATCCTCTGAGGTAGGGAGAGGACTGCAGACCTGCTGGTCCCCTCTAAGGGTGGTAATTGAGGCAGAATATAGAATGTGGCCTAGTAAGCTAAGTGACCTTTGTTAGGCCTTTGCATTTACATTCTATGGGCAGTACTACTCTGCCCTGTAGGGTAGGTGTGAGGTGGAGTCAACTGAGTGGCAATGGGTTTGGGTTGGGTTTGGTTAATGGTGCAGTGCACATAAAATGTAGGGGAAGAGACCCCTAGACACACAGCTCCTGTTCCCTGTTTAAATTGCAGGGTCTGCTAATTAGAATAGGCAACAAGTGAGCAAAACAAATCAAATGTGAAGAGAGCTTTGGCCTGCCTTCTGGGTTTGAAACAGAAAACACAGCTCTATGGAGTGTACCCAGACCTGTGGCTGCAGTGTTACAACGGTGTCCTAATCATACAAGGAAAACCAGTTGCCGGCAAGCAAATAAGACAAAATGTTAATAGTAGAGTGCAGATGTTATTAACATGAGTGCTTCGCTGTACAATTCTTTCCACTTTCTGTGCAAATGAAAAAAGTTTGTGTGTGTGCATTCAGCTGTTCTCAGATGTGCTGGTGATACGGTGTCTTCTCATGTGAGATCCTCCTGGATGGCCCCAAATCGTTGGTTTCCTTGAGCGTTGTGCCTTCAGGGCCCAGTCGTGCTCTCCTGACATTGTAACAGAATGCTTGGTGACATGTTATATTCCTACCGTACTTCTGCTGTGATGTTCACTGAAGCCTCGGGGAGTCCTTACTGCTATTAATTTTCATTGTGGATGCTGCCACCTAGTGGTGAAATGTGTTGACTTCGTGGTCTCAGACTAATTCGGATCAGGATTTTAGTGCAAGTTTTTCTCTATGAGTCTAGAAATACCCTGTGTTACGGATTAAACTGGGTTCCCCTAAAATATGTGTTGGAATTCTAACTTCTGTATCAGTGGAGGAGTCCCTGCAATGTGTAAGCATTTCACACACTCGCCACTAACCAAAGGGTTAGCAGCTTGAATCCACCTTAGAGACATCTGAGAACAAAGAGCTGGTAATCTGCTTCTGAAAAATCAGCCACTGAAACCCTGTAGAGCACAGTGCAGTCCCTGTGAGTTGGAACCCACTTGATGGCAACTCATTACACCTTAATGAGTTATTTGCTTGTTTTTTTTTTTTTTTTTTAATTAAAGCAAGGCTATCCAAAGAAATTGAAATAAAAAGAATTTGGACAGTAAGTTAAGAAAGATACAAAAACATTGCAGTTGCTTAACCAACACGGAGACGTGTCACTTGACTTTTTGTTTATCTTTTTTTGCTTACTTTAGAGAACTGTGCCACAGCACAAAAGCATGTTTTCAGCTTCTCCAGAAGAAAATTCCCAAAACTCTTTTGCAGTGAATGTGTACACTGTGAAATGAAAAGAAACCAAGAGCTTTGACACTTAGCCTGCTGAGATCCATAGGGAGTGAGATGTGAAGTGAATAAAACCAACGCACCAGTATCTCAATTGCGACTTTAATGCCACTGATTTCAGTGAAGAATTCAGTGCACCTGAAAGGAATAGGACTGTTCACTGGTGGTATAATGGTAAAGTGCTACATCTGCTAACCAAAAAGGTCGCAGTTCAAATCCACTAGGCTGTCCTTGGAAACTTGGCAGGGCAGTTCTATTCTGACCTGTAGGGTCACTATAACTCGGAATAGACTTGACGACAGTGGCTCTTGGCTTTATGTGAATGTATTTCACAATGGAGAAACCGAGGCCAACCTACAGCTGGAAGGTACTTTATGATAAAGGAAAATCTTTTTGTTTCCTTTTTCTTGAGCTTCTGTCTATTCACACTACCTAGTAAGTGTTAATCCTTTCCCTTGGTACCTTCTAGAGATTCTTACCTCACCCTTTTGAGCCTGACAGGTCAGAGACAGCAGTTATGCACTAGTTTCCTGGGGCTGCTGTGGCAAAGCACCAAAGCTGAAGAGCTTAAAACAGCAGAAATTTATCCTCTCACAGTTCTGGAGCCTGGAAGCTAGAAATCAGCAAGTTGGCAGGGCCACTGCCTCTGAAGGCTTTAGAGAAAAACACTTCCTTTTTTCTCCCCATGATTGGTGGCCCCAGGTCCTCCTTGATTTGTGGGAGTGTCACTCTAATCTCTGCCTCCTCCTTCCCGTGGTCGGACTTAGGGCTCACCTAAATTCAGATTTTGTATTGTGACCTTTAACTAATCACATTTGCAGAGGCCCTATTTCTAGAGAAGGTCACATTTTTGGTGTTCCAGACAGAAATGAATTTTGCAGGGCATAGTGCAGTGAATTACTTATTATAGTCCGTCTAGCCACAAACCTGTTGACACTGAGTTGATTCTGATTTGTAGTGACCCTGTAGGATAGAGCAGAACTTCCTCCATAGAGTCTCCAAGAAGTGGCTGGTGGGCTTGAACTGCTGACCTTTTTGTTAGCAGCCAAGCTCTTAACTGGTGTGCTTCCAGGGCTCCTTCTAGCCATATCCAGTGCTGTTGAGTCAATTCTGAGTCACAGTAACCTTATAGCACAGAGTACAAATGCCCTACAGGTTTACCGAGGCTGCAAATCTTTACGGAAGGACACTGCCACATCTTTCTTTCTCCTGCGGAGCAGTTGATGGGTTGGAACCGCCAATCTTTTGGTTAGCAGTTGTAGTCAGCTAGGGCTGCTGTAACAGAAATACCACAGAGTGGGTGGCTTTAACAAAGGAAGGTTTATTCTTAGACAGTCCGGTAGGCTGGAAGTCCATATTCAAGGTATCTGCTCCAGGGGAAGGCTCTCCCCCTTGTTGGCTCTGGAGGAAAGTCTAATATCGCATCAGTCTTTGTCCAGGGAGTGTCTTGGCAGGAACTTCAGGTCTGAAGGACGCACTCTTCTCCCAGTGCTGCTTTCTTGATGGTGTGAGATTCCCAATTCTCTGCTTGCTTCTCTGTTCTCTCTTGTAGGAGGAAAGGATTAAGGGTGGGGCAAGCCATACTGGAAGGAAACTCCCTTTACAGTGGAGCAGGGAGGTGACCTTATGAAGGAATTTACAGTCCACCCTAATCCTTTAACATACAGCATAGGAAAATCACAAAATGGAAGACAATCACAAAATATTGGGAATCATGGCCCAGCCACATAGCTGCACATATTTGAGGGAGGAGGACACAGTTTAATCCATGACAACAGTCTAGTGCTTAACCACTGTGCCACCAGGGTTCCTTCTTTTCAGCCGTAGTCTTTGAAATCCCCACCAAATGACTGGGTGGGACTACGTAAGTCAGGTGCTCATAGTCCACCAAGAGGACTCGATAGCTTCCTGATAATGTGAATAAGTGTATGGCCCTCTTGTGGGGGTAAGACCACGCAAATAAGGTATGTGGAGTCCTATCAAGGAGTTTGGCAATTCTGCTATCCCATTAGGCTTAAAGAGAGAAAAGCAGAGAGAGAGAAGGAGGAGCTGTAACAATGAAGCTGTAACAAGGAGATACAATGGTGCAAGACAGTAGACGTCAGAAGACCGAAGTGAGACAGGCGGGGTGGAGTTTGTCTGCGCACGCACGTAGCTAAGAGATGTAACACTCCCCTGAGAAGGCCCCCAGCAGGGCATGCTGGCAGGAGGCCACCCAGGGGGCCCAACAGCAGCAAGGCAAGCAGAAGCTGCTCTGATGGAGGAGCTGTGTCCTGAGTTGATTCTATTACTTCCAAACTGACCCCAGACCTGAACTGTATTCTGTGACTTCCCCAATACATCAATTAACAATAAAGATGTTTCCCGAGCTCTACAAGACATTGCAGCAAATTACCTAACCCAAAGACAGGAGGGAAAGTGCTGAGGCAAGAGGGAGTAGATGGTGTTAGAGGTGATGGAATGGTCCAGCAGTTTAGATAAGCTGGACCTTTTATACATCTTTAACCTCCACCTCTTAGGAATCAGATTTGTGCTGATTCTCAAAAAAGAGATGATTCATTTAGAGGGACACTATTCAACACACTACAAACTGTATTGATCTTTTATTATGACATTTGCACTTCATATGAACTAAATCTAGAATTTAGCACTCTTAACTATATTACATAGTTGGTGTCACTTAGATGTGCACTGTTTCCATAGGATTGGTTACAGTGACTACAATAAAGTTGAAGAACTGCCAGATTGTTAGAGCAAAGTATCGCAGTATCTCTGACAGTCTTCTAGAAAGCAGATGTCTTAGGCTAGTTTCTTTAGAGAAGCAAAACCAGGGAAGCGAAAGAGAAGGATTTATGTCAAGGAAATGTCTCACACGTGTATAGAGGCTGGCAAAGGCCAAGTCCATGGGTCAGACAACAGGTTTGAGGCATCTCCTAACTCTTAGGTTCTGGGGCTGACAAACCAAAGACTGGCAGCTCAGATAGGAGGCCACTGGCTGACAGGCTGCAGAAGCCAACAAATCCCAAGATCAACAAGTAAGACAGCAGACCAATGGTTCTCAGGCTGCAGAGGCTGATGAATATTAAGTTTGCAGGTAAGCTGCTAGCTCAAGTTCCAAAAACTGGACAGAAGAGATGAGCTGGGTGCAGGATCCCAAATTAAAGACTTGCTGGAATGTCCATTTATAGACTGGAAACAGGCCATATCCCCAAGGAAAGTCCCTTTCAGTTGATTGGCTACTCATAGAAGATCTCATCATGGAGTTGATTATATCATTACACAACTGCCAAACTACATTGTTGTGGTGGTTAAGACTGTGTGTCAACTTGGCTGGACCAATGTTTTGGCAGCTGTATGCAGTGGTAGGGGTGGGGCCTGTGACAGCTCACCACCCACCCTCAGTCCTCATCTCTCTGCCTTCCACTGACTACTTCTGTCTTCTCACATTGCCAGCAGCTTCTGCCCTCTTCTCTTTTTGTGTCTGGTTCCTGGGATTTAAACTAGCAGCTTTTGGATTCATTGACCCTTACAGCAGGTGAGTGAGAGTCCTGTTCTCTGACCTGCTGCTCCTGGTTTCACCAGCCCCTGCAGCTCTGTGAGTCAGCAGAAACCTTGCAGTCTAGCCCACTATCTTGGTATCCACTGACCTGCATTGCCTGTGATCTGGAACTAATCTCTGACCTGCCAACCTTGGGTTCACCAGCTTCTGTAGCCAGGTGAGGCTTGTGTTCCAATCCAGGACTTGGGACAGTTCAGCTCCTAGAATTGCATGAACTATTTCCTTTATATAAATCTTTCCCTGTACATATTATGTGTGTTGTTGATTTTGCTGCCCTAGAAAACCCAGCCTAAGACAATCATAACTGGCAAACCACCAAGTATCATGGCCCAGACAAACTGACACACAGCCATCATGACCAACTATGCAAGGTGTAAAATTCTATTTAATTATGCACTCGACATTGCAATGAGTTACATAAACAGTGCTTATAGAGAATCAATATTGAGTGTTCACTATGAACTAGTGCAGCTTTGGCTCTAAGGAGCAGAAAGCTAAAAACCAATAAGAAAAATCATAGAGATCAGAAAGTCTTAGAGATCAGCAAGTTAATTAAACAATCAAGCATAAGAGTAGGAATTAGCTTTTATAAATAGGTAGAGCCAGCAAATTATATCACAGTAGGCTTGAAATGGTTCCTTGGATATATGCTAAAACCTATTGTCCAATGAATGACTTGTGAGATGTTTAAAAGAGAATAAATGTTACACAGGGAGAATGTTCTGAACAAACCTGAAACCATCACAAAAATTGACCATGTACTAGGCAATAAAGGAAGCCTCAATGAATTCCAAAGAATCAACTTTCATACCTGTTTGAAACTCTTACCATGTTTTGATCAGGGTAATTATTTGTGTATAAATGAAACCATTCTTACTGATTAAAGCTGAAAGTGATTTTAACCATTAGCATGACATCCGGCAATTAAGTCCACGAACTTAATTGTTCTAAGTGCTACTATCTCATTGTTGACTGTCACTACAGTCACCTTTGAAGTACTTCCCTTGCGAAGCTATGTGCTGATGCCAATGCCTAGTCTACTCTTCAAAGCAATTTTGGAACGCTTTCTGGAAAGGCCATTATGCATGATGGCACAGAGGCCTGGTGGCAAGTTTGAGAACTTAATTGTATAGTTATCTTTGAGGGAGTTGGTTTTTTTTTTTGTTTAAGCAGTAAACAAATAACTGTATTGGAACACCCACCCTACTTACCTAATCTGGCCCCAGTGACTTCTTTTCTTGACCTGAAAGTAAAGGAAACATTGAAAAGAAGACATTTTGATGACATTCAGGGCATCAAGTGTAACTGTAATACGATGACAGCTCTGATGGCTATTCCAGAAAAAGAGTTCCAAAACTCCTTTGAAGGGTGGACTAGGTGCTGGCATCAGTGCATAGTTTCCAGACAGGAGTACTTTGAAGGTGACTGTAGTGATATTCAGCAATGAGGTATGTAGCACTTTTTCTAGGATGGGTTCCTGAACTTAACTGGCAGTCTAAACCTAAACCTAAATAGGGTTTAGGTTTCATTTGCAGGAATAGCTCCAAAACCTCAGCTGAGCTGAGGAGCCACCGAGCTGCTGTCTCTGCCATCCTCCAGAAGCACAGATCAGCACATCTTCCCTAGAAACAGGAAGCCACTTCCAGTAGTGCTGGCTGCAGAACCAACCTCATGGGTGTGACTCACACTACAAACGGTGTGCTGTTTGCCCTCCTTCTTTCCTCAAATAAATCAGTTCCAGATTAAAGTATCCCATGAATTCATCAAATTGGGGGACCTAAATCACATCCCCCCAACATCTGTCAGCTTGTTGTGCCGTGGTGACATGCATGTTGCTGGTAGGCTAGAAGCTACACAACTAGTATTTCAAATACTCTCAGGGTCACCATGGTGACCGTTTTCAGCTGAGCTTCTAGACTAAGAACAGGCAGAGGGACCTGGCAGTATACTTCTGAAAAAATTAGCGATATCCTTATGGATATCAACAAAACATTTTCTGTTATAACACTGGCAGATTAGTCTCTCTGATTGGAGCCAAGCCAGCCATGTGCAGTCACAAATGGGGACAAGTGTCGCCTTAATGACATGGATGGAGTCAAGCTTTGGGGACCTTCGTCTGCTGATGGGGTACAACTCAAAAGGAGAAGAAACAGCTGCAAATATCCATCATTAATTAGGACATGGAATATATGAATTATGAATCCAGGAAAATTGAAAGTATTCAAAGGAGAAATGAACCCATAAAGATTGATATGCTGGGCAGTAGTGAGCTGCAATGGAGTTATTGGACATTTTGAATCAGACAATGGTATAGTATGTTATGCCTGGAATGACAAACCGAAGAGGAATGGCATCATCAAAAAGAAGATTTCAAGATCTATTCTGAAGTATACTACTGCCAGTGACAGGAAAGTGCCCATACATCTACAAGGAAGAACTCTTAACTTGACTATTATTCAAATTTATGCACCAGCTACTAATGCCAAAGATAAGGAAACTGTAGGTTTTTACCAACTTCTGCAGTCTGAAATTGTTCAAACATGCAATCAAGATGCATTGATATTTACTAGTGATTGGAATGCAAAAGTGGGAAACAATAAAAAAGGAACAGAAATTGGAAAATATGACCTTGGTGATAGAAATGACACTGGAGATTATATGGTAGAATTTTGCAAGACCAACAGTTTCTTTGTTGCAAATACCTTATTCAACAACAGAAACAGCAACTCTACACTTGCATCTCGCCAGATGAAATATACAGGAATCAAACCAACTACCTCTGTGGAAAGGTAGGAAAAGCCCTGGTGGTGTAGTGGTTAAGTGCTGCTGCTGCGAATGAAGGGTCAGCAGTTCAAATCTGCCAGGTGCTTCTTGGAAACTCTATGGGGCAGTTCTACTGCGTGCTATAGGGTTGCTGTGAATTGGCATCTACTTAACAGCACGGGATTTGTTGTTTCTTTGTTTGTTTTGTTTTTGTGGAAGGGTGGGATGGAAAAGCTCAATAGCTTCAGTCTGAACAAGGCCAGGGGCCAAATGCTTGTATGAAGCTGAAGAAAAGTGGAACCAGTTCACAAGTGCCCAAATACAGCCTTGAGTGTATTCCACCTGACTTTAGAGACCTTCTCAGGAATAGATTGGCCTCATTAAACACTAATGAATGAAGACCAGATGAGCTGTGGACTGACATCAAAGACACTGGATATGAAGCAGGCAAGTGATTATTAAAAAGACAGAAAAGAAAAAAAAGACTAAAATGAATGTCAGAAAAGGCTGAAACTGGCTCTTGCACTCAAAGCAGCCCAGCCGAGGACGAAACGAGGAAGTGAAAGGGCTGAAGGGAAGACTGTAAACTGCAGCTCAAGGACACAAAGTATCAGAATGAAATGTGGAAAAACCTAGAATTAGAAACCAGAGATGAACATGTCCGGCATTTCTCAAGCTGAAAAGCTTGAGGAGCAATTCAAGGCTCAAGTTGCAATAGTAAAGGATTCTACAAGGAAAACATCAAGTGACACACCAAGCATCAAAAGAAGATGGAAGAAATACAGAATCACTGCACCAAAAAGAACCGGTGGACATTCAACCGTGTAATGAAGAACTGATGGTACTGCAGGAAGAGGTCGAAGCATTGCAAAAAACAAGTTTCCAGAATAGCAACTAACATGTTTTAATTAATGCATGCAGGACTGGAAGCACCCACTCATCTCAGTTAAGAAATTTGGCCAAACGACCAGAAGAGATCCATATTTGTACCCATTTCAAAAAAAAAAAGTTGATGCAACAGAAAGCGGAAACTGTAACACAATACTATTATTAATAACACCCCCAAGTAAAACTTTGCTGAAGATTATTCAGAAGTGGTTGCAGCACTACACAGGCATGGAATTGCCAGAAATCAAAGCCAGATTTAGATGAGGACGTGGAATGAAGGGTGTTGTTGTTAAGTTCCATCAAGTTCTTCCAACTCACAGCAATCCTATGTCCAACAGAATGCAACAGTGCCCAGTCCCACGCCATCCTTACAACCATTGTTAAGTTTGAGCCCACTTCTGTAGCTGCGGAGGTCCGCCATCAGCCTTGTAGACAAAGTCACGAGCTCCTGCAAATGACAGGCTGAAGCATCTCACCTGTGACATGTTTTTTAGCCTACTGTCCTTGATATTATTTGGCTTCCTAATCAAATTTTCTTCAAAAAGATACCCCCTCCTCTCCTGGCACAAGGATCAGGGGAGATGCCTTCTGAGAGGGGCCCCTTTTTACTACCCCCTTGGTCTATGAAATAATATCGGGAAAACCGTACAGGAATTTTCTGAGGAAAAAGAGCTCAGAGGAATGATCTCTAACACAGCCAGCTTTGAGAGCAACGAGGCCGGCCCAACCCCTGCTGACTTCCCCCAACTGCACATCCCCACCCATGTGAAAGGAATTATCCTCTTTAGAACAGCTTGAGAAGAACATAGAGTGGGGGACAGTAGATGTTTACTATCCCTGCAGGAGGAGATAAAGAGCAAAGTAGGAACAAATAGAGATCATAAACTTTAGATCCTTCCTCGTGAACCTTTTAACCTTGAGGTATAAGTAGGGCTGATTGAGCTCGAGGCATCCATAGGCCATTATCTAAAAAGCTTTGACAGTTAAAAGGATCACCAGGTTTCAGTTAACTAATAGCTCATGTGGCAGGGTAAAAAATTACATCACCTCAAGACCACGAGGATTTTGGTTTCAAATTTGCCAACCACGAGGTTTTGGTTTTGAACTAGCCAATAGATTGTGTGGTCAGTGGGCAGGGTAAAATTCACGTCACTCTTACTATAAAAACAATAAAGACAGACAGCCTTCTCTCTTGCTCTGTGGGTCAGGCTGCCTTAAACCAGAAAAGTCTTTTCTGTCTCCTTGATTCATTTCCCGCCGCGCCTCTCCCTCCCTCCGTGCAGGACCCTACAAAGTGTTGGGACCGGCTCCCGGCATGTAGCCACTGCTAATCCATTTCGTTGAATGTCTTCCTCGTTTTCACTGATGCTCTGTTTTACCAAGCAAGATGTCCTTCTTCAGGGACCGATTCTTCCCGATAACATGTTCAAAGTATGTAAGACCAAGTCTCATCCTCCTTTTTTTAATGAGTTTTCTGGCTGTGCTTCTTCCAAGACAGATTTGTTCTAGCAGCCCATGGAAGAGACAGTCAATACTCTTCACCAACACCGTAATTCAAAGGCATCAATTCTTCAGTCATCTGTATTCAATATGAAAACCAAACCAACCCCAGTGCCATCGAGTAGATTCTGAGTCAGAGATTCAGTATGAAGCAGTTGAAAATACCACAGCTTGGGTCAGGCACATCTTAGTCCTTAAAGTGCCATCTTTGCTTTTTTACACTTTAGAGAGATCTCTTACAGCAGATTTGACCAATGTACTGTGTTGTCTGATTTCTTGATTGCCACTTCTGTGGGCGTTGATTGTGGTTCCAAGCAGAATGAAATCCTTTACGACTTCAATTTTTTCTCCATTTATTGTGATGTCAGATGCATTTTGGCCGAAAGCAGAGAGTACCAGAAAAATGCTTACCTGTACTTTACTGACTACACAAAGGCGTTTGACGTTATGGATCATAACAAATTATGGATAACCTTGCAAAGAATGGGAATTCCACAACGTTCAAGTATGATCATGAGGAACCTGTACACAGACCAAGAGGCAATCATTTGAACATTTCAAGGGGATACTGTGTGGTTTCAAACCAGGAAAGATGTACATCAGACTTGTATTCTTTCACCATACTTATTCAGGCTACATAAAAAAACAAAAATCCATTACCACTGAGTCAGTTCTGACTCATAGCAACTCTGTAGGATAGAGTAGCACTGCCCCATAAGACTTACAAGGAGCCCCTGGTGGATTCAAACTACTGACGTTTTAGTCAGCAGTTGTAACACTTAACCACTATGCCACTTGGGGATCTATATGCTGAGAGGCTAAAGAAGAAGAACAAATCATCAGGATTGGAGGAACTCGTTAACAACCTGTGCTAATACAGATCATACAAGCCTGTTGAAAGTGAAGAAAACTTGAAGCACTTACTGATGAAGGTCAAAGATTACAGACTTCAGTACAGATTACATCTCAACATAAAGTCAAAATCTTCACAACCAGACCAAAAAAAGCAACATCATGATATATGGAGAACAGATTGAAGTTTTAAAGGATTTTGTTTTCCTTGGACCCACAATCAACACCCACAGAAACACCAATCAAGAAATCAAACAAAGCATTGCCTTGGGCAAATCTATTGCAAGACACTTCTTTCAAATGTTAAAAAACAAAGATTTCACTTTAAGGACTCAGGTGCACCTGATCTAACTCAGCACGTTTTCAATCACCTCATACGTGTGTGAAGGCTGGAAAATGAATAAAGATGGGAGAACAATCGATGCTTTTCAATTGCGGTGTTGGAGAAGAATACTGGATATACCATAGGCTGCTGGAACTAAAAACAAATCTGTCTTGGATAAGCACAGTCAGAAAGTTCTTTTTAAGCAAGGATGGCAAGGCTTAGTCTCAGATACTTTGGACATGTCAGGAGGGATCAGCCCCTGGAGAAGGATATCGGGATTGGCAAAACGGAGGGTCAGCAAAAAAGGGGAAGACCTCAACGAGATGATTGACACAGGAGTAGCAACCATGGCTGAAGCACAGCCGCAGGAGTGAGGGTAATACAGGACCAATCAGGGTTATAGGCTGCCACGCTTAGAACTTGCTATGAGTCGGAACTGACTCGACAACGCCCAGCAACATCAGCCAATCACAGCTTGTGCTACTTAGCAATTATTGTCTCTTGGGTCTGAATTCCACTGTCTTAGACTTGGCTCTGGGACGAAGAACTGGACTCTTTCACACGAAGTATGACAGTGTAATGTTAATCTATGCCATTAGAGGGAGCGAGAGAACTACGCTGGAAGAAGGAGACGCCTCCACATTCTCACGCCCGAATCTACGATCGGAATTCTTGGCTTGTGCAAAGTGGTCAAGTGCTTGGCTGTGAACAGAAAGGTTAAAGGTTAAAGGCCATCCAGAAGTACCTCAGAAAAAAAGGCTTGGTGATGTGCTTTCACAGATTTAGCTATAGAAAATCCTGTGGAGCCCATTTCTACACAGACAATGAATCAGAATGTATTAGATAGCAGCCTTTTTTTTTTTTAATGTTTAAACTCTCCATAGTACAAAAGGAAGACAAAACAGAAAACATTCACTAGAATCAAGAATAGGAGCCTCCTGCTAACAGCAGTAGCTATCTAGCGTCCTCTACTGGCAAAGCTCAACAGCACAACATCATATTTGCACCCGGATTGCGGTCCTTCAGCTGCCTTTCAGCCTTGAACTAGAACTGGCGACCACCTTGTTGCTGATTCTGCGTGCCCCAGCCCTCAGAGCTACAGTTATGCTCCTCTTCCCAGTGCGCACCCAAACGACCCTCAGGGTGCCCCCAGCCCCTACCTTTGTGGAGCCCCGAGCCCTTGCATGCCTCCCGATCCCTTCCATGGCAGTGGGGCCCCCAAACGTGCTTAGATCCAGAATCTTTTCCCCAGGCTCCCGTTTCAGCATTTGGGAATGACATCTCATCCTCCTAGCAGTTTGGAGGGATAGATAGGTGGTCCTTCTGCGGCCTCCTTTTCTCTCTGGTACTTTCTCCGGGGTCCTGATGTTACTGGAGTTTCTTCCTCGTGTCTTGTCCTCCCTCCTCTACCCCTGCTTTCCGATCATCTCCCAGATAATGAGTTTGCATCTTCTCGTGATCCCCACCCCCACCCCCAGCATTCTGAAATTCTTATTCATTGGCCCCTGTGCAATTTTTTTTCTTCCCCGTTACCTTTCTAATCTTTTCACCTTTGACAAAGGAAACTTATTCTTTTAATCTCATTTTCCCCAACGACAAAACTCTTGTCCAAGGAGTGTGTGTTGTTTGCACGTGAATTTGCAACAAGGAAAGTGTGCTATGAGAGAAATTCCAGGATTTAGGGGTGAAAGGAGCTTTTTGTACTTAGATGACTATCACGTGCAGACCACAGAGGCTGTCCTGCTAGGAGTGCACACACTGACATATAAGTTTTCTTGGCAGCTCCAAACCTGCTTCCTGTGCTGGGATCCACTGAGACTAGTGTCCCTTTCACATGAACAAGAACAGAATAACTGTCTTGGACTTCAGCACTTGACCTCCTGGGAGTCAGCATAGGGTTTTCTTGGCTGTAGTCTTAACAGAATCAGATCATTCTGCCTTTTCTTTTGCCATACCACTGGGAGGGGACAAACCACTAGCCTTTAGCAGTGGAATACAAACCACCTGCACAACCTCAGAACCTTAAATTTGGGATATTATTTCCTATAATCCTTTTTTGTGTGTGGGTGCCTGTATATATTTCTCTCCTAAATCATTAAAAATACATTTCAATTTTTATACCTGCCTTTCTTTGTTACTAGTTCTCCAGTTCCTTTTTCCTTCTGTTTTCAGTCACATATTTTACCTCTTTTATCACAGATTTGGCAGACAAGGCCTTCAGGATTTCCACTTTGGTCACACTTTCAGACTGTGTTGAAGTAGTCTACCAAATGTCTTAGGCTAGGTACTCTAGAGGAAAAAACCAGTGTAACTATATGTGTATATGTGTATTTTTGGAGAGACAGAATGAGAGAAAGAGAGAGATATCTCAAGGAAATGTTCAGTCCCAAGTCTGTGGGTCAGGTGTCAGGCTGGAGGCTTCTGCTGATTCACGGAGCTTCAGGGGCTGACATATCCAAGACTGGCAGGTCAGATGACAAGCCACTGGGTCATAGGTTATAGAGGCTGATGAATCCTAAAATTCACAAGTCATATGGCAGGCCACTGGCGCAAGTCTCAAGAACCAGTGGTCAGACAATGATGAGTCAGATGCAAGAGCCAGTGGGAGCCAGGAAGCGTTACCAGAACAACTGTACGTACATAGTGTGGGCAGGCTGCATCCCTTGCTTCTGTTGTTTGATCACATCGCATCACATTGCATCATGCAATGCTAGCTAAGGGTGAATTCTCTAGAAGAAATGACTTGAATGAGTCCCTGAATACCTTGAAGTTCTCTGTTCAAGTATAAAGAGAGAGGGAGAAAAAATATCAAGAGAACTTTTGTTACAACTAAACACACTTTTTAAAAAAGAAATACAGGTTGAAGGGGAAGAAACTTAAAACCAGTCCATGAGAGCCGAAGTAGGACCTTGAGCATATCCCTTCCGAATTCAGAGACCATCTCAAGAATAGATTCAACTCATTGAACACAAATGGTTGAAGACCAGACAACTTGTGAAATGATACTGAACACATCATGTGTAAAGAAAGCAAGAGGTCATTGAAAAGACAAGAAAGAAAGAGAAGACCAAAATGGATGTTAGAAGAGACTCTGAAACTAGTTCTGGACTGTGGAGTAGCTAAGCGGAGGGAAGAAATGGTGAGGTAAAGTAGTTGGACCGAAGATTTCAAAGGGCAGCTCAAAAAGCCAAAGCCAAATATTTTAATGAAATTAGAAAGCCAAGAGGGAAGAACAGGATCAGCATTTCTCAAGTGGAAAGAACCGCAGAAGAATTTCAAGCCTTGAGCTGTAATTTTGAAGGATTCTGTAAGGAAAACACTGAATGACACAGGAAGTACCAAAGAAGATGCAAGGAATATATAAAGTCGCTGTATCAGAAAGAACTGGTCAATACCCAGTCATTTCAAGAAGTGACGTATGGTGAATAACCCACGGCACTGCAGGAAGAAGTCCAAGATGCACTGAGGGAATGGCAAAAAACAAGGCTCCAGGGATGGATGGAATACCAATTACGATGTTCTGACAAATGGAGGCAGTGCCGGAAGTGCTCACTCACCTGTGGAAAGAAATTCAGAAGACGGCTATCTGGCCAATGACTGGAAGAGATTCATGTCCATTCCAGAGAAAGGTGATCCAGTGGAATGTGGAAATAATCAAACAATATCATGGGTATCACACACACATAATAGTTCGCTAAGATAATTCAAAAAAGGTTGTAGCAGTATATCAACAGGGAACAACCATACATTCCAGCTTTATTCAGTAGAGAATGTACAGTGAAGGATATCATTGCTAATGTCAGAATGTTAGGTGGATCCTGGCTGAAAGCAGAGAATACCAGAAGGATGTTTACCTATGTTTTATTGAGTATGCCAAGGCATTCAACTGTATGGATCAAATTATGGATAACATTTGCAAAGGATAGCAATTACAGAATACTTTATTGTGCTTAGACCAAGAGATAGTCATTCAAATAGAACAATGGGATACTACATAGTTTAAAATCAGAGAAGTTGTGTGTAAGGTTGTATCCTTTCAACATACTTATGTGTGCTGTACAAATAATCCAAAAATTTGATTATATTAAGAAGAACATAGAATCAGAATCAGAGGAAGACTCGGTAACAACTCTTGCTGAAAGTGAGGGACTTCAAACATTTACTGGTGAAGATCAAAGAGCCTTCAGTATGGATCACACTTCAACTTGAAAAAAAAAAACAATTCGCAACTGGACCAATAAATAGCATCATGATAAATGGAGAAAATATGAAAGTTGGGGGTTCCTGGTGGTGCAGTTGTTAAGGGTATGGCCACTAACTGAAAGGTTGGTCATTTGAACCCACTAGCTGCTTCTTAGAAACCCTATGGGGTGGTTGTACTCTGACCTATGTGGTCACTGTGAGTCAGAATTGATTGGACAGCAAAGGATTTGGATTTCATTTTAATAGATCTGCAATCATGGAAGATCATGGTGCTCCTGGAATCATCAATCAAAAAAATGATATGATACATTGCATTGGGAAAATCTGCTGCAAAACACCTATTTAAAGTATTAAAAATTAAAGATGCCCATTGGAGGATTAAAGTGTGCCTCAGCCAAGCCCGTGTTTTCAAAAGCCTGACAGTGAATGACAAAGACCGAAGAAGTATTGATGCCTTTGAATTATTGTGTTGGAGAAGAATATTAAATATGCTATAAACTGTCGAAGAAAGACCAAATATGTCTTGGAAGAAGTACAGCCAGAATGCTCTTTAAAAGTGAGGATGGTGAGAGTTTTCCTCATGTACTCTGGACAAGTTATCGAGAGGGATGAGTCCCTGGATAAGGACCTCATACTTGGTAAAGCAGAGGGTCAGTGAAAGAAAGGAAGACCCTCAATGAGCTGGACTGACACAGTAGCTACAACATTGCGCTCAAGCGTAGTTATGATTGTGAGGATCCACAGATCAGGCAGTGTTTCCATCTGATATGCAGATAGGGTGTTACGAGCTGGAAGTAACTTGATGGCACCAAACAACAACACTGAGGGAAATATACCTCTCCAGGTAACAGGCGCCAAGAGGTGGACCTCCTGGAAATAACTTGGTGTCCAGGTAGAATTGACTGTCTCCACATCACTTCCTCTCCAATACATCACAGCACTTCTATATACCTTTGCATTTAGCCACTAATATGTTTGTCTAGTGAAGTTTTGAAGACCTGACCGTTAGCATTATGCTAGACACCAAAGCCAGCCCATTAAATATTTAATGAATATATGAATGAATGAATTTGGGATTAGCACATTTTGCCCAAAAGTCTCGTCTTTCAAACTACATAGTTCAGAGGAAGGAGTGCCACATAGCATCTTCCGTATTGTTGTCAATGAAGACTTTATGTACAAGAATATTCACGGCAATCTAGTATAGTCTGTCGTACAGTCTTAAAGCAGGCGCCGACCCTGAGCAGTCTTCGACGTCACCTTCCCAACTGGGAGACCAGCAGTGTCTGGATTGCCCAAACCTTGCCAACCAATCCTGGCCCAGGCCGGAGAGGCGGCCGCGCATGCGCAGAAGGCGCAGGCGACGGCCTTTCCCCTTGGCCCCTCCGCCCTCTAGGTGGCGCTGGCGGCCTCGCCGCAGCGCCGCCACTGCGCCTGTAGGCCGGCCGGGCCCGGGCGGCGCTGGCTGCCGCGTGGGCCTTGAGTCCGCCTCCGCCGCGCCGAGGGCGTGGGCTGCGGGCTCCCGGAAGCGGCGGCCGCGGCGCGGCGCCCAGCAGGCTTCGGGCGTCGGGGCGGCAATGCGCGGCGGCCGGAGGCTGTGACCTGTGCCCGGCGGCGCTGCAGGGGTCGCAGAATGGCGGCTCGCTGAGGCGGCGGCGGCTCCTCCGGGCGTGGCGTGGCGGCGGCCGGAGTGATGCTGTTCAAGCTCCTGCAGAGACAGACCTATACCTGCCTGTCCCACAGGTATGGGCTCTACGTCTGCTTCGTGGGCATCGTTGTCACCATCGTCTCCGCCTTCCAGTTCGGAGAGGTGAGTCCCGGCGCCGGAGCCCCAGCCGGTGCGCCGTTCTCGGAACACGCGTGACTCTCGGGGCGCCTCCAGCCGCTGCCCTAGTGGTACCTCGAGTCCCGGAGCGCTGGCTTTCGCCTCCTCGTCTTCCCTGCGGCGCCGGGGGCCAGCTCCAGAGCTCCTTCTCCGAAGGCGCTGAGAGCTGGCGTCCTCTTCGTCGGCTCCCGTTTCAGCACATGGGGATGACATGTCATCCTCCTGACGGTTTGGGGTGCTAGGGGGTCCTTCTGCCGACTCCTTTTCTCCCGGGGGCTTTCTCCGGAATCTTGATGTTATTGGAGTGCCTTCGTCAGGCCTTGTCTTACTTCCCCCACCCCCTGCTTTCAGATCCTCTTCCCGACCACGAGCTTGTCTTTTCCCGCTCCCCACACTATTCTGAAATTTGTACTCTCTGTCTCTTGTGCAGGTTTTCTGCTCCGTGTCACTTTTCTAATCTTTTCACCTTTGACAAAGGAACCTTATTAATCTCATTTTTCCCGATGACAGTTTTGTCCCAGGGGCGTGTGTTGTTTGCACCTTGAATTTGCAGTGAGCAGAGCGTACTGGGCAAAAGTCAAAAGATTTAGGTGTGAAGAGGGCTTTTTGCACTTTTGCTCTGTTATTATGGATAGCTGTACATCAGGTATTCTAGAGAGGGTCTGCTGCTCGGTGTGTACACACTGACGTGCACGATTTCGTGGCAGCTCCAAACTCGTGTCTCTATTCTGAGATCAGCCAAAGAAAGCTAGGGTCCCCTTTATGTGGCCGGAAAACCGGAGTAACTGACTTGGACTCCAGCACTTGACGTCCTGGGAGCCGGCCCAAGCCCTTGGGTTCTGGGATAAGCTAGTAATGTGGATTTGGGATTACACAAGCTCAGCTTTCTTGATCTGCTTTTACTGTGCAATAAAGTCTTTAAATTAGGCTGTCAACTCTTCAGGTCCAGGCAAGAAGTTTATGAGGTGGAAACACCTAAGTTTGATAGGTTTTGTGGCCCTTTGGATATGTACCTTAAACATCTTAAGTGATAGCTATTGTTTGGCTTAGGTTTAGCAGTATTGTGCTGTTTTCTTTTCATTACTGGCAGCCTAATAGGATATTCTTTATACACAAATTTATAGGGAATATGAACTAGGTCAGAACTGGAATAAAATCACATGAAAATGTGTGTCATTTTAGGGAACACCACTTTTGAAATCAAGTATCTATAGCAACTGGGAGCAAAGCTGTATTTTCAAGATGTTTGAAATCGTGTTTTAAACTTTTTTAATGGGAAGTCACTCAAGGTTTTCTTTATCTTTTTATTGTGCATATATAAAATACAACATTTGCCAATTCAGCATTTTTCAGGTGTGCAGTACAAGTGACATCAATTGCATTAATCATATTGTCCAACTGTCACCCTTAACCATTGCCAAATTTCCCAGCACCGTAAACAGAAGCTCCCTGCTTCCTGACACAGTGTTTTAATTGAAGAAAGTTTTTTTTAAAGAAATACCACTGTATACATTTGCTTGAAGTCTGTGCCCCTGCTGTACTGTTAGCCACTGCAGCCCTGCCCAAGCTCAGTGCCAGGTACGTAGTTGGCAGTCTTAAGTGTTCAGTGAAAGAATGAATGGCATGATTTCCAGGTGTGCACTTAGGATAGTTCTTCTTTCTAGGGAATACAGCAGAGAAAGTCCTACAGGATAAAAGTGAGAAAGCCCTAAATTTGGAAAAGAAAAATTATGTACTTAATATTATATTACCAGCTGTACTGTTTTGTTTCATATGTTGCAACTTAATGCAATGAATGCATCTATGCGTAGTTACATACATGCCTTGTTGCTGTTGGAAGATTTTGTAAGAAGTGATCTTAGTGTTAAGTTAGCTGTTTAGTAATTCCAGTGTGAAGGTGACTTAAAGGCCTCGGTTGTTAAAAGAGTTTTTCATTCTTTATCCTTTCTCTTTTTGTTCCATACTTGGGTTATTCATGTGCCCCAAACAAATATGTTGATTGCATTCTTGAAATGGCCACAGATCTTAATGTTTGGAATGGAGAAATCGGGAGTGAATGTCAGTGAGTGGCATGTGAGTTGGAGGCTGCTGGCTCAGTACCACAAATGTATCACCTGTGGTTAATTTGCCCAGCTCAGGGGAAGAGAGGAGGAGAAGGGTCCTGCAGACCTGAATTTAAATGTAGACTCCACTAATGATAATCATGGTAATAGCTAATGCTAACACAGCAACTTAGTATTTACCACACGCTAGATACTCCCTTAGGGGCACTGGTGGTGCAGAACTTAAGAGCTACAGCTGCTAACCAAAAAGGTGAATGTACAAAAAGTTTGAATGTACCAGCTGCTTCCTGAAAACCCCATGGAACAGTTCTGTTCTATCCTGTAGGATTACTGTGAGTCGTTTGACTCGAGGACAGTGGACTAGATACTCCCTTAATATATTTAAGTTCCTGCTTTTCCCTGCTTTTATATATGTTGATGTAGTGGTTATGTGCTCCAGGTAACCAAAAAGTTGGCAGTTCAAATCCACCTTGGAAACCCTATGGGGCAAGTTCTCTGCCCTTCCCATAGGGTCTCTATGAGTTGGAATTGACTCTAGCAGCAGTTCTTTTATATCTCTATTAACTTATTTAATCCTGACCGTCTAGAGTTGCTGAGTTGGCAGACTCGACTCAACGGCAGCGGGTATCAAGGAGCCCTGACGGGGCTGTTGGCTGCTACCTGAAACTGAAAGGTCAACATCTCAAACTACCCAAGGCAGAAGAATGTGCCAATCTGCTTCCGTAATGATTAATGATTTGCGGCCAAGGCAGCGCTCCGCCCTGTAGGTTTACTGTGAATTAGAATTAGTGGGCTTGGTTTTTGGTTTGTATAATACTGAAGACATCACCGTGTGAGGTGATACAGCCAGTGTCTGGAAGGTCAGTCACTTGTATAAATACATTCAGCTAGTCTGTGGCGGATCTGGGTTTGAGCTCCAGGCAGTCTTAATTCCAGAGCTGTGTTCTTAAAGCTCTTATCTTGACCATTGCTCAAAGAACCTAGATGGTCCTTACAGGACATTGGGAAGGACTTTGAACCTCAGCTTTTTCTGCTTTAAAACAAGGCTAAAAAAAACTTTCCTTGCAGCACTGAAGGTGAGGATTAAATGAGACCTGTGCATAAAGCACCCAGGACAGTTCCTGGCACATAATAAAAACCTAGACCCGCAGAGTTGATTCTGACTGATAGTGAAGACTGATGAAGAATTGATGCCTTTAAATTGTGGTGTTGGAAAAGAATGTTGAATGTACAGTGGACCACCAGAAAAACCAACAGATCTGTTCTGGAAAAAGTCCAGCCACAGTGCTCCTTGGAAGCAAAGATGGTAAGATTGGTCTTATATACTTTGGACATGTTGTCAGGAAAGATCGGTTCCTGGAGAAGGACAGCATGCTTGGTAGAGTGGAGGGTCAGCAAAAAAGAGGAAGACCCTTGACAAGATGGGTCGACATAGTGGCCACAACAATGGGCTTAAGCAGAGAAACAGTTATGGACATGGCACAAGACCGGGCAGTGTTTCATTCTGTTGTTCGTAGAGTTGCTATAAGTCAGAACTGACTTGGTTGTCCCTAACAACCAAAATAACATAGCGACCCTGTGGGACAGAGTAGAGATAGAACTCGCCCATAGAGTTTTCTAGGAGGAGCTGGTGGGCTTGAACTGCCAGCCTTTTTGTTAGCAGCTGTTAGCACTTAACTACTATGCCACCAAAGTTTCTGTGGCACATAATAGATCCTCAGTAAATGAGACTGGTATTGTACGGCACCTTGGTTGTGCAGTGGTTAAGTACTTGGCTGCTGACTGAAAGATACACAGTGTGAACCCACCAGCTGCTCTCTGGAAGGAAGGACCTGGTGTTCTACTCTGGTAAAGACTGTTATTGTTACGTGCCCTGGAGTCTGTTCCCCGTCGTACTCTCATTATGTGACAGAGTAGAACTGCTCTGCAGGGTTTTCTAGTTTGTAATCTGTAGAGAGCAAATCTCCAGGTCTTTTATCTCCTGCAGCTTCTGGGTAAGCTTGAACCTCTGACCTTTATGGTTAGCAGCACAGGGCTCAGTAAGGATTAACCCCAAACCCACTGCCATTTAGTTGGGTCTGGGATTACTGCCTAGGAAACCCTGCGAGGCAGATCTTTTCCATTATATAGAGTCGCTGTGAGTTTCTGTTATACAACAACATTTGCTTCTCTTATTATTATCATCAACTATTTTACATCCTTAATCTGTATTTTGAAGTATATCCCTGAAAGAGAGTAGGTTCCCAGTTAAAATTACCTATTTGTTACTGTTTATGTTAATATTTTTTCCTTTGAGTATACAAAGTATTGACTGCTGCTTTTTGATCAGTTATTTGTATGCATGCTCAAATTTTGAAGGTGAACAGTGGAATTGAGGTAAAAAAAAAAAAAAGACAGAAAACAAAGCCTGTTGCTGTCAAGTCACTTCTGACTCCTAGTGATCCTATATAGGATAGGGTAAAACTGCCTCATGGGGTTTCCTAGAACAACAGGTGGATTTGAAGTGCAAAGCTTTTGATTAGCAGCCAGTCTCCTTTTTTTTTTCTTCCCCTTTAAGTTTTCTGTGTTGTACTTTTGATGAAGGTTTACAGAACAAACTATTTTTTCATTAAACAGTACACGTGTTCTTTTATGATATTGGCTAACAACTCAACAGGTCAGCACTCCTCAACCTTGGGTTCCCTTTCAGCACCTTTTCCTGTCCCCAGCTGCCTTCTAGTCCTTGTCCCTGTGCTGATGTGCCCCTCTAGTCTCTTTTTGTTTTGCGGTCTTATTCAGTCTTTGGAAACCCTGGTGGCATAGTGGGTTAAGTGCTACGTCTGGTCAGCAGTTCAAATATGCCAGGTGAAATTCTGTAGAGCAGTTCTACTCTGACCTCTAGGGTCACAATGAGTCAGACGACTTGGTGGCAATGGGTGGATTCTTCAATCTTTGGCTGAAGGGTGAGCCTCTGGAATGACTCCTTCACTTGGATGAGAGGGTGTTTGGCAGGGTTTCTACGTCTTTGCCAAGCAACTGAAGCCTTAACCACTGTGCCACCAGGGCTTGGAATAAGCACTTTTGTTTTCTTCAGTTAAAAGCTGATGTACTTTCTGCAGAATGCTTGGGAATTACCAGACCAAAAAAAGCTGTATTGTATTCAAAACTGACATTCCTGCAAGGCATCCTGGTAGTATTTATAGCCCTGGTAGTGCATTGCCTCGGGAGCTGAGATTGGCTGGGCGGAGTGCTTGTGTGGGGTAGACTAGTTGCCTGGGGGGAATTACTTGGCCTCTGGGAACCTCTGTTTTAGGTACAAGTGAGGACACAGAGTTAATTCTGCTTTTATGACCCTTTTCAGCTCTGAAACTTCCACATTGTTATGTGATGCTGTGTAGTCATTACAGCTTGTGCTTTCAGGGTAAAACTTGCTTATTTCGGGGGCCATCCCTGTTTTGTTCAACCATGTGTACACAAGCCCACACTCCCTTTTCTGAAACCTTTAAAACTACTACTGCATTAACTTACAGTTAAATAGCAGTGTTTATTACATTGAGATGTGTGAATGCTCCCACTCAGTGAGATAAATGGACTGCAAACGGCCTCAGGTCAATTTATGTCAAGTTTTGCCACTAAATGAGCTCAAGTCAGACCACGTTTTACTGCTGGGCCTTTGATTTTCAGAGCTTTTTGGGTTTCAAGATTGCAAATAAAGAATTGTAGATTTGTGATGTATATGTGTGTCTGTGTGCATGTGGATGAGTGATGTGTACACTTAAAATATATCACTTCCTTATGTGCATCAAATAAGACAAGAAATAATTTTCCCCAAATTAATTTGTATAAACAAATCAGAGGTTAAGATGACTCTACCTGTACTGGATAGTAACTTTTTCTTGGCCTTCCTGCTCCCTTTTGGTCACCTACCTTCCTTTCCTTGCCACTTTGGTTTTCAACCAAACAACCAAACCCAGTACAGTTGAGTTGATTCTGTTACCGGACAAAACTCTGTATTTTCATCACCTGTCCCCAAAAAGCCATCTCTGAGACTGGTATTTGGGTGAGTGATCAAAAGACTTTATTAATTGTGTTTTTGCCGGCAAAACAAACACGAGGGACAGACTACATGTTCAAATCTCCAGGCCTGTCCGAATTGGGCAGACGAGTGGTTTTTATAGGGAAGGTAGCTTGGGGCACGGGCAGGGTAACAGTGAGAGCAGTTGGGAGGGGTTCCTGTCTGAGAGAATTTGGGAGGGGCCCCTATTCCAGAGTGGGCTGGCGGAATATGGTATTAAAAGCCTGGTCCCTGTTGCTCCAGCTGGCTGTCGCCTGGGGCAATCTTAGCACCCGAGCCTGCCTGGCTGGCTCCCACACCTCAGTGGCCTTCACTAGTTTTGATGTACCTAAAAAAGAGGTTGTAAAAACTGCAAAGATTACTGTCTCAGTGGTTCCTGACAGTTAACGAAATGTGACTTTTCCTAGGCCAGGTAAAAGGAAGTCAGGAATTTTAAGAAAAGGGAAAATCTCAAGTAAAAGGTCAGTTTTACAGAAAGAATTAAATCCTGGCTGTCCATTTTAACTTCCCTTTTAAAATTGGGTTGTCTAAAGCTTTTCTCCTGTCTCAATTACAACTCATAGCAACCTTGTAGGACAGGGTAGACCTGTCCCACAGGGTGTACAAGGAGCATCTGGTGGATTCGAACTGCCCACCTTTTGGTTAGCAACTGTACATCTTCACCACTGTTCCACCAGGATTTCCACCTCACTAGCAAGGCTCCTCATTTTGGATTGGTTAGATATTATTGATCATTGAGGATTGAAAGCTGGGCTAAACTCAAGTGTGCTCAACCTCAGGGACTGATTGTTCATACCAGTGCAGTTGCTAGAAAGTTTACCAGGTTTATATTTGACTAGCTTGCTAGTTAAGCAGATGTATTTTGAGTGTGTTCTTTACTCAAAGCAACAGTTAGATGAAAGTAGAAGACCTGGCCTGTGAATCTGAGACAGCCTCTGGTTGGATTCTAGCTCCCTGGCAAACTGATACTCACTGGTTCCCAAACTGTGTGGTTGGGTGCTGCTCCTGGCTTGAAAGCTACTCTTGTTTATTTTGTGTAGGTTTGTTTTGGGGAAAATGCTTTCTGGCTTAAAAGAAGTCATATTTTAGAACTGCTAAACTGGATTTCTGAGACTGCATTGAGGTTTATTGTTCCATGAATATAGATTCATTGAATGCTTCACAGGAGACAGCATGAATTACAGTGTAACAGAGTCTGTGCTGCCCAGGAAAATGCTAGTGGCCTCCAAGAGCCCTTCTTAAGTGGGGCACATGAAAGAGATCCATGGCTCAGCCAACTGGCAGAGCAGGGACCTTTGTCTTATTCTTGCTGTGTGCTTAGTACTTAGAGTACTCAAGTGTTTTGATATGCAGCAGGCATACGTTTATGACAAGACTCCCCTTTACTGTATATTCTAGTACATACACACATACACATGTACATGTATGTATATGTATATATGTGCACATACTTATATTTCAACCAGGCAAGGTGTCATTCATAAACAACAGATCAGCATTGAGTAAGAGTTGACCAAAAGACAAAGAGTAACATCAACAACAGATGGTTTCAGCCCCCGTTGAAAACTGTCTACCAGAAATAAGCCAGAAAGAAAGTTGCTTAAAATCACCCAATTCCTTCCTTCCTTCATTCACCAGGTCTGTTTGGTGCCTGCTGCATATCAGAGTCAGCATAAAACTACTGAGAGCCAATTGAAATCAGGGTATATGTATGTGCACAGGTATATGTACATATGCCAGTCCTTGAATTCCTTAGAGTTAAACCTGCTTTTAGGGAAATGAATGTATTGACATGGTAATATTATGTCTTGACAGCTGCTGTAGGACTCTGTGTGGGTCATAAGAGTTCCTAACTAACCTGATTGCAGATTAAGAGTTCTTAAGTAATAGAAGTATGAGTGCTTTGGGTCCTCGTGCTAGGCCTTCCTTGCTTAATTGCGAGTGTGTGGTTTGATTAAATAAAACATTACTGACCCCAAGCCTTGTTTTTATTTTCCTCTTGTGACCCGTGACACTGTCTCGTTGCTCACAGTACTGGTCCTGCCCCATTTCCCTGACTATTGGTGTGTTTGGGTCCATTATTTTGGCAGTTATATCAATTCAGTTCACTGGGTGTTTCCTTTTTGTTTCTGTTTTTTCACTTGACCCTCTTCTTAGTCATCATGTTCTTTTCTAAGGACTAGTCCTTCTTGGTGTTGTGTCCAAAGTAGCCAAGTCTCACTCCTGCCATCGTTGCTTCTAGGGAGCATTCTGGTTGTAGTTCTTCTGTGGCTGATTTGTTCATTCTTCTGGCAGTCTGTGGTCTATTCAGTATTCTTTGCCAGTACCACAGATAAATTCTTCCTTTTTTATTGTCTACTTTTACATGTATGTATGGTGATTGCAAAGACCACATCTTGGGTCAGGCACCCCTTAGTCATCAGTGATCTTCTGTAATTCCATTTTATTTCTCAGGCACCGTTGGTGTGACTGACTTGCACATTTTCATGCTCTGAATCTCAGAGGAAGGGAAGAAATTGGTCCTTTGAAATACCCTGGAAGAGGTGCAGAGACCATCACAGGGAGGCAAAAGCCTTAGGGGAAGCATTAAGAGGAGGAGGACTCTAAATAGAGGAGAGGGCAGGAAAGATTTTAGACAGTGGAGGGAATAGTTTGAGGATAAACTTGGTAATACCGGAAAAGTTTATGATCCTTTTTTCTTTTTGAATTACTCATGGTTTGAAAATTGTTGGTATTCGGCTGAAACATTTGTTTGCAAGTGACAGTCCCAACTCAGACCTTGCCTTAAGCCAAAAAGTCATTTATTGACTCGTGTGATTGACATATATGTGAAACTTCAGGTGTGTTGGATTCAGGTACTCAAACGATGTCATCAGGAATCTTTTTCTGTATTGTCTTCCAGCTTTGCTTTCTTTCGTGCTGGTTCCTTCTCAGGCCAGCTCTCCCCACAGGGGAGCAAAGATTGCTGCCAACAACTCCAGCTTTTATTTTACCGGTTTCGTAAGCCCAGCCAAAAGACAGCCGCTTCCTCAGTGCCTGCTAAACCCAGGCTGCCTGCTGGCCAGAGGAGTGAGCAGGAGTGAGCGCTCTTGTTAAGCCCTGGCGAACCGCCTGGGTCACGTGCTCGTCCTGGAAGGTAGGAGCGTGGGCGGGGCTGAGCCTCCGTGAACCGGAGGGGGGCCCCTAGTTTCCCAGAGGAAAACCCCAAGGCTGTTACAAGGGAAGGCCTAGAGCAGCAGGTGTTGCTCTTTCCTTGATGTTGACCTTATGACTACGGTTGCTGCTTGCCCTTCATCTTGATAAAGGAAACTTAAAAGTGGGCCGCTTTTATTTTTATTATTTGGTTGCAAATTAATGTGCTAAAGAGGTGCCCAGCAAATGCTAAGTGAGTGCTAAGGCCCCATTCTTGGACTGTTGTCCCCATGGTCACAGTGTTCATGAAGACAGGAGCTGGAGACCTGTGCTCAGGATTGATGCCTGAGATCACACAGAAAACCAAAAAAAAAAAAAAAACCAACCAACCAAACACAGGAGGATGTATTATATCTTTAGAAGCACAGCAGTAAAAGTTGGTTCTTTACCCCAGTGTTCTTTATTATGGTTGATATAAAAGCAGAAGGAGGAAGCTGCTTTATTAATCATAGCTTGCACTTTATAAGGAGCCCTGTGGCGATGTGATTAAGAACTGAGCTGCTAACCGAAAGGTCAGCAGTTTGAATCCTTGAAAACTATATGGGCCAGTTCTTTTCTGCTCTGCAGGGTTGCTGTGAGTCAGAATCGACTCAACGGCAGTGGGTTTGGTTTTTGTGTGTTATAATAATGTATGTAGTTCTTCTCTCAATTTCTTCTAAACTGTTATGAACAAGTGTTACTGCAACAGATTACATATATTCATGTTCTTTTAAGATTCCAGCTGTTCTTGAGCTCGGTTGTGCCAGTCTTCCGATCCACATGCGGGTGATTCATCATACCTGCACTCAATTAAGCAGAAAAAGAAGTGAACTTTCAAAAATGTTACAGCAGATCACCTCAGCTTGTGGAGGGAAAGTGGGAAGCCCTCTGTAATCAGATGAAACCTGTGTTGCCCCCTTTAAAACAGTTTCTTAAAATAGCTTCTTAGTTTGTTGAACTGAGGCATAAGTGACTCCCCTTGGAGGAAGAGTGCAGTAAAAATTCAAGGTATTAAAGAAAGCCCCAGGAAACAACTTAATAGCAGAAAATACCATAGAGTAATCTCACCTTTGTCGTACAAAACGTCTGTCACAAGGCAAAGCCTGGGGACAACCTTGCAAGTGACCCCTAGACCTTGACCACATTTTACAACTAATGGGAATTCCAGGTGGCCTTAACCAATCAATGTAAAGGTCAGTTCCCCCTCCCTACTTTGTAATCTCACGACTTAAATACTGGGTACTGAGGAAGCTCGTGGTCGCCCCCTGCTCTGCATAGTTTGGGGTACGTCCTTGGTGCACCAGTCTTTTTCCTACTGGGCATATTTTTTAATAAAATTGAACCTTTAAAGAAATTTGGGTCGCATCTTGAAATCCGAACCCCAACAAGTTTAACTTGCCATTTTGAAATACCATCATTTCTTCATTACCTCATTCCCTTTAAGTTCATATATGTTTCCCATTCCAAATTAGATACAGCACCTTGACTAAATTTGAAGAAGTTGTTTATTTGACAGAGATTTACAGAAGCATTTACTCTGTGACAGATACTGTACTGCTTGTCAGCCGTGCAAAGAGGTTAAGTTTTTTTGTGCCTGAGGAACTCATGGTCCAGACAGCAGAAGCAAAGAGACAATTAAAATACATTATGAGAAATGACACTGTAGAGCTAGGCGTGGGTGTCAAGCAAGACTTCCCAGACAGGTGACGTCTTAGCAGGACCTTCAGGAGATGTCTGAGGTAACCTTTTTACTTTTAGAGCGAAGGGTGCCATAGGTGTGAATTATAAATAATGATAGATCCCATCATTTCTAGGAACAGAAGTGGTTTTGAGGGCTGCAGCATCATGAGGGTAAAAAAACCAAACCTGCTGTTGTCAAGTAATTTCTCCCTATTAGCGACTGTATAGGACAGTGTAGAACTGCCCCATAGCGTTGTAAGACTGTGATCTTTGTGGCAGCAAACTGCCACATTTATCTCCCTTGGAACATCTGGTGTATTCGAACCATCAATCTTGGTGAGCAGCAGAATGCTTGACCACTGTTCCACCAGAGATGCTTCTTTGGGGCGTACTGGAGCTTAAAGGGGGGAAACTGTGGTGGCGTAGTAGTCAAGTGCTATGTCTGCTCAACAGAAGGTTGGCAGCTCATGTCCACCAGGCGCTCCTTGGAAACTTTGGAGCAGTTCTCCTCTGTCCTGTGGGTTGAAATCAACTCGATGGTACTGGGTTTAGTTTTGGTTGGAGCTTAAAAGGAGCTCTGGTGGTGGAGTAGTTAAGAGCTCAGCTGCAAACCTAGAGGTCAGCAGTTTGAATCCAGCAGCTGCTCCTTGGAAACCAAGTGAGGCAGCTCTGCTATGCCCTGTAGGGTCGCTGTGAGTCAGAGTCGACTTGACAGCAATGTTGGGTTTTGGTTTGAGAGCTTAAAAATAGAGAGGCGGACACAGGGCAGTTCAGGACTTGCCCAGTTGGTGATGCAAAGGAGTTTGAGTTCATCCTGAAGGACACAGGGACCCTCAAAGGATTTTTTAAGTAAAACAGAAACCCATTGCCACTGAGTCTATTTAGACTCTTAGCAACCCTATAGGACAAAGTAGAGCTGCCCCATAGGGTTTCCAAGGCGGTGAATCTTTATGGAGGCTGACTGCCACATCTTTCTCCTGAGGAGCTGCTGATGGGTTCAAACTGCCAACTTTTTGGTTACAAAACTTTGGGTTCTTGGCACCAGCCATGAATCCAGTTTCTAAGACAGGAGCTTGAGTAAGTGATCAAGGGTTTTTGTTTCTGTGCTGCTAGCAACATAGGGGACAGACGGCATTTTCATCCTGAAAGCCCATCTGAGGTTGTCAGGCAAGGTCAGGGTTTCTGAAGGGAGAGGTTACATGCAGGTCAGGTGCAGGTGTCAGGGGGAAATAATGTGGCCTGCTGGAGAAGTGCACCAGTCTGGGAGCAGACCTGGTGAAATGTGCATCAGAACTGGGGCCCAGAGGGTGAGGCGACATGTATCAGGAAGGAGTCTGGAGGCTCTCAGTTGTCACCTGACGGGGACGGGTACTCTAACGACACCTCCACTTGTTTGATGCTGGTAAGAAGAAGCTGCAAAAGCTGCAAAGATTTTTGTCTCTGTGGCTTCTCTAAGTTAATATGTGATTTCCTGGGCCAGGTAATGTTAACAAGCCAGGAATTTCAAGAAAAGCAGGTAAAGAATTAGTCCTGATAAGCAGGTAAACAATTAGTTCTGAAAAACAGGTAAAGAATTAGTCCTGACTGCCTGCTGCAAGCTCCCTTTTGAAAACAGAGTCTGCTTCCTGTTTCAAGTTCTGTAACCACAGTGCCATCTGGGCTCCTGATTTTAGGCAAAGGAATGATAGAATCAAACGTGTTTTAAAATGATTACTCTGGAAGTAATGTGGAAGATAAAAAGACTATAGGTTGTAGTAGGCAGAGATCCAACATTGAGTCTAACACTTCAAAATCAATGGACGTTGAATATTGATATTTAGAATTATACAGTGGCCTGTAAGCAAGGTGCCTTTGCTTTCGGAAAGTAGCTTCATCTATTGCTGATTTATTGGTTGACTTTGGACAAGCCTCTTTATTTGAAAGTTGTCCTTATTATATAGCATTTAAAGTAGAATAACTCCCCACAAAGTAGCTTCAGAACCACTGAGAGCCAGGCAATTACAAGTAAGCTTTTACCCTAAGCCAGCAGTTCTCAAAGTGCAGTCTTGGAACTCCTAGTGGTATCCAAAGTCTTTTCCAGCAATTCTCAAGATCAGAACTTTTTTTATAATAATATCAAGACGTTATCTGCCTTTTTACTCTCATCCTCTCATGAGAGGATACGTGAGATTTTCCAGAGACACACTTGACATGTGACCTGCAGCTGAATGCAGGACAGACAGATGTTCCAGTTGTCTTCTGTTAAGCCAGACATTAAAGAGACTTGAAACAAACCCAAATTCTCTCTTCTGTGTAATTTTATTTTGTTTTTTAGAAGCTAAGCCAGCCAAGTGCCAGAAGGGGACACTTTTTCTTTAAAATGCAGATTTTAAATACAGCTTTTTCATAAACCAGAAAAAATGCTGTATTTAATTTCACATATTCACCTGTAATAGATTAGTATCAAAATATTAATACCATTGATAGTAATTTAATAGTTTTCTTTCTTTTCTTAGTTTTACGTTAGAGTAAGACTGTATTCCAGTGTGTTTGAATATCCTAGTTAAAATATCAAAAATATTGACATACATTAATTTATTTGTTATGTCATTCTAATTCATTATTAAGTCTCACTGAGCTCAGATTCTGTCAGTATATAATTTCTTACAAGTTTCTGGTACAATAGGAAATATTTAGTTTTGTTTTTCTCAGCTGTCCACATCTTTGACATTTTTGGTTTCTTTTATAGTTATTGATCTATTCATTTTATAAGCGCTTTCTGGAAGCCCTTTACATCATTCAGAATTTCCCAGAAAATTGTTGCCTTCTTCAAGATAGTAAAAGACATGGGCAAATTAGAGAAATCCAAATAAAAACTACAATGAGATACCATCTCACCCCAACAAGGCTGGCATTAATCCAAAAAACACAAAATAGCAAATGTTGGAGAGGCTGTGAGAGACTGGAGTTCTGCGCTCCTGTTGTAAAATGGTACAGCTTTGTCGGAAAGTAATTTGACTCTCTTAAAAAGCTAGAAATAGAAATATCATATGATCCAGGAATCCTGTTGTTTGGAATATATCCTAGAGAAATAAGGTCTGTCACACAAACAGATATGTGCCCGTGAATGTTTATTGCAGCACAGTCCACAGTAGCAAAAAGGTGGAATCACCCTAAGTGCCCATCAACAGATGAATGGATAAACAAACTATGGCATATTTACACAATGGAATACTATTTAATGATAAAGAGCAATGATAATTTTTATGAAACATCTCATAACCTGGAATCATCTGGAAGACATTATGCTAAGTGAAATCAGTCAACTGCAAAAGCACAAATATTGTATGAGACCACTATTATAAGGACTTAAGAAAAGGTTTATGCACAGAAGAAAATAATCTTTGACAGCTACAAGGGTGGGGAGGGGAAAGAGTATTCGTAAGTTAGTCAGTAGGAATTGGGTTAGATAAAGGGAGTGACATCACGCAATGGAAGGGATGTCAGCACAACTTGACTACACCATAAGCTAAAAGGTATTCTGAATACAGCTCAATATTTTAAAGGGCTGAGTAGCAGGGATAGGGGTCTAGGGACCATGTCTTCTGGGGACATTGAGGTCAGTTGGTTTAACTAGTTTTTTCCTAAGAACCTGTTCTGCATCTCATTGATGAGTGGCGCCCGGGGTCTTAAAAGCTAGCAAGCTGCCATCTAAGAAACATCAGTTGGTTCCAGCCCAACGGGAACAGATAAAAACAAAGGACATCAAAGACATGAGGAAAATAGGGGCCCAGGAGACAGGAGGGCCCATATGATTGGGAGACTGCATATGTTAGCATGAGACCAGAATGACTAGATGCTGCCCTGACAGGGAACACACTGTTGAGTGCCTGACACATTAGGAGAAAAGGTGGAGTGCAGATCTAGGGCTCTATTACAAGACCAGACTTGATAGTCTGACATCCTGAGGGGTCACCTGAGAACATGGTCCGTAGACTTGCTGCTAACACAGAGCTGAAACTAGTACTGAAGCTAACTCTTCAGACAAAAACTGGACAGGACTGTAAGACAGAGAGTAATGCAGGTGGTAGGTGTACTTCTTGGCTCGTGAATATATATGAGGGTGTCTGACTAGCTCCTCTCTGGAGGTGAGGGGAAGGTGGAGAAGAGGGGACAGGTATTGGCCGAGTGATTAAGAAGTATAGGGTGGGAAGGAGTAGCGTTCTGTCGCAGGATGCAGAGAGCAGATAGAGTTGATAGTGGCGTGTGTTTGCTGTTTTACGTGGCAAATTGACTTGGATTGCAAACTTTCACTTAATCACAACAGAAAAAAAAAATAAAGTGCTCCGCCCCCCCCAAAAGGATATGGCAAAACATGAACTAGTGGATTCAGTAGTATACATGAAATGTTTTAATCTTCAAATATGTATTTATTATCTTTCTCATTCTTAGTTCTTTGCTTTATTTCTTAATACAAGAAACTGACTTGTTCCCTCTGCCTTGTTAGTCTGCCCACTTAGGTTTCCTTTCTGGGCTAACAGAACTGGGGTCCATGTCTCCCAGGGACCCTCCGGTTTGTCAGATCATAAAGTCTGATCTTTTTACTCAAGTTCTATTTCTACACCATGTATTTCTCCTGCTCCATCAGGGACTTGGATGAGTTCCTGTAAGGGCAGTCATTGGTGATCGTTAGGTACCATCTAGTTCTTCTAGCCTTGTGTTGATGTAGTCTCTGGTTCATGTGGCCCTTTCTGTCTCACGTTCTCATGATTTTGTTGACTGATGTTATTTGCCTATTTTTTCAAAGCTTTAAACTTTTTAAAATCGTACTTTAAGTGAAAGTGTATAATTCAAGTCAGTTAAAACTTGAGAGTTACTGTTATGTGTCCCTAGCTACTCTCCCCACCTTGTGACAGCACACTCCTCCTCTCTACCCTGTAATTTACTGTGTCCGTTGAACCACCGTCTGTCCCTCTCTGCCCTTTCTCTTGCCTGCAGACAAGAGCTGCCCACGTATCTTCTGTATCTCCTGAAGAAGCACAGTCTTCTCCAGCAACATTTGAGGTGTTGCAGTGCAGTCTGTTGAAGAGTTGGCTTCGGGAGTGGTTTGAATTCAGGGCTAACAGAGTCCCAGGGGAGTATCTTCCAGTGTGCCTGCCATCTCAGTCAGACCATCACGTCTGCTCTTTTTATTTGAATTTGAGTGCCACCGCCTGCTTTTCTGTCGTTTCATCAGGGATGTTCTGTTGTGTACCCTGTCAGGGTAGTCACTGGTGGTAGCTGGGCACCATCTTGCTGATTTTTTTTATAATTAATGTTTTTCATAAAAATTAGCTAACGTGTAATGCATTTGTTTAGTTTTGAATGAATATTTTTAAAAATTTTTATGTTTTAATACAGAAATTTCAATAGACATAATCCATTTTGGAAATGTCTTTGGGAGCTTCCACTAATTTTTAAGTGTGAGGAGATTCTACGACCAAACAATGAGAGTATTACTTCTCTGCAGATTTAACAAGCTGTGTTCCCTTTGCTACCTCTCTGACACAGATACAGGGATAAGCCACCATCCTCTCAGCGTTCTTCCTGCGTTATGACCCCTTCCTCACACTGCAACCAGAGTCCAGTTTTTGCAATACGAATCATTACATCACACCCATTGTACATGGGAAACTCCTTGGAAACCCTGATGGCATAGTAGTTAGTGCTGTGGTTGCTAACCAACAGGCTGGCTGGCTGAATCCACCAGGCGCTCTTTGGAAATTCTGTGGGGCAGTTCTGTTCTGTCCTGTAGAGTCATTGTAAGTCCACATTGACTCAACAGCACAGGGTTTGGTTTCTTTCCTTTTTTTTTGATTCCAGTAGACGTAGAAAACCTACTGCCTTTGAGTTGATTCCGACACACGGCAACCCAAAAGACAGCACAGAACTGCCCCCATAAGGTTTCCAAAGCTGTGAATCTTTACGGAAGTCCATTACCATATCTTTCTCCATGAAGCAGCTGGTAGATTCAAATTGCTGACCTTTTGGTTAGCAGCCAAGTGCATGAAACACTGTGTCACTAAGAACCTATACCTGTTGAGTTGATTCCAACTCATAATGAGCCTGTAGGACTGAATAAAATTGTCCCATAGTTTTTGAGGAGCAGCTGGCGGATTTGTACTGTCAGCCTTTTGATTAGCAGCCAACCCGAAATCTGCTGCTGTTGGGTTAATTCTGACTGTCAGTGACCCTATAGGACAGGGGAGAACTGCCCCATAGAGTTTCCAAGGAGTGCCGTGTAGATTGAGGTGCTGGCCTTTTGGTTGGCAGCTGTAGCACCTAACCACTACACCACCAGGGTTTCCACTGTGCCCGAGTTCCCTAAGTGTGCTGGCCCTGCCCCCTTCTTTGGCCTCCAAACATTAGGTGTCACATAAATACTGCTATAAAAATGTTGTATAACAAAATCGTTCTAAAGTTTCTGACAACAGGAGCAACAAACTATGCATGCTTCTTATGGCCCATGAACAGAGTGATTTGATTCATTTTTTTTTTTTTTTACATTCTCTAAATATAGGTAACAAAATGTGTGCCATGTCAGCAATCTACACATGTACAGTTCGGTGTAAAAATGGGTTTTATGTTTTGTAATTTAAAAAACTAAAAGAATGTTCTGTAACACATGAAGGTTATATGAAATTCAGTATTAGTGCCCGTAAGTCAAGTTTTATTTGGGACACAGTCATGCCTATTCATTTATGTTTTATCTGTGTCTGTTTTGGGAGGCCTTGTGGCATAGTGGTTAAGAGCTTCGCTGCTAACCAAAAGGTAGACAGTTCAAATCTACCTACCAGCTGCTCTTTGGACACTCTGTGGGTCAGTTCTGCTCTGTCTTACATGGTTGCTGTGAGTTGGAACAGTGGCACATTCAGTAGGTTGGAGGGCTCGTCTGCTTTACCATAGGAGAGCTGAGTAACTGCAGTATAGATCACTTGGCCTGCGAAGCCTGAGATGTTCCCTACGTGACTCTACAGGATAAGCTTGCCAACCCCCAGCCTAAAGTGACAGTTACTACTGCTCCAGGATAGGTGCATTAGCTGGTCTCAGTTGAACTTGGCCGGCTCTGCTCCCGGTGCTTCTCACCCTCCTGGGAGTAGAGGGTCCACCTGGATGTGTTTTTCTTCGAGCACTGATGCAGTCAGTGTGTGTGTGTGTGTGTATACTCTACAGCCTGCCTGAGGTCTAGGCTTAGAATGATGTTGTTACCGTGCTATCATTTCCTTTGTGTTCCTTGAACAACGCATCAGGCTTCTTTCTTGCCTTAGGACGTTTGTTCTCCTTGTGTCTCAGTCTGGGGAGCTCTGGGTCAGACCATCCTGTCACTGTTGTGTCCTTTCAAGTGTCCTTTCATAGTGACTCCAGCTGACAGAATAGAACGGCCCCATAGCATTTCCTAGGCTGTGATGTTTACTGGAGCAAATCGCCAGGCACAGCCGAGGGTTTACCATTGTGCCACAAGGCTTCTGTCCTTATCTTGCTGTTACCTTCCTCCTGATGTCTCAGTAAAGTAACCTTCCCAGGTAGGCCCTCCCTGCCACCCAGCCTGAAGCAGTGTCTCCCCCAGCTCGTTTCGTAGCATATTACTCCATTTTTTCTTTCTTTCTTTTTTACATATTAGTGTCAGTCTGAAGTTGTGTGTGCACCTGTTTTTCTGATGTAGTGCCTACCATGTCCATGTAAGCTTTGAGGTAGCTGGGGCAGGTCTGTCTTACTCAGCACTGTAACCCCAGCCACTAGAATGGAAGGAATACCTTCTCCCAGAATCTAACATACGTTCTGGTGTCACTTTGATGACAGGGAAGTCACTTGTGGTGAGCATTTTCTAAATTTAACTTTAATCAAAAGTATGTGGTTAAGTTGGTATTTCAGAGTGTTTTTAACGTTTGCAACAGTAACATAAAATAGTGATTTCATTCTTTTTGTCTTTGCTCTGTAGTGAAAGTCTGGTTACAGATGAGATGAAGGAGTTTAACTCATAATTAAAGCTCTCCTGCTGTTGCATTGGTCTTTCTTTGGTTTCCGGTCGCACTCAGTAAAAGGCACAACTCTCAGTGGGGACCACAAGGCCCTATGTCATTAAGGGCTAGATTGCTCTCTGACCTGCCTTCCGCTGTCCCCTTGCATTCTGCATACCTCTGGGCATGAGCTCTTGGCTGTGCATGGACTGCTTCTCACTGAGATATCTGAGTGGTTTGTTCCTTACTCACTTCACTTCTTTCTCAGATGTTACCTTCTGAGGCCTGCCTGGAAACCCTGGCAGCATAGTGGTGCAGTGCTACGTCTGCTCACTGAAAGGTCAGCTGTTCAAATCTTCTGGGTGCTCCTTGGAAACTCTGTGGGGCAGTTCTACTCTGTCTTATATAGGGTCACTAAGAGTCGGTATCGACTCAATGACAGTGGAGGTGAGGCCTTTCTACCCTATTTAAAATCGTAACCCACCCCACCCTGAGACCTGTCTACCCTACTTTCCTTATTTTCTCTGTGACACTCATCACCATATGAGATACTATGTATTTTACTTAAAAAGATACTGTTTTTTTCTGTGTAAGATCCATATAAGATATATAAGGCTATGAGATCCATCAGGTTAGGGATATTTGTATCCCCCACAGGTAGAACAGTACTAGTCCCGTTACTCAGTTTGTCTTCCTTTTTTTTTAGTAGCATTTTCCATTTTCGTATCTTTTCTCAGTATGATTCTTACTGTACTACAGTTTGTCCCCCACTGTGCCAAATGAAAAGACTCAGTATCTGTAATCACGACCATGAACTGTGTTTGACTTAATAATTTTGTGTGGTCCCACATACATTTTCTGCCTTTACTGCATATGGCTTTTACAAATATGAGATTACTATTCAACTTTTGTTAGACTGAGCATATGGCTTTCTTTTTAATGGAAACTTTCTTGGCTGTTAAGCTTATTTAGAAATGGCTTGCAGAACCAGTATAACAAGAAACTATCTGGTTCCTGTTTTGTTTAATTAGAAAATAAAATTGTGTAATCAAAGACTATTATAGATTATGGAAAAATGTACTGCTTTTTAGTTTATACCTAGACATACGTGCCTAGTAGGTGTATGGGTGTAGGTGTATGGGTGTTTCTGAAAACTTCAATTTGGGTAAAGTTTTAAAAATTCATTCCTAATATAAGAGCAGAGTTGATGATAGTTCCAGATTGATTACACAAGATGTGAAGATAGGTGATATTTTAGAGATTAGCTCCCAGAAACTGAAGCCAGATTCAGAAGAGAACATGGGATGAGGGATATCATTAATGGTGTCAGATGGATTTTAGCTGAAAACAGAGAATACGAGAAAGATGTTTACATGTGTTTTATCAACTACCCAAAGGCAGCTGACTGTGTAGATTATAACAGATTTTGGATAGTACTGTGAAGAATGGGAATTCTGGGGCACTTAATCGTGCTGATGAGGAACATGTACATAAATCAAGAGGCAGCTGGCCGAGCACAACAAGGAGACACTGCATGGTTTAAAATCAGAAAAGGTGTACATCAGAATTGCATCCTGTTACTGTGGTGGTGTAATGGTTATGTACTATGTCTGCCAACCAACAGGTTGGCAGTTCACATCCACCAGGTGCTCTTTGGAAACTCTATGGGGCAGTATTACCCTGCCCCGTAGGGTCACTGTGAGTTGGAATGAAGTCCTGACCATAGTTACTCAGTTTGTAGAGCAAGTAATCCTGGAAGCTGGAAGAACAGGGCTGTAGGATTGGAGGAAGACTCATGAACAGTCTGCAGTATGCAGATGACACAACTTGCTTGCTGAAAGGCAAAAGGAGTTGAAGTACTTACCTAGGAAGAGCAAAGACTATATATAGCCTTCAGCATGATTGCACCCCAGCAACAACAACAAAAAAACCCTCACGACTGGACCAATAACATCTGATAAACAGAGAAGCTAATGAATTTGTCAAGGATTTCCTTCTCTTTTGATACGTAATCAGTGCCCACGGAGGAGCAGTCAGGAGATCAAAGGATAAATTGCATTGGGCAGATCTGCTGCAGAAGACCCCTATATAGTCTTAAAACTTGAAAATATTGCTTTGAGGACTGAGATACACCTGACCCAAACCTAGCATTTTCAGTGGCCTCATATTCTTGTGAAAACTGGGCAATGAAAAGGGAAGACCAAATTGATGCATTTGAGTTGCAGTGTCGGTGAAGGGTATCGAACAGACCATGGACTGACAGAAGAGCCAGTGAATCAGTCTTGGAAGAAATACCGCCGGAATGCTCCTTAGAAGTGAGGATGATGAGACTTTATCTCCCATACTTTGGCCATGTTATCAAGAGGGACCAGTCCCTGGCAAAGGTTGTGATGATGCTTATCTTGCTCATCTAGTGCTGCTGCAACAGAACAACCACAAATGGATGGCTTCAGAACAACCACAAATGGATGGCTTTAACTAAGAGAAATTTATTTCCTCTTAATAAAGGAGGCTGAGTCCAGATTCAGGGCATTAGCTCCAGGGGAAGGCTTTCTCTGTTGGCTTTTGAGAAAGATCCTTTTGTCATCTTCTCCTGCACCGGGAGCTCCTGAGGCACAGGGACCCCAGGTCCAAGGACTTCCTCTGCTCCTGCCACTGCTTCTTTAGTGTTACGAGGTCCTGAAATCTCTCTGCTAGTGTCTTTTATATCCTAAGAGATTAACTCAGAGACACAATACACTCTTACAGACTTGAGTCCTGCCTCCCACAGGCATGACCCATCTTTCCTCATTAACTTTGTAGAGACGGAATCTACAACGTATGGAAAAAATCACACAATGCTGAGAATCATGGGCTAGCTGCATTGCTACATGTATATTTGGGGGGATACAGTTCAATCGATTGACAATGCCTATGGAATGCCAGAGACTAGAGCGATAATTCAGAGATGAAGAGACATAGTCTTTGCCCTCAGAAGCTTATGAATTAGTGACAGTGATAGACATATAGATGACCTATTACAGGTTAGTAAGATAAAAGCTGCAATGGACTAGAGATACAGGAAACACGGTGAGCATAGAGGAATGAAATGAACTGAGATCCCAGGTTTGACAGCCCCAGGTTTATCTTGGGTCCTTCATCTTTTTTGTATTATTGTCCCTCTAACAGTTTGGTGAAGACTGTGGACCCCTTTTTGGAAAAATGTTTTAAAATGTATATGTTACAAAGGAAGGCTACTACGACACAATATAGTAATAAAAATTCTAACAGTATGGTAGCATGTACTCTTTCGTTAACATGCATAACAAGACCTAGTGTGGGCAGGTGTCTAATGACCATCCTGATTTCAAAGTAGTGAGGGATAACTAAATTATTTAATATGGAATTATTTATGATTTCTATTGATAGTAAAGTTACAGGCACTGCTGATATTACCGAGATGGAGGGAATACTAAATTTCACTTAGAGGTAAGTGAAAATAAAGACATCCATGTCCACAAGCCTTCTGAATTCTGTCATGGGTTCTGGGGTAACGTCTCATGGGTTCCAGGTTGAAAGCCCTTGATGAGTCTTAGGTTCCTCATCTTTAATGTGAGGTTAGGATACTGGTCTTCCATATCTCAAGATTCTGGGCACTCGATTCTCGCTCATCATTGTTCACAGTTGTCACTCTCTTACTTAAAATAACCTGAGTTGTCATCATCTTTGAGGATTTTAGGAGTAGGATTAAGACTGGGGTGTACACCTCAGGCTCTGTTTTTCAGACTTGGTCCAACCACATTCATTGCCCCACTGGGCTAAAATGCTTCCAGGAGTTGGGGGATGAGTTGATGTTGATGCTGATGCTGATGTCTGGGTAGCACTTCACCTGAGGAGCCATAATTCCTCTGCTTGTAAAACTGCTCTTTTCTTATTATAGTGCTCTTGTCCTAGACTGGTTTTGTTGTGTTACAAGAGGGAGTGTATGTGTTTATAAATAGATATAATATGCTTATTAATTTCTTCTTGTAATTTTAAACTCGTTTCACATTTAAAAAGCAAACTGAATAAGGCCAGTGATACTTTTTACAACAGATTTTTTTTTTTCCTAGAAAGGTAGTAACACTCTGTTTCTACCAGCAGTGTATTGGGAAGCTTACTTTCTGTAATGCTGCTGATTAAACAATTCTGTACCAGTCTGTGGAACTGTATTTTATTTTAGTAATTTACACTTCTTTAGTTATCATTGAGTTTTATCATATTTTGATGTTTTTTATCATCCACTTGTATTTCTTCTATGAATTGTACCCTCAGCCCGTTTTCCTATTTAGCTATGATTATTTTCCTCATTGGTTTATGTTAGATCTTTAGTAT
Source organism: Heterohyrax brucei (assembly GCA_028571685.1). NCBI lineage: Eukaryota > Metazoa > Chordata > Mammalia > Hyracoidea > Procaviidae > Heterohyrax > Heterohyrax brucei. The sequence continues at coordinate 170,227,256 of CM053142.1, read as the reverse complement.
ATTATACCTTTGCCATTATTTATGAAAGTGTTATTAATTGGTTTGTTTTTTATTTTATTTTATTTTTATGCATGGGGTGAACTTTTAAAATGTTTCGCCTGTGGAGGTTGTGTGGATGTTAACATTATAAGTATTAACTAATTAAACTACATATGTGCTTTATGAATTTAGATTCTGTTATTTTTAAAAATTCACAGCTAGGTGAAAAAAGGTAGCTAGTGAACACTGGTCTTTCTAGTTTGTATAACTGTGCTTTTACTGCTTCACGGGAGGCACGTTCAGCTCGGTGGCTTCTTCCCTAGATTCTTTCCATGTGGCCCTTGTACTCTCTCTTTAAAACAACAACAAAAAAATGCCTTTTGGGGGACGGTGGGGTGAGGTTGTTTCTGCACCCCTTATGTATCTGCTTCTAGAAATTGACTCTTAGGAAATATTTAAAAATGCAGCCACAGTGCATCTTCAGGGCTATTCACGGAAGCATTTGTAGAGAAGAGATAGAAATGACCTAACTGACAAAAGAACAGTAAATCATTCGAGCTGTGTCTGTACCGTACCATAGACAAGGAGCCCTAGTGGCATGAACGGTTAGGTGCTTGGCTGTTAACTGAAAGGCTCCAGGTTCGAACCTATCCAGCCACTCCTCAGGAGAAAGACTTGATCTGCCTTTGAAGAGATTAAAGCCAAGAAACCCGGTGGGGCAGTTGTATTCTGTAACACGTGGGGTTATCAGGAGTCGGAACCAATTCAGTGGCACCAGCACAGCCCATGATACAGTAAAAATTTCACATTAAAAGTGTTTGGGTATCATGTGAAGATACTCATGGTATGCTAAATGGATACAAAAAATCAGGGTACAAAATCTATGCAATGCTGCTTTTGTTTAGAAAATGTGTGTGTGTGTGTGTGTGTGTGTATAAGCACATAAACACTGCAGGTTGGGAGGAAATTGAGCAAACTCTTACTAATGGTTACTTCTGTGTGATGGAATTGTGAGTGACTTGTTTCTTTCTGTATGTCTGTATGTTCCTAATTTTCTGAAATGAGCATGTATTTATAATCAGAAAAAAATATTTTGAAGACCTAGTTTACGTGTTAAAGCTGTTAGCTAAAGTGTTGAAGAAATTTAATGAGTTCATGCATTTCTTCTTTTAAAATGCCAGTGCATACCTAAAGCCTCTTTGTTTAAATTTTGTTTGAACTTCATTGTATTCTTGTGTATTATAGAGGGTCATGAGCAGTTACCTTTAAGAATACGAAAATTGAGGATCTGACTGATGCCTAATCACCTAGTGACAGAGGAAGAAGTGAACGTAGGTCTCCTGGCTTTGGTACCATGTGTTGTTTCCATGGCTGTCGTGCCACGTTTAAAGCGGAACTGATGAGAGGGTGGGATTCACTGATTCATCATAGGAAGTTAGCGGTTAATGTCAAAGTCTGGAAATTGTGCCTGTTGATCATTCTTAGGCCATTTATGTTATGTACACCCGACTTACTAAATTGCATAAAGACCTATTCCCGTTGTGAGAGAGTTAAAATTTCTTATAAACAGGATTCATTATCAGATCAATGCAGTTTTAGTTGAATGGCCTAATGGTAGCAATGTGGAGTTACTGTCTTCAAAGAAGGGTTTGTAATTGAGGTGATGGAATTAATCTTCAGAGATTGGTTTTTGTCTGTGGTCGTACCATGTTGTAGAAATCACCTGATACCCTTTGTAGAATTTAAGTGATCAGGCATACTGACATTGTCTGTCACCGGGTACTTTTTTTGCCTTCATGCCAAAAGAATCCAAGTCTGTGCCTCTTGAGCAATTAAAATGTGGTCAGTCCAGCTGAGCTGCTGAGGTTTAATTGTAATACATTTAAATTTAAATAGATAGATGTCTTTTGGGTATCACACTGGACCCTGGAAGGTCTAAGTGCACAGCAACTCCTTCTAGAGAGTCATAGCAGAGACTTAAAAACACTAGCTTCAGAGCAGAGCAGTTGATTTAAAGCTCTTCCTATAGAATTCTGTGGTTTCGTAAACTCTGAACTGCAAACAGGCAAACCTAGATATGCCCAGAAAGTCTGGTTTAAAATGTTGTGAAGGTGTCTTGGGTCGTTCTTTTTCCTTTTCTTCTCCTTTTAGTTAAGTTTGGTTGCCAAGCGTCCCCACCTGCCTTCCTTGTAGGTAATACAACTTTCATACGGTAAAGTGTTCTGTCAAATTCTCAATTCTGTTGTTTAATACCGTTTTCTTCTTTATTATATCTCTTGCTCTCCTGGGAGCAAATTTTATCTTTCCTTCAACTCACTTATTTCCTTAACATCTTGGCTCTTTCTTCTGGGAAAAGTCTGTAGCAGTTAACCTTTCTCTTGATCGTTTCTTTTCCTTGACAGTGTTGCTGTTTTAATCTTCACTTATTATAAGTACTCCTAAGTCATTTCATGCAAATAATAATTAGTCCGTAACAGGAATGTCAGTTCTTTGACACAGTTCCAATTTCCATTTTGTGCTTCTTAAAAAAATCTGCTTAAAAAAAGTGTGTCTGATGTTGTGAGGGGCCTTTGAGTTTAACTAGTGTTTAAATACTTAATGGTCATGCATCTAGGTTTGGATCATTTTCTTTAATTTACGTGAAGAGAGGAGAGGTCACCCAGTTTAAATAACCATTTTCAGTTTCTGCCATGAAGTGAGTTGTTTTTAAATGTTGCTTTATTGTGCTGATAAGCTATTTTGCTTTGGGAAAGTGGGTGTTCTTAATCAGATATGGTTACAAACTCTTACTGGTGATGAGCAGATTAGACTTCCTGTTTGGTATCAAGGGAAGTGATGGAGGATTAGCAGAAAAGATAAAGCCTAGAAAATCTTTAAAAATTATCTTGACCTCTCTCTTAATTTCTTTTAATGTGAAAGAAGTTTTATTGTTAGAAATCATAAACTATTGTAAGCTAGAAACACTCACTGTACATTTCTGTTATTTTATTGTGTTTTAAGTGACAGTTTACAACCAGTTTGTCATACGAAAACTTAACACATACATTGCTCTGTGACTCTAGCTGTTCTCCCGACACTGTGACAGCACACTCCTTTTCACCCTGTATTTCCCTTCTCCATTCAACTGGCTCCTCCCTCTCCTCTGTTCTCATCTTACCTCTGGACAGGAGCTGTCCAGTTAGGCACACAGATCTACTTAAGCCAAGGAGCACATTCTTTGCCAGTATCATTTTACTTCTTACAGTCCAGTCTAGTCTTTGTCAGAAGAGTTGGTTTCAAGAATCATTTCAGTTCTGGACTAGCAGCGTCCAGGGACTATGTCTTCTGGGGACTCTTCGGTCTGTCAGACTGTCAAGTTTGGTCTGTTTAATAGAGTTCGAGTTGTGCAGCTCATTTTACTCCTGTTACATCAAGGACTCTTTGTGGTGTTCCTTGTCAGGGCAGTCTTAGGTAGTGGCTAGGCACCATCTAGTTCTTCTGATTTCATGATGATGTAGTCTGTGGATTATGTGGCCCTGTCTGTTTCATGGTCTCGTATTTTCCTTCTGTCTTTGATGTCCTTCATTCTTCTCTGCTCCAAGTGTGTTAGAACCGATTGATGCTACTTAGTTGGCTGCTTGCTAGTTTTTAAGACCCCAGACATCACTCACCGTAGTGGGATGTAGAACATTTTCTTAAAAACTTTGCTACGCCAATTGACCTAGATGTCCCCTGAAACCATCGTCCCTGGATCCGTGCTTCTGCAAGTTGTCCTTCAGAGTTGGATGATATTTAGGAAACTTCCTAGCTTTTGGGTTAGTCTAGTTCTGCTGACTTCTATACTGTGTGTTGTCCCTCCCTTTATGTAACTAAATCCTTGTCTACTTTCTGATCAATGAATATCTCTTTACAAGTGGGTTTTTTGGTTTTTTCCCCTCTTTCTCCCACCCTTGTCACTATCCAAAACTATTTTCTTCTGTGTTTAAATCTTTTCTTGAGTCCATATAGTAGTGGCTTCATACTATATTTGTTCTTTTGCAGCTGACTAATTTTATTCAGCATAATGTCTTCCAGATTTCTGTTATGAGATGTTTAATATTTCCTGTTCTTTATCATTGCATAGTATTCTGCTGTGTGAACATACCATAGTTTGTTTATCCATTCATTTATTGATGGGCACCTAGGTTGATTCCATCTTTCTGCTGTTGTGGACACTGTTTTAATAGACGTTGGTGTGCATGTATCTATTTCTGTGACAGTCCTTATTTCTCTGCAATACATTCCAAGAAGTGAGATTGCTAGATCACATGCTCTTCCTGTTTCTAACTTTTTAAGAAAGCACTAAATCAGTTTCTAAAGTGATTTTACTATTTACACCCCTATCAGCAGTGTAGAAGTGTTCCAGTCTCTCCACAGCCTCTCCAACATTCATTATTTTGTAGAACACTATACATTTCTGATGTAATCATCAGTGTGTGAAAAGCTCTATCCAAGTTTTTCCTGTTTGAAGCTGGACAGCCTCGAGGTGTTAAGTTTTAAGGGACAGTCCATGGACTGCCAAAAGAATGAAAAAGTCAGTCTTAGAAGAAATAGAAACAGAATGCTCCTTTGAAGTGAGGGATGGTGAGACTTCAGCTTGCTTGTTTTGGAGACATCAGAAAAGACGGGTTGTTGGAAAAAGACATCATGTTTGGTAAAGTAAAGGGTCAGCAAGGGTGGGGATAACACACAGTGAGATGGATTGACACAATAGCTTCAGCAGTGGACTCAGGCATACTAACAGCCCTGCAGATGGCGTGGGACCAGGCAACACTTTGTTCTGTCACAGGTTAGGTTCCCATGAGCCAGAGTTGATTGCAACAGCTGTCAACAGCATGCCATGTTTCTGCTATGCTTAAAAATTGGTAATACCCAAGGGGCATATGCTTTATAGTAAGAGAGAGTTTTGTGCACTGTGTGCCTAGTCCTGCCATTGTGTCTTCAAAACTGTAGCATTTACCTTGACTATTGGAGAATGGATCTGAAAGCAGAAAGTTCTGGAGAGGAACAGTGGAGTGTCAGGTTGTACCAGGATGTTTGCCTTGCAAAACATGCAGCTGTATTGATTCATTCTGAGAATATTTATTGATCTTGTGCCAGACAAATAAGAGATCAAGTCCCTGACCTTGAATTGTTCAAGAGGCACAGACAGATGTTTAAGTAGGTAAATAACTTTGCCGCATTCAAAGTACTATCTTTGGGAGACATGGGAACAGTTTGCATTTCAGTACAGTTATTAAAATCAGACAGCCCTGTGTGATTTGCACATCTCATTTACTCATCAGGCTAATCTTGTGAAAGAGGTGATTAACATCCTCATCCCACAAAAGAAGAAATTGAAAAAAATAGAGAAGCACCCTAGATTTGTATTACTGATAAGTGCCAAATTTTCTGATTGTAAATCTTACGATCTTTCCTTTATGTGCCATATTTGTTTCTTCATAATTCCCTTCCGTTCCTTCCTTAATTAGGGAGCTCCTCTGGCTGAAAGGATTATGGAGGTTGCATCTCATTCACTACTGCCCTTCCGCAAGCATGTGTTTGATCCTGCACTGGGATCACAAAAGTCTTAAACAAAAATGTGTCCCAGGTTTGTTTAAAAAGTTCTTATCCAGAGATTTTAGTGTTTGTATGTATAAACCAGTTAAAGAACTACTAGACATTCCAGAAATGCTGTTGAACAGCAAAACTTTTATATGACCTCTGTGTGCTTATAAATGTGCATCAGGGAATTAGTTCTGGCTCCTGGAATTGAGGGCAAACATATCAGTTTCAGATGTGGTTGGATGACTGCATTGATAAGTGTGTGCTTGACGAAACTGGCTGTGTAAATGTCAGAGGAGGTAACTTGGTGACGCTGAGGGAGACTAAGCTCAGCCAAACAGGAGCAAAGGTACTGGAGCTGACTTAGCTCTAAATCCCACCATGTGACAGATGTGTATTCTGGGCCTCACTGTATAAAATGAACCTCATGTTACTTTCCGCCCCATTGGTATCTCGTTGTGGGGGTTCGGTGCTGGAAGGAGCACCTGTTAGGACTGTACTCAGGAAAGGTGTGCAGGTACCCCTTCCCTGACCTGGGCTGCCGTGTCCTGGAAACCCACCGACAGTTCATCCAGAGTGCCGGGAATGCCGTCATTAGTAAAATGGAGTCTTAGCAGGGATAAACATCTTTAACCAGCAGAATAAACTATCTTCAGATGTTATTTGTAATTCTTTATGTGTAATACATTGTTAATATGTATTTCACAGGTGATTTAGTATTTTAATAAATAATATCTTAGCCCATTGTATCTCGGACTTTCCTAAGAAAGTACTCTTAATAGCAGAGAAAAGTAAGTACTCTGAAGAGACTAGTATAGGAGAAGACACACCTATGGAAATAGTTCCAAATTGGCAAGTAGGAAATTATTTTGAAGGCCAACATTGCAACTGTAAAAACCATATGGAGTTTTTTTGTTTTTCCCATAAAAATTTGGTGCTTATGTTACTGTCAATACTATGTTTTAAATGTTTTACCATTAAAAAAAAAAAAAGATGGTTTAGGAACATATGCTTTGCTTACTCATGACTTCTGGTATGCCTACAGTGTTCCTCAAACCGATTATTGACCCTCTTCATGTCAGCATCACTGTCCCCCAGTAGCACAAAAAGCCAGTGAAATACATATGCTCAGTTTATTGATGAGAAAATTGAGGCGCGAACAACTGTGACCTGTCCAAGGCTATACAGGTGCTTCTCCCAGAAGGTATCCTAAATTTTTAGGTGCAGTCATCTTCCCTTATATCACTCCTGCCCTTCAACAGGTAATACTTAAGAAGATGGGGTTGTAAGGAACGGTGCTGGTTATGAGTTGAATGTAAAATAGAAGTTCATGCAGTTTTCTGACTTCAGACAACTTACAAATTGATTGCTTAGGATAAAAGGTAAATAACAATAAAAAAAGTGAAATGATGCAAGATAAAAAGGAACCACAAGGCAATGGGTAACCAATTTCCAAGTAAGTGATAGTGACAAAAGTTACTCAGGAGTTCTGAGAAGGGAGCAGCAGAGCTGGACTGAAGAACACAGATGAGTTTTGTAGGAAAAGGAATTGGATTTTGTAGTAGTGTTTCTTCAATTGTTTCCTGAGCTCTTTTGTTTATTGCCAGTGATAGTTAAAAATAATATTTGATGATGATTTTAAAAGCTAGTGACAGTTAAAAATAATACCTGATAACAAATTTAAATGTTTTTTTTTTACTTCTTTGTTCTTATAGAAGGTATTTATGTTTTAACAGATCCCTCCAGAATAAATAATTTGATAACTATCCATGCAAATTTCTGTTATTTTCCATCTCAGTAGTATTAAGATGATGATCTGACACTCATCCTCTGATGAATTTTCCTTTTGCAAGGCATCCTGGCCACTGTTGTCAGAAGTAGGTGACAAGGTCCTTCTGTCTAATCTGTTGTGGTCTAGAAGCTCCACTGAAACACATCCACCTCAGGTGACCCTGCTGGTGTTCAGAATGCCAGTGGCATACCTTCCACCATCACAGCAGCACACAAGCCACCACAGTATGACAGACTGACAGATGCATGGGGATTCCAGGAAAACTGAAAGTCATCAGGAATGAAATGACTGTATAAAGATTGATATCTTAGGCATTAGTGTGCTTAAATGGACTGATGTTGGCTGCTTTGAATCAGACAGTTATATGGTCTGCTATGCTAGGAATAACAAATTGAAGTGGGATGGTATATTCACCATGAAAAAGAAGATTTCAAGATTAATCCTGAAGTACAGTGCTGTCTGTGATAGGATAGTAATCTATGTGCCTGCAAGGAAAACTGTCAGAGGAGGTTTGCCTTTTGCTGTGATGCTGGAGGTTATGCCACTGGTATTGAGGTACCAGCAGGATCACCTATGGAAGACAGGTTTCAGCTGAGCTTCCAGACTAAGACAGACTAGGAAGAAGGACCTGTCAGTCTAATTCTGAAAAGAACTAACCAGGGAAAACCTTATGAATTGCAAATTTATCCACCAGCCATTAAGGTGTAAGATGAGGAAATTGAAGATTTTTATTAGTTTCTGCATTTTGAATTCATCAAACATGCAATACAGATACATTGGTAATTGTTGGTGATGGGAAGGCAAAAATTGGAAACAAAGGACTCATAGTTGGATAGTATGGCCTTGGTGCTAGAAATTACACCAGATATTGCATGATGGAATTTTGCAAGTCCAGGACTTCTTCCATGAAGACATCTTTTTTCACCATATGTAAATAGCCACTGTACAGATGGACCTCACTAGACAGTATACACAGGAATGAAACTGATTACATCTGTGAAAAGAAACAATGCAGAAGCTCAGCATCATGAGTTAGAATAAGGCCAGAGGACAACTGCTGAAGATACCATCAGTTGCTCACATTCAAGTTCAAGCTGAAGCTTAGAATGAGTCTATGAGAGTCAAAATACAACTTTCAGTATGTTCTATCTGAATTTAGAGACCATCCTAAAAATAGATTTGACACACCGAATACTAATGGCCAAAGACCTGATGATTTGTCAAATGTCATCAAGGACGTCATAGATGAAGAAAAGAAGAGATCATTAAAAAGACAGGAGAGACCAAAATGGGTGTCAGAAGAGACTCTTAAGTTTGTTCTTGAGTGTTGAGTAGCTAAAGTGAAAGGAAGAAATGATGAAGTAAAAAAGCTGGACAGACAATTTCGAAGTGTAGCTTGGGATGATAGAGTGAAATGCTATAAGGAAATGTGCAAAGACTTTAGAAAACCAAAAAGTTAGAAAACCAAAAGGGAAGAACTACTTGGCATTTCTCAAGCTGTGAAAGAACTGGAGAAAAAATTCAAGCCTCCTATTGTAATATTAAAGAATTCTGTGAGAAAATATTGAATAACACAAGAAGGCCTCCAGAGAAGATGGGAGTAAGACACAGAGGCACTGTACCAACAAGAACTGGTGGAGATTGAGCCATTTCAGTAGGTAGCATATGATGAAGACCCAGTGGTACTGAAGGGAGACATCTAAGCCGCTCTAAAGACATCCGCCAAAAACAGGAATTAATAGAGTACCAAGTGAGATGTTTTGGCAAATGGAGGCACTGCTGGAGGTGCTAACTTGTCTGTGCCAAGAAATTTGGAAGGCAGCTTCCTGCTTAACCAACTGGAAGAGATCATGTTTGTACCTATTTCAAGGTAAGGCGATCCAACAGAATGCAGAAATTATCGAACAATATTGTTAATTGTTACTGGAGATCATTCAAAAGTTGTCACAGCAGTACGTGACAGGGAACTGCCTGAGGTTCAAGCTGAATTCCGAAGAGGACATGGAACAGGGGATGTAATTGCTGAGATCAGGCTAACCTTGACTGAAAGCCCAGAATACATGAAAATGTTTACCTGTATTTTATTGACTATGCAGAGGCATTTGACTGTGTGGATCATAACAAATTATGGATAACATTGCATAGAATGGAAATTCCAGAACACTTATTTGTGCTCATGAGGAAATTACATAGACCAAAGGGCAGTCGTTCAGACAGAGCAAGAGGATACTGTGTGGTTTCATGTCAGGGAAGGTGTGCATTAGGGTTGTATCCTTGTTCAATGTGTATGCTAAGCAAATAGTCCAAGAATCTGGACTGTATGAAGAAGAATGACTTTCTGTAGTATGGATTTAACCTCAATGTAATGGAAACAAAAATCCTCACAGCTGGACTGACAGTAAGCAACATCGTAATAAACGGAGAAACTGCTGCTATCAAGGATTTTACTCGTATCTACAATAAATGCCCATGGAAGCCACAGTCAAGAAACTAGATGACATGTTGCATTGGCAAATCTGCTGCGAGAGATCCTTTTTAAAGTGTTAACAAAACGAAGCTGTCAGTTTGAGGACTAAGGTGCACCCGAATCAAGCTGTGTTGTTTTCAGTTGCCTCCTATGCATGTGAACTCTGGATGATGAATAAGGAGGATGAAAAAAACAATTGACACCTTTGAATTATGGTATTGGTGAAGAATACTGAGTATAACATGGATTGATGGAAGAATGAACAAATCCGTCTTGGAAGAAGTACAGCTGGAATGCTCATTAGAAGCAGTGATGGCAAGATTTTGTTTCAGATACTTGGTACCCACGGTCACGAAGGATCAAACCCTGGAGTTCGGCATCATGCTTGGTAAAATAGGAGGTCACTGAAAAAGAGGACAACTCTCAGTGAGACAGATTGATATGGTGGCTGCTGCCGTGGACTCAAGCCTAGCAACAACTGAGAAGATGGCACAGTTACTGGGGCAGTATTTCATTGTGTTGTACACCGGGTCACTGAGTCAGAACTGACTCAAAGGCACCTAACAGCAATCACAGCATATTATTGACATAATGATAACAGTTTGCTGTTTTCTTATTCTGTCAGTGTTATCTTCTGTTTTTCTCAGCCAGCACATTAGTTAGTTAATTAAAAAGGAGCTTGGCAAGATTCAGTACTAAGGCCTGGGTAATGATTGGGATTAAGCAGAAAAGGGAAATAGTTGTGATGGAATAGAATCAACTTCCATTGGATGGTGGGGTGAGGACCTGAGGGAGAAGACCCAGAGGAAGGCTGAAGACAGAAAGAGATGCCATGTCCTCATGGAACTGGCATGTAGGCACTGGGAGGAAACACAGCTAGCAGTCAGCCACACAGATCTGCAACTCCTGTTGTCATATACTTTTAGAATCTGAAAGGATTTTGGAGATGATTTGGTCAGACCCCTTTGTTCAGATGAAGAAACAGCCCAAAGAGACCAATAGGTCTCGCATAACAATGGCAGAGCTAGTTTCTCATGCCTCACAAGCCAGCACTCTTACTACCTCCCCTGAGATGTAAGTGTAGAGCTCAGAGTGGTAGGGGTATTCTTAAGCCAGTTGGAAAAGAATGCTTTGCTCTTTTTGTTTTGCCTGTTATACTGGAATGTTTTGGAGATACCCCAAACCAAGACAACCCCCCTGCAGCCAAGTCTATTCCGATTCATAGTGACCCTAGGACGGAGTAGAACTGCCCAGAGGTCCCAAGGAGAGCCGGATGGATTCAAACTATTGAACTTCTGGTTAGCAGATGTTAGTGTTATGGAGATACTGAGATTAATTTATCTAATGGAAAAAGACAGGCGTGTCAACATACAGCATGTCAGCGTCTCTCTGCCTCTTGTGAAGTGTGCACTGTGATGATGTCTCCCCATCTGGGTAACCCCACGAGCCAAGTATAATTTTTTTGAGCTTCTTTTTATTTTGTTTGTATGGCTGCTTACAAGCTTTTAAGGCCTAAACAGTGTACTAGGAGATAGAACAGAAGCACTGGGTGATTAGGCTAATTAACTGGGGAGTTCTGTGAAACTGCAACACTAAACCACCAAATCAAGGAACCAAATCACTGGAGGTTTTTGGCTACACATAAGCTGTCTCAGCAGCCACTTTATTTATTTATTTATTTTTTCCATCTTTGTTTTAAATGTATAACACTGTTTTTGCCAATTCAACTTTTTATAGGTATATAATTTATTGACAGCAATTAGAGTGATTGGCTGTTCAGACCTACCCTTATTAAATGTGATTTTATCATCACTATTAATCTGCCCCTCACCCTTGTTACCAACTAAAAAACTTTGGTCTCTATACATTTATGTTTTCCTCTAAGTAAAGTCATATGATATTTGTCCTTTAGTGACGTGTTTCATTTAGCATAGAGTCTTCAAGCTCCATCTATATTGTAGCTTGTATCAAGACATTATTTCTTGTACTAGCAGAGTAGTATTCACTTGTACATAAGTACTGCATTATGTTTGTTCATCTGTCCACTTTGTAGCTGTTGTGAATAGTGCTGTAGTGAACATTAGTACGTGTTACAGATTGCACTGTACACCCCAGAAATGTCTATCAACTTGCTAGGCCATGGTTCCCAGTGTTGTGTGGTGGTTCATTTTGTGATCTGTTGTGATTAGCCTATGCATGGTAAATGCTAACTTCCATGATGTAGGTTAGGCAAGGTTAGAGGCAGTTATGTTAATACCTCAGAACTCAATCTCCAGGATTAGTTTATGTTATGAACCAGTCTCTTTTGAGAAGTACAAGAATAGAGCAGAGAGGACAGGGTACTTCATGCCACCAAGAAAGAAGTGGGAGGAGCAGAGTATGTCCTTTCGATTTGGGGTCCCTGAGCTAAGAAGCTCCTAGACCAGGGTAAGATTGATGACAAGGACCTGGGCCCCAGAACTGAGAGTGAGAAGGCCTTCCCCAGGAATTGACATCCTGAATTATGACTTCTGGCCTCCTAGACTGTGAGAGAATAAACTTCTCTTTTCTTAAAACCATCTACTTGTATTTCTGCTACAGCAGTGCTAGATACCTGAGACAGTGTACAGAGGCTCTGACTATGCTGTCAAGTTTTTTGGGTACGTGTACCTAGGAGTAGAATTGCTAGTCGTATGGTAGTTCTATTTTTTAGTTTTCTGTTCTCCACATGGTTGTACCATTTTGCATTCCTACTGACAATGGGGAAGGATTATACATGGCATTGTGCATTCCACATCCTAACCAGCATTTGCTACTTTCTGTTTTTTAATCTTAGGCATCCTAGTAGGAGTGGTTTATTGAGCTTATTTTCTGTGTTTTGCTTTACACAAATAGGAGATACACCAGTTGTCTGTTTGCAGACTACACAAAGATGATGATGGGGAATCTGCAATAAATTGATGTTGTTATGCCACTGAATTGATTTTTGACTCAGAGCAGCCCTCTGTGACAAAATATGACTACCTCATGCAGTTTTCTAGGCTATAATCTTTATAGGAGCGGATGAACAGGTCTTTGTCCCATAGAGCAGCTGGGTGTGTTTGAAGTACCAAGCTTTTGGCTAGTCGCCGACCACTTAACCATAAAGCTACCAAACCTCCTTCAGTACATTGATAAAATTGTATTATTGATTTAAAATTGACATTATAGTCTATATTTAGCAGACAGATGGCATTTTATAGCTATATTCCTGTCCTTGGTTTTTATGCTATAGGTAATGAAGAAGATAGAGCTCCTTGCTTCTCTCCCAGGAGTGGACAGACTAGTTAGAAAAGCTGGTTGCGTGCACCTATGACTTCACGTTCACCATGACTGAAATAGAGTCCTTGCATCTCAACAGCTCTCACTTCTGCTGTCGCTCTTTCTAGGACATCGTTAAATGGCCCCACCATCCATTTGGTCCTTCCTACTAAAAACTGAAAAGCTAGCAGTCACCTTTGGTGTCCTTCCTCTCCTTCACTCACTATCCAGTGTGGTAGCAAGTCCCTCTAACACATTCCCTGTTCTCCAGCCAAACTGCCGAGGGACTCTTGTTTATTCTGTAAGACTGCTCAAAGCTTCTTTCTTCTGGAAAGTCTTTTTGGTATCTTCTTGGAAAGATCAGGTGCTGTTTCTTTGGTGAAGCTGTACCTAGCAGTAAACTTCTATTTACAAATAATCAGTATAGTTGTGTGAAGCCAGGGAACTTAGGTTATTCCTCTTTGTAAACCATGTACCAGGCTCATTAGATGCTCAGTAAATGTTTTTAAAATAAATATGTTGATTGGGATAATGATTAACTTGTATTTTTAATGAAACACACAGTAAAATCAGACTGTAAAAGTAGACAGAGGCAGATCATTAAGGGCCTGAATACTGTGAAAAGAGAATGTGTAACTGGTCACATGGGTCCACACAGCCACCTCTGTAACCAGGTAGCCATGTGACCAAGTTAGGCCAGTGTAAACACATGGTAGGTGTGCCTTCTAAAAGGGATCTTAATGGAAGCATGCCTTTCCCTTTTTTTTCTTTTTGTTGGCTGAAATACAGGCTAAGTGAAAATAGCATTGGTGAGGACAGAAATGATACTGGAGTGGGCTCAAGGGTAAATGGGAGAGTAGGAGATGGCTTCTTAAAAAATACTTAACCTTGAAAAAAACAAAACAAGAAAAAAAACCAAACCTATTGCCGTCTGTGGCAAAGGACCTTTTTAAAGTATTCAAAAGTAAGGATGTCACCTTGAAGACTGAAATGAGCCTGACCCAAGCCGTGGTATTTTCAGTTGCATCATATGCATGTAAAAGCCGGACAGTGAACAAAGTAGACAGAAGAAGAGTTGATGTCTTTGAATTGTGGTGTTGGAGAAGAATGTGCAGTGTACCATGGACAGCCAAAAGAACAAACATCTGTTCTGGAAGAAGTACAACCAGAGTGCTCCTTGTAAGCAAAGAGAGCAAGACTGTCTTACATACTTTGGACATGTTGTTAGGAAGGGTCAGTCCCTGGAGAAGGACATCATGCTTGGTAGAGTGGTGGGTCAGTGAAGAAGAAGAAGACTTGTGAGATGAATTGACACAGTGGCTGCAACAATGGGCTTAAGCATAAAAGTGATTGTGGACATGGCACAAGACTAGGTATTGTTTGGTTGTGTTGTTCACAGGGTCACTGTGAGTCGGAGCCAATTTGATGGCACCTAATAACAACAAAAACAACATTGCCGTCGAGTTGATTCTGACTCATAATGACTGTATATGACAGCGTAGAACTGTTCCATAATGTCACCAAGAAATGGCTATTGGATTCCAACTGCTGACCTATCCATTTGGCAGCCGTACACTTAACTATTACATCACCAGGACTCCTTTGAAAAGGGTAGAGAATTGGGAGAAGTGGTCTCGTTGGAAGAGAATAGAATGAGGTGAAAGTTTTCCCAAGATACTGGAATGTGTTTGTAAATTGATGAGAATAATCCTACTTGAGAAGGAAAGAGAAAAGAGACAAGGACTTGAGAAGCTGAGAAGTGAGGAGATCTAGAGCCAGTGGTCAGAGATTGGATGCTTAGAAGGAAGGAGGACACCTCCCCTGTGGTAAAAGGAGTGAAGAAGTTGGGATAGATGTGTGGGCCGGTTTATAATTTGGGACGTAGGCGTAAGGGAGCACCTATCTCATCTTCTCCTGAAATCATCAGTAATGACCTTGTTATTTTAGCTGAAGCATCGTAAGATTTATCCCCCAGACCTTGTCATTCTGTCATGTTTCTGTAATGTTTCTATATGCTTTGAGAAGAGTCTTTCTCAAACTATGGACAGACTGTGTGGCCGCCTTAAAGTCCTTCAGAGCCTGTACTTCCCCATGGATTGCTTCGCAGTCTGAGCCCAGATTCCTTTGTCATCCCTTTGTCCCCAGTTATATGTATGTGTTGTGTTGTTGTTAGGTGCCGTTGAATCGGTTCTGACTCATTAGCAACCCTATGCACAACAGAATGAAACTCTGCCCAGTCTTGTGCCATGTCCACAACTGTGTTTATGCTTAAGCCCATCGTTGTGACCACTGTGTTAATCCATCTCATTAAGGGTCTTTTTTTTCTGCTGACCCTCCACTCTCCCAAGCATGATGTTCTTCTCCAGGTACTGAGCCTTCCTGCCAACATGTCTAAAGTATGTAAGATGCAGTCTTGCCATCTTCTTCCAAGGAGCACTCTGGTTGTACTTCTTACCCGATCGATCTGTTTGTTAGTCCATGGTACATTCAGTATTCTTCAGCACCACAATTCAAAGGCATCAATTCCCCTGTCTTCTTTGTTGATTGTCCAGCTTTCACATGCATATGATGCAGTTGAAAATACCATGGCTTGGGTCAGTCTCACTTTCCTGTTCGAGGTGGTATTTTTACTTTTCAGTACTTTAAAGAGGTCCTTTAGAGCAGGTTTTCACAGTGCAATGTGTGTTGTGATTTCTTGACTGCTACTTCCATGCTTCTCAGATTATTTGCTCAGCATATAGATTGAAAAAGTATGGTGAAGGATACAACCCTGATGCACACCTTTCCTAACTTTAAACCATGCAGTGTCACTGTGTTCTGTTCACACAACTGCCTCTTGATCCATGTACAGAGTCTTTAATATCACAATTAAATGTTCTGAAATTCTCATTTCATGCAGTGTTAGTTGTAATTTGTTATGATCCATACAATCTATGAAATACAGGTAAACATCTTTCTGATATTCTCTGCTTTCAGCCAAGATCTATCTGATGTATCAGCAATGTCGTCTCTGGTTCCACGTCATCTTCTGAATCCAGTTTGAATTTCGGGCAGTTCCTTGTCAGTATATTGTTGCAGTCACTTTTGAATGATCTTGAACAGAATTTTACTTGGATGTGCTCTAGCTGTAACCAACTATGCAGTTGCCCCCAAATAATTTGTATTTGCGGCTTTTTATCCTTTGAACATGTTTTTCCTGTTACATAGCACTGCCCCTTCCTGCCTAACTGGCAAACTCCTGCTCATTCTTCAAGATCTAATTCAAGTATCATACCCTTTTAAGCACCCAGGACAGGTCTCCTTTTAGGCTGCTGGAAGCAGAAATAGTAGCTTATTTATCTGGATCAAGCATAGTGTCTGGGGTATGATAGGCCTGAAGTGAATAAATGGCTTTTGATTGTTTTGCTTGTTCCTTTAGCAGTTCCTAATGAAATAAAATGAAAGTTACATACTCTTGGTTTTGGATGCAAGAAAACATTGTCTCTTTTTCTTCTTTTTTTAATAGGTCGTTCTGGAATGGAGCCGGGATCAATACCATGTTTTGTTTGATTCCTACAGAGACAATATTGCTGGAAAGTCCTTCCAGAATCGGTGAGAAAAAGTAAATTTTGCAGAGTAACTGTTATTTGGATTTACATGATGGCTTATGAAACCACCCCTATTCAAATATTGAAGGGATCTGTCCAAATTGTAGATGAGTTTAACTTATTCACGGCTACTCCCATTGGTTGAACCTCGCCAACTGTTGTCTTGAGATAGTCTTTAAGTTTGACACCAAAAGTGTACCGTGAAGTCTTCTTTAAACCCAACAGTCATTCAGTTTAACAGTAAGTACTGTCTGCTTTTAGCATTGTGCTCTTTTAAGCTCTGTCTATATAGGATCAAATTAACAGCAAAACCCCAAAGATTAGATAGGAAATCTAAGAGGCTGTGAATGTTTGCTAATGGGAGAGGAACAGTTTAACAAAGGAGGGTGAGAGTGGTTGCCCAGATCCGAGAATGTAGTCAGTGACACTGCAAGGTGTTTGTAGAAATTGTGGAGTTGCTGTATGTGTTGCTGTATGTATTCTCAAGAACAACAACAATAAATTATTAAAAAATAAAAACTGCTCGCATTGGAAGAAACATTATAGCTCAGCCCACATTTTAAGATAGTAACCTCAGACTTAAGTCGTTAGCGACCCCCGTGGGAGGCTTGTGGAAGTAGGTTGCGGGGCCCCACCGCCGAAGTCTCCAACGGGCCGGGAGAATCTGCAGTTCAGACAAGTTGTCTGGTGATGCTGAAGCTGCTGGTGTGGTGACTGTACTCAGGAATGACTGCATTGCTGAATTCTTCATGAAACATAGTTACCCTAGTTGCTGTGATTTCTAGTTGAACAACTGCTGAATTTCGTAAGGAAAATACAAAGTTGATTGACTTTTCTCTCAGGCACTTGTTGAGTTGTGCCGTGAGTTGTGTCAGGTGCTGGTGGTGCACAGGTGCGTGAATGTCTGTTCCTGAGGAGCTTCAAACTTTTAGAAAGAAAACTCTGGCTTAGAAAATTCAAATATTGAGGTCAGCGAATTTAGTCAAATACTTTTATTTACTTTCTGAAAGATTTCTTTTCCTTTTTTACTTCTGTGTTAAATATTTCACCTTCATATTTTAGATCACATTCAAATGTAGCTTGATTTTTATGTAGTGCTACTCGAAATTGCCTAATTTTTATGACAAATTGTTTACACTAAATCACATTTTTAAAATACTGTATTGCATATTAGAAGTTTTCACTCTTGATATTTTTTTGCAGATCTTTCTAATTTTTTTTTTTTTTTCCTGAATGAAAACCAATCCTCTTCTGTAATCTGAATTTACCAGGCACTCCTTGGAATCTCTGTGGGGTGTTTTTACTATCCTATCGGGTCACTACAAGTTTGAATCAGCTTGATGGCAATGGATTTGATTTTTGTTTTTTTGATGCCAGTTGCAGGTAAATATGTTAGCTGTCTACTGCTACTGATTATGAGACACTAGGTTAGTTTGTACAATGTAAATGTTAGATTAAATGTAAAACCTTTTCCAACTCTTTAGTTCTGAGGTATAAGTATATAAGTTTTCCTATCAACTTGATAAAATATAAAAGTAAGGGAATATTGAATGACTTTAATATTCACTTAAACTAAATAGTGATTAAGATAAAAGTGGTCTCAGCGTCACCACTGATTTGGATCTGAGTCATGGATGACTTAGTTTTTACCACTGAGATAAAGGCTTCCTTCTCATCTGTGAACCAAGATAGTAGTCTTAGTGGTTAGAAGGAGAGACTCAGACTCAGTGTGACCATGGCTAATAGCAGAAGACAGATGACTCATTGACCTAGAGCAGATCTCATGATCTCCTTAGGGTTGTTAATTTATACCAGAGAATTAAATTGGCCATGAAGTACAACCTTGCTAGTTAGAAGAGCCAGTACATAAAAGAGTGTGTACAGTGTTTCCCCTCAGTTGAACATGAATAGATGTCTCTTGAGTCTATTAAAATACCTTTAATAGTAGATAATTACTTTTATAGGAAAGTTTCAGAATGTGTAATTTTTTTATTCTTTTCCTTTTTTAAAAACCTTTTTTTGAAGAGCAATTTTTAAAATTAAGTTTTACTTTGAGCATAGACCACTGGATAAGCAGGGAGGGAGATTGTCACCAGAAAGGCCTCAGAGTTTGTGCTACCTGCCACTAAAGCCAATCTCTTAGGCAGGAGCTTTGGGGTGAGATAATCAACACTCTGTGCTGCTGACAACACTCGGGACAGGCAGCATTTTTGTCCTCAAAGCCTGTCTCAAGTTGTCAGGCAAGCTCATGGTTTTTAAAGGGAGAGGCTTCACCTAGGTCAGGTGCAGGTGTCAGGGGGAAACAATGTAGACAGTTGAGGGTGGGCATCGGTCCGGGAGCAAGTGAGGAAAAATACGTATCAGAACTGAAGTCCAAGATGCTCTCGGCTGTCACCTGAGCAGGGGGTCCTCGAGCTGGCACCTCCACTTCTTCGATGCTGCTAAAAGGCTGCAAAGGCTGTAAAGGCTTTAATGGCAGTGGCTCCTGGAGGTTAATGTGTGGTTTCCTGCCTGAGCCAGGTACTGTTAAGAAGCCAGGAATTTTAAGAAAAGCAGGTAAAGCATTAGTCCTGACTGTCTACTTCAGTCTCCCCTTTGAAAATGGGGCCTGCCTCTGGTTTTAAGGTGATCTTGGATAACTCACATGTGGGTAACGTGAGACAGGTTTTTTTTGTTTTTAAGTGGGAAAACTGGTGTCTGTGCTGAGGGTATGAATCTGTAGTTGGTTAACAAGTATTTATCGAACCCCAGCCACGTACCAGGCACTGTTCTAGGCTATAGCGATATAATTGCGAACAAAATGAACACAGAACTGACATTTTAGTAGGGAAAATTTTTAATTTTTTTTTTTAATTAAGAAATGAAATGTGAACACATACATCAGCAGTTCTCAGTAAAATTCCCAAGCCAGCGGCATTACTGTTTACCTAGAATATTGTTAGAGATGCAGATTCCGGTACCCTGCTTGAGACTTACTGAATCAGAAACCCGGGGAATGGAGCCCAGCAGTCTGTTTTCACAAGCCTTCCAGGTAATTCTGATGCCTGCCAAAATTTGAAAACCATTGCTACAGATGAATGCAGAAGAAGCTAACCGGGGAAGTTTTTCCTTAGTGCTATGTAGGGAGAGTGAGGCTGGAGTTACAGGAAAGAGAAAATAATGAATGAATCAATGCACAAAATGAGGCCATTCCTGATCAGAGATACTCCGTCTAGTTGGAGACAACATGCATAAAAAATAAGACGGCGTCTCATGCCACAACTCCTTTAGGGTTTCAGGGTACTGTAGAAGATGTAAGTCAGAGTCCTTTCATGGCAGCAGGTTTGGTTTGGTTTATGGAAACTGCACGTTAAAGCAGTAAATTCTTTGTGGATGTGTATGGGAGGAGGGAGGTTTAGGGAAGAAGGATGTGGGTAAAAGAAGCAAGAAAGAAAAGATACCCTAGGCAGAGGGAAAAGGCACAGAAGCTTGCAAGTTTTTATCCTGTTTGGGTAAGAGTACACAATGTGAGTGTCTGGAGCACCATGTGCAGATTGTGGAAAACTTGAGACTTTATTCTGCAGGAAGTGGTAAACTTTGACAAGACAGTTGTTAGATATTGAGGTAATCACATGTGCCTAATCATAGGTGAGTTCTCATTTGCCACCAGAGGTCCTTGTTACCATCTTAGTGTTCATCTTTTATTGTGCGCTTCCTTTGCTTCCTTTACCTCTACCACACTAGCCTCTGATGCCTTGAACATGCTGGGTATGCCTTCCTCAGGGCCTTTGCACAGACTTGCTTTTCTGGAACATTCTTTCTTGTGCTACCCACATGGCTTACCTCCTCACCTCCCTAAGTTCTTTGCTGAAATGCTGCCTTCTCAGTGAGGCCATATATAATCTCTCTATTTAAAACGGACTCCAACGTAAACATACTTTATGCTCTATTTCCTCCGTATCACTTAATGTCATCTGCATTTTTACGTATGTATTGCTGTTTATTTCAGAGCCCTGGTGGCTCAGCCGCTAACCAAAGGTCAGTGGTTTGAATTCACCAGCAGCTCCTTGGAAACTCTATGGGCAGTTCTGCTGTGTTCTCTAGGCTTGCTGTGAGTCAGAATTGAATGGACAACAGTGGGGTGTTTTTGTTTTTGTTTTTGTTTGGTTTTAAGAGAGTAATCTGCTCAAGATTCAGAAGACCTCAGGGCAAGGGCTTAGGTGCGTCACATCTATGACATAGGCTTCAGAATCTGGATTCCAAGAAAATACAAACTATTACTCAAATGTGAGCTCTTCAGGGCGCAGATTTGAGTCTGTTTTATTTATTGCTGAATTTCCGGTATGTAAAATAGTGTCTGGCACACGCAGAGTATTCAGTAAATATTTGTTCAGTGAAATGAATAAGCATTCCTTTTATACCATTGTCTTACTTAGTTCTTTTCAGCTTTTTATTATTTATTTTTTTCCCTCCATAATCTGAAAGATTGATTTACTAGACTACATTTATTTTTAACAAAATGAACTGTGCACTGAGCAAAGTGAATCCAGCCAAAAGCAAAGATGATGAGTCTGTGGAAATCTTTATCCGTGGGGCTCTTAGCCACTGAGTCACCAGGGCTGCTGCTCTGTGTTACTACTAGTCTCCATCGGGTCGAGTCTGAGTCACAGTGACCCTGTGTACGACAGAAGGAAACCCTGCCTGGTCCTCTGCCCACAGTTGCTGTGATAGAGCTCATTGTTGGCAGCCACTGTGCCACTCCAGATCCTACCATGTTCAAAGTATGACCCCGTTAGCTAGGATTCTGAGGAAGAGAGAATGCTTTCCTAAGCCAAACCCACTGCCATCGAGTGACCCCATAGGACAGAGTAGAACTGCCCCATACAGTTTCCAAGGCTGTAATCCTTAATAGGATTAATAGAAGCAGACAGCTCCTGCAGAGCAGCTGGTGGGTTCAAACCACTGACCTTTTGGATAGCAGCTGAATATGGAATCACTCTGCCACCAGGGCTCCTTGAAGAATGGTTTAGGCAGGGTTAACACCTGAACAGAAACACTAAGGTGAGGTTTAAATGAGAAACTCAAGAACTGTAAGCCTGTCTGGCTCAGTGGTTTGTGAAGAAGGTAATAAGGAAAACATCAAGTGGCTTCAGGAAGGTCTTCAGAGCTAGTAGATCGCAGATTCATTCAGTTACTGTCTGTATGTGCTAGGCACTATTCAGAGTACTTGGACAATTTAGGAAACCAAATAGATGATGATTTTCCTGCCCTCTTGAATCTTACCTTCAAGGAGAAAGACACAGATAAATAGCAGTGTTGGTGACAAGTTAATTAATATGTTAGAAGAGTGTTAAGTGTTAATGAAAGAAAAGAACAAACAGATCAGAGTGAGGATTGGAAGGCAATTTCTTTCCGATGTTTGGCTGCATTTATATCCCAGCTCCTCCTTTTACTAGACTGTGAAACCTTAACCATAGGTTATCTAAGCGTGCTTCCAGGACCACCCTCCCCCATCAAATTTTAAAGTGGAGCTGTATCAGCTTCTTTAGGAGGTCGTTGTGAGGATCAAGTGTGCAAATGACAGAGTATCGAGTGTATGTAATATGCTCAGAGAGAAGGCTACAGGTATTAGCCCTTTGGCTCTCATTTGAAAACATGTCATTCTTTGATATACACCGTTTACCTTTACGTTGATTTTTAAAAGTGACCTTGAAGTCTAAACCTAGTGTGATGCTCTTTTTCCCAAATATGTTGGAAGCAGTGCACTTAAGCTGGAAAACTTGTGGCTTTGTCCTAGGCTCTGTCTGCCCATGCCAATCGACGTGGTTTATACCTGGGTCAATGGCACCGATCTGGAACTGCTCAAGGAACTAAAGCAAGTCAGAGAACAGATGGAAGAGGAACAGAAAGCAATGAGGTAAAAACCAAACATTAAAAAATAAAATGCAGAGAGTACTACTGTACACGTAACAAAGCGTTTGAGGAGGATCAGGCTATATCCGCGATGCTACCCAAACAAAAATATTTCTCTCAAATTCATGCCATCACCAGCTTCTGACAGTCACCTGTCTGACCCTTGTTTCTTGGTGCCTAAGGAGGACTCCGAAACCCTGGTGGCATAGTGGTTAAGTGCTGTGACTCTTCACCGAAAGCTTGGCATTTCAACACCACCGGGGGCTCCTTGGAAACTCTGGAAGACGGTTCTACTCTGTCTTAAAGAATCACTGTTATTTGATGGCAGTGGGTGTGGTTTTTGTAGGGGAGGAGGACTTGGCCTCTTCTGTGTGGTCCTGGCCTGCTTTGGTTAGATGTAAATGTCGGGCTGTAGTGAAGACATAGTTTCCATTACTCCATGTGGAAAAGTGTATTCTTTTTCTCCCTCTTAGTATTAAGTAGTATACGACAGAATTTTTTTTTTTTTAATATGCCTTTTTGTTCATTTACTTTATCTGGGTAAGGTGGGATGGGCTGCCACAAGCCCTCAGATCTAGGTCCTCGGCCGATGTAGCTTCCTCTTCGATTCCTCAGGAGTATTTGCTGAGAACTTGCCATTTACCCTCTTCAGAATGTTATAAGTGTGCCCCCTTGAGGTCACTGGCTGCGTCATACTACAACAGATGGTCTTTCTTTTTAGAGGATCTAAAACCTTCTGAATGCTCAAAAATGATTTGGACAGGATGGTACTGTGTTTTTCCAGTAAATTGTAAACACTTCTCCTAAGTAAACTGTCTTGGTTGGTATTTAATTGATGGTTGGTACTGTTTGATTGAACCATGTAATTTATTATGCATTTAAAAGTTATAAGCATTGTAGTTTCAGCAGAATAACTAGTAAGACCCAAGACTTACTCACGTAGAGGGCTTGCACTAGCCTGAACATGTGTAATAATGTGTATTTGCTTTTCGTTAGAGAAATCCTGGGGAAGAATACAACGGAACCTACTAAAAAGAGGTATGCATTTTGATTTTCTTATCAGGAGTAAAAGGGAAAAGTTGAAGTGAAATTTATAGATTATCTTTTATTTTTGTTGGGGACCCAGTATTTTACTTGTAATCTGTTGCTTGTGTTTAATCATTCTTCTGGTTTCTGGTCCCCAAATTAAATGCAACTATTACAAGGGAAATTTTGCAGTGTGGAAGGCATGCCTCATTGGGAACTATGGTTTTTCAAGTTCTGGCTATTCAGCACTTTATCATTTGTGGGGAGGTTTGGGTACCAAGGATTTTTTTCTCTCTAAAACCTATTGTTGTGTTGATTCCAACTCACGGTGACTCTGTAGGACTGCCCCATAGGTTTTCCAAAGAGTGAAATGCTGACCTTTGGTTAGCAGCTAAGATCTTAACCACTGTACCATCAGGGCTTTTCTCTGGCAAACAAACTGTTGTTGCTGTAGAGTAAGTTCTGACTCATAATCACCCTATAGGACACAGTCAAACTGCCCAGTAGGGTTTCTAAGGAGTGGCTGGTGGATTCAAACTGCCAACCTTTTAGTTAGCAGCTCAGGGCTTCTTCTTCTCTATGTCATTGTTAGATGCCATTAAGTTGGTCCCAACTCATGGCGACCCCTGTGTACAGTCCAGCAGAACACTACCCAGTTCCCCGTCATTGTCACAATTGTTGTTACACTTGAGCCCATTGTTGCAGTCCCTGGGTCAGTCCATCTTGTTGAGGGTGGTCCTCCTTTTCACAGACCCTCTAGATTCATACTTCATACATTCTACATTCCAGGCACTAATGGTGCCTGGAACTGCAAAATCGCTTTCACTGTGTGGGTAAGTAGGGGGTGATTGGTCCCAGGAAAGGGAACAATCTATGCAAAGGCCCTGCAGCAGGCATTTACCTAGCGTATACCAATTGGGAATGACACCAGCAGTGTTTGAGAGGAATTAGTTTTTACTAATCCAACAATAGCAAGTTTTTAAGAGTGCTGATTTGGTAAATAAAAGATAATACCTCATTTTTTAAATTTGCATTGCTTAGCAAGATTGAACAATTTTATAAATTCTAACTCTTTGTAGTTTCCATTTTGTGAATTAACTAGTCATGTCCTTTCTCCCTTTATTGGACTCTCTATTTCTTACATTTAGATGAAAATACCTTGTGTGGGCTTACGTTGAAATATTGCCATATTTGCTTCATATTTGCCTTGGTTTCAGTGTAGTTTCATATCCAATGCATTTAATTGTATTGTAATTGAAATGAATACGTTATATGTGGTAAAACAGCGCTCTGTTGATGAGAATTTCTGTACTTTCTAATCTACCTGATCATGAGGTTCACAAGAATTTTGAATAAACTTGTAAAGAATGATAACGAGGTGTTTAATTCCTTGTGCACATTAGTGTGAGCGAGTTTTGATGGCAACTGTGTTTTATTAACAGAGGTGATTGAAAGCTCTGCCTCTAGTGTTAGCCTTAATAATTTTAAAGTGTGCTTCCTATCTGACTTAAAATTTGATATTCTTAGGATGCAGATCCATCTCGAGAATTTAGTGGCAGCAAGCTTTTCTCTCTGCTCTGACATGTTAAGAGTGTGGCAGCCAGCACATTAGCTGTTTTTCTTTCCAGTGAGAAGCAGTTAGAGTGCCTGCTGACCCACTGCATCAAGGTGCCGATGCTCATCCTGGACCCAGCCCTGCCAGCCAACGTCACACTGAAGGACCTGCCATCTGTCCAGCCCTCTTTCCATTCTGCCAGTGACATATTCAATGTTGCCAAACCAAAAAACCCTTCCACTAATGTCTCAGTTGTGGTTTTCGACAGCTCTAAGGATGGTAAGCTCTTTTTGTTGGTATCTCTGAAGTCATCTTACCATCGAATGTTTGAATGACAAAGTTCTGAATGATAGGGAAATGATTCAGTTTTAGAGAAATGCTGCTGAGGTTGAGAAACTGAAAACATACAGGGAAGCAGAAGCACTCTGTTTTAGCCCTATCCTCAGAAAGACAATGCGTGTGTGTGTTGTGTTCTATGTGATACACATAGCTTTCTGTGCTGTGGCAAGGATCTTCAATCTGACACTCAACCCACAGAATCACTCGGAGCCCAAAGAATGAGGCAGCTGTACAATGTGAATTTTCACATAATGACTTGGTCCTTGGAACCTAATCGTGTGGATGAGTGAGGAGTGGGTGGGTGTGCAGCCACAGCTCACTGCAGACGTCATACCAAGCTCACTGTGAACTAAGACTTCTAAGTCTTTTTTTTTTTAATTTATATGTGCTAATGCTCAAATGGAAACCCTGGTGGCATAGTGGATTAAGTGCTGTTTCTGCTGACTGAAAGGTTGGCAGTTCAGATCTGCCAGGCACTCCTTGGAAACTCTGGGACAGTTCTACTCTGACTCCTAGGGTCACTATGAGTTGGAGTCAACTCCACAGCAGTGGGTTTTTTTTGTTGTTGTTTAAGGCTCAAATGCTGCTTTTAATTTATGCTTGCATAGTTTGTTTTTGGTGTTAAGTTAAAACATCTTCCCTTACTAGACTTGACTCATTGCTCCAGAGTCAGAAATTTGGGGGATATTTCATTAGTTATTCTGAGTGATAGCTTTTCTGTTACCTTTGTATGAACTCACAGATTTCACAAGGACGTCTTCTGTATCTCAGAAATCCTTGATAACCAAAAAAACCCAAACCAAACCAAACCTGTTCTCACTGAGGCAATTCTGATGCATAGCCACCCTGTAGGACAGAGTAGGAATGTCCTATAGGGTTCCCAACAAGTGATTGATGGATTCAAACTACTGAGCCTTTCGGCTGACAGCTAAACTGTTAGCTACCTTGCTGAGACTGGTGTGCATGTGCATGTGTGGGTGTGTGTGTGTCTGTCCTTTCTGTTGAATTTCTCATCTGCTGGGCTGTCAAGAGTTGCTTTTGAGTCAGCTCCAACTCATAGCAACCCTGTGCCTAAAAGGAGGAGACACTGCCGGTCTTCATGGTAGTTGCTAGGTTTAAGTCCATTATTTGGGCCACCGTGTCACTCCATCTCACTGAGGCCCTCCCTCACCTTTTATTACCAACCATGGTGTCTTTTCCCAGCCATGGGTCTTTCCTGATCATAGATCCAGAGTAGCTGAAGTCTTCCCATCCTCGCATCTGAGGAGCATTCTGGTTGTATTTCTTCTAAGACTTCCTTGTTTGCTGTTCTCACAATGTGTGGTATAGTCAGTATTCTTCACTAGCACCACAATTCAAATGCCTCACTTTTCCTCTGTCCTCTTTTTTACTGTCCAGCTTTCACATATGGAGCAATTAAAAAAACTGTGACCTGGATCAGGCACACCTTAGTCCTCAAAATAATATGTATGCTTTTTAGAACATTTAAAGGGATGTATAGAGCCAGAAACCACCATATCAAAAGAGAGACAGAAGAATGGAGGGGGGGGCAGGAATTGGTTAAATGAGTATGGGGAAAAATGGGGAAATACAGGGTGGAAAGGAGGAGTGTGCTGTCACAGGGTGGGGAGAGCAGCTAGAGCTGCGTAGAGGTGTGAGAGTGGGGTTTTATATGGCAGATTGACTTGGATTGTAAACTTTGACTTAAAGCACAATAAAACATTTTTTTAAAAAAGGGAGAGAGACAAAGAGAAAGGTGTGTCTGGTAAATTTATTTGCAGTGAACTCATATTCTCGGCACGCTCAGTGTTCCTTTTAAAGATAAACAATAAATTGCGATGGCTTTTTATTGTCTGGTGCTCACCAAGTGTACTTTTATGATACATGTGAGACTCTTGCCCAGAATTAATAGCCATCTTGCCAGCCTATAATTTTCAGAATCTACTTTCTTTGCCCATTTTGAAGAACTGCAGACTTTAGACCTCTCTCCTGTTTCCTGTGACCCCTGAATGTCAGCAACAAGTTTGGTGCTATCAGTTGTCCTGAACACTTCAGAATGCTTGCCCAGTTGTGTGCCAGCTCTTACTTAGTCTGCTCTTTTGGAAATGCTGGTGGCATAATTAAAGGGTTAACAGTTCAGACCCATCAGGGACTCCTCTGTGGGACAGTTCTACCTCTGTCCTATAGGGTCACCATGAATCAGAATCAACTCAACAGCAACAGGTTATGTTTTTTTAATGTATTATACTGCTTTAATACCTTTTAAAATGCTTTAATTCAGTGTCTTGCCAGACAGTGTAATTAAGTACTCATTAAAAACGTGTTTGTTTACTGTGTTCTTTAATTTTGTATTTTGTATTTGCATTTTATAGCTGAAGATGCCCATGCTGGAATGTTTAAAGGAAACAGCAAACAGATGGTTTGGAGGGGCTATTTGGTATGCTATTTTAAATTTAATTGTAGTTTTGCAGTTTACTAGACTGAAAGTATAGGTAGTAACCAATATAATAACTGTATTATAATAATGTTTTATATATTGATAACTAATGTGTAGTTTTAAAATTGTTTACTTTTTCTCTAAGACTCACTTTACTAGTCTTAGTGAGTGTTGATTTCAGTAATCTTGTGAAGATGGTGCCATGCCATCTACCTAGCTGTGTGTTTTCACCAGCTGCCTGATGTAGACAGTGAGTTGTGGTCACTTCCCCCCTCTTATTTCAGACAGCAGATAAAGAAGTCCCTGGGCTAGTGCTAATGCAAGAGCTGGCTTTCCTGAGTGGATTTCCACCAACATTCAAGGAAACAAATCAGCTGAAAACAAAATTGCCGGAAAATCTTTCTTCTAAAATAAAACTGGTAAGGGCGTAGTGAGTAAGGCTACCAGTGCAGCCTGTCTCATTTAATGTGTGACCCCTCATTTCATTCCAGGTAGAGCCAACAGTTGTAAGAAGCACTGAGAATATTTTCCCTGTGTTGTCCTAAAGGCAATTCTTCATTTGTAGGAGTTCTTCATTTGGGGCAGAATTCTAAGAGTCTTATTTGGTGTACTGGTTTCTCAGACAGAAGCAGGACTCATTTCTTTAACATATGAGCTCCTCTGTATTCCCTGCTGGCGTTACCACTCATAGCCACCTTGTGGGACAGTGAGAACTGACCCAGTGTTTCCAAGGAGCAGCTGGTGGATTCGAACTACGGACTCCTGTGGGTAGCAGCCGTGTTCTTAACCACTGTGCCACCAGGGCTCCTTCTGTGTATTAGGTAGTGTTGTTATAGCTGCTGGGCTATGCCAGTGGACATAGAACTTACAGTGTAAGACCATGAAGGCATGACAGGACAAGGAGATGGAAGCAAGTCACATGTGTAGTAAGTATACACATACCCCAACATGTACATTTGTAAAATGCTTTCACTCAAAGGGAGGACGTTTAGAGGTAACTTCAGATATTTGGAAAGTTTGAATATATAAAACTCCTTATTTGTTGATAACTAATTGAGGTGTTGGTATATTTAGAGTTTATGCTTATTCGCTCTCTAGGTTTGACCATTTGTCAGGGTTGCCGTTAGATTGGAGGCTGGCCCATGACGTGCGTGTTTACTTTACTGTGGCTGTTTTCAGAGCCGTTTGCGTGACTGATTTAGAGCACAGTCCATATGGTATGCTTTCTGCTTGACGTCGTGTCAAGGTGCCTACTCTCCTGTCAGAAGTATTTTGAGTTGTGAAATATGAATGTCTTTTCTCATAGAGCAGAGGACATTAAGTTAGGCGTAAATCAGTGGGGCTCTGGTTTCTTGATTCTTCAAAGAAGTGTTAAGTTCTGCCTCTGAACTTGGCTTAGATGAGACCTGACTAATGTGTTTATTTTAACATGACCCTTCCTTCTCCTGCTGTAAGTCTGTAACAGTGTGAGAGGGTGGAGATAGAGACAGTGGTGGGGGAGAGCAGTGACTAGGGCATTCATATTTAATTTCTGTCTTGACCATGCTTTTTATCCCTACTCTTCTCCCCATGTTTCTTTTAACTTGTTTATTTTCCTCCACAAGTTTTAAGATGTATTGTATTACCATTATAGTTCAGTGGTGATGTGAGTGATATCTGTGTTTTTTTTTTCCTTTTTCTTCATATTTTACTTTGTATCTTTCTTGGTGGTACCTAGGAATTAGTAGTGCTCAGCTAGGTTAGAGTTGAATTTGTTTTTGATCTGCAGTTATTTAAAAATAGCTATCTTACCACTCTCTCCTCTGAGTTATTTTCAGTACTGATTTAGGCAGATAAAATCCTAGATTAGCATTCATTTCAGCCAGTGTATGAATTAGAGTTGACTTGATGACAGCAAGCCTGGTCTTTTGAGGTTTTTTGGCAGGGGGGGTTGGCTTCCTACTTAACAGTTGCAGAATTATAGACATATATGTATCTGTACTTTTGACGGGCAGCTGAGATGACATTCTTGATTATACAGTTCCAACCCTAGTAATTATCTAAAGCGAAGAAGTTTCGTTCTCCAGTCAGGTTTGAATATCTCAGATTTCTTTGCTTGCTTACTGCTTCTGGTGCATTTACTTGGTGGAAGGGTATATGCTGGCAAGCCAGAGCAGGCCATCCCAAAGCAATGATCCTTCAGCCGACGCTCTCTGTGGCATGGTATGGACTATGGAGGTAGAGCTCGATTGAGAAGTTCCTTGAATTGGAGAAGGAGCCCACCAGCAGGCTCCATTCATGCTGATACTCTCTTGTACAATTCATCCAGATCAGTTGGAGACCTGTTCAGAGTCACAGGCTGGTTTTTATGGAGATCAGCACCTCCTTAGAGGGTCAGCTTGATCATTTCTAGCATTCATAACCAGTTGTTTTCATGGTTCCATCACCTGAGGTCAACTTCAGAGATAAAGGCTTCTGAGTTTTGGAGTCTACAGAGAAAAGGAGAAAAAGAATGGAGAAGAAATGTTTTTAGATCAGAGTCCAGTTCTTCAGGTGACTCTTTCCTTAGGCTCTACTTCCTGATTTTATTTTGAGTGTTCTCAGATGAAATTTCCTGTGATTGGGTTCCCAGTTGATTCAGATAGTGAACATTTATTAACTGCTTACTGTGTGCCAGGGGCTGTGCTAGGAATAAGCACGTCAATGTGCACACGTGTGCATGCACGCACATGCACACGCACACACACACACACACTTTTCCCCTGTGTGATCAGCTCCAAATAGGAGTCCGTACAAAAGAGTGTGAGACCATATGGGCCTTAGGCTTTGCAGAGTAGAAAGCACTTTGGCTGGACCTGGCACAGTGTGGCTATTCTCCCAGCAGAGAATGGAATGGAAGAGAGCATACCAGATAGAGAAAGCAGCCTGAGCCACGGGCTGGAGGCTTTAAAGTAAGTGGTGTTCACAAGGAGCCAAGGCCCCCGTTCCTGCAGGCCAGAGCTCAGGCAGGGATTTTGCTGGTGATGAGACTGGGAAGGAACATAGATCAAGGTCTTGTGTGCTGTGTTGAGGAGCCTAGGCTTTATCTTGGAGGCAGGGAGTCTTTAGCAGAAAAACACCAGATCATGTGTTTCCAGGGAACATTGTAGGGAAAGGTGCAGCAGTTACACAAGAAGAGGCTTAAAAACCAGTTCAACCACTGCTGTCATAATCCAGCAAGGCATTCAGATTGCCAGGAGTAACTTGGCAGTGGAATACAAACGATGGGAATGGTTCCAGAAATATCTGAGAGTACCACTTAGCATAGTTCAGCTGGGGGAAATAGAAGGGATAATCAAAGAGTAAGTGGGTGTTTCAGTGAAGATGGAGGTGATGGCATTAACGACACTGACAGCTTCAGTGGGGAGAAGCAGGTGTTTTGGGAAGGAAACCCAGAGCTCAGCTTGACATGTGTTGTATTAGGGGTGCTTTGTGGTATGTGGGAGGGAAGGACCGTTAGACGCTGTAGATCAGGACCTGAGCTGCTAAACCACTCCCTACTCTCAGACTCCTGGGGGAGGCTTTGGGGAGGGCATGGACCCTGTTCTCAGGCTGTCTCTTTTGGACGTTTTGGAGACAGAATGCAGCCATGTGAATTATTGAGATAGCAAAGCGGGATGGTATAAGATTAGACAGATGCTGAGGACAGGAGTACAGCAGAACTGACCTTAAGAGGCAAAAGAGGTTTAGCTGGGATTAGGGAAGTGGGGAAAGTCTCCAAGAGAAGCAAGCTGTCTCTGAACTGGTCCCGGGGAGGCTGAACAGGTAGAAGGTGCTTATGCAAGTGGGACATTGCAGGCTGGTGGGAACAGCACCTTGTCCTTCGTGGACTTTCTGCCACCTAGAACCTGTAGGGTGTGTTCAAGGTAAACGCACACTGGTAATATTTTGCTGATGGCTTTTGTTGCTGGAGCCCTGGTGTCTCGGTGGTTAAGAGCTTCCATTGCTAATCAACTCAGCGGCAATGAGTGAGTTTTCATCTGTCCTCAAGGTGACTTCCCTGAAACCATCTCATATCCCTCCTCTTTTAAAGTGTAGCACCCCTTCTTTTGGTCTTATTTCTAATAAAGTAGACAAAACAGGCAACTCTGGACTGATTTAGGTTTTAGAAAACAACTAGGACATGTTAAGATCCAGTAACCTTGAGTTGTTGAGTCACTAAATGTGAAAAAGCTCAGCCATCGGCAGCCGCATCAGCTCTGGCTCATGGTGACCCCCTGTGTGCTAGAGAAGAACTGCTCTCAAGGGCTTTCAAGGCTGTGTGACATTTTAGAAATGGACTACAAAGCCGTTCTTCTGAGGTGCTGCTGGTTAACTTCAAACCACAGCAGCCTTTCCTCTAGTGGCTGGACTTGTAACCAATTGGCACTACCCTGGGACTCCCGTCAGGTCACCAGGACTGTATCACTGTTTTCAGTTGGTACCAACAGACATGCTTTTTCTTAAGAGATTCTGATGACTCTGAATCAAATGGATCCAAAGTAAACAAATGGATAGATCTTCTGAAGTTTTGTGCACTTTAAAGATGGTGAGAAAGTAGCTTCTTACAGGAAAGCCTTTGCCATCATTTTGGCTTTGTGTGTTATAGAGCAGGTGTTCGTTCACAGTCTCGGCACTGATGACATTGGAGCTGGCTGGTACTTTGCTTCAGGTGACTGTCCTGTACCTTGTAGAATGTTTATCAGTATCCCAGGTCTTTATCCTGTAGATGCCTAGAGCACTCTGCCCTGATAGAGATAATCTAAAGTGTCCTGAGACAACCTAAAATGTCTGGAGACATTGTTAATGTGCTCTGCAGTGCAAAATCACCCCTGATAGAGAAGCACTGTCCTAGAAATAGTATTTGCAAATCTCTGTAGTTTAAATGGAAGCCCTGTGGGCATAGTGAGTTAAGTGCTACGTCTGCTAACCAGTAGGTCAGCAGTACAAATCCACCAGGCGCTGCTTGGAAACTGTGGGGAAGTTCTGCTCTGACCTCTAGGGTTACTATAAGTCAGACCCGACTCCACAGCAGTGAGTTTTTTTTCCATAGTTTAAATGGAAACCTGGTGGCACAGTGAGTTCTTGAGAGCTCCGTCAGCTAACTAGAGAGTTGGCAGTTTGAATCCACCAGGCATTCTTTGGAAAATCTTTGGGGTAATTGCGTAGGGTTCCGCTGAGTCAGAATCAAGTCAATAGAATTGGGTTTAGGTTGTTTTTTTTTTTTTCTTTTTAGTGTGGTTTAAACACCTTGGCACAGACTTTCTTCTTAGCTTTTAAAAACGACCAGTTTGATATCATAATTTTAAATTCAGCTTTGCCCTAAAAGAGTAGTTTTTTTCCCCAAACCTCTCACTTTTAGTTGATTTGAAATCATGCAAGGTTGTATTTTATTAGCTGTTGCATCTTATGACTGGTCAGTATAAATTCTGAGTTTAGGTTTGGAAATGAATGCCCTGTGACTGTGTGTTCTTTTCTTTCAGTGTCTTAATTCATATATTGCTTTCATTTTAACGTGTACAAACAGTATCCAGTAGTTTAGCTGTTAAAAATAAAGTCGTTGGCTCTAATTTCCATTTCTGTCACTGCATGGAAACAACTCTGAATAGGCGTCCAGTGACCCGTTAATTATCAAACTCACTGATTTCTTGTTCCTTAATTGTGATGCCTGTCATTTATCTTCAGTATCTGACAGAATTAACATTTTCTTTGTGAAATTCTTTTTCTCAGTGAGTTTCTGCAGCGCACTTGATTATCACGTGTGTAGTCTTTCCTCTGTGTTCTTCGTTTATTGTGGCTTACCCAGCGCCTGTCTGTGGCCCTTCCTTTGTTCTGCCCCTCTCTTCCTTATCTCAGACTGCCGCATACAGGGGGTCAGGTTCCTCCGGGTAATGCTGCTGTAACAAACATTTCCATGGTCTTCGTGGCCTAAAAATAGCAAAACTTTGTTTCTTAGTCATGCTACATGTCTACTATAGATCAGCAGGGGGTGAGTATAGAAGTACCAAAAACTTAAACGTGCAGAGAAATACCAGAAGTTAGCGTAACAGAAAGTACTCCACATGAGTTAGATGGGATTCACAAGTCAGGCAGCATTAAACAGGAAGGCACTCCAAAGAGCTGTTAATGGATGCAGGTTATACAGGCAGCAGATTTTCACCAAGTGACCTTTGGGCATAGCATGATAGCATTTGTGTGTCAAGAATCATGTGTGCTGATCCTTAACATGGTCAGTTCTTAAGAATTTGGGTATTGGAGTTTGGGCAGGGTAGTCTTCTGAAGGTAAATGTAAATTTGTCTCATCTTAGTTTCTCAGGAAACAGAATCAGAACCTGTGCAAGTTTTAGGGTCAGAAAGTTGTAAAAACAGTCATTATATACATGCATATGTCACAGACCATCTGGAAATGTCATTATTAATGAATTTCACTTTAAGGGACGTTTCCTTTTCCTGACCTCAAGTCAGTGTCTTTTAGCTAGGCCAGACTAGCCTGTGTTAGATTTTTGCGGTATCTGTAGTTTTCCTTTTTGATCATTATCTCAAATCAGATCAACTTTCACCTTAAGCTTTAATTAGTGTTTCTTCTACATAGACTTCTAACCATTAGAAGCACTTGGTCTCATCAGTTCACTGAATGCTTACATATCCTTGAGTCTACTCTCCTGTCCCCCACACATCAGTCTGCTTGTCAGAATTGTGTTAAAAAGTGAAGATGTTGCC
This sequence comes from Heterohyrax brucei, assembly GCA_028571685.1. Lineage (NCBI taxonomy): Eukaryota > Metazoa > Chordata > Mammalia > Hyracoidea > Procaviidae > Heterohyrax > Heterohyrax brucei. Next base: position 170,192,624 of record CM053142.1, on the reverse strand, counting down.
ATGAAGACTAAGATGCACCTGACCCAAGCCATAGTGTTTTCATTTGCCTCACGTGCACGTGAAATCTGGACAGTAAATAAGGAAGACTGAAGAAGAATGGATGCCTTTGAATTATGGTATTGTTAAAGAATATTTAACATAAAGAATAAAAGTACACTATGAACTGCCAAGAGAATGAACAGATCTGTCTTGGAAGAAATGTAGCCAGAATGCTCCTTAGAAGCAAAGATGGCAGGCCTGCATCTCACGTACTATGGACATGTTACCAGGTATGACCAGTCCCTCTAAAAGGACATCATGCTTGCTAAGGTAGAGAGTCAAAGAGAGAAGAAGACCCTCGGTGAGATAGATTGACATAGTGGCTGCTATAATCGGCGCAAGCATACCAATTCTCACACAGATGGTACAGGACCAGGCAGTGTTACATTTTGTTGTATATCGGATTGCTTTGAGTGGGAACTGACTCAATGGCACCTGACAACAACAACTGTACCATAGCCTTACACTCGTGAGTTGGGGCCTGGTATAGACTTCGGCCAAACTATAGAAACAGTGCTAGTTTTGATGAAAAAGGTCATGTCAGAGGCTCAAAGGTGATTCCTTAAGTCCTATCAAGTATTAATATTGACCTGGGAACACTTGATTTATGGCAAAATTGTTGAGCAGACTGACTAAAAGAACAATAGCATGATGATAAGTGACAGTATAAGCATAATAAGATAACTAGGCAGACAGAGATAGGTAGGGATGTCTTCCAGACTCCCCAGCTTGAGAACCACTGTCAGAAAAGCTCGCCTAGACTGGCAGTAGGATCAGACATTTAGCTAATCACATTCTTCGTGTGTGATGTGTACTGGGTAACGTGACTACATTAATCAGTGATACAAGTTCAACACACAGTTTCAGTTATAATTTGAGTTGTTCTTTGGGCTGCAGTGAGGATATATAAAGTCACTCAGTTCTGAAGGACAAACTTCCCTATTTGGGTCTCTTTGGTGTTTAAAGCCAGAATACTATTAGCACTGTCATTCAAGGCCTGTTGAGTTCCTGTGTCCAGAGTTCCAGGGTGTGCTACAACATCTAACCCAGTAGAGGATACGAACTGAAGCAAAACACTGCTAATAGCTTCTGTACGGGTGAACACGGGGAGTTATCGGAGAAGAGTACAAGACAAAGAAGGTGGCTTTCTTTGAGGTTGGAAGACAGGGAAAACAAAAGAAAAAAAAATGACAAACACTTGTTTAGATAAAATTTTGATTCAGTGAGCTTGGGATAGCTCTCTGTGTTAAACATTGTCTGCTTCCACCATCCATGGTGGAGATGAAGGCAGAGTCACTGGCAGCTTCGTGTGTCTAGGGTTCAGTGGAGCTCTCTCGAGTTGGGAAGTATGTAGCTAGAATTTTACTTCTTAAAATTGGACTGCTCGTTGGTTCATAAGGACTTGGTAACGTCCTGTCCAGTAAGACTTCAGAGAGTGATTCAGTTGAAAGTGTTTCCACTGTTTCAGATCTGGTGTCATTGAGGGATGGTTGCAGTGATCTTTATTTTTTGGCAAAAGTTTGTTGTACCTGTGAGATATAAGTTATGAGAATATGTCATTAAACCTTTGCATACAAGAGTTCAGAATATCAGCATTAACTAATTGTGGATCAGTATAAGTGGTGTGACTTAAAGAAAGAGTTGTCTGGTCACAGTTTTGCAAGTTACATTTTCCAAAAGAAGCAGATGTAAGAGGAGGGAAAGCAGAGGCAGTTTCAGTACCTTAGGCCGTGGCAGGTACAGTACTTCAGGTCATTTGGCTAGTTGTGGCTTTATGATGCCATCTCTTTCAACTACGTCAGTTGATTGGGGTGATACAAGATGTGAAGATGTTGGGTAATTGGAAGTATTTGGCAAATTTTTTCATTACTTGGGCAGTGAAAGGAATTCCCCAGTCACTGTGCAGAGTGGTGGGTGAACCGCGAGAAGGAATGATATCCTCACAAAATTTGTTTGCAGTGAAGGTGGCAGTTGCCTTTTGATGGGGTAAGCTTTAGGCATATGTGGGTACACATAAGTAAGGATTAAAACATACTAGTGTGACACAGAATAAAAGAACTGAGTGAAAGTTTTTATTCTTTCATCAGTCCAGTAAGTGGAGGGATTGTCCAGGGGACCCTTCAATGACCTCCTTGCGGTATGTTTATAGCATGAAGTATAAACTTATTTGTTGGTAAGGAGGAATGTTCCCCAAGAGTGCTTCTCTACAATCTGGATCATTTCATTACTGCAGAGTGACTTAGGAAATGTAAAGTATTTAATGACTACAGGAATCATTAAATTTGGGGGCATTGCTGGCTTTTGGTTAGGTATGACACAGATTGCTGACTCCTAGTCTAGACAGTGTCCTTGGGCTTCCTGTTGCTTCCTTTCAGTGTCAGGAACAAGACTCTGGTAAACTTTTACATCTCGAAAAGTGGCAGGTATTATTAAAACCCAACCCAAGCCAAATACATTGCCGTCAAGTCAATTCTGACTCATAGCAACCCTGTAGGACAGAGTAGAACTGCCCCAAGGAGGAGGGTTTCCACACATATAAACAGGAATGATCGTATCGAAACAGGCTGCAGCATTTCCAGCTTTACTGGGTAATGCCTTCTGTTTGTGTTCAGTACTTTGAGGCTGGTATGGGCTTCAACCTTAGTGATGGTGACTTCCTTAGGCAAAGGAAGAGCATCCAGCGAGGAACTAATGTGGGTCCAGTTATTTATTTTATGCTCTAATGAGGTTAAGAATCCTCGTTATATAAGTGTACTTGAAATCTGTATATGTGGTGAGAGGTTCTGAGCAAACTGACATGCACAAATTCAGAAGACCAAACCCATTGCACTTGAGCTGATTGTGACTTATAGCAACTCTGCAGGACAGAGTAGGGCTGCCCCCTAGGGTTTCCAAGGCTCTGCCACATCTTTCTCCCATGGAGGGGCTGTTGGGTTTAAATTGCTGACCTTTCATTTAGTAGGCCAGTGCTTAACTTCTGTCCCACTGGGACTCCTCGTATGGGTTAGGGTTACGAATTCTGCTAGTTGTGCAGAACTAGCCCACAGTAGAGAATGCTGTTCCAGTATTTCAGTATCAGAAGTGAAAGCATACTCAGCCCTGTAATTTTCTGGGGAAGTTTTTAAGTAGGAACCATCGTTGTAGAAAGTGAGATCAGGATTGGTGAGTGAAGGAATCTTCAGGTCAGCCCTGGGAGTCAGCAGTTGTTTAGTCAAGTCTAGACACTTCTTGACATGGTTCACCTCCATCAGCTAGGGAAAGAACAGCATCAGGGTTAAGAAAGTGGCATCTGTGAATGTGCAGATGAGGTGAAGAAAGTCACAGGAGGAAAGTCAGCAGGTAGACAGATGCTGGAGTCAAGCAGAGTTAAGTAGCAGTCTCTCTGGAATGAGGGTTAGGAACGTCCAAATCATTCCCCATCACTGTATCTGCAGTGACCTCTACTAATTTATCAGTGGCAGCTACCGCTTGTAAATAGCAAGAATAGCCTGGACCCATCGGATAGAGTTGGAAGCTATAATAACCATTACGTCTCCCCTGACTTCCATGTTTTTGAGTCAGAGCACGTAGTATGTTTCCGTTTCTTTCATAATTAGATGTGCTCAGGGCCGGATAGGCAGATAGGGCCCTTTTTAGGTACTGGAACTGGTGTTAACTTTCTTTAGTTCAAACAGGAGGTTCAGGGGTTTCAGCTTTCTATAAGTCATAAAAAGGTCGAACATGAGAGAAAAATTGGGGATCTAACTATGGCAGTAACTACACAGGTCTAGAAACCCTAGAATCTGTTCTCCTTTTGGTTTTTAAACTAGCAGGTTCCAGCTGAATACCTTGATTAGTAAGAAAGTGTTGTAGGTATTAAACTTGTGACAAGGCAAATTATAATTTAAGCCAGTTATAAGCCAGCTAAGTTAGCAAATAAACAGAATCCTATTATCAATTTTCTTTAGACTTGGAGCAAATCATTAAGTCATCCACATACTGAATGAGAACTGGTTTACCTCCTGGTGAGATCCCAATCCTCTGGGTCCACTTTGGAGCTTAAGAAAATTCACTAGAGGACTTTGCACCCTTGAGGGCATGACTGACTGAATTGTCTTCATTCCTAAGTGAGGGCAAACAAGTATTGACTTTTCTAGATGGACTGGTGTTCTTTAAAAAAAAAAAAAGCCCTACATAGGTCAGTGACTTACTTGTAAAGTGTAAATTTTAGCCTGGGGGTAAGGAGGAGTACTGGAGATAACGGTAGGTGAGGGTTGGGTAATACTGGAAAGCGGGGAAATTGCCACTTAATTGCACAAAGGTCTTGTACAAATCCCCATCCTGTGCTGTGAGGCTTTTTAACAGAGCCCATGGAAGTGGTGCAAGAACTAGTACAAAGCAGGATAGGTCACTTGTCTGGGAAGCTCGTAAGTATAGGGGTGATGCCTTAAATGGCTCCAAATTTCAGTGGGGTTTAGAGGGATTAATTGAGGCCTTAATCAGTTGGGCAGTCAGTGTTTTCCAGTTATGGTAAGAGTGCCCACTGCCGAGGAGGATTAGTTGATAGTAGGGGATGTTGGGCCTCTAATGGGATTCTTGTCTCTGGCAGATTTAAGGTCTCTAAGTGACAAATTAATTTGGCGTAGGGTTTTCCACAGTTGAAGAACTGTGTCCTTTCTTTGTTAAAGGTTATATAGTGCAGTCTGACTCTTCTCAAGAGATTTATGAGGGCAGTATGACAGAAAAGGAGCAAATGGCAATTGGTTACTGAACCTATAGAAGCTGAAATGGGCAGGGATGGGGTGACATGCTGAGCAGTGTTAGAGAACCCCCCTCTATAGCAATAGTCACTGTACTGTGGGGTGTAAACCAAAACTAAACCCACTGCTGTTGAGCTGATTCCAATAGTGAACTTGTAGGGCAGAGTAGAACTGTTCCATAGAGTTTCCCAGGAGCACTGGGTAGACTTGAACTTCCAACCTCCTGGTTAGCAGACATGGCACTTAACCACTACACCAAGAGGATTTCCACTCTGGGGTATAGGCTGTGATAAAGAAGTGAGGTTAATTGCAGACAAGGTGGTATTATGTGCAAGGTTCATTGTTAACTAATAACATAGCTTCACCTTGGGAATTAAGGGACAACCTAACAACTTCCTTGGAGTCTCATCAGAGGAGGTTACTTGGAGTTTTGTCTCTAACTTACGGTGTTCTCATTTCTAGTACCTGGGCTTTTTTTCAGTAGTGACAAATTCTAGCAGGCTTCACAAAGAGAGAATTGCCAGGTCTGATGCTAGAAGAGGCTGGGTCTGTTGAAGTTGTAGGTCATAGGTGCTAGTGCTTAATTCTTCTTACAGTTTGAAGTATCTGAGCCAGTTGTTCAGTTAGGGGTGCTAGTTCCACTACTGGAACCACTTCTCAGTCTAAAGGATGTTTTTTGACCAGGATGGCTAGTTCAAGTTTAAGGCCGTTAACAAACTTACAGCTAAAAGGTATTCTGGTACTTTTTATTTCTAGACCAGAATGTTCGGAGAAATATTTGGTTCAATGTTTCTGGACATTGTATATAATTTTGTCTGGTCCCTGTCGGCAACCTTGAACTTTGGGCCAATGAATCTTTCTGGGAAAGGCTGTCTGTATAAAGCTTCTTACAACTTACAAGCTAAAGCCTTAAAGTCATTTTAAAAAATTCATCTGGGATTGTAGTGCCAGCTTCTAACTTTTGTTCAGTATTTTTTCATTCCTTCAATTGGACCCAATTTGAGGCTTCCCCTAGAGTCACCAGAATGTGTGTTAGCTGATACAGCTCAGGGAGGTTTGATTGGTATGTGTGAATTAGTAGCATAAATTTCTCTGTGAATTTCTGTGGATCTTTCATGGGGTTAGCAAATTCCTTTTCTATAGTCCTTAACTCAGCTTTATACCATGAAGTACAAGCATTGATGATTTGTTTTTCCATTCTGCCCTGTGTTTTATTTGAAAAGGCATTTGGGGTACAGGGGCCCTGGAACATTTAGGGTCTGAAGGGAGATCAGAATGAGCAAAGTCTGTCTCAGAGAGACTTGGGCAGTCATCGGAGTAAGGAGGTAAAGTCCAGTAAAGGGGGGCAGAGGGAGAGAAGAACCAGGTATCTTTTTTGTAAAGCAGTAGTTTTATTAATGAGTTTACAGTTACATTTGGTCAGTTTTAAAGCAGTGTTTTTCAAAGAGACTATTTTGAATGCTGAATACATATAGTATCTGGAGCAAAGTATGGACCCAGTAAGTAGTAGAAATTACAGTCAAAATGTTATTGTACCTTCTGAAATAAAAAATATGTTAAGCTACTCACTTTTATTGATTTTTAACTAGAATGTGGTACATTTACCTTTTTTTAAAAATGTGTAACTAGGGTGAAATTTGTTCTCTCTAATGAGGAGTGCCTGGGCAATACAAACAACAAAAAATGTTATCATAAATAATTTCCCTCAGTAAATGACCTTAACTATGAGTTAGAAATCAAAGATCAAGATTATGTCATGACATTACAGGAATATGTTAATCTCAGATCCTCTTCTGGATTTTAAATTGATCTCAAATTAAAAAAAAAGACCTTGGACACACACTAGGGCTTCTGAGAGTCAGGGAACTGACTTAAGGGCAGCTAGTGGTGAGCAAAATATAAGGGCTCAGAATGAGCTGATACAGTTAAAAGCCAGAAGTTTGTTAGAGAAGCCAGGAAACCCAAATGATGTTGCTATTCTACATTAGTGGTTTTTAACCCTCTTTAGGGTTGCTGTGAGTTGGACCCGACTCGATGGCAGTGGGTTTGGTTTCTTTTTGCTTTTTCCTTTTTTGAGCTCTGAAAGAAATTATGTCAGGTAGAATCTAGAACATAAAACAGATAAAGAGTGGGTGTGGACTCTGATAGGAATAGGGAAGCCTGTTAGTAAAACGTGTTGATGTTCATGATCACTCTTGTTAGAATTATGATTGCTGTGAAGGTTTATCCCAGAAGGTCATTTTCCAATAGAAGTGCTTCATAGAGCCCACCAGAGACACAGCTCTTAGGTGGGTGGAATAAAACTGCTGGCAGGTGTGTTCCTCGCTGAGTCCAGTGAAGTGACATCACAGGGTTCTGTCCCCAGTGCCAGCAGATGGGTGATACTGCAGGGCAAAGAGCACACGCTGGGGGCCAGCACTGCAAAAGTGGGAGCTCTGAACTCGGATGACGTGAAGACTGTCATAGCTCCAGTCTTCAGGTGGGGCCTGAGGTCTCCTCTTTGCCATGCCCAACACTCTTGTGTTTTTATACCTTCTCTGTTCCACACATTTAGGTAATGTGTCTGGCCTGTTGAGGTCTTCTTTCTTTTCTGTCTCGTCATTTCATTCATAGTACAGAGTAGAACCGCCCCACAGGATTTCCAAGGAACAGTGGTTAGCAGTGGCACAGTGGTTAAGAACTATGACTGCTGACCAAACGGTTGGCTGTTCAAATCCACCAGTCAGTCCTTGGAAACTCTGTCCTCTAGGGTCTCTAGGGTTGCTATGTGTCAGAAGCTATTTCACAGCAAAAGGGTTTTTGTTTTTTGGTTTTTTGTTTTTTTTATGGTATAATATATTTACATGTCATTTGTATGTATTCATGTAGGTATTTAATAAAAATTGAACTGGACACTTTAATGGTGCCTCTTCCTTGAGGGGGTCCCTGAGTGGTGTGGGCAGTGTGCACTCCGCTACTAACCTACAAGTTGGTGGTTTGGAGGCCCTTGGTGGCACTATGGAAGGAAAGCCTGGCAGTGTGGTTTTGTAAAGATTACAGCCAAGAAAACTCTGTGGAGCAATTGTCCTCTGTCACACTGGGAGTCTCCATGAGTTGGAATAAACTTGTCAGCAATAGGTTAGGCCTTTTTTTTTTTTTAACTTTTTTGAGACTCAGATTTTGTATCTGTAACTGTCTTGTTATTTTGCAGTTGCAGTTATATTCAGAGGCAAGTGTGGCGCTTCTAAAATTGAACAACCCCAAGGGTTTCCAAGAACTGAATAAACAAACTAAGAAGAACATGACCATTGATGGAAAAGAGTTGACCATAAGTCCTGCATACTTACTGTGGGACCTCAGTGCCATCAGCCAGGTGAGGGTGCAGAGATTCTTTTAAAATCCAAATGAAAGGTTTAGAACGTTACAGATTTATAAGTCAGTGGATGAGAAGGAAGAGGGAGGACCCATGGACAGGTGAGTTGAATGGATCTTTCTGATTTTCCAGCCAGTACCGTTGGTACTCCCTGACTTACGTTGGGCTTCCGTTCCAGTAACTGTTGTAAGTCGGTTCTAACGTAAAGTCAAACACGTCTTTTTTTTGTTTGTTTTCCTTACTGTTTTGTTTTATTTTAAGTATCTTTATAAATCTGATTTTTATTTGTCTTTAAGGGTTAGAAACATTACAATAAACTTAAAAGATAAATTTTAACATTTTAGGTAGTACACATTACTAACAATGAAATGTACGGAACAAACTACATGGTCATAAGTAGGGTTCGTTGAAACTCAAATACTTTGTAAGTCAAATACTGCGTAACTACAATGATACAGAGTTACACTGATCTAAGAACATTTTATAATGTGTCTTAAAGAAATGCTGTCTTTGAGGTTTGTTTTATTTAAAAAATGTAGTGATTCTCTTGTATTTTTTTGGTAATGCTTGAAAGTAGGACTCAGTGTCTAAGTCTGCCAGAGTACACAGTAAGGATGTTAGGCAGGGTCAGTGTCACAGAATGGCACACATAGAAATTGTTGTGTTGATTTACGTTCTGCTGTGTGTATCCTCAGCCACCACAACAAAGTCTGCCAGGGTGCCCTGAGAGCAGAGGTTCGGAAAGAGGAAGAGAAGGACGTTTGATATAACGAGTGTTTGACATTCCAATGCCCCCCATGTTGTTCTCAGTCAAAGCAGGATGAAGATGTGTCTGCCAGCCGTTTTGAAGATAACGAAGAGCTGAGATACTCACTGCGATCTATCGAGAGGCATGCACCGTGGGTTCGGAATATTTTCATTGTCACCAATGGGCAGATTCCGTCTTGGCTGAACCTGGATAACCCTCGAGTCACAATAGTAACACACCAGGTACATGACTTTCCAAATACATGAGGCCGTGGTTTCATTTCCTGTTCTTTTACTGTGGTTCAGGAATATCTGTGATTTCATTTCCCTTCTCCCACCTCCGTTTCTACTTTTTTAAAATTCTCCTTCTCTCTTCCCTTCCTTTCAGATCCAAACCGAAACAGAAAACAACCTCTCATTTACCCTCTCTCTTTCTGTCATGTTTTTGTTTTTTCTTAAAAGGATGTTTTTCAGAATTTGAGCCACTTGCCTACTTTTAGTTCACCTGCTATTGAAAGTCACATTCATCGCATTGAAGGGCTGTCACAGAAGTTTATTTACCTAAATGACGATGTCATGTTTGGGAAGGATGTCTGGCCAGATGATTTTTACAGCCACTCCAAAGGCCAGAAGGTAAGTACCTAAGAGGGAGGAATGTGCAACTGGGAGAGTACTGGAATGTTAGAGGGATACCAGGATATCAGTGTACTAGAGTACTATAGTCCTGTTGGATCAAAGAGGTGTTTTTTAGTGCCCAGCCCAGGAGAGTTACCAGTGAGGAAGAAAAGTACACAAGGAAGTATGCTATGAGCAGAGAGGCAGGGGCCAGCTGCATAGGCAGATCCTGGCTCCCCTTCCCAGCTCTGAGCCTCTGAGTGCCTGCGTTTCCTGTCTGCCTGATGCGGGAAGTACAAGGACCCCCATAACATTGGTGGAAGAGTTGAGTGATCAGTTAGATGCTTAGCACCGTGAGCTTGTAAAATTATACATGTCTGTAAGTGAGTGCTAACAGCTCAAAGCTGTTTTTGTTGTTGTTGCTTATGCTGCCCTCCCAGCCCTCCACTGTGATTACTCTCCCATTTACCGGCTCTGTTGTTGCCTCTGTGCTCCAGTGTAGGGCTGCAGGTTGGCCTTGTAGCTTAATGGAAGAGAAACACACAATCAGTAACCGCATATGGTGACTTCAGTGCTGCCAGGTGTGCCTGAGTTCCAAGCAACAGGAGCACAGGAAGCTTTATGAGATCTGACGTTCGCAAACTCATCCTAGAAAAAGTACTCCACACCTCATTGCTGAATACCGTACGGTCACCTTCGAAGTACTCCCCTTGGGAAGCTGTGCCCCAACACCAGTACGTAGTCTGCCCTTCAAAGCAGTTTTGGAACTCTTTCTCTGGACTGGGCATCAGAGCCAGTTGTATTAATGTGTGTGTCCTGAATGTCATCAGTATGTCTTCCTTTCAATACTTCCTGTATCATCAGGTAAAGAAAAAAGTCACTGGGGTCCAGATCAGGTGAGTATGGAGGGTGTTCCAGTAGTTACTTGTTTACTGGCTAAAAACACCCTTACAGACAATTATACCATTAAGTGCCTAAACTTGCCACCATGCCACTGTGTGCAATGGCCATTCCAGAAAGAGTTCCAAAATTGCTTTGGAGGGTAGACTAGGCACTGGCATCAGTGCATAGCTTCCCAAGCAAAGTACTTCAGAGGTGACGGTAGTGGTAGTCAGCAGTAAAGTATGTAGCATTTAGAGCAATTCAGTTCATGTATCTAATTGTCACGTCTTATATTCAGACAGGGTCTGGGAAGGCTCCCGTTTGCATTGAAATGAGTGTTAAAGAATGACTGAGACTTAATTAGAAGTAGAAAGATGTTCTAAATAGAGCATGCAAAAGCCTAGAGGCTTTAAGAGGCAAACGTACTTTTTAAAAGTAATTTTAATTTAAAAAGTAGCCAGAAGTATCACTCATTGTGAGAGCAGATAAGTTTGTAATTTAGAATACTGTAAACCACTGTGTTGTTTAACACATCACCTAACGTTTTATGCACAAAGATAAGGAGATTGAGAGTTCATCTGCAGCTTTCCTTAGCCTTGAGATAAGATTATCCTTAAGTAGATGTGGGAATTACTGATAGTTGTCACAGAAAAGCCGTGACTTGTGTTACACTTCACCTGCTTTGACATGGTTTCATACTCATGTATATGCCCTTAAATCTGGCATTTGAAACCTGTTTATTTAAAAATAGATTATAGGCCATGTTGTAAGAAACTAATCCACAAATTGAATACTTGTCTGCTTCTGTCATCAGGGTGATCCTTGTCCAAATCTCCCCTGTCATGCTCTTAATTCTGCAAAGAGCCCATCTTAGAAATCAGCAGAGCCTACCTTTCAGATTACTGTCACTTGGGGATGCCCTTCAATGCCTGGATATCAGGAAGGCATATCACTGTGCTGAGGTTGATACAAATCATGAGAAAGGATACTTCTGCCCAGAGAAAACTGCCAGCACAGTTACCGTGTACACACAAACTTTTAGCAAAGTATTTCCTGTAGATGTAAACAATCAGCCCTCAGAAAATTTTAACTGTTGCTGGGGGCTCTTCTCTGTCTTTTTTTTTTTTAACTGTGATTAAGTGAAAGTATACAATCCATGTTAAATTTGCTTGCCTGCCTATTTGCACCTCTGTCTGCTCTCCTTGCCTGGTGACAGCACTTTCCTCCTTTTCATTCTATGTATATTATATCCTCTTAACAATTCTCTGCCCCCTCCTCTCTCCTCTCCCTTCCAGTAAGAGGCTAGTAGGACAGCATCTTATGAATGCATAAAACCATTAAATACACACACCATGTGGTCACATTGTGTCCCTGAGTCCAGTCAATTCTTGTCTGAAGAGTTGACCTCAGTTACTATGTTTTCTGGTTGAGGGCAGTAGCAGGTCTAGCAGCTGTGCTCCCAGGGGAGTCCCCAGGCTGCTGGACCATCCGCTGTGGTCTTTTAGTGGACTTGTTGAGGTGCACCCCTCTTTTTCTCGTGTTGCCACTAGAACTCAACATTGTGTGCTTCATCACAGCTGTCTTTGGTAGTGCCCAGGCATCATCTGGTTCTTCTGGTCACATGTCGATACAGTCACCCATTCACATGGGTCCTTCTGTCTGCTGGGCTCTTTTTCCATCTTGTCTGTGGTGTTCTTGGTGGCCATCTGTTCCAGCTGAGTTGGGACCATTTGGTGTACCTCAGATGGCAGCTTGCTAACTTTTAAAACCCCAGATGCCAGTCACCAATATGGGGTGCATAAGACTGTCTTAGCAATATGCTAGTTATGGCAATTGGTCTCAACCCTGAGAGCATGGTCCCTAGACCCCCGCCCCTGCTACTCTGTCCTTGCAATACTGAATTAAGATTGTAAGGTTTCAATTCATGGTGAAGTCCGGTTAAGTTGATCTTCTTTCTACTGTGTGCTGTCACTGTTTTCACCCAACCAAATTTCTGTCAACTATCTGTCCCTCCCTCCACAACCTTGCAGCCGTCAGAGTCTTTTCTTCTGTACATGACTCAGCTTTTAAGTCCTTATAGTTGGGGTCTCATACAATATTTGTCCTTTTGCTGCTAACTGATTTCACTCAGCATAATATCTTCCAATTGAAACCAGGTTATGAGATGCTTCTTAAAATCATCGTTGTTCTTTATGATTGCATAGTGTTCCATTGTGTACATGTACCATAGTTTATCTGTCCATTCCTCTGTTGTTGGGCGCTTGGGTTGATCCGTCTTTTTGTTATTGTGGACAGTGCTGCAGTAAACATTCATTTGCTTGTATCTATTCATGTGACTGCCCTTGATTCTGTAGAATATATTCAGAGCAGTGAGATCACTGGATCAAATGGTATGTCTGTTTACAGCTTTTTAAGGAAGCACCAAATTGCTTTCCATAGAGGTTGTACCATTTTGCAATCTCACCAGCAGTGTAGGAGAGTTCTGATTTCTCCACAGCCTCTCCAGCATTTGTTGTTTTGTGTTTTTTGAATCATGGCAACCTTGTTGGGGTAAGATAGTATCTCTCTGTTGTTTTGATTTAGATTTCTCTAATAGCTAATGATCGTGAGCATTTCCTCATGTGTCTTGGCTGCCTGGATGACCTCTTTGATGAAGTGTCTGACATCTCCTTTGCCCATAGCTTAATTGGATTATTTACCTTTCTCTTGTTGATGTTTTGCAGTACCTTGTAGATTATGGAGATCAGACGTCAGTGCAACGTGTAGTTGCCCAAGAGTTTTTCCCGTTCTGTCGGTGGTCTTTTAATTCTTTGATAAAGTCTTTGGATGAGCAAAAGTGTTTGATTCTTAATAGTTCCCATTTATCTATTTTCTCTTCTGTTTATTGTGCTTTGTCAGAATTTGAAGTCTGTCTAAGCTGTGTATTAAAACTTCCACTGTTGACCTCGTTTTTTTCTTGCATGATTTTTATCGTTTTAGGTTTGGTAATTAGGTCTTTGATCCAGTGTGAATTAGTTTTTGTGTTAAGGTGTGAGATACAGGTTTTGTTTCATTTTTTTTTTTTTTTTTTTTGGCAGATGGATGTGCAATTTTCCCAGCACTATTTGTTAAAGAGACTGTTTTTACCCCAGTTTACCATCTTAGGGCCGCTGTTGAATATTAGCTGTCCCTAAGCAGATGGTGGTGTCTGGAGTCTCAGCTGTGTTCCATTGGTCTGTATGTCTCTGTTAGTACCGGTATCAGGCTGTTTTGACTACTATGGCATTGTAATAGGTTCTCAGGTCAGAAACTGTCAGGCCCCCCACTGCATTCCTCTACTTCAGTAGTGCTTTGCTTATCCAGGGTTTCTTCCTTTTCCAGACAAAGTTGGTGATTTGTTTCTCCATCTCCTTAAAAAATGTCACTGGAATTTGTCTTGGGATTGCATTGTATATTTAGATTGCTTTGAGTAAAACAGACATTTTCACAGTGTTAAATCTTCTTATCTATCAGCAGGGTGGGTTTCTCCATTTAGCAAGTCTCTCTTGGTTTCTTATAGTAAGGTCTTATAGTTCTCTTTGTATAGGTCTCTTTATTTCTCTAGTTAGATTTATTCCAAGGTGTCGTATCTTCTTGAGGGCTATAGTAAATGATATTGATTTAGTGATTTCTTCTTTGATGATCTCTTTGTTTGTATTGAGGAATCTTACTGATTTACTTATATTTGTCTTATATCATGGTGGTTTGCTGAACTCTCTACTAATAGGAGTGGTTTACTTGTGGGTTCTTCAGGATTCTCTGCCTATATAATTGTATCATCTGCAAATAGGGAGATTTTTACTTTTTTGCTGATGTGGATGCCCTTTATTTCTTTGTCTTGTCTGACTGCTCTGGCCAGAACTTCTAGTACAGTGTTGAATAGAAGTGGTGAGAGTGGGCATCTTTGTCCAGTTGCTGTTCTCAGAGGGAATTCTTTCAGTCTCTTTCTATTCAGGATGATGTCAGCAGTTGGCTTTTCGTAGATGCCCCTAATTGTGTTGAGGAATTTCCCTTCTGTTCCTGTTTTGCTGAGAGTTTTTACCATGAATGGGTGTTGGACTTTGTCAAATGCCTTTTCTGCATCAATTGACAAAGTCTTCTTATCCTTTGTGTTAATTATGTGGTTGATCACATTAATTGTTTTTCTGAGGTTGAACCAGCCTTGCATCCCTGGTATGAATCCCACTTAGTCATGATGAATTATTTTTTTGATAATGTTGTTGAATTCTGTTGGCAAGGGTTTTGTTGAAGATTTTTGCATTGTGTGTGATACTCATTTGTAGTTTTCCTTTTTTGTGAGATCTTTCCCTGGCTTCGGTGTCAGGGTTATGCTGGCTTCGTAGAAGGAAATTGGGAGTAGTCCATCCCTTTCTGTGCTGTGAAATAGTCTCAGCAGTATTGGAATTAACTCTTCTCTAAAAGTTTGGTAGACTTCACTGGTGAAGCCATCTGGGGCAGGACTTTTTTTGGTTAGTAGTTTTTTGATGACTTTTTCAGTCTTCCTTTGTGGTGGGTTTGTAGTTGTTCTGCTTATCCTTGTGATAATTTTGGTAAATTATATGAATCTAGAAATTGTCCATTTCCTCTAGGTTTTCAAATCTGTTAAGAGTACAGTCTTTCGTAGTATTCTGTTATGATACTTTTGATTTCATTTAGGTCTGTTGTGACATCTTCTGTCTCATTTGGGTTATTGTTTCCCCTCCTGGTTTTCTTTTGTAGATTTAGTCAAAGGTTTATCAGTTTTGTTGATCTTTTCAAAGAAGGAGGTTTTGGTTTTGTTAATTTTTTCAATTGTTCTTCTTTTCCTTAATTCATTTAGTTCTGCTCTAATTGTTATGATTTGTTTTCTTCTGGTGCCTGAGGGGTTCCTCTGTTGCTCTCTTTCTACTTGATCAGGCTGTATGGTTGATTCTTTGATTTGGGTCCTTTTATCCCTCCGGATGTGTACCTTTATAGAGATAAATTGACCTCTGAGCTCTGCTTTTGCTGTATCTCATAGGTTCTGGTAAGATGTGTTTTCATTCTCATTTGATGCCATAAATTTCTTTATTTCGTCCTTGCTTTTATAACCCATGGCTTTTTGAGCAAGGTTTTGTTCACTTTCCATGAGTTCAAATTTCCATCTATGTTTTTTCTGCTATTCATTTTGACTTTTATGGCTTTATGGTCCCAGAAGATGCTTTGAAATAATTCAGTGGTTTGGATTTTGTTGAGACTTGCTGTATGTTCTAACACATGGTCTATTCTGGAAAATGTTCCATGTGTGTTGGAGAAGAAGGTGTTGATAGATTAAAAATTCTGTCACAATAAGATCTTTGTCTTTATTGGGTGTTTTTCTGGATGATCTGTTCATTACTGAAAGTGAAATGTTGAAGTCTCCAACTGTCACTGTGGAGTGCTCTATCTCAGTTTTCAGTGTAATCAGTGTTTGTTCAATGTACTTAGATGCTCTGGTATTGAGTGCAGAAATATTTAATATTGCTAAGTCCTGCTTGTGTATTGAACATTTCTGCAATAAATAGTAACCATCCTTGTCCATGATGGTGGATTTTACATTAAAATCTATTTTATCTGAGATTAGTACATCTGCTCTTCTTTGTGTGTTATTATATTGGTATATATTATTTCATCCTTTAATTTTCAGTCTGTTCGTATCTTTAAGGTATGTTTCTTATAAGCAACATATGGACAGGGCATGACTTTTGATTGAAGGTCTCACTCACTGCCTCTTTATTGGAGTGTTTATTCCATTTACATTCAGTATAATCATTGATAGGTATGTGTCATGTTGATGTATTTATTTCTGTGTTGGTGTTTTCTCTGTTGCTCTTAATATTTTGTTCTGGGTCATTCTCTGTGGGTTGACTTTTCATCTTTTTCAGTGTTGCTTTTGTGGTTATTGAGACTTTACATTTCTTGTTTTGGTATGTTCCATTGTTATTGTGCTTTTCCTTAATAATCTCCCTTAATATTATAAGTTTAAGCCCAATTTTAACTCTGCTTATCTTTTTAACTTCCTCTCCATCTGAAGGGACTGTAACTAATGTAGTACATCCCTCTTTTTAGTGTGATGGTGTCACAGTTTTTGTGATATGATCACTGGTTGCCTTTTAATATTGTACCTTTGATTGAGGTTTATGACTTCCCTGACTGAGTAGCATCCTGGATGCTGTGTCCTGCATTGCCTTCTTAAATATACACTTATTGGTTTTGTTTTTCTAAGCAAAGAGCTTCTTTCAGTATTTCTTGTAGTTTGAGTTTGATTTTCACAAAGTCTGTAAGCTTCTGTTTATTTCCAAATGTCTTCATTTCATCTTCATATATGAGAGACAGTTTTGCAGGATATATAATTCTTGGTTGGAAGATTTTCTCCTTCAAGGCTTTGAATGTGTCATCCCACTGCCCCCTTGCCAACATCATTTCTGCCAAGAAGTCAGACAGCAGCCTCTAGGGCTTCCCTGTGAATGTTAGCTTTGCTCACTGTCTTTAAGAGGATCTGTTTATGTTTTATTTTATTAAGCTTGATAACAGTATGTCTTGAGGTCTAATTTTCTTGGTGTTCAATACACGTCTTGGATATCTGTTTTCTTACAGTAACTGAACTAATACTCTCTGTGTTTTCAGCTACCCCTCCCTGTTCAGGACCTCCAGTTAATTGTAGATTATTCCTCGTAATAGAGTCCCACATATTTCTTAATGCTTCTTCATTTTTCTTATTTCTTCTCCCTGATTTCTCCTCATAAATGCTGGTGTCAGTTGATCTGTCCTCAAGGTCAGTCATTCATACTTCCATCTCCACGGTTCTGCTGTTTTGGCTTTGAATTGCATTGTCTAGTTTAATTTTATTATCGATCTGAATTTCAGATTGTTGATGCTCCATTACTTCAGATAGCTTGCTGATTTTTTCATTTTGCTCTGCTGCATTTTGTTTAATCTCTAGGAGGGCTTCATACGTGATTCTTTTGTACTCAGCCCCTGATAGTTTCTGAAAGCCTTCTTCATCTGGCAAGTTATTTTATTCTTTATTTTGGGAGCTTTCCAGAGCCATGGTGGACTATTTTTTTAAGTGGTTAGCAATGTTTGTTGCTTTCAAGCCATCTAGAGGCTGTTTAGTTTCTCTGGTGTTTCCCCAACAGGAGCTGTTCTTGGAAAGGAGTTGGTTACCAGCTGCCTCTGTGTATTCTAGTGACTGGCCCCAGTATACTCTGTGGGGTGTCAGGCTCTGCCTCCTGGCTGGCAAAGGTGGCGCTCTACTTAGGTAGTCACTGGGGGGCTGTCAGCTGACCCCATGATGTTGGTCAGTAAAGGCTAGAAGAGATGCCGCTGGGCTGCTCAGTAATTGTTTCTCCAGGCAGTCTTATTTTAAAAAGTTGGGAGCTGTCCATCAGCTCCTGAAATCAGTAAGGCCATCAGGTGTGGCCCTGCCTTCCAGCTGACAACAGAAGCACCTCTTCAGCTGTCCCCAGATGCTATGATGTAGTTCAAAGTAGAGAAGGGTGTTGGTGCCATCCTCAGCCAGGACCCACTCATAAGGTAACACTGTGTTAAACACAGCCTTTCTGCTGGAAAAGGGCTTTCTGGACTGGCACTGCTTCTCATCTTGGGAATTAGCTGAGGCCTCTGGTTGGGTAACTCTAGTTCCCAGCCAACTGAGATGGCATCCCGGCCAAGCTACACTTTCTACCATGAATCTGTGAAACCTATGGTGCAGTTCAGAAAAGAGAGGGTGGCGAGGCAGTGGTGCCCTCAGTCAGCAGCCTGGCTCTCAAAACGTGGCTATCCTATACACTATCTCTCTGCTGCACTATATGCTGTTTACTTTAGCACTGCATTCCAGTGTATTTGCTGGGCTTATGCCTATCATCTGCCTCTCAGTTAACAAAAAAGGTGTCAGTATATGCAGTCCACCTAAGCAGTAAATCAGCAGGAGCAGGACTCAGCACGCGCTGTCTTGTGTTAGAGAGAGGTAGTTTCTCCTTTGGTAGTGCGTAGCCCAGTCTGACAACCCTGTGCTGTATCCTAGGGCTCCCTGGGTATCTAGCGTGCCCCATTCACTTGTCAATCCAGGCCTTACTTTTCAGAGGGAATTGAGGAGATGTGTGTCTAGTCTGCCACCTTGTTCCTGCCCCCTCTAGTGGCTCTTTTCATTTTTTAAATAATTAAGTGTAAAAAAGTGTCCCATTATTGTCATGTCTCTGTCACTGTATCATAGGTTTACCTGACATGGCCTGTGCCAAACTGTGCCGAGGGTTGCCCGGGTTCCTGGATTAAAGATGGCTACTGTGACAAGGCTTGTAATAATTCAGCCTGTGATTGGGATGGTGGTGATTGCTCTGGTAAGAATACATAAGGTGTAGTTTGCTCATTTTCATTCTTAATCATTGTTGAACATGTACGTAGACCTAGTTAAATATTCTTCATGTGTTAAAACAATAGGTAATCCACAGACTGTGTGGAATTGACATGTGGCCAGGTTAGTCCTGTTACCCATGTTGAGGAAATTTTCCCATGTTCACCCTGCGCTCAAAAATATGTTTTTTTATTATTTAAAATACAAAAATATGCACTGCTTCACATTGTGGAAGCTCAAGAACAAGCATTGGCTCTTGCAGCTGTTGCTGGTAGCTGTGAGCAGTGCATTGCTGTAGGTGAGTGAGTGACCATAAGAGGCAGGAGAGAAACATTTCTTCTTTCTCACATGCTTATATTTTGTCGTGTTGATTATAACAACTCTTTACATTTTTTGTCTTTGAGTTTATAAAGCTTTTTCACATGCATTCACCATTATCTGCTTGAATTTTATTTATTTTTATTGCACCGTAACTGAAATTCTACAGTTCAAGGCAGTTTCTCTTTAAAAAATTTACACATATGTTACTGTGTGACTTCAGTTGCTCTCCCTACAATGTAACAGCTTACTCCCCTTTCCAGTCCTCTATCTCCTCTGTCTATTGAATTTCTTAGTCACCAATGAGAGTATATATACAGGTTGTCACCTAAAAGAGTATGTATACAGGTATTGTCACCCCCAGATTACATATGAGGAAACAGGCTTGGAAAAGTGTTGCCTGCTGGGGTAAACAAAGCTTCAGGTGATGCTTCCGTTAGCTCTGTCAGACGCGTATTTGAGAAATGCAGGCAGTTGTAGGCAGAGATTGCAGACATGATTCTTTGCTGTCCAGAGAACCCAGACCTTAGTTAAACATTCAAATTAGATAACACAAGGGAGCTAGATGGTCAAGAATTTACATCCATATTAGGCCACACTTTTAGCAGCTTGGCCATTACAGTCTTTGAAATAGTCTACCCCTTCTGTTTTCCTCCTCTCTTGTACCCATTGTACATGCTTCCTTTGAGCTTCCACAGCTTGTAACTGCTGTCACCTGATCATCCCATGTTCCGTCCACTGAAGTGATGGTCTCTTCAGTTTATTTTTGTTTTCAGATAGGTGAAATCTTCTACTTAAGATTGGGATGATCCTTTTCTAACTAAAATTCGCTTCTCATCTCTGAAAACATTAATAGGGAATGATCGTGTTTTTACAGATTGTGAGCATGGCTGGGCTGTCTTTCTCCTTCCCTCTGTAGGTAACAGTGGAGGCAGTCGCTATGTTGCAGGAGGCGGGGGCACCGGCAGTGTGGGCGTCGGACAGCCCTGGCAGTTTGGTGGAGGGATAAGCAGTATCTCTTACTGCAATCAAGGATGTGCAAATTCCTGGCTCGCTGATAAGTTCTGTGATCAAGCCTGCAATGTCTTGTCCTGTGGATTTGATGCTGGCGACTGTGGGCAAGGTATGTTTATTACCATGAAAATTACTGTAAGGAAATAAAAAAATTTTTTATTGTGATTAAGTGGAAATATACAATCCAAATAAGTTTTGCATGGCCTCCTTTCTGTAGATTCATCTGCTCTCCTCACCCAGTGACAGCATAATCCTCCTTTTTATTGTGCATTTCTGGCATTTAATAAGCACCTGTCCCCTCTTCCCCACTCTTTTCTCTCCTATCTAGAAAGAAACCAGTGGGACAGCCTCCTATATATGTATAAAGCCATAAAGTACACACATCATATGGTCACATTGTGTTCCTGAGTCCAGTCCATTTTTGCCTGAAGAACTGACCTCAGTACTTTCTGGTCAGGGCCAACAGCAGGTCTAGGGACCATGCTCCCAGGGAACTCTCCTCCCAGGGGACCCTCCAGGCTGTCAGACCATCAGTTTTAGTCTTTTGATAGAGTTCTTCAGCTGCACCCCTCTTTTTCTTGTGTTGCTTCAGGGACTCTATGTTGTATTCCCCGTAACGGCTGCTTTTGATGGTGTCCAAGCACCATCTGGTTTTTCTGCTCTCATGTTGATGCAGTCTTCCATTCACATGGGTCCTTCTGTCTCCTGGGCTCTTTTTCCCTCGTGTCATGTTGTTCTCAGTCATCATCTGTTCCAGATGAGCTGGGACCATTTGGTGTACCTCAGATGGCAGCGTGCTAGCTTTTAAGATCCCAGACGCCACTCACCAATATGGGGTGCAGAAGACTGTCTTAGCAAATGACTAGTTATGGCACTTGGCCTTGATGTCCCCTGAAAATATGGTCTCCACACCTCGTCCCTGTTACTCTGTCCTTTGAAATAATGAGTTGAATATAGAAGATCTTTCAGTTTATGGTGTAGTCTGGTTGTGTTGATATGTGCTCTACTGCATGCTATCACTGATTTCATCTAACCAAATTCCTGTTTACTATCTAATCTATGATCAGTCCTCTCACTCCTTCCCCACCCTTGTAGCCATCAAAGAGTCTTGTCGTTTATACATGTCTGGTTTTCATTCCGTACAGCAGGGGTCTCATACAATTCCTGTCCTTTTGCTGCTGACTTATTTCACCCAGCATAATGTCTTCTAGTTGAAACCAGGTCACAAGATGCTTCCTAAAACATCATTGTTCTTTATCATTGCATAGTGTTCCATTTGTGTATGTGTACCGTAGTTTATTTATCCATTCATCTGTTGTTGGGCATCTAGGTTGAGTCCATCTTTTTGCTACTGTGGACAGTGCTACAATAAAAATTTGTGTGCAAGTATCTGTTCATGTGAACCCCTTTATTTCTGTTGGATATATTCAGAGCAGTGGGATTGCTGGATCATACGGTGTTTCTATTTCAAGCCTTCTAAGGAAGCACCAAATTGCTTTCCAAAGAGGTTGAAGCATTTTGCATGGGAATAAAAATTTTGATGAGTAGAGATACTTGGGATGGCTGTTATTACTTAGTTATTCTGTGTAAACCTGTCTTAGTTGCATAGTACTACTGTAACAGAAATACCACAGATGGGTAAGCTTAAAGAACAAGTTTATTTCTTTACAGTTTAAGAGGCTAAAATTGTAAATGCAGGGCACTGGCTGGGGGAAGATCATCATAGCCCCCTTGTTTCTTGCTTGCTTGGTAATCTGTCTCCCATCTGTCTCCCACCTCCCACCACAGCTTGCTTACTTCTGTGTCTTAATCTCCTCTTTTTCTAACTCAGAAGTGATGAGGTTTAGGACACACCTTACTGGTGCATATGAAAGAAAATCCTATTCCCAAACAGTATTACATCTATAGATACAGGGGTAGGATCCCAATAAATATTTTGAGGGTATAACAGCACCTTTTATAGCTTCTAAGCCAGTGGTAAGTTAAAAGTAACAGAGCACATATCTTTAGGGAACAGTAGACACTAAAGCACTCTCTTTTTCGTTGCTGCTGTAGTGTGATTTTTCTGAATAAACAGCTCATCTTAGCTGAAACTGTCCGGTGAAGGTTTAATTTGAAACCAGTCCAAGGAGAACAATAATGTAGTTCATAAGGGTAATTCATATATTGGCTCTGGTTGATGACTTAGTAATGGAAATCATTTGGGCAGAAAATTGTGTTTTCTCAAATGGATAAAAAGATGGAAATTGTTTATTGAAATTTTCTATGAAGAATGCATCATATCCGTATGCCAGTGAATCAGAATTTGTGTTCAGTGTTGGTGATCATGATTTCTAGTTAGTAGCTATTCTATTAGAAGTTTTCATTATTTTGAAATCAGTTTAAAATCAGTCTTAGAAAGTGAAACCTCAAGCTCAGAAAATTAAAGGAAAAATGCCTGGTTTCTAAAAGATTGTGTTTGTGTTATTTCTTCTAGATCATTTTCATGAACTGTATAAAGTCACTCTTCTCCCAAACCAGACTCACTATGTTCTTCCAAAAGGTGAATGCCTGCCTTATTTCAGCTTTGCAGAAATAGCCAACAGAGGGCTTGAAGGTTCGTATAGTGACAACCCAATCATTCGACATGCTTCCATTGCCAATAAATGGAAAACGATCCACCTGATAATGAACAGTGGAATGAATGTGACCACAATACATTTCAACCTCACATTTCAAACTAAACACAACGATGAGTTCAAAATCCAGATAACAGTAGAGGCTGACACAAGAGAAGAACCAAAACTAAATTCTACCACCCAGAAGTCTTATGAACATTTGGTTAGCCCCATAACAATTCTGCCAGAGGTGGAAATTCTGTTTGAGGATGTTCCTGTGGAAAAACGCTTTCCCAAGTTCAAGAGACAGGATGGTAACACAACAGGAAGACTCCAGCAAGAGGTGACAGTCCCTCTGGTCAATATTTCACTTCTTCCAAAAGAAGCCCAGCTAAGTCTTAATAAATTGGATTTGCAGCTAGAACATGGAGATATCACTCTGAAAGGCTACAATCTGTCCAAGTCTGCCTTGCTGCGATCATTTCTAGTGAACTCGCAGGATGCTAAAATGAAAGGAAGTGAAGCTGTAATAACGGGTAGAAGAAATGACAGTTTGCATGCCCCACTAGACAAACAGGTTCACGAAAACATCTTGACAAACAGCTCAGCATCTGAGAGATCACAGAGGCCTGCTTCCCCAGCAGTGATGACCAAAATGAAGGACTACACCCAGGGCCCGAATCCATCCCAGGACTCGGGGACCGCTGAAACCCAGATGCAGAACAGAGGAGGCCGTGGTGCATCCAGTGCCAGGCTCTCCTCTCTGATTGTCCCACCAGAGAAACTCATGATAAAAGAAAAGAAAATCATAGGCGAAGAAGGAGAGAAAAACAAAGTGGAAGAAAATGCCAAAAGTAATATAGATGTTAATGAAGTATTACCTGGAAGAAAACTACAGCATTATACTGAGGAGTACCTGGGCTTTTTGCCATGGGAGAAAAAGAAGTATTTCCAAGATCTTCTTGATGTAAGTTACATCTAACCTTATTCTTTCCTGTGCTCAGGAAAGAATAGATTATAGTGATCTTGCTGTTGATAGCAATGTGATGATAAAAACCAAAAATACCTGTTGCTGTGAAGTGGATTCCTATTTGCAAGCAACCTTATTGGTCAATGTAGAACTGCCCCATAGGGCTTCCAAGGAACACCTGGTGGGTTCCAGCTGCTGATGTTTTCTTAGCAGCTGAACTCATAACCACTGTGCCACCAGGGATTTCAGTGTAATGACAGCTGCTGTCTCTCGGGCTGGATGTCTGAGTCTACCCAGAGGTTCCTTGGAAGAAAGGCCTGGTGATCTACTTTGAAGAGATCAACCATGGGAGCCAAATGGAGCACATTTCTGCTCTGACTCACGTGCAGTCACCGTGAGTCGGAATAAGCTTGGTGGCTGCTCGGCTGGATTGTTTACTATCCATTTAATACCATCTTCTGCTAGCCACTGGACTGAGTCCTTCTCTTACATGGTTTTATTTCATTTTTCCAATAACCCTAATAATAAAGATACTTTACAAAGCGTATTTACTGTTGTTATCCCTGTTTTATAATTTAGAGAACAGCTTTCCTGTAGGAGGTGTAGCCAGAGATGGTACCTTATCTTCACCGAGGTGTTATGCTCTTGAGAAATGCTTTCGTGTACATTGTGCTATCTGAGTCTGATATCTTTCCAATATTACTGTTTTAAAAAAAAACAACTGAGGCTGTTAACTTCCCCGACAGCATAACAGCAAGTCAGTGTGAGCCAGGCCTGTCCTCTGGGGTATTCTTACCCTACACCTCAGCCTTCACTGCACACTGTGCTGTCATTTGGACATCTGAGCTCTATCATTGTGCTGACTGCTGGGAGTACAGGATTGTTAGGATAGTCACGTTTCCTGGAGATGAGCTGAGAAGACAGATCTGTGGACAAACAGTTATAGTTGTGTAGTGAGTTACTGCTGGAGGTATGCGCATGGATTCCAGAGAGGAAAATTGATTAACTGTGCCTCAGGAGGTTAAGGAAGTCATCCATGAGGACATGCCCTGTGAGCTCAGCATTGAAGGGTGGGTGGGAGTTGATAATCCAAGAAAACTGGTGGTTTCGGCTGGATGGGGATACCCTGGTAGCATAGTGGTTAAGTGCTGCATCTGTTAACCAAAAGAGGTCAGCAGCTCACATCCTCCAGATGCTCCTTGGAAACTGTGGAGCAGTTCTACTCTGTCCTGTGTGCGGTCACTATGAGTTGGATTTGACTCAACAGAGGTGAGTTTGGTTTTGGTTTGAGGCCAGCTGGGAAGGAAGTGAAATCTTGAGGAGATTAGGCTAGAGAAAGGAGGGTGAAGGAGGAATGACATCTTACTCCTCAGTGTCCTCCCAAAGTATCTTGCGTGTGGCATGTTAGACCAAAAAGAAAAAGGAAGGAAAAAAAAAAAAAACATGCCATTGAGCTGATCCCAACGCACAGCGATCCTATAGAAGAGAGTAGAGCTGCTCCATAGAGTTTCCAAGGAGCACACGGTAGTTTGAACTGCAGTACCCAGCCAGTGTGCACCAGGGCTCCCACTGGCTTTTACTAATTGTTGAGTGAAGAACTGAGAAGTTTTTGCCTGTTTTTCCTTTTTTTTTTTCTTTAAATTATGAAAGCACCATAGGTTAGTGGTAAAAAATTACAAGCAGCACAAAAACATACAGTATAAAAGGCAAAAGTTCTCCCTTCTTCTTTGCTTTGTCTGTCTTCTTCATGATAATCACTTTTCATAGCTCGGTGGGCATCTTAGTTCCCTAGTACAGCATTAAAAAAGCACCACAAGTAGGTGGCTTTAAAGAACAATGGTTAATCTCCTTGTAGTTCTGGGGATTAGAAGTCCACATTAGGGTCTCAGCTGTGTTGATTGCTCCTTGTTGAGTAGCCTTGACCATTCCTTGATTCCTTGGCTTGTAGGTCCCTTGGTTTTCTCACCTGGCATGTCTTTCCCTTTGTGTCTCTGAATGTTTTCTGGTCTTTCTATAACTTGGAAGCAGGACTTTGGCCACTTGGAACCCCTACTAAGAATTTATATTTCTAGTAAGTTCTCTGCTAAACATTTGCATTTCTATCCCAGATACACTGAATCTACATTTTAACAAAATCCTCGGATGAGCCTTAGGTATAACTTTCTGGGAACTTGTTAGAATGCAGATTCTCACAAGATGTTGGAAGGCCCACTTGGAAGTGATTGGATTTAGGACCCATCCTGTGCTGAAATGGCCTTATTAGCATAGTAAACAAAAACCCTTATTTCCAAACAGGGTCACATTCACAGGTACAAGGGCCAAGGATTCAACATGTCTTTTGGAGAGACATATATCCTTCTAGTATTTTTCAGTAGACCTGCAAACATATAAGCCAGTTCATTTTGCAACACTGAAATGACACTATCTATTACTCTTCAGTTGCCTTTTAACTTAGTAGTACACTGGGCAAACTAACACACCAGTGTGTTGTCACTTCCTTTTTTATGGTTATGAACAGTGCCACTGTAAATATCTTTGTATATGTATCTTACACTTGAGTCAATTTCGATTTCTGAGGGTGGAATTGTTAGCTTAAAGTGTGTAGTACATAAAGTTTACCTCCATGAGTAGTATATAAGAGTACTTACTTCTCTGCAGGCTAACCTGTAGAGGTACCCATTAATATCAATTCTTTTACAGTTTTTACCAGTTTGATAAAAATATTTGCATAAAGAAAATTTTGTCTGGTAAAGTGTATTCATATTCTTTGGCATTTAGATTTGCTTCTTACTGGTTTTGACAGAGTTCCTCATATTTTGCATTATTCACACTATTATATGGCAAAACCAAGTATGTTTCTAGTTCTTGGGTGCCAGTGTTGACATCACTGGTAGTAATAGTTTGATATTATTATATCAAATTTGCTTATAAATACATTTTTAAGTGTTGTACTGAATTGACTATGAAACCTCGTGGCCAGTGATCAGTTGTTGAAGAATACCCTATAGACATACTTCCAACACAGAGTTTTGTTCTCAAACCGGGACTGGTGACATGGACTTTAACTAAATCCATTCTTAGGATGCCTCAAATTATTGATCATTTCACTAATCTTACATGGATATGTTTCCCCAAAACAAATGTATTGTTGTGAAGTCTATTTTGACTTTTTTAGCAACCGTATAGGACAGAGTAGAGCTACCCCCTAGGGCTTCTCAGGAGGGCTGGTGAATTTGAGCTGCTTACCTTTCAGGTAGCAGCCTGAGCTCTTAACCACTTGCCCACCAGGGCTCCAGTTACTAAATATTGTCACATTATCTCAGATGATGCGTTCATCTCTTAACAGAGTACATTATTGTTGTTTTAGTCAGCTAGGGCTGCTCTAACAGAAATACCACAGAGTGGATGGCTTTAACAAAGGAAGGTTTATTCTTACACAGTCCAGTAGGTTGCAAGTCCATATTCAGGCTGTCCACTCCAGGGAAAGGCTTTCCCCTTGTTGGCTCTGGAGGAAAGTCCGGTATTGCATCAGTCTTTGTCCAGGGAGCGTCTTGGCGCAGCAACCTCAGGTCTGAAGGACGCGCTCTTCTCCCGGTGCTGCTTTCTTGATGGTAACAAGGTTCCAAATTCTCCTTGTTTCTCTTTCCTTTTATCTCTTGCAGGCTGAAAGGATTAAGGGTGGGGCAAGCCATACTCCAGGGAAACTCCCCCTACAGCAGAGCAAGGATGTAATCCTATGCAGGAATTTACATCCCCTTTAGCATGCAGTTTAGTGAAACCACAGAATGGAGGACAGTCACAAGATACTGGGAATCATGTCCCAGCCACACGGCTGCACATATTTTTGGGGGGACACAGTTCAACCCATGACAATTGTTGTTAGGTCCTGTAGAGCTGATACAGCTCCATGTGATGCAGTAGAACTGACTCAGGATTTTCTAGACTGTCATCTTTCCAGGGTCTGATAGTCAGCTCTTCCTGAGTACAGCTAGGTGGGTTGAAACTGCTAACTTTTGGTTGGCAGTTTAGTATTTAACCATTTTGCCACTAAGCCTCCTTGACAAAGTACAATACCAGGTGTAAAGCTGTGTGTATATGAAATTCTCTTTTCAGGAAGAAGAATCGCTGAGGACACAATTGGCCTACTTTGCTGATAGCAAGCATACTGGGAGGCAGCTGAAAGATACATTTGCAGATTCCCTGCGCTATGTCAATAAAATTCTAAATAGCAAATTTGGATTCACGTCTCGGAAAGTCCCTGCCCACATGCCTCACATGATTGACCGAATTGTTATGCAAGAACTGCAAGATATGTGAGTCTGGCTTGTGTTTGAGTCAGTTGCATGTTTTCAGACCTGATCCTACTTGAAATTTTCATGTCTGCTATGTTGAATTGATGGCTGTAATATTGATACTGGTATGTTAAAGTTATCACCACAGTAAATGGGAAGGGAAATGGATTTTATCTCCCCAAATGTCATTAGGTGCCATCATGTTGGTACCAAGTCACAGCCACCCCAGATACAACAGAATGAAGCATCGCCAGTTCTGTGCCGTCACCACCTTACTTGTTATGCTGGAGCCTGTTTGTTGTGGCCACTGTGTCATACCTCGTCTCACTGAGGGTCTTTCTCTTTTTCACTGACCCTCCACTTTACTGGGTGTCATTTCCTTCTCCAAGGATGTCTCCTTCCTGGTAACATGTCCAAAGTGTATAAGGCAGTCTCTGCATCCTCCTTTTGTAAAGAGTTTTCTGGCTGTATTTCTTCCAAGACGGATTTGTTGGTTCTTCTGTCAGCCCACACAATAGTCGATATTCTTCTCCAGCACCATAACTCAGAGGCATCAATTCCCACAAAATGTTAGGGACAGTTTATATTGTGAATTCGCAGAGCTTATTCATCTTATATTTGGACAGGTTCCCTGAAGAATTTGACAAGACGTCATATCACAAAGTCCGCCATTCTGAGGACATGCAGTTTGCCTTCTCTTATTTTTATTATCTCATGAGTGCAGTCCAGCCACTGAATATATCTCAGGTTTTTGATGAAGTGGACACAGACCAGTCTGGTGTCTTATCTGACAGAGAAATCCGAACACTGGCCACCAGAATTCACGACCTGCCTTTAAGTTTGCAGGTACTGTATTTTTCCCCCCCTAAACTTTGTAACATTTTGAAAGAAATTTTTGATTTTGACTGTTTTTCTTTTTCCTTACAGATTTCAGTTCAGTGCAGTTAAAATTGATTTCTTAGTGTTTAGTGAGGGTTTTATGAGTCGCTTTTTAATGCAAGAATTAAAACCAATTTCAGATTTGTATTTTATCAGATTACTTTTTAGACTTTAGCAAGGATTGATTCTGTGATATTTGAAGAAGAACCAGAGTACAGTTGGATGTTAGAATCTTGCAGAAGGCCCATGTAGGGGCCCTTCGGGTATGACTGGTTAAAGATCTCAGCAGCCAGACAAGTTAACACTGTGTAGTCCCAGAGGTGGAGGCTCACCACTGGAGACTGCCTAGATGAACAGAGCTCTGTAGCATCTCACCTGGTGAACCCTTTAGGCTTCCATGTGTGAAATCATGTCTCAGGGCGGTTCATTCTACTTTGAAAAACGGATGAGATATTTATATTTATGTTTTTGTATTGTGTCATTCTACTTTTTTTTAAGGATGTCTCAATGATTATCTTAATCATAGTCAAACTCATGGAAACTTACCTAAGTTTTACTTGTAAAACTACAAATCATTACTTAAAATGCATGTTTTATTCTGCTTTTTAGGATTTGACAGGTCTGGAACACATGTTAATAAATTGCTCTAAAATGCTTCCTGCCAACCTCACTCAGCTAAACAACATTCCTCCAACCCAGGAAGCGTACTATGATCCCAATCTGGTAGGTGGCATAAGTTACTTTTCTGTACAACAAGACATTCTATGAATGTGTAACAGCTTGTTGTTATTGTGTGCCTTGAGTCAGTTCTTTCTCAAGTGACCAAATATGACAGAGGAGAACTGCCCTGTAGGGTTTTCTTGGCTATAATCTTTATGGAAGCAGATCACCAGGTGTTTGCCCGCCAGAGCTGCTGGGTAGGTTTGAACCTCTGACCTTGGAGTTGGCAGCCTGGTGTCTAACAGTTTGTGCTGCCAGAGCTCCTTTAGAACAGTGACTTACTTATAGGTGCCATTGACACCACTGAAAAATGACAGGCAAGTTTGATACTTATGTGTTTGGTGGAAAGTAGTGGCACAGATTATACAGAATTAGTTATATCTTGCTTTGGAATTATTTTTCTCCTAGTGGATATTTAGGGTGCTATTTAGCTTGGTTGCTTATATTGTAAAGGCAGGCATCCCGTTCACTCTTAGTGGCAGAAACCATCTCAAAAGCATTCTTAGTGGTAAGGAGAATACTCTTGGGGTTGAACATTAAAGAGGAGATAGTCAGCAGATAAAGTACCATCTGCCACCAGAGCTAAATGTTTTAATGCTGGCACTTTATTGGTCTTACTGGAAGGGGTCAGTGGAATATTTATAGGCAACTTCATTGAAGTGCCACAGAGCCCTGGTGCCCCAGTGGTTAGGTTCTCAGCCATTAGCCAAAACATTGAAAGTTCAAACTCACCAACTGCACTGTGGTAGAAAAGACCTGGTGGTCTGCTCCCTTAAAGATTACAGCCTAGGAAACCCTATGGGGCAGTTCTGCTTCGCCCTGTAGGGTCACTATGAGTCTGAATTGATACAGTGGCACACAGTAACACTGGGGTGCCACCAGCCTGAAGGGACTAAAGTTGATTCTAAGCTGTATCCCAGCTTCAGAGACGTTAAAATGTAAGAAACTGTGTATCTTAGAATTGTTGAGGTATGATAGAAGGTATACTGTAGCCTTTATCATGATGTTTACAGTACTTTTCACTGATGTCTGGAAGAACGCTTGCAAAACAAAATTAGGTGGATTAAAAAATGGACTGTAGTTCCGTAAACATAGGAAACACATAAACACAGCTTTGAAATACCGAAAACTTCCAAATACACACAGCCTTGTACACACCCACAAAAAGATAACAGACGTGTTGGTAAGTTAAAGGTAATTGTTAATCTCCTTTTTCAGACTTTAATTTTTGGTACCTTCTGTGATTAATTTTTGAAAAACCCAAACACATTGCCATTGAGTTGATTCTGACTCATAGGACAGAGTAGAACTGCCCCACGTGGTTTGCAAGGAGTGGCTGATGGATTCAAACCATTGACTTTTGGCTAACAGCCGAGCTCTTAACCACAAGGCTCTGCTTTCATAATCAGTTCGTACTAATGGAAGGGATCAGTAGATAGAGGAATGAGACTAGGTTTGGGTTGCTGGTTCAGGGCAGATCTCACACAGAGCTGATACTAAATCAGCCGGATAACCCAATAGCCAACTCATCTTGTGGCCTCAGCAGATTTCTTCTGGATCTTTGGCGTAGTCCAGTTGGATAAAGTACTTTGAAACTCTAGATTAGTATATAGATGTTAATATTCATTTACAAGAATATTTTTAATTAATGAAAAGGGTATATATGTAATCACAATGGGTTTTTCTTCTTCCCTGTAGAGAGGACAGTAGTTTAAGAAAAAAATTAGAAATTGGATTATATAGGCTGAAGAACCTTCTCAGTTATGAGATTCCCCCCAAATTATTTATTTATTTTATTACGACTGAGTGAAAATGTACATTCCCGTATAAATTTACATGCCCACCTATATGCAGCCTCCACTGCTCTCCCTGCCCGGTGACAGCACACTGTTCCTCTCTGCTTCATACATATCTAATCCTCCCAACAGTCTCCTTTCCCCTCCTCTCCAACCCCTCCCCTTACTCCAGCCAGAGGTCAGCAGAATGATATCCTACAGATCCATAGAACCGTAAAGTGCATCCAATATGTGGTCACTCTGCATCACCAAGTCCAATCCTTTTGTGTCCGAAGAGTGGACCTTCATTATGATTTATGGGCAAGGGCAGCATCAGGGTCAGGGGCCATGCTCTCAGGGGAACCCTGAAGCCACTGGAGTCTTTTAGTGGAGATCGCAGGGTACACCCCTTTTTATTCTTTTGTTGCCAGTGAGACTCATCAGTTATGAGATTTTTTTAAACACTGATGACTCTTTCCTATTTTCCCCAAATTTGACACTAACAGAATAGTACAACAGAGCTAATAACAGTCATCTATAAGTTATGCAGATGTAGATGATCTGGTTTAGAGATTTTTCCCCCAAGCGTATGTATTTGTCAAGAACACGCAAGTTTCTGTCCATTGTCAGGGATCTGGGCGCACTCTGCCTCTGTGGGCTACAGGCTGCCCTAACTTGTTGTCCCCAATGCCTGCCTGGTCGGCACTCCACCCCTGAGAGTGGCTGCAGCAGAGGAGGGAGAAAGGAAACACGACGTAGGTTCCCCCTCAGCCTCCCTTCCTCACCTGTTCCCTTGGATCTTGGCTTTCTCTGGGTTGATGCAGAAAGGTCCCCGAGAGCCTCCAAGTCCAGACAGCTTCATCGGTGGTTGAGCCTTTTTTTTAGTGCTCTCTCGAGGCTTCTCTTTCCCACACCCTTATTTACACATCTGTCCTTTCATTGGTCTTTTTCCTTCTCTAGTTTTCTTTCTTTCTGTTGCAGACATTGCTATTCCTAGTAAGACTTGACCGTTAACCAAAATCCTACACTTATGCAGAACTTGCAGAAGTATGTTGTTTTCTGAGGAAAGACGGTATACGTGTATAAAATAACCATTCCTCTTGCCTTATTTTAGGGATGATGAGAAATTACTGAGAGATTTTAGTTTTCTTTTGCAATGTCCCTGTCTTCATTCTTTGGCACAGTACTATTTCATTGTTTTCGAAATTTCTGGAATCAGAACTAGCATTAGCAGTCTCCTTTGAGAGCTAAGAAGTAAGTCAGGTTGCTTTGCTAAAGTAGTTGTTCTGAAGCTCATGCAAATAAACTTAGAGTAAGTACTAGTTCTCCTGGCTGCATTAGTTACTTTGCTTGGGTGCACTGTTCTCTTAGCCAAGGTGTTGGGGTTGTTTTTGTAACTAACTGTGATTACACCTGGTATAAAGAAAGTATCCCACAAGAGTCACAGGTTAGTTTGTGAGTATAATATAGGCCAGTTCATTAAATTTTGTATTAGAAATGTATTTTCTTTCAGAAGAGAATTGTAACAACCACCAACAAGACTTTTTTTTTTAATTGTGATTGAGTGAAAGCTTATAATACAATTCCAATTTGCATGCCCCCTGTTTGTAGCTCCCTCTGCTCTCATTGCCTGGTGACAGCACACTCCTCCATTCTGTTCCACAGATGTCATATCCTCTCAACAGTCTCCTGTCCCATCCTCTCCACTCCCTTCTAGTAAGAGGCCAGTAGGATGACGTAGATGCATAGAACCATAAAATGCACACATCAGAGGTCCACTCTGTATCCCTAAGTTCAATCCATTCCTATCCAAAGGTTTGAACTCACTAATGATCTATGATCAGGGGCAGCATCAGGTCTAGGGGCCATGCTCCCGGGGGAACTCCCAGGCCTTCAGCCCATCAATTGCAGTACAAGACTGTTTTAATATGGAGCGTTGGCTAACGTGTGGTTGAAGTCTCTGGTGGTACAGTTTGGGCTTGACGACTAGCTGAAAGATGGGAAGTTCCAAACCACCCATTGGCACCATGCAAGAAAGGCTTGGTGGTGTGACTCCATGAAGACAACAACCAAGAAAACCCTACAGAGCAGTTCTTCCTTGTGACACACGAGTCCACCATGAGTTGGAATCGACTTGATGGCAAAGAGAAATGGGAAAATGTGGAACTAAAATAATTATTGACAAAAGTAGGTAGCCAGTGTGTGAACTGTAGCATACCAATTAGATTTTTGTAAATACTGCATTAAATACTGTTTGTCTTGATTACGGAATGTTTTTATATGTACCCAAGGTGAGTGCCTCACCCACCTCACCCTAGTCCTGTCCCTGATGTAACATCTGCTCTCCTTGTATTTTGTCCCAGCCACCGGTCACTAAGAGTCTAGTTACCAACTGTAAACCAGTAACTGATAAAATCCACAAAGCGTATAAGGACAAAAACAAATACAGGTAAGTAGTATATGCATATTCTTTTTGCTTAGTACAAGAATAATTATAGGGGTCTGGCATTTTTATAATTTTAACAATATTTTAACTGTTAAGAATTCTTTTTAAAAATCACAGAAGATTGTCCTCTTTAATAATATTGGAATATTAAGTAATTTTGTGGATATCAAGTCCACTGCAGCATAAAAAGGTTTTTTTCATTGAAGTTTTGCTTTCTGTGTCCACATAAACATGTAAACTTCTTAAATATGTTCTGATAATTAGGTTCGAAATCATGGGAGAAGAAGAAATTGCTTTTAAAATGATCCGTACCAATGTTTCTCACGTGGTTGGCCAGCTGGATGATATAAGGAAAAATCCCAGGTACTGGGTTTTTGAAATTATGTTTAGTTTTGAAGCTGAATATCAATAAACGCCAGATGAAAAAACCAAAACCCAAATCCATTGCCAGCGAATTGTTTGCAGCTCACGGTGACCCTGTAGGGTTTGCAGAAGCAAACACAAGCAGAGCAGAACTGCCCCATAGGCTGTAGTCTGTAGAGAAGCAGACTGCCACACCCTGCTCCGACAGAGTGGCTGGTGGGTTTGAACCAGCAACCTTTTGGTTGGCAGCCAAGCACTTTAAAGGGGCAGAAAGAAGGGAGTGATTTATTTCTCTTTGGAGTAAGTAGGAAGGTGTTACAGCAAAGGTGACATTAAAGCTGATCTTGACTGAGAGATACGTATCTAGGAAAGAAGAGAGGGTACTGGGAGCGGAGAGACGTCGTCAGTTGCTGTACTCAGTTCTTTTGGATACATACCTAGAAGTGGTATTGCTGGGTTTTATGGTAGCTCTGTGTTTTACATTTTGAGAAAATACCCAAGTGGTTTTGGAAGTCTTTTTGGAAGTTGTTGAGATTGACAGACTTCACAGATGTCTTCATGATATGTAAAAGAAAAGGGTTATTAAGAGGTCACATGGTAAGTCAGGGCTTCTTAAACAGTGTCAGGCTGGGCAGAGCTGTCTGCTGTGTACTCAAACAGATTTTATCATTTCTAACTCTTTTTCTAGTTTGTTTGCTTTGCTTTGTTATACTTGAATGAGGTCTCATGTAAGTTAGGAGCTGGCGACCAAACTTCCCACTGACTTAAACATGAAAGACATTCCTGTGAGTGTTGCGATTTACCCTGGGGACGGCTGCAGCCCTCGCAGGTCTCACTCGGGATGTTGCCTTATGCTCAGGCAGAAAGGGAGCACGTTTTCCTCTGTCTCTCCCAGTGGGACAGGGAAAGAGCGCTGAGACCAGTCAGGGGTTGATTCTGAGGGTGGAGTGGAGATGCCCCCCTCGGAGATGATCAGAAGGCAGATTGTGTGGAACAAGGTAGGAAGGAAGGACCGGATGGGGCAGTGGTGCTTGGCTGGCCCTCAGCAGTGTCGCCTGTTACTACCCTGTCTCCACACGTACCATTCATCGCATTCATGTGCTTTTTTACTTTTCCCTAAATTGGAAAAAAGAGTACAGTAACCCCCATAAACCCATAACCTAGATGTTCTGGCTGTCAGCCCCATGTCGTATTTGCTTTCTCTCTCTGTCTATCTTTCTCTTTTTCCGGGTGCAGGCACATGCACACGCAGTTTTTCTTTCTGGCTAAACCACTTGAAAATAAGATGCAGTCACCCACGCATTTTACATCTGATTCTTTTAGCACGTCTTCCAAAGCAGAGACAGTCTGCTTTATAGCAGAAGATCATTCACTGCACGTTTGAAATCTTTACGTGAGTAAAGCATGTAGTAGTATACAGTTTATAGTAAACTTCCCCAGTTGCCCTTGAGTGCCGTTTATAGTTCTTTGTTTTTGATCTGGGATGCAGTGGAGGCTCAGACCCTCCATTTGCGTATGGTGCTTCCTTGGTATCTTTAATGCCAGGCAGTCTCCAAGTTGAGAGAGGAGAATAAAGAACCTTCATGTGCCCAGTACTCGTTTTCAGCAATAACCTATTCACAGTTAGTCTGGCTTTACCTAAAGGCACTCCCCAACTACCACCTCCCAGTGATTTTTACGTTAACCCCAGACATTGTATCATTTCACTGTAAATTTTCCAGGGTATGTCTCTCAGGCGTAAAGACTCTTAAAAACAGAACACAACACCATTATCACATCTGAAAAATGAATAGTAATTCCTTAATGTGATCAACTCTCTGGTCATTGCACACATTTCCTCAGTTATCTCTTGTAAACATTTATTTATTCTGTGTTTTTGAATTCACTGTGATTCAGTGTATAGGTTTCCCTACTTTCTTTTTTTCTTAACCGTGTAATCTTTTGATATGTATATGAGGAAATCTAATTGTGTGTTCTGTATTTTTCCTATACTTCGGATTTCTCTCATTGTATACCAGTATTACAATTATACCATTGGTATACAATTACAGAAATGTTTGTTTGTTTGTTTGATTTTGGCACATGGACTTCAGAAGTGGTATCATACCTGCCTACTGTTTTAACACATCTTCAGTTTGCCTTTGCCTTGAAGGAGGTTGAAACTAATAGGTACACAACCCATACTTGCTTTGGCCAGAACACTAGCATCTTATACTTGATTAAAGGCAAACTAAGTAGAAGTTCTCAAAGTAGGAGAATCTGTAGCTGTAAGATGCTGTCCCTGTGTTAAGTCTCTACCAGACCACTCTTTGAGATACAACTGTCAGTTCATGGAAATCAATTTTAGGGACTTAACTGATTTTTTCCCCACTGCTAGTGAAATGTTCCAATCAGTTAAATCTATGGATTAAACAGTTCACTGAATAATACAATAAATAAAAATCATTAATTTACCCATGTAGCTAGAAGGCACTGTCAGGATTATCTACCTGAATCCCCTTGGTTTACAAGCAAAGTAAGGAATAATTTTATGGAACATCACTCCTCCCAGATGATTGTATCAGTAAATGCAGCAACGTGAGGGCATAAATTCCTTTAAAATATATTTGGAATCTGCATTCCTTGTCTTGTTTGGTCACAGTCACCCATATGATCACCAGTAACCCTGGGTCTCTGTTACTTCAGGAAATTTGTTTGTCTGAATGACAACATTGACCATAATCATAAAGATGCCCAGACAGTGAAGGCGGTTCTCAGGGACTTCTATGAGTCCATGTTCCCCGTCCCATCCCAGTTTGAGCTGCCGCGGGAGTACCGCAACCGATTCCTTCATGTGCATGAGCTGCAAGAATGGTAAGCTCTCCTATTTCATTGTGTCTGTTTTATATATTTTTCATTTAAAGTGTTGAAATACTTTAGTGTGTTATTATTTGTTTTCTCATTTCTTTGCAGAAATACAGTTCATATTTTTTTGAGCCTAATATGTGAAAATGCTAGCATTTTAGGGGATTTGAAAAAAATAAATATTTTAACTGGAAATCTTTTCAGTTTGTTTCATTGCAGTGAGTTAGTTCTGTCCCATAGCAAGCCTGTAGACAGAGTAGAACTGCCCCATAGGTTCCTAAGGCTGTAATGTGTACAGAAGCCGACTGCCGCATCTTTCTCTCATAGAGCAGCTCGTAGGTTTAAATGGCTGATCTTTCCAATAGCCGGCCTGCACTGCCTTCAAAACCTGTTGTTGATTCCAACTCCGAGTGACCCTTTAGGTCAGAGTTGAACTGCCCCATAGAGTTTCCAAGGTTATTATCTTTACAGGAGGAAACCA
This sequence comes from Heterohyrax brucei, assembly GCA_028571685.1. NCBI lineage: Eukaryota > Metazoa > Chordata > Mammalia > Hyracoidea > Procaviidae > Heterohyrax > Heterohyrax brucei. The sequence continues at coordinate 170,155,183 of CM053142.1, read as the reverse complement.
AAGATCAGCTGTTCAAATCCACTAGCCACTCCATAGGAGAAAGGTGTGGCAGTCTACTTCTGTAAAGACTGAAAGCCCTGAGAACGCTACGAGGTGAGTTCTGCCAGGTCCTGTAGGGTTACTTTTCCAACTCAGCAGCAGAGGTTGGGCTAGGTAATGTTTATGGGAGCGAATGGCCAGGTCTTTTCCTCCCGTGCGGTGGCTAGTGAATTCAAACAGTCAGCCTTTAAGTTAGCAGTCGAGCTATTGACCGCCACACTAACAGATCTCCTTGCTTTCAGTTTAGTGCGAATGGTAATCATTGATTCCACCTCTGGTTGAACAGTATGTACATGAAAGCGAACGCTGATTCACAAGAATGTCTTGTTCTGTACAAAAGGAGAGGTAGGATAAGTCTGTATGGGGTGACCTGACAGTCACGGTCATCAGGTGCTCGGTGGGCTGGTGGCTGAGGAAAGTATAGCTATCATAGGAGTCTTGGATTGTTGGGCAGTGCGCTCACTGTGATAGGGCTTTTGGCTTCCAGGAAAACAGAATTAGCCTAAATTCTGAGCCAGAGTTTCAAAAGACGGTAAGAAGGGACCATTGAGCAAAGGTTTAGAGGTAGAAAGATCAGGACATTTTAGAGGCTAGTGCCACTCAGCTGGAGAGAATTCCTATACTGAAGTAGTGGGGATATAATCCTGGAGATGAATTGGAAGCCATTTTATTCAGTCTCAACACCCAGATTGTCAATTTAGCCTTACAGCCACCTGGAAACCTTTATAGATAATGGGCAACGGATGAGCATCCAATTAACCATTATGTAGCATAGAAATTGTCTCCTAGAGTTGTGACAGATGAAGTCAAGGAAAGAGAGAGAGGTAAATGAAAACCAAACTCCCTGCCGTGGAGTCGGTTCTGACTCATCGTAACTCTGTAGACAGAGTCGAACTGCCCCACAGGGTTTCCAAGGAGCGCCTGGTGGATTTGAACTGCCAGCCTTTTAATTACCATAAGTAACGATTAACACTATGATACAGGTAGGGGTAACATTTTTGATACTGTCTTAGAAATAGCAGGGAATGGCTTCTCAAAATTTTATTTGCCTTTCCTGGCTTGACTTTGGCATAGAGGAAAAGGATCTTTAGATGGTCCTGAGTATTATCTCCCCCAAATACATTTTGTGATTACGTTTACCCTGAGAGTCCCGTTGCATAGGAGTAGTTGGACAGGGCTTTGACTTCTGAGTTGTACGAATGAGACAAACCAAGCGTAGAATGTTTAGGAACGTTCAGTAGTAGTTTTTTTTTCCTAAAATGAAAATATATAGATATCAGCAGTGTACATGTTAATTGTCCCATTTATCCATCTCTGTGGTACCAAGGAGTTCAAGTTGCCAAGCTGTGCCAGCTTCTCCTCTAAAATCTCTCTCAGGCCTATCTCTTGTTCTTTATTCCCTGAGCAGTGTCCTCGGATCATACCTTGACTGTTCTAGGTCTGCTGTCATGTGTATGAATTGTCTCCCTGTCTCCAGTTCCTAGACAACCCTGCCCCACTGCTGACTCTCCAACCGCATCCTGCTTTCAAGAAACTCCTCTTCACATTCCCAGCGTGGCACTCTCAAATCCCTTGTTGCCTTTTCCTGGTTTCCTGCACTGGCTTACTTCCTGTTCCCACAGGGTCTTGTTCCCTCCCCACTTAGTGCACTGTACTGTGGTGCCTTTAGTTGTGCTCATCCATCTAGGTAGACTGGGAGCCCTCTTCAGGGGCCGAGACTGTCTTTCTGTTTGAGCTCACAGTACCTCGCTAGCACATGGACATGCCCGGGGATGAGTGGTTGAGGGAAGCTCAGTTCACCTCCAGTTATCTTAGGGTTCTCTTGTGTGGGGCAGCACGTTAGCTGCACTGCAGCCTGTGGCTCGTTGTTGTTGGGTGCTGCTGTGTTGGTTCGGACTCATAGCAGCCCCGCATCCAACAGAATCGAATCCCGCCTGGTCCTATACCAACTTCACCACCGTCGTTACGCGTGGGCCCATCATTGCTGTCACCGTATCAGTCCATCTCGTTGAGGGCCCACCTCTTTCTCGCTGACCCTCTCCCCTACCGAAGATGATGTCTTTCTCCAGGGACTCATCCCTTTTGATAACATGTCCAAAATCTGTGAGACAGTCTCACCATCTTTGTGCTTCTAAGGAGCATTTTGTGCCTACTTCTTCCAGGACACATTTGTTTGTTCTTTTGGGAGTCCCTGCTGTGTTATTTTTCACCAATACCACAATTCAGAGGTGTCAGTTCTTCAGTATTCCTTAGTCATCCTCCAGCTTTCACATGCATCTGAGGTGATTGACAGTATTATGTCTTGGGTCCACCTCTCCTTTGTCTTCAAGGTGACGTCTTTGTGTTTCAACACTTTGAAGAGGTCTTTTGCAGCGGATTTGCCCCGTGCAGTGTGTCTTTGGTTTTGTGACTTCGCTTCCATGGGTGTTGATTATAAAACAAAATCCTGACAGCTTCAGTATTTTCTCTGTTTAGCATTGGCTCATTAGCTTTTTAAATTGCACATGGGCTCTGAATCGTACTGTAGACAGCAGAATTGACTGAACTAGTTGTGATGCTGTTGAGACAGTTAGGAAACACAAGAGGAACAACAAGGTATGGGAGAATATACATATGATTTGAGGTAGAGATATCCACAGCCAAAAGTTATAAATGAGAATCTGGAACTCAGCATGGAGATCTGATTTTGATATATTTTAGCATATCTTCAGGCCTAAAGCTAAGCATATTTTATTCCTCGTAACAAATTACTCATTATTTCCAAATAACGGAAGAGGAAACTGTGCTGTACTGCCTCCCTTTGTCCCCAGCGTCCTAGAGTCTCCAGATCTGATGGATTCTCTCAGAATGTGTCTCTGTTGGCTTACTTGTTTTCATTCTCACTGCCCTAGGCCAGCTGCTCTTTCTTTCCTCAGACGTGGACTAACTGGACGCGCTTTTCTTCCCTCCTTCAAATGGTCACTATTTTTACCCTGATCACCCCCCCCCTTGCTGTCTTACCTACCCTTCCCCACTGGAGTGTTAAGTCCAAACCCCGTTGCATGGTTTTGTAGAACGACCGCCGTTCACACGCAGCCCCCTCCCTGTGGCTGTGTGCTCCCCTGCAGGCCGTATGCTGGTGCTGCCTCAGTCCTGCAGGACTCTCCGTGTGACTCTGACTCTGCTGTCCCTCGTTCCCTGCCTCAGCCAGGTGCCTTCTCTGTTTCCTCCAGGGCTTGAACAAATTGTCTTCTGGTGCTTTCCTCATTTCTCTACCATTTTTCAAAAGACTTCCCTTTTTGTAATATGTCTTTATGTCCATCTTGTGTGATAGTTGTTTAGTGTACGTCAGTGACCACCTCAGGTTTGTTTGTTTTTTTGATTATGACTGAAAATGTACATTTCCACGTAAATTTACATGCCCACCTATATGCCGCTTCCCCTGCTCTCCCTGCCAGGTGACAGCACACTATTCCTGTCTGCTTCATACATGTCTCATCCTCCCACCAGTCTCCTTTCCCCTCCTCTCCACCCACTCTCCTTCCTCCAGCCAGAGGTCAGCAGGCTGATATCCTATAGATGCATAGAACCATAAAGTGCATCCAATATATGGTCACTTTGCATCGCCAAGTCCAATCCATTCCTGTCCGAAGTGTGGACTTTCGTTATAATTTATGGGCAAGGGCAGCATCAGGGCCAGGGGCCATGCTCCCAGGGGAACCCTGAAGCCACTGGACCATCAGTTGTGGTCTTTTAGTGGAGATCTCAGGGTGCACCCCTTTTTATTCTTATGTTGCCAGTGAGACTTAACTTAGTGAGCTCCATCACGGCTATCACTGGTGGTGGCCGGGCACCATCCATTTCTTCCGGTCCCAAGTCTGTATAGGCACCCACTCGTGTATGTCTATGTTCTGGGTTGTCTTTACCCCATGTCATTTTGGTCCTCGGTGAGCATCCGTTCCTGCTGAGTTGGGACCATTTTCTGTGCCCTCGGATGGCAGCTTGGCAGCTTCTAAGACCCCAGACTCCACTCACCAATGTGGGGTGCAGAGAGCCCTCTTAGCAAAATGGTGGTTGTGCCAATTGGCCTCGATGACCACCCCGGGTTTGTAAACACTGTTAGGGTGGATACCTTATCTTGTTCTCTCTGTATACACAGTGTTTATTGGGTGACTGAATGAAGGCAGAAACAAACATGAGTGAATAAATAAAAGTGAGGGGAAGAGTGGTTTTGTTTAGATGCTAGCAATTATTTTCATACAGTGTTTGTCCTTTTGCCACTGACTGATTTCACTTAGCATAATGTCTTCCATTTGAAACTGGTTATGAGATGCTTCCTAAAATGATCATTGTTCTTTATGACTGCATAGTGTTCATTGAGTGTATATACCATAGTTTATTTATCCATTCATCTGTTGATGGGCATCTATGTTGATTGTGTCTTTTGCTGTGGTGGACATAAACATTTGTGTGCATGTATCTGTCTATGTGACTGCCTTTATTTCTGTGGGATATATTCTGAGCAGTCAGATTATGGGATCAAATAGTTTTTCTATGTCTGCCTTTTTAAGGACTTGCCAAACTGCTTTCCAAAGAGGTTGTACCATTTTGATCCCACCAGCAGTGTAGTAGAGTTCCAATCTTACTTCAGCGTCTCCATCACAGCGTTGCTTTTGAAAACCTGGTATATGAATAGCTATCACTGATGACAGTGCACCCATACCCGGAGGTACATGTTTGCTTTTTTCTCTCCCGGACCAGGAGGGCGTACCGGGATAAACTGAAGTTCTGGACCCATTGTGTACTGGCAACATTGATTATGTTTACTGTATTCTCTTTCTTTGCTGAACAGGTAAGTACCATGTATTTTTTATATGAGTATTAAACATATTCTTGATATATTAGCGTCTGAGTATTTCGAAAGTGATATAAATTCACAACCATAAAATTTTAATTTTTCCTCTTATTTTATATCTTGCATGTCAGCATTTCATGGGTTACAGCCTTTTACTGACTTGTCTTCTCCATCTAATACCACTGTTCTTTTCAACTGAACCTTGTAGACTAACTTCCAGCTCTGAAGCTAAAACTAAAAAAGCTCTAAGGATGTTTCACCAAGAGCTTGCTTAAAATCCTCATCTGGTTCTTTGTAAGTCTCCAGTTTTCTTCCTTTCCAAAAGTGAGAGTGGTCTTTTGTCTTCAGCCCTCACTCTGCTGTGTGAACATTGCATGGGCGCACACAGCATCTCCCCCTTATCTTTCCTGGGAGGGGCTGAGAATCCTGCCTCCTCCTCTTGGCTCACAGCTCCTCCTGCCTCCTCCTCTTGGCTCACAGCTCCCCCTCCCTGCCCTCATTCTCTTCCAATCACATCCAGCCTTCTTGACGTGAGGGGCCAGGAGCTGAGAGAGGGCTTCAGAAAGATGCTAGGAGAAAGATGTGTGGGGTAAGAAGAAAGAGAGGAGAATACCTCAGTGACTACAGGGGTCAAGTGCATGGAAGGAAAAAGGATTGGAGAAGCAGGGGGTGAAGGCCTGCACTGACCTGAGCAGAGCAGGCGAGCCCTGCCTGGGCCTCCACTAGAGGCCATGGTTCAGTGTGGCCTTTCTAGCTGTGACTTGGAGGAGTCGTACAGCTCACACCGAGGTAAACAGAGACTGATGGCAGAGCGGTTCAACAAGCTGTCTGCTGAAAGGTTGGCCATCTGAATCTAGCAGTCTCTCTTTCGGGGACGGATTTACAGCCTTGGAAGCCCTACAGGGTCGCTGTGAGTCGAAAGCAACCCAACAACCATGGGTTTGGTTTTGTTTTTTGAGGCTTTCTGCTGCAGATGCAAGGAAATTCAGGAAATGGAGGTTGGGCAGGCAAACAGAACTGTAGTTGGGCGGGTCATCTACTCCCCCGGGAATATAGATCTTGGTGGTGATACCTTTTGTCATTGTTTCTGGCGGGTAAAACTTCCAAGAAAAAAATTCTCTTCAGAGTACATACCTGCTTTTAGAAGAGGGGTCCTAGGAGGAACCCCCGAGTCTGCTGGATGCTGGATGCCTGGGATGGAGAAGCATAGGGACCCTGACTAAAAGGAGCTGCTGGTGGCAGTGGGAAAGGGAGCAGGAAGGTTACTTGTTCATCCCTTCATTTATACCAGCACTGAGCAGGACGCCCTAGGGCCCAGAGGAGAAGGGAAACGCATCAAGTGTCCTCTCAGCCTCCCTGCTCTTTACCTACTCAGTTCAAACTCCTTCCTCTCCCCACGCCCATCACTCCGACCCAGCGGGCCCTGCGTGTGCCTGTGGCCCAGAGCCCTGGCTCGCCACTCACACCGCTGTGGCTCAGGCCCTGCTTCCGCCTCTAGGCGGCGCAGTCGCTGGTGCTGCGCAGTTGAGAGGAGAAGGCAGGACAACCCGTGGTCATGGTCCGTTCTGACTCGGAGTGCGAGCCCAGAGGACAGGGAGTGGCTGCTAGATTCAAACTGCCAGCCTTTTGGTTAGCGGCCAGACTCTTAACCAATATTCCCCTCTAAAGAGTATTTTCTTTTCCTCATTCAACCTGTAGTAAAATGGTGAGTTTTTTATTTCAGAAGTATTACGGGTAAGCTTTCTAGAAGAGAAAATGATGCAGATTCTAAGCTGCTAGTTTATAAATGAACTTCTGTATCACAACGCAAATAATTGCTGCTACTGTTAAAGTATAGAACAAAGTACGATAGATTTTTAATACAATGTTAAAAGAATCCTGTGTTAATACAGTTATTTTAAGACCCAAAGGTGTGCTTTAATGGCTAAATATCATTTAATGGCCTTTCATTAGAAAGGCTTGGCAAAGATAAATCCCCCTGAAAATAAATATGATGGTAATGACTGTGTGAAAATGTTAACTGCAAAACTTGGAAGAAAGGAAACTTGGAACGAAATAATTTTAATTATTTTGGGTCTCTCATGGACACATAACTAAGGATAATGATCCTGCAAAGTCAGACTAAATTTGTGGTTAGGGTTTGTTTGGGGGTAGGAGTGGTAGTTGTTTTTCTGACCCTTTTTTTTTTAACTGTAAGTCTGTGGAAATAATTGAGGCCATGTCACTCTCAGAAAGAAAATTTAATGTACTCTTTTGACTATAAGGAAAATTGTACTTTTTATTTCCCACCTATCATCATCTAGCTAATCGTGCTGAAGCGGAAGATATTCCCAAGAAGGAGAATACTCAAGGAAGCTAGTCCCGATCGAATCAGGGTATAGAAGATCTTCATTTGAAAATCATCTACCTCAGTGTTTACTGAGCATTTTAAAACTTGGAGCCAGCAGGATGTCGTCATGATGTGTGATACTTAGCCAGCTTGGCCTGAAGAAGGAAAAATGTCCAGTCCAACGCTTGTTCTGTGGCACGTCTAGAGCCTGCCACCAACCAGGGATTGGTCGGTTACCCAACACCCTGAAAACATATGTGTTGAACGGCTCTGAACTGGCTTCAGTTTCAAAAGCATTTGCTCATGGGCTTATCAGTTCTCTTTATAAAAGAGCTGACTGATGAGAGGCAGCTGCTGTTTTCAGTAGCAGCCGTTGCAGGTGCACTTAAATATGAGAAGCCCAGGTCAGCTTGGGAACAGTTGCAGAGAGATCCCAGCCTTTGCATTCCAAAGTCATTTGCTCTGCCTTTGCTATTTTTTCCCCTCTTTTCTAGTCTATTTCCCATTTTTAAAATAAGTAACTTCTGAGTTAACTAGTTATTCTTGTTTCTGAGAATGATGAATTGGGATGTCTAAACATGTTTTTATAGATATTATTTAAATAATGCAGCAATATCACTTTTTATTGGCAATACCTAAATTATGTTTTTACTTTATTTTTTTATTAATGTATTAGACTGTAAATGGTGTCCAACTACTGAGGAAGTCGTGGACTTACATCTGAGCTGTTTGTGCTTGTTTCCTTCAGCTCCTAAGAATGCTGTGATTTCATGTGGAGACCCAACGACAAAGGGCTAGAGTGACATAGCCGTGCTACTTCCAGGTGTAATTCTGTCATAGAAATGTACGTATTCAGACAGAAGTGCCTCATTGTAGAAGTGAGTGTGGATGGTACTGGTACCCTACAGTGGTGGGTTGTTTATTATCCATCGGTGTATTCCAGTATCACTCTCGCAAGCTGTTACCATTGCTGCGGAGTCAACTGTGACTCTTCAAGAACCCTGTAAGACAGAGTAGAAGTGTCCCATGGTGTCCCCAACCCTGTTAGTGTAGTGGTTTAGTGCTATGGATGCTAACCAAAAGACCAGCAGTTCAAATCCACCAGGCCCTCCTGGGAAACTCGATGAGGCAGTTAAGCTCTGTCGTGTAGGGTCACTATGAGTCAGAACTGAGTGCAAGGCAATGGGTTTGGTTAGGTTTTTGGTATAGGATTTCCAAGGCTGTAATCTTCACAGAAGCTTACTACCACAGCTTTGTCCCCCGCAGCAGCCGGTGGGTCCCAACCACTGACCTATTGGTTAGCCAAGGAGCACTTAACCACTATGCCCCTGAGGCTACTTTCTTAAAAAGCGGGGTCCACAGACTTAAAAGGCCAGATAGTAAATATTTTAGGGTTTGCCGACCACACACATCTCTGTTGCATATCCTTTCTTTGGTAAACAGGACTTTGAAAAATGTAAAAACCACCTGTAACTCACTGATTTCCAAACAGCAGGTCACCACAGGGCATAGTTTGCTGACCTCTGGCATAGAAACTTAATATTGTTATGTACGGGAAAGCTCTGACATTCAGCTTGTTTTGTTGATGTCATTATACAGTAGATTTTTGGAGATCAGATGCCATGAGCCCTTTGCCAGCTTTCTGACAAGTGTTTTCGATCATGTTCTTAAGAGTATTCTTTGAAGACGGCATACATTTTTTGTAAAAAGAACTTGAAATGTAAATACTGTGTTTGTGCTGTAAGAGTTATGTATTTCAAAAGCTGCAATCTTCTGAAAGGTTATATTTTGTCTGATGCTTTGATTTTTAAATCTTTGAAGAATAAGTGTATTGTTACCCATATTCAGCAGTCACTTGAGTGCCTATATAGCACGTCAGGTTGTGTGCAAAACAGTTGAAGACTGTCTACTAAACACTATGAAAATCAAACAGGAAACAATGCAAAGAGAGGATTGTATTAGAATATACTGGAAAAGATTATTTTATAAGGAGAAAATGGGCTCTAATGAAACTTACAATAAAAATGGAGGGGACATCTGGGTATCATCCTGAAAATGAAGAATTTATTCTGGAAAGATTATAGGGAAATGGACATTTAGGTGTGGAAATTTCTATGGTTAAATAAACCTAACAACAACAACAGAAATTGCCATCGAATTGATTCCAGCTCATAGCGGCCTGACTAAGTAGAAACCGTTTCATGTGATTTCCAAGGCTGTGGTCTTTACAGAAACAGACGGAAGCACCTTTCTCCTGCAGAGCAGCTAATGGATTTGAACAGCTGACCTTTGGTTAGCAGCTGAGTGCCAAGTGCTGCACCGCTAGGGACAGGGCTCCTTGTCATAAACATAGTCTACACCTACGTAAGAGCCTAACAGGTAATGGAAAGGTTTGCAGAATCATACAATTTTAGAACAGAAGTTCAAAAGTGGATGTTCTTCAAAATTGTTAAAGCCTGTCATTAGTTCATCAAATCCTCCAGAAGCCCAGTATTCAACACAGAAGGAAAGCTACTCAGTCTGCTGGGTCCCCAAGGTAAGGCCTGCAGGCTCAAGGGCTCACAGGCAGCATGGGAAAAGGACTCGATAAGCTTTGTATTTTAGCAGTGAGGAAACCAGTGCCAGAAAGACTGCAGTCTTGGCCAGGATCTCGCAGTCATGTAGAGGCAGACGTGGGGTTGGAGCTCAGGCTGCCCGTCTCCTTTTCCCCTTCCCACCAAACTGCTGCCTCCCCATGACAGAGTGGCGCATGTGAGTAAAGAGCGTGCCTTTCAGTCAGACTCCTGGGGTTCAAGTCCTGGGCCTTGGGCATTGCTCGTTGCTTTTCTCCTTTTCATCTGAAATGTGGGAGGTGTTACTGGTGTCTGCCTGATAGGCTTATTGTGGTGAATAAAGGAAATGCCACACATAATGTACAGTATCTGGTGAATCTTCCTGGCTGGTGTATGTTAATAATGGTTGATGGTGGGAGATTATTTCTGCCCTAGTCATTGGGATCAGACAAAAATACCTTGCCTTAAGCTAAGAAAGTGATACATTTTCTCATTTAAAAAAAAAAAAAAAGTTTTGTGTACTTTAAAACTTGAATTTTAAAGATTATTGTATACAAAGTCTGATAAAATTAAGTCCAGAAACTTAATTGTTCTGAGTGCTACACACCTCATTGCGAATATCACCTTGGTAACCTTTGATGTCCTCCCCTTGGGAAGCTGCGCCTAGTTACTCTTCAAAGCAGTTTTGGAGCTCTTTCTGGAATGGCCGTGCACACAGTGGCACGGTGGCAAGTTTACGAACTTAATTGTATAGTTATCTGTAAGGAGTTGTTATCCATTAAACAAATAACTGTATTGGAACACCCTCCCTGCTTACTTGATCTGGACCCCAGTGACTTTTTTCCTTACCTGAAGATAAAGGAAATAGTGAAAGGAAGACATTTTGATGACATTCAGGACATCAAGGGTCATAGGACGATAGCTCTGATGGCCATTCCAGAGAGAGTTCCAGACTTGCTTCAAAGAGTGGAGTAGACACTGACATTGGTGCATAACTTCCCAAGGGGACTGTTTTGAGGGTGTCCTTAGTGAAATTCAGGAATGAAGTATGTAGCACTTCTTCTAGGATGATTTCATGAACTTCATTGATTGTCCTCATATATGATGTCTTCATTTGAATGTCTTTCAAATAGTTTTATTGTGTGTGTTTTGTGTATAAAATTATCTCACAAGCCTCTAATGTAGACCAATAATTTGGCACTGGTAAATGTATACAGTAACAACTGCAGAAGCTGGAACCCTTGTAAAGCAGAGATTGTCAGAGAAGGAAAACACAGATATTTTCCCCTAAAATGAGCAGTAGAAAAATAGTAAGACTACACACTGTCAAAGGCAGAAAACTTGCAAGACTGGGAAAAAACAAGGCAGTCCTGTCCAGTCCCAGCTGTCTCAGGTTTCACTGCTGTAGCGTGTTTTCTGGTGTGGACTGGAGACAGGCGTAAGGAGCCGCAGCAGTTGTCAAAGGCGCTCTTGTTTGGTCTAATTGCTTCTCCCTCCTGCTTACCCTTGTGACAAGTTCTGCTGAACACACTCCATGTGCTAAATGCTTTATACTCACAGTCTGATCCTCACCGCACCCTCATCTTACCAGGGAGGGACCTGGGGCCTAACCTGGTTAAGTATCTTGCCCGAGGCTCTCACAGGGGCAGAACGAGCTTTTTGGTTCAAGTCTCTCTAGAGGTCATTCTTAGCTACTAAGATACACTTGGTTGCAAAGGACAAATCTAACCCCACCTGCTTACAGGAAAAAAAATAGATGCAGGAGACAACTTCCCTGCCGGGACTCTTGTGCAACACGGCTCATCCTTGCCTCTCTGGACTGTCAGCTTGCTGGAATCTCCCAGAGAGGCAGGAAGTGTTCTTCCCTGGCTCCCATCTAGACTGCCTCAGTGGGGAATGAGTTACTGCAGTTGGCGCAGTTGGGATTGTATAGCCAGGGTGATGGGGACCTGTGAGGAAAGGGGAAAAGGGTGAGGCTGGGCTTGCAACAACATGACAAGCCAGCTTCACAGGAAAAAAGGTTGAATGTACATAGAAGGTGAAGTTCCTGGGTGAATTGCTCAGGTTGAAGGAAAGCTGCCATACTGGGAAACAATTGGAAGCCATCAGAATGTCTGAAGATGAGTATATAATGAACTTTATGGTTCCATTTTTCACATGTTTTGTAATTGTAAGCATTTTATTTTTGAAAGGATTCAGAGAAAGATTTTTTAAGGCACTCAGTATAGTCCTTGCCACGTAAGTGTGTCAGAAATGGTGAGTCCCCCCATTACCTTTCTGATGTTATTTCTACCGTTTCTTCCCTGCCAGCCTTAATCCTAGCCTCACACTGTGTCACCACATGGCATTTTCCCAAGTGTGCTGTGCTATTTTATGCCTCTATACCCTTGCGAACACTATTACTCAACCTCTTTTCCCACCTCATATTTCTGTTAAAGTCTTATTCATACTTCAAGACCTGTCAGCAGTAATTTCTCTACTTAAAAATTCTCTGGGCCCGATTAATGTCACTTTGACTTCTCTAAGATTATAAATAGCAAAAGAGGAATTTAATATTTAGGCTTTCAGATTACCTTGATATTGTTCTATATCACAGGGCACTAATTTAAAAGAGAAAGCATTTTGTGGTGAATCAGGTAATTACAGGGAGTAAATAGGTAATGGGAAGCCTGGTGCCATAGTGGTTAAGAGCTATATGCTAACCAAAAGGTCAGCAGTTTAAATCTGCCAGGAAGTCCTTGGAAGCCATAGGGCCATTCTACTCTGCCCTGTAAGGTTGCTGTGAATCAGAATCAACTCAAGGGCACTTGAGTTTGGTTCTTTTGGATTTACATAGGTAATAATCTATGTAGAGAAGTATTACCAGTGTTGTCTTCTAAAGCTTAGCACTGAGACAAGTATTATAAACTATCTGTTAGAGCACATGAAGAAATCTTTCAATTTGTTCAGGTTAGGAAACTCTCTTTCCGGTAGTAAATTGTCAAGGTGATGGAGCTCAGTCTTTGGAAGGTTTTAACATGGACAGCAAAGGAAAATTACAGGTGATTTCCGGTAAGAGTCTCTGTAGGAAAAATGCAACTCAGTCTTTATGAGGACATAAAGAACAAACAATTTGCATCATAGGAAGAGATCTGGAGTCATCAATTGTTCCTCACTCAGGCCAGTGAAATGTTGAACGTCATAAGGCAGTGCTGCAAAACAGGAAACATTAGGCTAATCTTGAAGCTATGGTTGAATTTGTTAGGTGTCACTGAATTGGTTCCAGCTCATAGTGATCCTGTGTGCAACAGAATGAGATTTTTCCACATCCTGCACCATCCTCACTGTTGTTCTTACTCTTGAGGCCACTGCTGCAGACCACTGCTGTGACAGTCCATCTCACTGAGGCCTTTTGCTTTTTTGCTGACCTACGTTGTCAAGCGTGATGTCCTTCTCCTGTTAACATGTCCAAAGTACATGAGATAAAGTCTTGCCATCCTGGCTGTACTTTCTCCAAGACAGATTGTTCTTCTGGCAGTCCATGATATACTCAGTATTCTTCCCCAATACCATGATAAAAGATGTGTCAGTTATTCTTTGGTCTCCTGTATTGATTGTCCAGCTTTTGCATGTATATGAGATGACTCAAAATACCATGACTTGGTCTTGGGGAACAACATAAAGAATATGTTCTACATCTAGGGTCTTAAAAGCCTGTCAGCAACCACCTAGGATATTCCACTGGTCTCACTTTCAGGAGCAAGGAAAAAGACAGCTAAAGATAAAAAGGAAAACTTAATGGACCACATGTATAATGACCTCCAGGAGACTGAATGCAGTACAACTAGGTGATGCCTGGCTACCTCCATTCACTGCTGTAACAGAGATCACAACAGAAGGTCCCAGGCAGAGCTGGAGGAATAGGCAGAATAAAATTGTAACTCAAAAAGAAAGACCAGACTTGCTGACTTGACAGAGACGAGAGAAACCCTGAGAGTATGGCCTGTGGACACCCTTTCAGCTGAATAATGAAGTCACTCCTGAGGTTCACTCTTCAGCCAAAGATTGGACAGGCCCGACTAAAGCAGCACACCAGACCAGGAGCAAGGACTAAAAGGCAGGAGGGGTCAGGAAAGCTAATAGGGAACCCAATATTGGTAAAGAAGAGTGTAGCCCTCTTGTGGGGTTGTTAACCAACGTCATAGAGCAGTATGTGTACTAACTGTTTAGTTTGTTCTGTAAACATCTAAAGTACACTAAAAGTACTGTGACTTGGGTTAGGCTTGCCTTAGTCCTCAGATTGACATCTTTGCTTTATAACACTTGAAAGATCTTTTCCAGCACATTTGTCCAATGCAATGTGTCATTTGATTTTTGCTGTTTCCATGGGTATTGATTGTAGATTCAATTTTAAATTTTGGCTCTAGATCCAAAATTAAGTCTTTTACAACTTCTGTATTTTCTCCAGGTATTGTGATGTTGCCCATTGGTTCAATTCTGAAGATTTTTCTTTTCTTTATATAGAGGTGAAATTCAAACTGAAAGCTGTAGCCTTTGATCATAATCAGTAAGTGTTTCATGGCCTCTTTCAGCAAGCAAGGTTGTGTCATCTGCCTGTCAGGTTGTTGATGAGCCTTCTTCCCATCCTGATGCTGCATTCTTCTTCAGGTAACCCAGTTTCTCAGATTATTTGCTTACCATACAGATTGAATGAAAAAAAAAAAAAAGTCCACTGCTGTCGTGTTAATTCCAACTCAAAGCAACCCTGTAGGACAGAGAGAATTGCCTCATAGTTTCCAAGGAGCACCTGGTAGATTCGGACTGCCAGTCTTTCAGGTTAGCAGATGAGGCACTTAACCACTGACACACACCTTCCTGACTTTTAAACTGCAGGCAGTATCCTCTTGGTCTTTTCAAACAACTGCCTCCTGACCTGTATACAGATTTGTCCTGAGCACAATTAAATGTTCTGGAATTCCCAATGTTATCCATGAAATTTGTTGGGATACACCCAGTCAAATGCCTTTGTATAGTCAATAAAATACAGGTAAACATCTTTCTGGTATTCTCTGCTTTTAACCAAAATCCGTCTGACCTTGGCAATGGTGTCTGTCATCCTGTTCTGAATCTGGCTTCAAGTTCTGGCATTTCTTTGTTGCTGTACTGCTTTTGAATGATCTTTGGCAAAATTTTACTTGCACATGACAGTGATGATATTGTTCTGTAATTTCTACATTCTCTTACATCACCTTTCTTTGGAATAGGTGCAAGTATGTACTTTTTCCAACTGGTTGTCAGGTAGCTATCTTCCAGATTTCTTAGCACAGATAAGTGAGTGGCTTCCAGAGTTGCATGATGTGATCAATCAGTTGTAATAGGGATTTATTCAGGCATATTTCCCACTTCATATACAGATGGATGTTCTGGCAAAGCTAGCTGGCTTGCTCTGGATCCTCCACCCAGCTCATCATCATCTGACCTCCAGTTCTTGAGACTTGAGCCAGTAGTCTGCCATACTGCCTGATGATAGTGGATTTGTCACCCTCTGTGTCCCAAAAGCCATCACCTGTTATCTGACCTCCCAATCTTGGGTTCATCAGCCCCTGAAACTACATGAGTCAGGAGAAGCCTCTAGCTTAATACCTAACCCATGGATTTGGATTGGCCAGCCTCAACAACCGCATGAGCCATTTCCTTGAGACAAGCCTGTATATCTTACCCTGTATGTATGCTTCACTTGTTTTGCTTCTCTAGCCTAAGTCATTTGGTGGGTTGCTTGGCAGCCTGAAAGTATGACCAAAGTCAAAATCCTGAAGGCTTTGTTTGCCAAGTCTTGGATAAAAGAGGTAAAATGTGTGACTAAACATGAAAAATATTGCAGAGCTGGTAATAAACAAAGACAAATATAAATACAAAAATAAATATATTTTTATATCATTTAGAGGGAAGTACATATGGGCATAGGAAAAAAAGGATTAAAAGAAATAACATGCCAAATTTAAGGTCCTTACCTGTTGCCATCAGTTTGATTCTGACTCATACAGACCCTAGAGGGCAGAGTAGAGCTTCCCCGTATGGCTTACAAGGAGCTGCTGGTGAACTGCTGACCTTTTGGTTAGCAGCCAAACACTTAACCACTGCACCACCAGGGCCCCTTAAGGTCCTTAGTTGTTGTAAATAGTTTGTACTGTACTAGTTCGAACCCACCCACTAGACCAGCAGAAGAAAGGGCTGGTGATCTACTTCTGTTAAGATCAGCCAAGAAAACCCTATGGAGCAGTTCTACTCTTAATACATGGGATCGCCATCAATCTAATCAACTCAGCAGCAACCAACAAGTACAAATTTAAAATTGTGTTTTATCTCCAGATAGTGAGATTGTGGTTGGATTTCGTTTCTTTCATAAACTGTATTTTCCAAAAAAGTTTTAACATGAATCTTTATTGTATAATTAGAACAAAAATACAGTAGTAAATTTTAGATAATTTTATAATGACCTATATTAAATTTTTAGTGGAAAGTAGAATGCTCTTATTAGCTAACCTGTTAGAATAACCTGATCTTGATTATCAGTGGAGCAGATAATCTATTATCTCATAAAGACTAACTTTGAAATCCATAAAATGGATTTGTACCACTGAGAAATCAGAAACTTTGTGTGATGGAATAGGATAGAGTCATTCAGTGTGTTTTTATATTGTTGGATGAGGATTAAAATTTGTAACTTGAATATTGGAAAGGGAGGGATATAGCAGAGAAAGACAGGCTGAAGATAAAGAAGAGAGATAATGCAAGATTCCTGGAAAACAAAAGATCATGGAACCCAGAACACAGGAGGAGAGACATCTTCCCTAGTCATACCAGGAAGAAAATGTGGCCACAGATACAGATAAACTATAGGTTTGGTGGCAGAAGTTCTGAAGGTTTCAGTTGGAACTATCGTCTCAGAAAAATAGAAGAGGGTAAAACACAGAATGAAACATAACAGGGGAAGTAAGTTGTGAGGGAAGATATATAGCAGGGTTGAAGGTTGAACAGAATTAAAAAGACTTTAGTTGCAAAATAGGGCAAACAGGTAGACCAAAGAGAAATGAGAGAATTCGGGGACAATTTTGAAGGCTCAATTGAGGTTGCTAATCATTCATTTCTAATGGGCCTGCACAGAGAAAGATTGTTAATTTTTTGAAGATTTGGAAATAGCATTTGAAAGCACGGGGAGTTATTTGCAAGACACTAACTTGAAATACCATAGGGTGATTCTGACCCTGGTGGCATCGTGGTTAAGTGTTATCCCTTGGTTAGCAGTTTGAATCTGCCAGGTGCTCCTTGGAAACTCTGTGGAGCAGTTCTACTCTGTTCTACAGAGTTGTTATGAGTTGGAATCGACTTGATGGCACTGGGTATGTTTGTTTTTTTAACTTGAAATAATGGACTTTGAATCTTAAGACAATAGGAGGGTACTCACAGATGGAAGAAAAGCAGAAAGGTCAATGGATTGCAAGTCCTGATGAGACTGGCAAATGGGTTATAGTGGGGACAAACGATTAAGGCTGCTTGTTCAGGTGAAAGAGGTATGAGGGAGGCATTTTGAAGGTAGAGTGATTTTGCCTATGGTATGGTCTTGGAGTTGGGAGACACTGAATTGAGTTATGGGTAGGTCATTAGAAGTGAGGACCTTGAGGAATTCTAGACCAGAGGATGATGGCAGGTACCAGGGTGAGACGACTGTGTCAGATGCTCAAGTGTTTAGTGAGTGAATGGGGAAAGCCAAAGGGTAGATAACAAGGCTGCTTAAGACATCTTCCTAGATTTCTAAATTATATTTAAATTTCCTTTTATTTTTCATTTTTAAAATTTATTTTTAAATATAATTGCAAAAATATCAGTTGTGTATAATCCTGACCCTTTCAAACCTTCTAAGGAGCCATCCTTGTCTTGAGATGAGTGGGGTTATGGATGGGGATGCAGCAGCCCATGAGCAAGGTTAGGTCATTTGTATTAGAAAGTGATAGGTCCTCAAAGGAAGCTCCAGGGTAATAGGAAGAAGGCAAAAAAAGAGGAGAGGTACAGTGGGGAGGCAAGCAAGTAAGACAATGGGAGAGGGCTGGCAGCTGCCAAAAGGCTCTCTTGTAGTGATTGGGAAGAGGCTTGCTTGAATTAGGGAATGCCTGGGAGGTTTGTCTGTGTGGTGTACAGACTGTTCCCCCGTGAAACCTAAGGTAAAATCAGTATTTGTCAAATGCAAGCAGAATTGGAGAAGTAGCATGTGAGAAAGTTGTCTCAAGGCAACTGCAGTGTGACAGTGGTGACTCTTCAGGGTCCTTCTAACCAGACCAGTTTTCCTGTTGTTCAACTAGCTGCCAAATTTCTTAGGTCTTTTTTGAGGACTATTAATATTTCACTGAAGATTCAGAAATGCACTGTGACATTTTATGTATTCTAAATTATTCTAATACTTGAAAGAACATTGTCCATCTAAAATCTACACTTTTAAATAAAATATTAATTATTAATATTTTATGAAGATTAATTCTTTAATCTTCATTCTGAAGATTAAACTTTTATTTTTATGGTATTAAATATGTTTGGGTCCTTTGTTTGTTAGATGCTACCGAGCCAGTTCAGCTCACTGCAACTCTTATGTACAACAACACAAAATACTGCCCAGTGCGGCACCATCCACACATTGTCATGCTCAAACCCTTTGTTGCATCCACTGTGTCCACTCATTCCATTGAGGGTCCTCTTCATTTTTTCTGATCCTCTGGTAGGCATTTATATGTTTGAAATCCAGGAAATAGAATGTCAGCGACTTATTAATACTTATAGTGGCATATAAGTACTTCCTGTCACTGAGAACAGTGACTTATTATAATATTCCTCTACATGTCTGTCAGCTTTTCATACTGTGAGGGATCACATGTTGCTCCAGTACTAAAAGCTGTGCCCCCAGTACTTAGATACCAGCGGGACCAAACATGGTCAACGGGTTCAGCTGTCAACTATGACCGACTAGGAAGAAGGACCCAGCAGTCTTTTTCTGAAAAGAATTAGCTGGGGAAAATGTTATCAATGGCAGCAGAACATTGTCTGATACAGTGTGAGAAAAGGAGCCCCCAGGTTGGAAAGAATTCAAAAGACAACTGGGAAAGAGCTGCTGCCTCAAAGTAAGAATTGACCTTAAGAATGTGGGTGGAGTCAAGCTTCTGAGACCATCATTTGCTGATGTGGCAGTACTCAAAATGAGACCAAACAGTTACAATCATCCATTAGTAATCGAAACATGGAATGTACAAAGTGTGAATCTAGGAAAATTGGAAATCATCAAAAATAGAATGAAACATATAAACGTCGATATCTTAGGCATTGTTGTTAGGTGTCATCAATTCGGATCAGACTCATAGTGACCTTATGAACAACAGAATGAAACACTGCTTAGTCTTGCGCTATGTCCACAATTGTTTTTATTCTTAAGCCTATGGTCGCCATGAGTCGGATCCGACTCGACGGCACTTGGCTGGCTTGGCATTGTTGCAGTCACTTTGTCAACCCATCTCATCGAGAGTCTTCTTCTTTTTCGCTGACCCTCCACTCTACCAAGTATGATGTCCGTCTCCAGGGACTGATCCTTCCTGACAGTATGTCCAAAGTATGTAAGCTGCAGTCTTGCCATCTTTGCTTCCAAGAAGCACTCTGGTTGTACTTTTTCTAGTACAGATCTGTTTCTTCTTGTGGTGGTCTATGATACATTCAACATTCTTCTCCAGCACCACAATTCAAAGGTATCAATTGTTCTTCTGTCTTCTTTGTTCATTGTCCAGTCTTAGGCATAGTGAGCTGAAATGGACTGTTTTGGGCCATTTTGAATCAGATAATCATATAGTTTACTTTGTCAGGAATATTTGTCCTCTTAGGTGCTCAGTTTCTAAGGTTATGGAGTGAGTTTACTGTAATTCCTATCTAAATGGTTATCATGATAGTCAAATGAATCATGAAAACCTATAAAGGGCAGTAAAGCTTCAGAAATATTTTTGTCAAATAATGAGCAACTGAATTCTAAATTTGAAATTTGCTTGGTCATAATTGTTCAATTTTCTAGCATGGTCAGAGTGAGACAGAATAGTAAGGTCTCTTTGGCAGATGATTTTAATATATTTGTAGTGTGGTGAGTGCAGAAAGGCTGCCTAAGATATGGTGCTAGACAAAAGAAGACTGTGAACTAATGTTCTTGTTGTTAGGTGCTGTTGAGTTGGTTCCCACTCCTAGCTGCCCTATGCACAACAGAAGGAAACACTGCCTGGTCTTGCACCGTCCTGACAATTGTTGCTACATCTGAGCTCTGTGTTGCAGCCACCGTGTCTCCCCGTGTCAGTGAGGGTCTTCCTCTCTTTTGCTGACCCCCTACTTTACCAAGCATGATGTCCTTCTGCAGGGACTGGCTCCTCCTGAAAACACATCCAAAGAATGTGAGATGAAGTCTCACCATCCTCATGTCTAAAGAGCATTCTGGCTGTGCACTTATTCCAAAACAGATTTGTTTAATTCTGGCAGTCCATGGCATGGTTTGCCAACACCTTAATTCAAAGACATCTATCCTCCGTTGTCCACCTTTTGAAGGCACATGAGGTGATGGAAAGTATCATGGCTTGGGTTAGACATGTCTTAGTCCTCTTCAGAAAAGAATACTGCATTGTGCAAAGACCCAGTGGCATTAAATAGCAATGGTATGCCTGGGACAATTGCAAGAAGCTCAGAATAGAGAGGAGAAAAGGAGAGCTCAACAACATAAAAGGTTAAATTTCCTTGTATGACAGATGAACTGGTTGCCACTGAGTTGATTCCAACTCAGAGTGGCCCTATAGGACAGAGTAGAACTGCCCCACAGGATTTCCAAGGTGGATTTTAACTGCATACCTTTTGGTTAGCAGCTGTAGCTCACCACAGTTCTTAACCACTGCTCCTCCAGGGCTCCTGTGATGGACAGGTAGGTTGGATTTTCCTGTAGAGGTTCTGAGGAATGGCAAAAGAATGTTAGGCATCCTGTATAGGGCTGGCTAATAACCAAGACTCTGGAATTAGACAAATTTGAGATGAACTCTTTGTGCTGACATTCACAAGCTACTATGTTTCTAATCCAAAAAAACCCAGAAATAATAGCATCCATGCTACAGATTTTTTCAGAGGACTAACAAATATACCAAGTGCTTATCATATAATGTGACAATGAAGTGACAGTTGCTGTGCTAATGGCTAGAAACCCTGGTGGCACAGTGGGTAAGTGCTATGGCTGGTAACCAAAAAGTCAGCAGTTCAAATCCACTGGGCACTCCCTGGAAACTCTATGGGACAATTCTGTCCTGTCCTAAGGGTTGGTATGAGTTGGAATTAAGTAGACAGCAATGGGTTGGGTTGGTTGGTTGGGTTTTAATGCTAATGATAATCATTGTTATTAGAGCTATAATGAAGTTTTTATTTTGCAAAGACCACAAACAGTAAGGTACAGAATTGATAACAATCAAGCAGTTGGACAATAAAAACATAAAACAAGCCTCTTGCTGTTGAGCCAATTCCAACTCACAGTGACCCTATAGGACAGAGTAGAACTGCCCCACAGAGTTCCCAAGGGGCACCTGGTGGATTTGAACAGCTGACCTTTTGGTTAGCAGCCAGTGAGGGTGTAAATTAGGACAGTGAGGAGAGGATGTGGTGGGGACATAGGTTAGAATTAATGAGAAATGATAATTAGGGCTGAGGAGATTACTAATTTTAAAATTAAGTACAGAAAGGGAGCTTTTTGACGTTAGCTACTCTGAAGAGCCCCTCTGTTTGAATACAACTGTATTCCTTATGAGGCATACCTGTAAGTGAATTTTGAGCTTCCAGGAAGTGAGGGAACTCTCTAAGGAGAAAAAAACATAAGCTTCAACAGGAACAGTATGCAGCATCCAAATATGAAAACAAATGTTGGTGGTACTAATGCAGGCACCAGAGACTAAGCTTTCAGGTCCACTGCAAGGTAGAGGAGACACATGTGAAATTCCCACATAAAACCTGGACCCTTAAGAAGTGTACTTGTTCAGCAGTGGCCACTTAAAATCTGCCTGAGGAAAACAAATATCTCTGGAAGGAAGTATACACAATTTAGGGCCTCAGTAAGAGCTTAAGTAAGGAAAAATTGAAACGTATAAAGGAAAGTGTATTAAGAGACTGAAGGAGAAATAGCTGGAAAAGCATGAATAAAAGGAAGATTTAGCATATATGCAAGATATTGTTCGTAGTAGCACTTTTATAGATCTATTACTCTGGAAACACGTCCACAGACAAGAAAATGGATACATTGTAGAATTGTATCACAATAGAATATCACATAGCAGTGAAAATGAAAAAATTCCTAGTGTGGTGGTTAAGAGTTAGGCTGCTAAGCAAAAAGTCAGCAGCTGGACTCCAGCAGGCACGCCTTGAAAACTGCATGATAGTTCTACTCTGTCCTATAGGATCGCTGTGGGTCAGAATCATCTTGATGGCAATGGGGTTTTTGTTTTTGTTTTGTTTTTCTTTTTTCGGTGGCTATAGTTGGAGTCCATCCACAGGCCCCTCGGAAGAAAGCTCTGGTGATCTACTGCTGGAAAAAAAAATCAGCCATTGAAGGCCCTGTGGGGCACACAGTTCAACTCAGACGGACACATGGGTTGCTAAGAGTTGGGAGTCAAGAGGGATTTGTCAGTGACTCCAAATAATAACCTGGATTCACTTGGTGAAATAATGTTGTACCAAAAACTTGGAAAATGGGAGCGAGGAATGATCTATAACATTTTGGTGCGATTATACTTCTGATGGGGCAGAGGCTGTTGGGATGGAAAGCACTTTTGAAGGAGATTCAGGGGTTGTTGGTAAAGTTCTAGCTTACAAATTACGTGATCGGGCTGTTATGTTTCATAACTTACATATTGTGGGTTACTTTCAAGTATTATAAAAATTTTAACAGCGAAAACTGACAGGGCACGGGTACCCAAGAAAACTGTCAGTGGGTGTGCAAGGAACTCTGGGTGAGCGGCTTCGAGAAGCATCGTTTCCTGGGGGCGGGGCTCCCTCATCCCTCCGCACGCATGCGTGCCCACGCCAGCCAACCAGGGGCGGGACTGCTCGAGCCAGACCGGTTTGTTCCCGCGTGAAGGGGGAGCGTCTCAGAGGCTCATCGCGGCGGCGGTGGCGAAGCCGGTGGTTCAGGTGTGTAGCGGAGGTTGGGGGTTGGAATTGGGGTGTCACATCTCAGGGAACTGGTAACCGTGGTCCCTAGCTTTTGAATTTTTTTTTTTTTCCGTCTGATGTGGAAATGGAGGCGTTTGTGTAGCTCCGCGGTCGGGCCCAGAAGCTGCTCATGACTGTTGCGGTAGATGTGCGCCATGATGTGCGGCCTTTGACGGGGAAATGGAGCCCGCGAACCTCACTGAAGGCCGCGCGCGAGCTGGCAGCGAGGGTTGAGGGCCGGGCTGAAAGCCGGGTGAAAGTCAGTGGGCGAGTGGGGGCTAGGGCTGAAGTCGCGGCAGCGCTTAGTGTGCCTGGCCCTCCTGCCCACCCGCAGGCTCCTTAGAAACAGTTCAAATTCACCGATGGCTCCTCTTCGTAGTTCCTCACAGTGTAAATTTTGAGAAAATCCCACATGGATGTTAAATTTGTATTTTGAATTTCATGGTTTTTAAATTTACATAGCTGTGAATGTGTTATTGGCCTGTGTGAGGTTGGTCTGCCCGACAGTCACGTTTTGTGTCCGCGTGAGCCGCAGAGACTGGATCGGTCCAGATTGAGCCGGCACGAGTTGGGCGACTGCAGGGCGAAAACGGACACGCGGGTCTGCAGTTCGGGCAGTCTCGGGTACCTTTGGTTTTACCAAGAGAAATGAGGAAACCAGACTGGTGTTTTTTTTTTGTTGTTGTTGTTGTTTTTTGGTTCTTGATGTAATTAACCAGGCGAATCAGTGGATATTTCCTAATTATAAAATTTACCAATATATTTAAACAGTGTATTTAGAAGAAGAAGATTGGAGAGCTCTGTTTTTGAAGTCAGCAAACAGCTAGCAATGGCGCCTTCTGGAAGAAAGCATCCTGGAAAATCTGTGAAGCCACCACCCCCGGAGGAGAAGGTTATCAAAGACTCTGACTTTGAAAAAGAAGATAAAAAGACTCTAAGTGTTCCAGAGGAAGGTGTTACAGAAGGTACAGTGTATCTCCTTAATACTTTCTGAGTAGTGACAAACCCCAAGAACCAAACCTGTTGCTGTTGCGTCAGTTCCAGCTGGGACCCTGTGGGGCTGACTGCACCTGCCCGCAGGGTGACCAGGGGTCGGCTGGCGGGTTCCAACTGCCAGTACTCTGCTTAGCAGCCGGCTCTTACCGCCGCAGCCCCAGGCCGCCGTGGGCAGTGAGCGGCCCGCAGTTCCTTTATTTTGAATCCTCTGTGTTTTAAACTATAAGTTCACTTTAAAAAATTTTTATGAGCAAAAAGCCAAGACCCCCAAATGTAAATACCATCTCATTAAAAAGTAACCAAGTAGCGTACTTATGTTCAATAATGGTTTTCTTTTTTATTGTCAATGCAGGACAGACTCCAGTAAGTGACAAGCATGGGAAGAAAAGGCCTTCCGTAGGACTGTTTGCGAGTGATATGGGGTAATGTGTTCAAAATAATGTTTGCTTGTTAAAGTGTTTAAAAAAATTCTCCTGTGGTTGTAGACAATTGTTGTATGTAAAACATTTGGCATGTAATGTTTTTCCCCAAACAAGCGTGACATTTTATGTATCTGTAGTTAAAAGAATGTAATTTCTTCACAGGAGTGAAGTACAGAGTATGCTGGATAGACTTGGAGGTATGTTTTAGAAGATATTTGTGTATAAAAAAATTGTTTTCAATCATGTTTTAAAACGTTATTGTGAACTATAAGTTCACTTAAAAAAATTTTTATGAGCAAAAAGCCAAGACCCCCAAATGCAAATACTATCTCATTAAAAAGTAACCAAGTAGCATACTTATGAGCAAAAAGTATGACTGACTCATACATAGCAACTCACAGTGACTCCATAGGACGCAGTAAAACTGTCCCATATGATTTCCTAGGCTGTATAAATCTCTACAGGACAGATCACCATGTCATTTCTCCTGTGGAGCTGGTAGTGAGTTAGAACGACTGACCTTTGAACTAGCAGCTTAGTGTTTAACCACTGTAACATAGGACTCCTTCACTTGTATAATAAAACCCACTGCCGTCGAGTCCAACTTACAGTGATCCTATAGGTCAGAGTAGAACTGCCCCATAAAGTTCCCAGGGAGCACCTGGTGTATTTGAACTGCTGACCTTTTGGTTTGCAGACAGCGCTTTACCCTCTACACCACCAGGGTTTCCACACTTGGATGAGTAAATGTTAATCAGTGGACTACAGGACTGTTTAATGTCTTAGTTTCATGTATAGAATTGTGTATAAGCAGTGTAATTAAGCTTTATAGATTTGCTTACTTTTCCATATTATTGCTGTGAAGAATGAGAATGGCCCCACCATTAGTAAGAATGTACTTTTATACATAATGTGAGTTTAATGGAATATGGAATACGGGTAGAAAACTGGATGGGAAAGCTCTACGTCTGTGTTGACAGAATAAGTGACTGTGCACTTAAGTTTTTCTCAGTTTAGTTACCTTCTAAGACTTTCCTGTGTTTCTGCTTCAAGAAAGAAGGCAGTGTAAGTAGAAGCCTCAAAAATAACTATTTTTTCATTAATAAATTAAGTAGTTGAGAACAAAAGACAGCTCAGCTATCAGTGAGAGATATATAATCAGATCCAAAATTGTCTGAGTCAGTAGAAAAAGATCAGTATTTGGTTCCTGTATGTGGATTGTTCACACAAACAAGTCTTTTTTGGGAGATTTCTTTAACTTGTGGTGACCAAGTCCTTTTTTTAATGCGGTCTCTTATAAATTCCTTTTTTACAGGTGGGTACTAAAGTATAAAATATTTGTTTAATAGTTCAGTTCCACAATGATTACTAAAAAATAATTATTGATAGTAGATCCATAACATAAAAGTATATGTTTAGCAAGTATTATTTGAAGTATGCAGAGCAGTACTTGTAGATAAATATGTCCTAAAAAAAAGTTTCACAAATTAATGGAGTATTTAAAAGTATTCTTAAATTTTAGATGTTTACTGAAATTAGAATTTTTTTTATGCTTGGTTTTTGTCTCTTTTAATAGGAAAGGTGTTGTAAAAGTATTACTGAATTTTTTAAAATAATGTTTTTGTGTAATTTTTTATTCTTTTGGACCCTAATTTTTATGAAAGACTTTTGTGTGTTTTATATAATGAATTCTAGCAATTCAGCTAAATGTGTCTCTTTAACTGGAGGGAATTTTATAAAGTTAAGAAAATTTGGCCTTTATAAAAATATTTTTTCACAGGTAAATTAACATCTGTCCTTGAGATCTTTTGTACATATTTTGGAAAACAGAAACTGTCTTATTATCTCCTTTTGTTTTTATTTCTTAATCATCTCTAAATTAAAAAATATATATATCTAAAGTTCAGGAAATTAGAATTGGTACACCTAATAGCCGAAAATTTTCTTAAGCATAAAAAAGTGAGAAATAGCTTTGCTTTGTAAAATAATGTCTTTTTTTAATTTAAAATGGTTTTCCAGTATTGTTGAGTCAACTTGATTCGTCATTAATTTGAATTATGTAAGAATAAAATGATTTTCTTCAGCATTAAATTTTAATGACTATTTCCAATACAGCTGACATTAACAAGTCTCTTCTTGCAAAGAAAAAAAGATTTGAAACATATATCGATAATTCGCTCAAAAGCAGTAACCAGAAAATTGAAAGTACTTGGAAATCACAGCAAGAGCAAAGGTAAGTTTGTTATATTTTCAGGCTATAACATTTGTATCATTAATTAGTATCCATGGGTCACTAAGAAGATTACAAATGAAAATTATTATTGGTTTGATTTTTCTTAAAGCAAATAGATTCCTTAGACCTGTAACTTCATTCATTCATAGGATTGAGATATATTTCATAGTAGTCAATAAGGATTACCCTTTTTCTCCTTTTAAATAAGTTTTTTATTACTGTAAAAGTAACTGTCATTCTACTAATACTGTAGCTGAGTAACATACATAAACCATTAGTCTTGTGATAAGTACTTGTATCCAATAGTGTAGAAGAAAGTCAGTCTTATATTGTAAATGATTTGTATTTTAGCTCAGTTGGGTTAGCTGTTTTTTGTACAAAACATTCGTTGTGTTAAGGTGGGGAAAAAAAATGTTTTTTGTAAATCCTGTGTAGCAGCCTCATTGAATCCATATCATATCAGAACATATGTTCAGTAGAAGGAAATGAAAATTAAACTGGAGATAAAATGAATTTTTTGTAGAAAATTTCTGCATATAATAAAATTACCTTAGTCGTGAAGAGCTAGGTATGTACGAGTGTCTTTGTTACATAGTTGTTAGGAGAATCATAATTTTACTTCTTGGTTTCCCACCAGAAGAGTTACGATGCTGTTATTCCCTTTTTTCTATAGTATAGATTGTCAAATTTTGATTTGAACGTTAATATTTTTTCATACTGATCATTATGTTACAGGATGATGCGTTGCCAAGAATACTCTAAGCAGTTTTTGAATGTAGTTCAGCAGTGGGAAATGGATATGCAGAAAGCTGAAGAACATGAAGAAAAAATAGTTGTTGGTATCATGCTTACTTTATAGCAAATCTCTTGGAACCATGCTTCAAGTAAGATTAGAGAGCCTGGGCTTACGGTAGCAGACCCATGGAATTTAGCTAGGTTCTATTACCCGTTGCTAGCTATGTGTTTTGGCCCTGTTGAACTGTAAAACAGAGAAATATGGATACATACCGAACTCATAAAAATCTTCGCTTTTGTATTAATTAACAGTCTTCCAGTTCCAGGTGTTGGGAAATAATGCCAGAGCACAAAATTATCATTTTATTTAGGCAGTTTAGCTTTTAGAAGATCTGGTGGCACAGTGATGAAGTGCTCCATTGCCAACTGAAAAGTCTGCAGGTGAAACCCACCAACTACTCTAAGGGAGAAAGATGTTACAGAGTGCTTCTGTAAAGATTACAGCCTTGGAAACCCTCAGGGGCAGTTGTACTCTGTCTTACAGGGTTGCTGTAAGTTGGAATGGACAGCACACAACAACAGTTGAGCTTTAGGCAAAGCTAGATGGGGAGGGGAAGGGTTGCTCATGCATTGTCACTAGGGCTCTTATCTCCATTTCTGAGTGGGTTTTCTTACTGTGGTAAACCAGAAAGCTTCTTAACAGTCCTAGACTTACTACCAGTTTTATAACCCTAGTGGTTTGAGAGTGTTTCTGAATAGCTATTATTGATCTAGTTTGGATAATTTGCCCATCCTGAACCAGCTGTGGTTAGGATATGGTTTATTAGCAGTGGGCAGACTTGTGTCACCTGCTCATACCTATAGAGTGGAAAGTCAGTCACACTCATATACTGCATTAACTACTGCATTCTTATATTTCATCCTTGCATTGTTTGTAAAATTCACACTTCCTATATAAGAGCTATAAAATTATCACACATTTCTAAGAGCCAAAATACTGTTCATATCAAATAATTTTGGGGAAGATTAACCATCTCACTTTGAGAAATGCCAAATTTCAAGTGTATATAAAACATCCAAGGAGCAGTGTTGAATAGACCACTGAACGTATGAGTCTGGATTTCAGGGAATAAACACGAGCTGGAAAGAGAAGCTTACAAGTCATCAGCATAAAGAGAATTGAAGCCATGAGAGTTAATAAGATCAGAGCGGAGGAATTAGAAATGTTAAAGCAAAGTCAGGACTACGCTGACGTACTTTATTATTCCGGGAGATGGGGGAAACCATTGTAAAGGAGCTTGAGAATTAGTGGCCAAATAGGCAGAAAGGAAATCAAGTGAAGAAAGCTTTTTAACTGTCATACATTGCTGATGGGCCAGATAAAATGGAGTTGGCAATGTGGGCCTATACCTAGTGCCATTGAGTTGATTCTGACTCATAGCAACCCTATAGGACAGCGTAGAACTGCCTCATAGAGTTCCCAAGGAGTGCTCGGTGGGTGAATTGGAACCTCCAGTCTTTTCCTTAGTGGCTGTAGCACTTAACCACTGCATCACCAGGGTTTCTGGCCATGTGCAGGTTATTGGTATTTTTGTAGGTGTGATTTTGGTGGAAAAGAGTGCAAAAGCCTGATTGGAATGAGGAAGAGAATGGGAAAAAAATGAGGTGGTAGCCTGAGGAGAAACAGAATATAATTTTGTTTAAGATTAGATACATTACATGTTGGAAGGAAATTTTTTAAATACTGGAGAGGTACAGTTGCTGAAAGTGATCACTGTTGAGAATAGATGGGATATAGTGACCAGTGAGAAAGTTGGTCTTAGTACAGAACAAGAATAGTTGATGCTTAAAAGCAGGAAAGAAGATCAAGTATATAAGCGCAGGTGGTTGTAGGTGAGTGGCAGATGTGATGGGAGACTGGAAGTAACCTTTGGATTGCTTCTGCTTATTCACTGAAACAAGGTCATCAGTTAAGGAGAAAGTGGAGGAGGTGTTAACCTTTTGAGGACAGAGGAGAAAGTATGAAACTGAGTGTGGGCCAGTGAAATGGACTAGGGAAATGTAATTGCCAAGGGCCGTAAAGGGTCTAATTTAGGTTAGTGATCACAGTGATTATGTATTTAAAATGAGGTTAGTCACCATACTTGTGGGTTTTTCTACAACTATGAACAGCTGTAGTGTACCTGGAGAATTGAATTTTCCAGGGTTGGGGTTTAGCCAAGCAGATGTGACAGAAAGGGGAGGGTATATATGTGTGAGAGCATTTCTCATGCTTGACCATGGAATTTAGGCTGGGAAAATGTGAGGACATGAAGTTGGGAATAAGAAACAGTGAAAGTAGTGGGATGAGTGGATTTTAGGTCCTGATAGATAACTGAGCTGTAGTACTTAGCGAAAGATAGGGAGGGGGGATGGTTGACTAGTGGAATATATGGAGGAATGGTATATTATAATGTTCAGAGACTGAACTGTGGAATCAAATTCCGGTTTCACCAATGGCTGGCTCTCAAACTGGGGACCAGTTATCTCTGTGCTTCTGTTTCCTCATCTATGAAAGAGGCTTTATGTATGAGTGAGTATTTTACAGAGTTGTTGTGAGGATTAAGTGAGTTCATAATGTAAGTTTATTTAGAAGGGTTCAAAACAGTATGATATGTAGTATGTAAATTTTTGCTATTAATACCATGCAGTGGTTATAGTTACTAGTAGTTAAGGAACTAAAAGGCCAGCATTATTGAAAGGATCATCTGTGTGGATACTGAAATCAAGAATTAAGACTTTTTTTAATAGTGTTGAGGGAGAAGTATTTCCTACTTAACCAACAGCATTATTATATATTAGTAGTGATCACAAATTAACTAAACATGATCTCAGTAGTTTGAAGAGGATTAAAAAAAGAAACTTTATTGTGATTAAGTGAAAGTTGACAATCCAGTACAACTTGACATACAAAACCCCAGGCACCAACCTTTCTGTAACTCTTAACTGCTCTTCCTCATCATGTGACAGCAACCTCTTCTTTTCCACTCTTTACTTCCAGTAGCCACTCAACCAAAACTGTCCTGTACTCTCCACACTCACCTCTCTCCTCTACAAATAAACCAGGACAGCCTCATATATGTTAAACCATAAAGTACACACACCACTTGCATCACCCTGTGTCCCCAGGTCCAGTCCATTCTTTGAAGTGTTGACTTCATTAATGGTTTCAGCTCTGGACTAACAGCCAGACCCGGGCAGTGTTCTCAGGAGACCATCAAGGATGTCATACCATCAAGTCTGGTTTGTTAACAGAGTTCTATTAAATGTTTTCTCTCATGCTGTATCAGGAACTCTACATTGTGTTCCCTGTCAGGGCTGTCGTTGGTGGTGGCCGGGCACTGTCTAGTTCTTCTCATCTCCAGCTGATGTAGTCAAAACAGAGAATGTTTTTTAAAAGTATTAAAACTATTAATGTAGAATTATGTTTGCTAAATTAAACATTGTACTGAAATGTATAAATTTTTTTATATTTGTAGAATATGTTTCGACAGCAGCAAAAGATCTTCCAAAAATGTAGACTTGCTCAGAGCCAGAGACTGAAAGCAATTAAACAGTTACAAGAGCAGTACATAAAGGTCTGTTAAATTCAGTAGCCTAATATATTGTTATAAAGCATGTATATGGAAGTAGAAAGTAGTCTTTAAGAGTTCTAGTTCTGTGTACTTGTTCTCCCACTACAACAGGGATTTTATATTGTGTATGAGAAGACAATTATGTATTTTAAATTTCTGACTATCTTGCATTCATTATCCCTTATTTAACTTAAGTGCTAAATATGTTTGTACTGTTAGGATTCTTTATGGTTTTCAGGAATTACTTAAAACAGAAACTAGTAAATTGGAGGTTTCACCTAGAAATGTAAGTATTGTGAATGAATTTGGTACTCTAATCATAGTTCTCTAACAATTTTTTTAGAAGAGCAGCAGTAAATACATAATTAAAAACAGGAAGTGTATATCCTTTTTAGGTAGTCCGTTAACTTGGCTTTGTCTCAGCAAACTAAACCCACTACCATCAAGTCAACTTTTATATCACCAGTGTTAAATAGGAAATACCCCACCAAAATTACTGAGTAACTTTTTTTACATTTGGTTGAGTATTTCTTTCAGATCCACAAGTCACACCTTGGAAACTATGGGCCAGTTTTTTTCTGTCTGTAGGGTCACTGTGAGTTGGAATCAACTCAATGGCAGTGGGGTTTTTGGTTTATAATGTATTTATGGTGTATTTGCTTCCAGAATTAACTAGGGTGACAAAAAATTGTTTTGTGTGCCAAATTTATAACCATAAGAGAGAGCCTACATGAATAAGAGTAAAAACCCTGAGATTAAAATTTTGAGGGTTGAAATTTACCAGTCACATGTACATAATTGTTACATGTTATCTGTAACACTGACCTTTCTTACTTATGCAAATATGTATTTTTTTAGTAACTATATGAATTCAGTAGGATCCAGCATATATTCTTCCATTTTAATGGGAGAGTTCTTTTAAATAATCTTACTCAAATGTATGTTAAAAGGTCACTTTTCAAAGAGGTGTAAGTAGTCTCCTCTTTGTCATGTATTGGAGTTACTATAAATCACATTTAAAACTGATGAACTGCACTTAAAACCATCTGTGTCTCCCACCCCCCAAACATCTTTAGCATTAGTAATTTGTAGTGCATATTTTGTAGCAGTGCTTAATTTGCTGTTAGCATTTCTTAGATGTTTGTTTGCAAGTATTTGCATATAGTGTTTCCAGACCTCAAACTCATAGTGACCTCGTAGGACACAGTAGAACTGCCTCAGTTTCCAAGGAGTGCCTGGTGGATTTGAACCATCAACCTTTTGGTTGGTTAGTGGCTGTAGCACTTAACCACTGTGCCACCAGGGCTTCCAAATATTCTTAAAAGAACTTCAGAATCAGGGCTTGGAACTGGTTCCTTCTAGGTAAAACCTCTGCTGAGAAATGTGCATTTCTAACAAGTTCCCAGCCAATGCTAATGATTGTACCTCTACATTTTAACAAGAGCCATAGGTGATTCTTATTGAGAATCATATATATTCTTTTTTAAAATAATTCTACTGTGTAAGAGTTTATGGTCCAAGTCAATTTGCCATCATATAAAACCCCTCATACACACCACTATGCAACTCTAGCTGCTGTCCCCTCCACTTTATCATCTTGCCTGTGAACAGGAACTGCTCAGATAGCCTTGTGTGCATATTTAAGCCAAGTAGAACATGCTTGGTCAGCATCACTGTATGTCTTACAGTCCAGTCCAATTTTTGTCTGAAGAGTCAGCTTCGGTACTGTTTTAAGCTCTAAGCTAATCAAGTTTGGGGGCCATGTCCTCAGGGGACCTCCATTCTGATGGATCGTAATGTGTAGTCTTTAAGAGTTCTAGTTCTGTATGCTTGTTCTTCTGCCACTACAACAGGGATTTTACATTGTGTTCCCTTTCAGTGCAGTCATTGGTAGTGGTTAGGCACCATCTAGTTCTTCTGGCCGTATGCTGATGTAGTCTTGGATCATATGGCACCTTCTGTCTCTTAGGTTTGTATTTTCCTCATGCCTTTGATGTCCATTATTCTCTGCTCCAGGTGGATTGGGACCAGTTGAGTCTACTTAGATGGCCGTTGGCTAGCATTTAAGACCCTAGATGCCACTCACCAGTGGTCTACAGAACATTAAAAAAAAAAAAAAACCCTTTGTTACACTAGTTAGCCTAGGTGTCTTGAAACCATGGTCCCCTAAACCCCTGTCCCTGCTACTCTGTCCTTGAAAATGTTGGGTTGCGTTTGGTAACCTTTGAGCTTTCAGTGTAGTCTAGCTATTCTAACCTCCCTTCTGCTGCATGCTGTCACACCCTTTGCCTAACCCAGTTCCTATTTACTGTCTGAATACTCCCTCTTTCCCCCTACCCTTGTAAGTATCACAAATTTTTTTCTTCTGTGCTTAACTTTTCTTGAGTCCATATAATAGTGGTCTCATAAAGTATTTGACTTTTTGCAGCTGACTAATTTCACTCAGCATGATGTCTTCCAGGTTATTCCTTGTTAGGTTTCCTAAGATCACTGTTCTTCACCATTACATAGTATTCCATTGTGTGAATATACCATAGTTTATCCATTCATCTGTTGATGGGTACCTAGGTTGATTCCATCTTTCTGCTACTGCAGACAGTGCTGCAGTAAACCGTGGTGTGCATGTATCAATTTGTGTGACAGCCCTTCTCTTGGATATATCTGAAGCAGTGAGACTTCTGGATCACATGGTCTTTCTAGCTTTTTAAGAAAGTGCCAAATTGATTTCCAAAGTGGTTGTACCATCTTACATTCCCACCAGCAGTATAGAAGTGTTCTGGTCAATCTACAACCTCTCCAACATTTATTGCTTTTTTTTTGGATTAATTGTTGGGGTGAGATGGTATCTCATTGTAGTTTTGATTTAGATATCTCTAATGGCTAATGATCATATTTCTTCACATAAAGGTCTTCCAATAAAAATGTCCTATTTTTGACAGCTTAGAGTGGCAATATTTGTGAAACTGTAGCAGCCATTTTATCATGTTGTTTTTATTAATCTTGATAAACAGCCATGAAATTACACAATTCTGCAACACACAGGAATTATTAAAGTGTATTATTAAAATGGGTGTTCTGTTTGCCAAACATTCTGTGTTACATGAAATTTACAAAGCTCATAATCCCACTGGGAGAAAAATTTGATGTTTAATCAAAAAACTTGTGACAGCTGGGTCTGTTGTCTGTCAAACAACACTTAACGTGTCAGCAAACCGCGCATTCTAGTGAAAAAACATCACCACTGTTTGTCAGAGTGTGGGTGAGAAGCCATCACAACAGATTTTTCCTCGAGCACAAGAACTGGGCCTTTTGTGAACAGTTTGGTGGATTTTGCATTTGGACTTGAAGCTTTACTGTTACAGAATTGTTTTAATTCAAGAACTGAAGTCCAGTGACTCTAGATTGTGCCATATGTTTGCTCACTGAGTTGTAGAGCAATTGGAAGTTGACCCTTCTTTTGGCTGAAAAATAATCTTCATTGACAAGGTCTATTTTTGGATGAATGGTTTTGTTAACAGAACTGTCTCATTTGGAGTGATGAAAATCCAATGGAAATTCAGAAACGTCCACTTCATCCCCCAAAAGTTAAACATTTGTTGTGGATTTTGATCCAGTGCAATCACTGGCCCTTCTTTTTTCCAAGATGAATGAGGAGAGGCTATGACTATCAGTGATGAAAGATACTGGGCTATGATAATGGATTATTTTAGGCCCCATTTGGAAGGTTCCCAGGTAGCCATTTACCCGAAGCTCTGTTTATACACATGACAACATGAAATGTACTTCAAAATAATGAAACAACTAAAACTGAATCACAAAACTTGTTTTATTCAAGTTTACAGACAGGACACCTTTACTGGAAGACCATTTATCCTGGATATCATCTTTGGTGAAGTGTCTGTTCATGTTCTTTGTCCATTTTTAAATTGGGTTATTTGTCTTTTTCTTGTTCAGGTTTTGTGGTACCTTGTAAATTATGGAGATTAAGTATCAATTGGATTAAGAACCCAAAACCCAAATAGTAGCCAAAAATTCTTTGCCAGTTTGTAGATAGTCTTTTTACTCTTTTGGTGGTTTTTGGAGGAGAGTAAGTGATTTTCAGGAGTCCCCAGTTACCTACTTTATCTTCTGGTTTTTGTACATTCTTAGTAATATTTTGTGTAGTCTGTTTGCACCATGTCCAAGAACTGCCAATTAAGTTTGAGAACTCATCGTAGAAGCATTACAAATACGTCATTGCCGATTATCACTGTAGTCACATTCGAAGTACTCCCCTTGGGAAGCTATACACTAAAGCCAGTGCCTAGTCCACCCTTCAGAGCAAGTTTGGAACTCTTTCTGCAGTGGCTATCAGAGCTGTTGTCATATCACCCTTGAGTACTGAATGTCATCAAAATGTCTTCCTTTCAGTACCTGCTTTATCTTCGAGTAAAGAAAAAAGTCATTGAGGGCCAGAACAGGAGTGTAGGAGGGTGCTCCAGTACAGCTGTGTTTTCTGGCTAAAAACTCTCTCACAGACAGCTATGCAGTTAAGTTCATGAACTTGTCCCTGTTCTACCTTGTGCAGTAGCCATTCCATAAAGAGTTCCAAAATTGCTTTGAAGGGTGAACTAGGTGCTGGCATTGTTATATAGCTTCCCAAGGGGAGTACTTTGAAGGTCACCGTAGTGATACTTAGCAATGAGATTATGTAGCACTCAGAACAATTAAGTTTGTGAATTTGTCAGGTCTTGCGTAAGGGCTGCTAGCATTGTCTGTTTCTTTCTTCATTGTTCTTTATTGTTTTAGATTCTATATTTAGGCCTTCAATCCCTTTTGAGTTAATTTTTGAGTACGTGGGTAAGATACAGGTCTTGTTTCTTTTTTTGCAGATGGACATCCAGTTATGCTGGCACAATTTTTTAATGAGACTGTTTTTTCCCAAGTTCACAGACTTTGTACTTTGGTCAGCTATCAGCTGCTAATAGGTGGATGATGTTATGTCTGGATCATATCCATATATGCTGAAAACAGAAGTTATTTTAAAAGTGTTTCCTAGTAGAGCTTGTTTGTTGGTTTGCTCGAATGCGCCTTGAAAACCATTTATTAATTGGTGTGAAGGTTTGAGAAAAGTAGTAGGGAAGATCTTAATTAAATGTTACCACTTACAGGCTCTTTAGTGTTATGTTTGATTTCTCTCTTTCTCTTTATCTTTCAGCATCATTAGAAGACTCTTAATTTTTATTTCTGCAGTGGTTGCTGAATTTCTTTTAATTCCCACTGCTACCCTTCTAGTTCAGTACCTCATTATTCTTTGCTTGGACTATTAAAACTTTTGAGTGATTTCTCCTGTAATCCATCTTTCATGTTGTTGTCATGTGCCTTCGTGTTGAGTCCAACTCATTGTGACTGTTAAATACTAAAGAATGTAACAAATGCCTGGTCCTGCACCATGCTCACATATAATTGAGGGTCTTCCTCTTCTGTACTGTCTGCTTTCCCGAGCATGATGTCCCTCTCCAGGGACTGGTCTCTCCTTACATGTCCAAATTAGTAAAACATAATCTCACCATCCTTGTTTCTAAGGAGCATTCTGGTTGTACTTCTTCAAAGACAGACTTGTTCATTCTTTTGGCAGTCCATGATCCATACAGTGTTCTTTGCTAACACCAACTTGGAGGCATAAATTCTTCTCCTGTCTTCCTTATTCATTGTCCAGCTTTCATACACATATGAAGTGACTGAAAATACCGAGGCTTCGGTCAGACATAACTTTCCACTTCAAGGTGATTGCTTTTTAACATTTTTAAAGAGGCCTCGTGCAAATTTGCCTGATGCAGTGCATCTTTTGATTCTTGATTGTACTTCCATGAGTATTGATTGTGAATCCAAATAAAAGGAAGTCTTTGACCATTTCAGTCTTCTCTCCATTTATCATGATACTGCTTACTGGTCCAGTTGAGGATTTTATTTTTGTTTATGTTGAATCGTAATCCACGTTGAAGGCTGTGTTCTTTTGATCTTTGTCAGTAAGTGCTTGTCCTTTTCACTTTCAGCTAGCAGTTTTGTCATCGGCATGATGCAGGTTGTTAGTGAGTCTTCCTCCCATCCGGATGTACTGTTCTTCATATAGTTCGGCTACTTGGATTATTTGCTCAGCATACAGATTGAATAACTGGTGAAAAACATACAACCCTGATGCATATTTTTCCTGTCTTTAACCTATGCAGTATCCCCGTATTCTGTCTGAACAACTGCCTCTTCATCAGTGTGCAGGTTTCTCATAAGCACAAGTGTTTCGAAATTCCCAGTCCTTGCAGTATTATCTGTAATTTGTTATGATCCACACAGTCAAATACCTTTGCATAGTCAATAAAATACAGGTAATATCCTTCTGAGACTCTGTGCTGTCAGCCAGGATCCATCCAACATCAGCAGAGATATTCCCTGGTTTCATTCTGTCTTCAGAATTGAGCCTGAATTTCTGACAGTTCCCTGTCACAGTACACTGCTGAAAGCTACTTACTGAATGATTGTCAGCAACATTTACTTGCTTGTGATATTCATGATATTGCTTCATAATTTCACCTTTCTTGGGAATAGGCATAACTGTGGATCTCTTCCAGTCTGTTAGTCAGGTAGCTCTCTTCCCCCAAATTTCTTGGCATAGATGAGCTAGCATCTCCAGGGCTGTGGCTGTTTGTGGAAACATCACAACTGATTCTCTTTCAATGCCAGGAGCTTGTTTTTTTGCCAGTGCCTTCAGTGCAGCTTGAACTTCTTTTAGGACCATAGGTTCTTGATCATATGCTGCCTCTTGAAGTGGTTGAATGAGGAGCAGTTCTTTTTGGTATCATGACTGTGTATTCCTCCCATCTTTTGATGCTTCCTGTGTGATTTAACATTTTCCCCATAGAACCTTTCACTACTGCAATGTGAGGGTTGAGTTTTTTCTTCACTTCTTTCAACGTGAGAAATGCCGTGTTCTTCCCTCTTTATTACTTATTTCCAGCCCTTTGCACATGTCATTATGATACTTTGTCTTCTCAAGCTGCCCTTTGAAATCTTCAGTTTTTACTTCATCCATTCTTCCTTTTGCTTTATTTGTTCTGTGTTAAAGAGCAAGTTTCAGTCTCTTCTGTCATCCAGTTTCATCTCTATTTTCCTGTCTTTTTATTAACTCCTTGCTTTCTTCATGTCCTTAGTATTATTCCACAACTTGTCTGGTCCTTGGTAACTAGTGGTCAGCTCGTCAGATCTTTTCTTGAGATGATCTCTAATCTCTGGTCAGAGATACTGAAGGTTGAACTTTGGCTCTCATAGACATTTTCCTAACTTTTGTCAGTTTCATCTTGCACTTCCATATGAGCAGCTGATGGTCTGTTCCACAGGTGTCCCTTGCCTTGTTCTGACTGCTGACATGGAGCCTTTACATTGTCTGTTTCCACAGATTGTAGTCAGTTTGATTCCTGTGTATTCCATCTAGTGAGATCCATGTGTATAAGTTGTTGTTTATGTGGTGAAAAAAGATATTTGCAGTGAAGTCATTGGTCTTGCAGAACTGTATCATGCAGTGATCTCCGGCATCGTTTCTATCACCAAGGTCATATTTTCCTACTGCTAGTTGGTCCTTTGTTTCCAACTTTCATATTCCCATCAGCAGTAATTGTAAGTGTATCCTGATTACATGTTTAATCAATTTTATGCTGCAGAAGCTGGTAGAAATACTCTTTTTTTTTTCCTTTGTTCCTGTCTTTAGTCTTCTTGTAGGCATATGGCTATTATCCTATCACTGAGAGCATTGTACTTCAGGATAGATCTTGAAATAATGTTTTTGAGAATGAATGCAATGCTATTCCTCTTTGTCATTCCCAGCATTGATCACAGGATTGTCTGAGTCAGAAGGGCAAACACCAGTCCATTTCAGCACAGTAATGCCTAGAATATTGATGTTTGTGTTCCATTTCATTTTTGCCGATTTCCACTTTTCCTGGATTCATACTATTTATGGTTCATGTTGTGATTAATGGATAGTTGGAACTGTTTCTTCATATTTTGAGTCATGCTACTTCAGCAAATGGAGGTCCCAAAAGCTTGACCATCCGCATCATTAAGGTTGATTCTACTTTGAGGAGGCAACTTTTCCCTGGTCACCTTTTCAGTGCCTTCCACCCTTGTGAAGGGGGAGCTTATTATCCAGCACTGTATCTGACAGTTTGCTGCTGCTATTCATGAAGTTTTCACTGCCTAATTCTTTCCAGAGGTAGACTGCTGGGTCTTTCTTAGCTTGCAAGCTCAGCTGCAGTGTGTCTGCGATGGGTGACCCTGCTGGTATCTAATAACAGTGGTATGATTAATAGCCACACATAAGTTCCCACAATAAAACAAACCAACAGGTATGTGGGGGTGCTTGTCCTGTGTAGATACACTGTATTATCTTTCTAAAACATGTCCTTTCCCTCTTGAAAAACTTAACTTCTCATTCTAAATTCTTAGGTATTTAACATCTCCTCTATAACATGACCCCCTTTTAATAAATACTCATTCATTACATTCTTTGTCTCCTACCCCTCAAGGTAATTATTTTTGAACAAACCTGCCATGTCTTTTCCTTAGGCTCTTCCTTGAGAATACTTTTAAACTCTTATCTACTGAAATCTTACTCTTGCTAGCTCAGTTGGAAATAGTTCGTTTTCTGCTACACAGCTGCAAGCAGCTAGTTCCATTTCCCTTCCTATTACAGAATTTGTTTTTTCAAAAAGGGTTTTTCTCAGTAGAATATGGGGGCAGTCATGCAGTAGTCATTTTTAATTCCTCCACAGCATTAAACGTAGTACTTTTTAATGTAGCAGGCACTACATAACTGTTGGATTAACAGTGAAGACTTGAAACATTTTTTTTCCCCCCTTTGGCAACTTGGAAGAAGTCACAGTACAGCCCATTTTATTACCTCTGATGAAATCATGGCACATGGACCAACCCACTTAGCCTTAAGTTGGGTTACTGCCTGGTGTTTATAAAGGTTATTATAGATTTTTAAAATTAATGGTATTTATTGATATGGAACTTCTGTGTCTACTTTGTTGACATTAACAGTTCATTAACCCATGGTTTTAAGCAAAGTATACCACTGTTGTCCCTCTGGTATTTGACTTAAATATGATTAAAAAAAAAAATTTCTTTAGTGGTATTTTGGTGTTCATGCATAACTTAGAATGTTACTTGGAATAAAAAATAAGCATTATTTGAATGTTACAAAGTTCTTATTTTTTTAAAACATAATTGTACATGTTGAAAGTTTGGGATGAAGAGTGGTGGTCTGTGACTGAACTAACCTTTTGTATTCTACTTTTGTGTTGTAGAATATGGAGGACACGGAGAAGAGCCAAGAAAATGTTCTTAGTAGTGCACAAAATGAACTTAGAAAAGAAATGGCTATGTTGCAAAAAAGAATTATGATGGATACTGTAAGTAGTTACATTTTTAAAACTGAAACTAAGGATTAATTTAGCCATTGAAATACTTTATTTGCTGAAATACAGACAACACTTAACTAAATATTAAACAAGTGTTTAATATCTCTTTTCATATAACAGCAACAGCAAGAGATGGCAAATGTTCGAAAGTCTCTTCACTCCATGTTAGCCTGATGACTCTTGGAAGAAAGAACTTCAACCTAAGTAATACGATACAATTAAAGCATTAGCTAAGGGGCACACATGTCTTTATAGTGGTTTAAAAATTCTACTTTAAATTATTGCATCCTGTTTTTCATTAACTTGTTAAATGCAAGACTCCCTTTCTGTTAACTCTAAATAAAATCTAAACAGTTATGTAAGTAGCAGCAATTGTAAAGTTACACATGGTCAAGCTTTCAGCTATTTATAGTCACAGTGAATTTTATCTCTAACACTGACAATTAACTTTAGCAATAAAGATTATTTAATTCCGAGTTTTGGCTTCAGTGGATCTATATCAGTACCATAAGGTAGAACACAAGTAGGGATGAGTACACTGTTCTTCAAAGAAAAAGAAAAAAAAAATTAAAGAATAAGTATTTTCTACATATACCTTTTTGTATGTACTCACTAAGTTACAGAGCTAATTCTAATGACAATGTGAGTTCAGAAGAAAATCTTTAATACTGCCTGAAATTTAAGAACAACTTAAATTCATATTGTAGAATAAATTAAACTGCTAAAAATCGCTAAGATAACTAAAAAGATAAATAAATACCAGTTTTAAGACACATTTGTGCCAGTCATTTCTACAAAACATCAAATACCATTTAATTGGGTTTGTTCCACAATTAAATGACACACTGTCCTTAGCAGTGATTAAGAGCACTTCATTAACATACCGAATTACTTATCCTTTAAATGTTTCCCATGTCTTTAAAAT
This sequence comes from Heterohyrax brucei, assembly GCA_028571685.1. Taxonomy (NCBI): domain Eukaryota; kingdom Metazoa; phylum Chordata; class Mammalia; order Hyracoidea; family Procaviidae; genus Heterohyrax; species Heterohyrax brucei. The sequence goes on along the minus strand of CM053142.1, from coordinate 170,113,822 downwards.
AAGTTACTCAGAAGTTTTCTTTTTGAAGCTTAGTGTTCAGTGAATATATGGAAATTTGATTTTACATTCTTCATTTCCAGACTTGAAAAATTCTTAATGCCTTGTCCTTTAAAATGTGTATTTAAAAAAATGTATATATAGCACAAAATCTTCAGTGGGAAACATTTGATCTAATAAATATTAGTTTCAACATTTGTTTGAAATCAGTCAGACTGACTTTTCCACTGAAATTGATTTCCATGGCTCATTCAAGACAAAAAGTATGCTCAGTAGGAGGAGAGGAGTGACTTTCTCCTGTTTTTCCACAAGTCTTAAATTCTAATTCTTGCCCCATATAACTCACCCTTCTCTTAGTCTCAAGATTTTCCAAGTTTTTTAAAAACAAGTGACAGAGATTCTTTTTGTAACTGTGATAACTTACGGAGACAGAAGTGAGGTCTTCACTATTAATATCTGACGTACAGGGACTGATTACTTCTAAATTTTTCCATTTTGATAAGGATTTTCCTTTTAATCCAAAACATGTGGGTATATAAATCTTACGATCTTTTCAAGCTTCTAAGAAAGTCCTTATTTGAGAGGTTTCACAAATAGTTTCAGATGCACAATAACTACTCCAGAGTGTTTTCCGTATACTTAACTCACATAAGTATTTTTTTCCTTTTAATGAGTATCAGTTTTTACTGTTACTAATAAGCCTTTTGTTTCTTAAGGTTGGTAGGAGTGTATTATTACTTCTTTACTTTTCTGATTATTTCATCATATAGTCTACAGAACTTGGGTGAAATTAAAAATAGTTCACGTGGGAGTCTGACGATTTGGATTACCAAGACCCTTCTGACAGTCTTAGTATTCATAATGAGCAATCTAAATAATTTTAAGTGATAGTGTAAAATGTAAAAATTAGCACATAATGTACTTAGCTGTCTAATAGTTGATGCTTCTTTTACCCCCTTACTACATCAGATGAATCAGTGTGTACTCAAAGTAGCTTGGGCTGATAATTCTAAAATGAAGTGATTTTTCCCTTTTTTTTTAAAGTTACTAATTTTCAGTTGTGCTTTAACTTAACTGATACATTTTTCATGAGAATGATGAATATTTTCTTTAAGACAATGAAAATTTAACTCAGATTATCAAAGAATAAGTCACACTCATTGAGAAGATTCGTTTGTTTTCCTGAACTGGTAGGACAGATTTTGTTACTACATACCAATAAGAGAAAATACCAGTTAGCCCTTTAAACTCTTAATTGTATACTAAAACAAGCATTTTGTAATTACCAGCGCAACACACATCTTTGGAAACCTGGCTATTAAAAATAATTTTATAAAATTGTCTGATGCCTAATTATACTATTGTAAGTTATACACTTACACAGTAAACTGTGATCTCACTTTTTCAGTTTTTAAAAATCAAAGTAAGCGTCACTCTCAAGATAGCTATAAAACCCTTTAGGTCTGGAATTTTTGTCATCATTTGGCAATGAAAACTCCCAAATGCCTGAAAGATTTCTCCAAGACAGCCACAATGGTACTGTTTAGCTGGTATACTTTCTTATCCCCAGGACTGAAATTTTTCTTCTAATTAATTTATAGATTTTTATACCTCCACTCTGATAATACCTGTGATATAACTGAGACATAATGAAATTTGTAGGACTTCTACTTGACATTCAAATATAACCTTATTTCATAATATACTAGCCTCCTGCAAAGGGGGACTTCCTTCACTCATAGGTTCCCCTAACTGCTTCTCCTCTTCTCCTTGGGCTATTAGTCAATATGCTTGTGAACCTGTTCAGGTGCTTGATGACATGAAGTCTTGAAGATACTTAAATGAAGGTGTCTTGAAATTTGCAGGCACAGAGCAGTAAAGTAAGTCATCATATCAAATGAAGCAATTACCTTTAGAAGTAAAAAAGAAAACACAAATGTATTATGGTCTGTCTTTCCTGTAGCAGTAGATATTTTTCTGTTTTCCCCAAATCTCAAACATTAACAAAAATTGTTCATTGAAAATATTTTAAAGAATTTCATTTTATAGTACATCCATCTGCTTTATATTCAACCACCTCTATACTCCTCTGACTCAGCAACCCTGCAAGACAGAGAACTATCTCATGAGGTTTCCAAGGCTGTTGTCTTTAAGGAACCAGACGGCCACATCTTTCTCTTGAGGAGAAGCTGGTGGGTTCAAACCACCAAACTTTCCGTTAGCAGCCAAGTGCTAAAGCACTGCACCTCCACGGCTGCTGTGAGTTAGAATCAACTCTACAGTAGTTTTGTAGTCTTTTGGACTATACTGGATATTTCACAGTTACAGAAACTGGGGCTCAGAAAGATAAAGAACTAGATTAAAACACCGAAGTTTAGAAAACAGGCCTTCTGACTTTCTTCTCAATTTCTGCTGTGCAACTGAGTGTCCAATTTTCTACTTACAGGGACTGTCAATCATTGTAACGGATGTGTATTTCTCATTCCTTGAGATAATTGTTAAGAAGGTAAAAGGCCTGGAAAAGACTATAGTTGAGGGAAGGTGTATGCAAAATTGAGATTTATACAAAGTTTAGGAAGAACCACCATCAGCTGAAATCCAAACATAAAGATATCCCAACAAAATAAAAAAGTTCAGTAATGCTGTATTATTCAACATTGTGATGGAAGTGTTAGCAATGTATAACCCATAACCCTTTCTTAAGTAGGATGTAGTAAAAGAAAACTTAACCACTGCTTGAATAAGCTGCTTCTGACACACAGTGGTCTCAGAAGCTTCAGTTTGGTAGTACACTTTATTGTTTCCTCAGTATCAGCTGACCGTTCTTGAAGCACTGGTTCTAATTGTTAGCACTAACCTCATCTGAGGAGCTACAGTGGCACAAGAGTTAAGCTCTCAGGGTTTGAACCCACCAGTGAATTCATAGGAGAAAGACATGGCAGTCTACTGTAAAGATGATAGCCAAGAAGAACCTATGTGGCAGTTCTCTTCTGTCACATGGAGCTGCTGTGAGTGGGAATCTGCCTGATGGCACTCAACAACAACCCCATCTAGTGTGCCAGTTATATACAGCATATAATAGGGGGATAATTGTATAACAAGCTTAAGTACAAGGCTGTAATGAGTATTTACAGTTCCCTGACAGAGTGAAGTTTTTCTGAGGTGGAGCTCCTGGGTGGCACAGTTAATGTGCTTAAATGATAAGGGAGGTGCTTCAGAAGAAAAGCCTGATGATCAACTTCCAGAGAATCAGCTACTGACAACCCTGTGCAGCACAGTTCTCCTCTGACACATGGGGGTTCAGTTGCCTGTATCAAATCAACTCAATGGCAACTTTTTAATACTATTTTTTTTCAGGTACACTGTTGTGTTTTCAAGGATTTAAGTTGTTGAAAGCATGACTTTCAGAAACATGGACCATTTCTTCACTGAATAACTCACAGCTTAAAAGAAAGAATTTTAAAAACAATTCAGAAACATTTACTGTTACATTCTAGTTTTTTTAAAATTGTGATTATGTTAAAGTATAGAATCCAAATTAGTTTTGCATGCCCACCTATCTGCAGCAACTTCTCTCCCCACCCAGTGACAGCAGGCTCCTTTCCATTCCATACTTCTAGTGTCCTCTCAATAAGCATCTGTCCCCTCGTCTCCACCCTCTCCTTTCCCATCTAGAAAGAGATCAGTAGGACCACCTCCTACAAATGCATAGAACCCTAAAGTACACCCACCATATGGTCACACTGTATCCTTGAGTCCAATGTCCAGTGCCTTCTAGTGTACAGACTCCAGATTTTGAGGCTACTGATACCTCATTAAAATGACCTTAAACATAGTATTATCTGACATGTTAAAAAAAATCTCAAGAGAAGTGTGCTTGCTTACCATTGCTATCCATAGGACAACATACTCATCTACAAAATTACTAAAGTACTGGTCTAAAAATAAAAGACCTGGCCCAATAAACACCGTGTCTTGAAGGTACAGTTCACTTTTGGTCATGTGTGCTATCTGGAAAAAAGTGAAGAAAATCATTTCACTATTTTAAATATTTTAGCTTTTAAAGAACAAAGACTAATTATACATTTTATTTGGGAATACTAGTTCTAAAGCTTCAAGTTGTCTTTGCTATCAGAAAGTTATAATGGATAATTACAGCTAAACTAATAATGAAAAGAACTTAAAATACAGACACAGGTCTCTCTCCCAGAGAACACTAATCATAATTTCAGTCTTACTTGGGAGTACAAATAGCTGTTTATAGTGATGATACCACAAAAGAACATCTGCCCATTATATGAAATTGTTTCTAGCCTTGTGTTTGAAGACCCAAGTACATTATTTATACCATAAATCATAAAAGAATTTCTTACCACCAATTTTTGTGCAACTTTAGCAAAGACACACCCAAACATTAGGGTATAAAGACAAGGATGTTTTTCAAACACATTTGTTGCAGACTTTTTATAGATCATTATTGCCAGTATGATAATTAGTCCTATGTGGAGTCCCGGTGATAAGACACTAGTGCCCTAAAGGATAAAAAGAAGAAAATCAGCATCACCTTTCGACATTGCAGCAACTACAGTGCAGCCATTTTTTGAGATTATTTTGTGCTAACAACTAGAGACCTAAAGTTGTATACAGCTAGAGCAGTGCTTTTCAAACTCACAGAACTCTAGGGTTATAGAGGTAATACAGTGCCTCGTGTTTAATTCCAGTTTTACATATATGCAACTGTTGTAAACTGATAACCAGCTAAAAACAACTGTACCAAGTTGTACTACTTTGAAGACCGTCAATATTTAAAGGCTTCCCAACAATGTTCTGATGCAAGGATAAGTATTTACCTTTCTATGTTCAACTACTTTGAAGATGACAGTAGAACTTTAAAAACATCAATGATACATTTGTTTAAAAAAAAAAATCCTTGTCAGGAATGCTAATTTTCTGACTTGGAAGTTTTGAAATTTTAGAAAACAAATACAAATAAAGTATGGCTTGCACCCATAACCTGTTGCTACTGAGTGGATTCTAACTCATGCAACCCTATAGGAACTGCCCCATAGGGGTTCCAAGGAGGGCTGGTAGATTGGAACTGCCGACCTTTTGGTTAGCAGCTGTAGCACTTAACCACTATGCCATCAGTGCTCCCAAATACAGTATGAGCAAGGTAGAAAGAATGCAAACACAAGGTGTACCCCCGTTCAACCTAAGAACTGAGGTTAAAATATTTAGCTTTTCATTATGCTGAGTGAAATCAGACAGTGGCAAAAGGACAAATATTGTATATTTGTATATTGTATATTGTATGAGTTCTCTGCTATAAGGACTTACACAAAAGAAAAGACTTTGAAGGCTACAAGGGTGGGGAGGGAGAAAGCGGGTGGGTCAGGCTAGATAGCTGATAGAAATTTGGTTAGGCAAAAGCAGTGACAGCACACAATAGAACAGCTTAAGTGGACTTTACCATACACAAAAGGTTCTCTAAACCCAATTTATTTCAAAGGATAGAGTAGCAGGGATGACAGTGTATGGACCATGTATTCAGGGGACATCACGGCCAACTGGCATAACTAGCCTATTGCTAAGAGAGTTTTCCAAACCCCATGTTGGTGAGTGGCTTCTGGGGTCTCAAAAGCTAGCAAGCTGCCACCTGAGATGTACCAAATGGTCCCAACTCATCTGGAGCAGATAATCACTGAATATCAAAGACACGAGGAAAAACGAGTCCAGGAGACAGAAGGACCCACGTGAATGGGTCACTGTTACCAACACGAGACCAGAAGAACCAGGTGGTGCCTGGCCACCACCAAAGACATCCATGATGGGAGACACACTGTAGAGTCCCTGAGGCAACACAAGAAAAAGAGGCGTGCAGCCTAAGAACTCTTAAGAGACCTGAAATTACGGTCCGATAGCCTGGACACTCCCTTGGGAACAAGGCCCCTAGACCTGCTGCTGTCCCTGACCAGCAACCAGTAATGAGGTCAACTCTTCGGCAAGAAGGCACTAGACTCAGGGTCACAGTGTGACCATATGGTGTGCATACTTTATGGTCTGTGCATTTATAGGAGGCGGTCCTACTGGTCTCTTTCTAGATGGGAGAGAAGAGGGTGGGGAGGAAGGGACAGATGCTTGTTGAGGGGGCACTAGAAGTATGGAACGGAAGAGGAGTGTGCTGTCACCAGGTGGGATGAGCAGAAGGAGCGACAGATAGATGGGCACGTAACACCGATCTGGATTGTATACCTTCACTTAATCACAAAAACAAAAACACTAATACATCAGAATACACAAATCTTAAAAAATTTACCTTTTAAAAAGATTAAGGGTATTTCAGTAGGATTTCAATTAAGTTTACATAGCGAATAATAAACTCCTCCATGTGTGAAATCCATTGACCTTGAGCAGATTTCCTGCTAATCAATTGGGAACACACTCCCTGCTATACCTCCTCTCTCCTATTAGCTCAGGGCACAAGAAGCAAGAAAACAAACAGCAACTCTTATGTTCAGTAACAAAACTGGACAAGTCAATACAGCGACATCAGTCTGAACTTTAATTTTATTGTGATTGAGTGAAAATGTACATTTTCATATAAATTTGCATGCCTACCGACATACAGCTCCCACTGCTCTCCCTGCCCAGTGACAGCACTCTCTTCCTCTCTGCTCCATACATGTCTTAACCTCCCAACAATTTCCTATCCCCTCCTCTCCACCCACTCCCTGCCTCCAGTAAGAGGTCAGCAAAACAACATCCTCTAGATGCATAGGACCATAAAGTGTACACATGCTGTGGTAACTCTGTGTCGCCAAGTCCAATCCATTTCCTGTCAGAAAAGTTGACCTCCATTATCATTTATGGACAGGGGCAGCATCAGGACCAGGGGCCATGCTCCCAGGGGGCACCCTGAGGCCCCTGGACCATCAACTGTGGTCTTTTAGTGGGGATCTCAGGGTGCAATCTGAACTTTTAAGTTTTACACTATTTTTGTTAGGTGCTATTGAGTCTCTGGCTGGCATTGAGTCTCTTTTGACGCCACAATCCCATAACAGAGTAGAACTGTCCTACAGGGTTTTCTAGGCAGTCATGTTTTAGAAGTAGATGGCCAACTCTTTCTCCCACGGAGCTTTTAGTAACATCAAACTGCCCACCTCCTGGTGAGCAGCCACGCACTTCACTCTTGTGCTACCAGTCCGCCTTACTTGCATGTTTTTCCTACAATAAACTCTTCAAAGTACTTTGTTCACTTTCCTATCCTTAACTGTGGCATATTTTTAGTATCGCTTTATGTTTGATAAATTTATCATGAAATTAGTACTGTATGATAAAAGTAATGCCTTACTGCTATTGTGGATCCATTCTTGCCGACACCACCATGGAGGATAACATGGAAATAATTTGAACAGGAAAATATTGCTCCACCCACTACTCCAAGAACTGGAAAGATCTTCCATTTTATTTCTAGAATGGGTATCTTGAGGAACAGAGGAAAGAAATACATCGTTAAGAAAACAGAACTTGTATACCTGCTGATGCTATGAATATGACCCCGTACAATGAGCCGTCCTTTTTCTTGAAACTAAAATCTTCCACTTTCTGGAATGTAGGTTGAAGTGCTAACACTTCTTGAAATGGTTTTATTAAGTAAAAAATAAAGGTATCTAACATTCAGCTAACTCTGTTAACATAATTACTATAAAGTATTTACTCTCACGAGACCATTGAGGAACATGAGAAAGGCCAGATCATTTGAACTGGACAGCCACAAAAAGGTGGAATCACAGAAAAGGCTGACACTAAGATCTGCATTATAAATGTGAAAAATATTACAATGTGTGTACATGCAAAAATTGTGTGTGGTTACTATTTAGGATTAAATCTCTCCAGTATATTTACCTGTTGGTCAATTGTTGTTCAAGAAAACTTCCAAAGGCAGCAAAGGATTTAAAACAAAGTGACAATGAATTGCCAGAAGCTGTAGGCTACTTATGTCTTTTACAAAAATCTGTGGAGACTACAGATTAACAAATAGGTACTGAAATTTTTATTGAAAATAATAATTTTATTTAAAACAAATACACTTTGGTGAGAATTAACAGCTGTGCTTTAAATTGAATTCTGTCCCAGTGTTTACATAATAATTAAACCAGGATTCCATCTTTAGGACTACCATATCTGATTTACTGATCAGACCTGCCTGTTTCTAGGTCCACTTTTCACATTCTCAGTTACTAGTTGACTAAATATCAAAACATACAAACTGTTTGCTGATCGATTGTACAGGCCTATTTCAGCATATTCTTTCTTTATTCTGGCAGGATAAGAAGGTATAGGAATGCATTAGGGAAAAGGCAGGTACCACTACAAAAAATAGATGTTCCTAGTCTATGCCTGAGCCTGCTGAAATGAACTGCAACTGGTAATCCTTGTCAGTGCCACAGGGAAACCTCTTACTTCTCCTGGAGTTACATACAGCTTAATGACGAAAAACAGAGTCTGGACTCAATCTGCTTACTCCTCAGCCCCAAAGGGTACTAGCTGAGAATCCCTGGACAAATCACTAACCATTCTAGGCCTTAATTTTTTCATTTGTAAAACAGAATAACAGTATCTATTTCATAGGCTTGTTTTAAGGGCCAGATGAAACAGTGATATTGAAGTATTAGTTGGTGGCTACTGCTATTATCCTTAGTGCCATTCTCAATATTACGGGCATGAAGTTGAATCATCCAGCGTTGCGGACTTAAGCTGTGGTAGTCATTTTTTTCTTCATAAATTTTCTTCCTATCCAAAGCCTGAATTTATGACAGTGGCTTCCTAAGAACCACCTTTTAATCGAAATACTTAGGTTCCAAACCAAGCAGAAGACAAATCATTCCTTAATCTGGGATTCGTCACCTCATAGTAGTTATGAAAGATGCAAAGTAGCAACTTTTCTTTCCTAATGAGGGACACGTTTCAGATGTAAAACATTACTGGACTTATTTTTTAAGTATTCATGACACAAATTTTAGCCTGGAAAGGTAGACCCACTACTGTATTTAATTCTGTATTAGAGAAATGTGGTCATTTTCTTCTATGTGGTAATACCTTTGTGCGTAGAAGAAAATGCCATAATGTATATAAGAAAATCAAACCCACTGCTGTGGAGTCGGCTCCGACTCAGTAACCCTAGAGGTCAGAGTAGAACTGCCCCATCGTTTCCAAGGAGTGGCTGGTGGATTTGAACTGCCAACTTTTTGGTTAGCAAACATAGCACTTAACCACTACACTACCAGGATTTTATAGCATAAGAGAACCATGAAGGAAAAAGGTTAAGAAATGAGATGAATATTAAATCAATGCAAGGATTTTTGAAGAAAATTAGCAATATTTTCCCTAAATATTTGTGAACTACTTTAAAAAAATGTAAATAATCAGATTTACCGTATAATCCCACATTGTGGGTCCTCCAAATGCAGACAACGCAAAGATGACAATTAAAGCTGCCTGGATTTCAGTCACATCCACTCTAAAGAGGAAGGACACAGAATAAAGTGCAAATGACATCTCTGAAATGCAGGTTAGTTAGTAATCAAACACTAAAGATGCAGGAATCTCAGTAGGCTGAGTTTTCTTACCTTTAGTTCTATCATTAAGTTATCGTCTGGCTACACTGTTAAAAAGGCTACAAACACTCACCTATAGGTAAGTATTAGCACAACAGGGAAAAAATTTGCATAGCACACATCCATTTGCAAATAGCAGTTATCACTGAGATTATAGAAGATTTTACTTTCTAGTTACACACGAATCCGACTCGCTGGCACTTGGCTGTACACACTTATGTAGGGTTTCAAATTTATTTAATCATGTTACTCTTGTAGTAAGGAAAAAAATTATAAATACAACCATGGGGCTAAATGCAAATTCTTAAACACTCCCAAGTCAATGTCAGTTAAAAAGGAGGGAAAGTTTCAACAGTCTTTTAAGTTATCAATCAGTCACTTCAGTATTTTGGTCTCCACAGACACCTCTCAATATATAAACACGTGTAAGTTTCTTACAAAAAAAAAAGCCAGTAACCAACCTTGGTTCCCCTAGTCTGTAACCTTTGAAATTACCAGCAACTCTCTCTCCTTTCATCCATAAACAGACTGAAAAATAGTTTATACTTGTAATTTTCTTTTGTCTTTGTATTTGCTGGAAACCCTGGTGACATAGTGGTTAAGTGCTACAGCTGCTAACCAAAGGTCAGCAGTTCAAATCCACCAGGCGCTCCTTGGAAACTCTATGGGGCAGTTCGACTCTGACTTATAGGGTTACTATGAGTCAGCATCAACTCAAGGGCACTGGGTTTTTGTATGTGCTACTTAACCTACTATGGCTACTTAACCTAGTATGGCTTTTGGCCCCTTTATTCTGCTAAAACTGTTTAGGTTAAACAATGACTATGAATTTGTCAGATCTAAGGGATACATTTCAGTAAGTATCTCACTTAACTTCTCTGTAGTATTTAAAATGCTAATCATTCCCTCTTTCTTGAAATGTTTTGCTATGTTTTCATTTATTCCATATTCTCTACTCATTCTCCTACCTTCTGGAAGCTCTTTTCCAGCTCTTTCCTACACTGCTTCTTCCATATCTTAAATGCTACTGCTTTCTGTAATTCCACCATCTTTTACATTCTCTGGACAATTTGTCTACTATACTTAAAACTCTCACCTACATGCTGCTGACCTCTATATTCACATCTCCTATCCACATTTCCTGTTCTGAGCTCCAGATCTTTGCATCTGTCTACCTTCTTTGTATCTGTGGTTTGGCTATCCTGGGAGTCTTCAGATGCTGCTAGAGTAATACTTACTGCTCTGCAATACACGAAATGTAGGGATTAAATAAATAAAACCAAATATGGAAAAGACTTCTCAATTGAGGATGGCAAATTAGGAGAAAAAGGTGAAATGGGTATTAACCCACAAGTAACAGCAAATTATGAATCAGGACATGTAGTATTTGCAATATCAGTGGCAGGCAAACCAAGCCCTCCGGGCTGCACTGAGAAACACTCAAGTTTGTTGAAAAAGGTTAATATGATACAATGTGTGGTATTTTATGGAGGGAAAGGGAAAAACTACTAACATGTACTGAGATTGTATAATATGTCTTAGGAGGTAGAAATTATTCCTGTTGGAAAGGGAAATACAAAATTTTCCATGCCTGTAGTGGAATACTGCTAGAGAAAAATGATAGCCAACACTCTCATATGTGTGACCTATTATCAGAATTTTGCATTCTTTTTACAGTAATGGTGGCAGAATTACAATAAGCAACCCACAATCTTCACAGGGTATTACTAGTGACCAGAAACAATTAGGAAAGTTGACAAGGGTTACAGAACAAACTTTCTCGAACTGAAACTAAGTGGCACACACAGGGATTGAAGTAGGCTTCACGCATGCATCATTTGTACTACAGATCTTAAACTCAGTGGCTGCACTCTCCCTCTATGTCTTTTAAGAATAAACTAAATGGATTATAATTCTTGGTCTAAAAACAAGCTGAAAAGATATGAAAGTTATGGGAAGAATAAACACAGAATCACTTACCAAATCCCCAGCTACTCTAATTGTGAAGATGCAAGAATTTTTGTGTGGTATCATGGTTAATGGCTATATCTTCTAACCAAAAGGTCAGCAGTTTGAATCCGTCAGGGGCTCTTTAGAAGCTCTATGGAATTTTGCTCTGTCCGGGACTGCTATGAGTCGGAATCAACTGGACAGCAATGTTTGGTTTTGGTTTATGTAGGAAAAATAGGAGACTTCTGCAACAATTCATAAACTTATGGAACTCGTTAATAGGTGTAAATTTTTAAAAAAAATTAATTTACAAGAAATATGCGGATATGTGGGTAATTCATAACTTTCCAGGCTCCTACTATCAAGGACAATCTGCAATAAATGAACAAAAACCAACCCTTTACCATTGATACTGATTCACAGGTATCCAGTACAACAGAGCAGAACTTCCACATTAGGTTTTCCAGGAAGCAGTTCATAGATTCAAACTGCCAACCTTTTGGTTAGCAGCTAAGTGTTCAAAGTACGGTGGGTTTGTTAGCTGTCTGCAATGAGTTAAGTAAAGACAATCGAGAGTAAGCATTTGAAATTTTATGGCAATTTCACCTAGTAATTGTCTGTTGAATCTAATACAACATTGGGGACTATATTTTTGTAAGCCTATTATTTATTTATGGAAGTCTATTATTATTTATTGTATGTTAATAGCCTATGCTGCACAGGGAAAAAAAGACGAAATAAAAAACTGGTCCTTTAGCCAGCAGTTTGAGAAGCACTGGTCTACAGTAGTATACCTGAGAGACTGAAAACCATGTTTGCTGCATTGTGGATCCAGTACTGTGTGGAAATTCTCTTGTTTTTGAAAGGAAAATTAACAACACATTGACACATTTCACGTGTACAAGTTAACATTTAACTCAAGATAAAAATGCTTGGTTGAGATTTTTAAAATAAGTTATAAAAACATTGTCTGCTCTACTGAATTAGACAGGACTGTTAATGCACATGGGACAAACATGCTATAAATAAAATATACCTGAGCTCACACAACCAGCATTAAGTACAGAGACAGATTTTACCTACAGTCCTATACCTTTTCCCACTAACAGGCCAAGAAAAATTTCAACTGATATGTCACTGATTAGCCAAAAACACTCTTCAGCAATCAAAGATTACAGTTAAAAATTGCAGGGTTTCAAACTGGTTTTTCTCGGCTTACTTCTGGCCAAGGAAGCAAAACCCAGAACAGGCCCAAATTTTTAAAATTTGGGTGAACTGGAACCATTAGCAGAACGGGAAAAATTAAGAGTCAAAGCCCTGCTAGACACTTAATCTCCCTCTTACAAAACATGTTGCATAGCAACTGAATCCCCTGCCCAGGTACTGTAAACAACAGGCATCCCACTCAGAAGGGGACAGCAACAGCACCACTCTGTGTGTCTCTCTCTGCAGTCCTGCCCATCATCGAATCTCAGACAGCAAGCTTCTAAAAGGGCTTATTATGCCTCTTCAAGTCTCCCCTACCTAGGCTTTGCCTTGTAATTTTTCCCCTTCGATTATACTGGACTGCCCAAATTTAAAAAATTCAAGTCTCTTCCAGTTTCACTGCACTAGTGTGAACTGGTTTGAAGCCATGAAAAACAGTTACTAATGTTCTGTAGATTAGATTTTCTAATTCAAGGCAACAAATGCACATTTGTACTAAAATCTACAGCAAATGCAGTGGGCAGGGCCTCCTGTTTGTGCTGGGTCTCCATACCCCGTGTCCCACAGGGGCCAGGCTGGGCGTCTACCTGGATACCTGCACATGCGGCAGGGTGCATATTTTCGAAAGATAACACACATCACAAGTGATATCTCAAGCCAAACAGAACATTATTTCCATCTGCTTTATGGAATAGTATCCAAACTCCACTGCCATCGAGTCAGGTCCAACTCATAGTGACCCTACAGGTCACAGCAGAACTGCCCCCAGTAGAGCACCTGGCAGATGTGAACTGTCGATCTTTTGGTTAGCAGACATAGCACTTAACCCACTACACCACCAGGGTTTCCCTACAGAGTAGTATAAGACAGTATTTTGCGATCATAATTAGAACAGTATTTAAATAGTTGCTTAATATTTCTTCATAATATTAGCAGAGGAAATCTGCCACAGACCTGCACATGCTTGCTGGGTATGCCAAGAATGCAAGGTCCTGATGACTCCACCTCAGCAATCTCTTAGCCTTCTGTTTGCAGTGAGCATCTTTGAAGGATGGTACCACATCTTCCCCAGAACAAGAGTAGGCTTGCTTCCACTTTTTCTATGTCATGGATTGAATTGTGTCCCCCCCAAAATAGGTGTAGCCATGTGACCATGAACCCCTGTATTCTGCGACTGTCCTCCATTTTGTGATTTTACCGTGCTGTATGTTAAAGGATTAGGGTGGTACTGTAAACCCCTTCAGAAGATCACCTCCCTGCTCCATTGTAAAGCAAGTCTTCCTGGAGTGTGGCTTGCCCCACCCTTAATCCTCGCATCCTACAAGAGATAAAAGGACAGAGAAGCAAGCAGAGAACTGGGAACCTAACACCATCAAGCAAGCAGCACTGGGAGAAAAGCATGCCCTTCAGACCTGAGGTTCTGTGCCAAGATGCTCCCTGACAAAGACTGATGGAATACCAGACTTTCTTCCAGAGCCAACACGGGGTAAAACGTTCTCCTGGAGTAGACATCCTGAATTTGGGCTTGTAGCCTACTGGACTATGTAAGAACAAATCTTCCTTTGTAAAGCCATCCACTCTGTGGTATTTCTGTTAGACCAGGCCTAGCTGATTAAAATACTATAAAAGCAATCGTATGCCTCTCCTGTAATGCAAGCTGCTGCATGTGCAGGTATCCACAAATTTATTCATAAAACAAATTTCTAAGTACATCTTGAAACTGTTCAGCCAGGTTTCATATGTCTGTATTCCAATGCTATGAATATTATGAAAGTTAAACCTCTGAAAAAGCTGACAGATTCTTAGGAACCCCATCTGAGACACTGGGCCAGAGTATAAGCATCTCCAGAGATGTGGCTGATGTCTTACAATATAGACCCCAACTGTGGTGTTGTGGGGGGCTCTGGCGGCACAACCGTTATGAGTTCAATTGCTGATAACCAAAAGGTCAGCAGTTCAAGTCTGCCAGCTGTTCCTTAGAAACACTATGGGGCAGTTCTACTCTGTCCTGTAGGGTTATTAGGAGTTGGAACTGACTTGATGGTAACAGGTATTTTGGTGTGGTAGTGTTAAGCTGAACCATTATTTTATCCTGCTCAATCCTCCATGATATTTCTACGCTGGAAGACTCCAAGTGCACTATCGTATACTCTGTGTGGATATCTGCCACAGAGCTAGTATCTCAAACAGCTGACGCCCTGGGGCACAGCAGTGTCTCCCCGCTCCCCTACATGCTTGGTGTTCTCCCACAACGGCCCTTCGCCTAGTGTTCTCGAGACTTCTCACATCTGTCCTTCCACCCAGAGTTTTCTCCCCCGTCTGCCTGGCATATTCCTACTCACAGGGGAGTCATCTTTGTATCCTGGATCCACTTTGTATCCAGGCAAGCCACTCATCCAGTTCTGAGCACACATTAGGCTCTTGATAAAAAGTAAATGAATGTTTTATTTACAACAAAACGTGCAAACTATTTCAGAAAGATTTATAATGGCATTAGAAGCCAAAAGATAAAATGTTAATCATTAAATGATAACAACAGCAGCCAGAACACTGCAGTATTGTAGTACTCCAGTTTACTATTGCCAGCTCAGCTAATCAAAATATGTTAGACTTTGCAAACTTGCTTTTCACTTTAGCATAATCTTTAAGTAGAGATAGATACATAATTTTACACGGCTGCTGTGAACGTGTAGCTAGCCTTCTTCATCCTTAGGTCCTTACCAATGTGTCAGGAATCACCTAAACACTCACAATTTTTCATAAAAGCTTCCCTAAACTAATGCAGTCTACAATTACCTTCTCCTTGCTTAGGATTTCTTCAGCAATTACGTAAACCTAAAGCAGGCCATTTTACGTTTGGTTATGGCCTGTACCAGCAATGCCACAGAAGTCCATCTCATTTCTTTAATGCTGTTGTTGTTAGGTGTCATCGAGTCGGTTCCAACTCCTAATGATCCGATCGTGTTGTAGAATGAGACACTGCACGATTCTGTGCAGTGCTCACAGTCGCTGCTCTGAGTTCCTCAGACAGGAGCTGTATCTTGAGTGTATATTGTATCCTTCTGACTGCACTGAACAGCAGCCGTTAACAATGTCTGGTTCCGAGTCAAATGGACCTGAGTTTAGGCCTCGCTCTAGCACCTATTATGGTACAGGACGCAACTGAAACTCTGAGCTTCCTCTGTACCCTTACAGACCTAATGTAAAGAATAAATGAGTAACAGATGCAAAGCACTGCGCGCGGTGTCTGGAGACCAGCAAGTGCTCAGTAGGTGGTAGCTGTAATTATCCCACAATTTAGAATCAACATGAAAAACTGGCTAAAGCCTTCCTTTTGCTTAACCAGCCCAAGTTTTGACCTTCTCCTATCATTTCTTATTTCCAGAGAATTTATTTCAGAGCTATTATTTCTCCTATTGCTAGGCCTAAGCTAAGAATGAACAAACAGCAGAAAGTTCTTAAAGAACAAGGCACAAAGCAGGCCTTCTGGGAAACAGGAACAGTTAGTATGGTTCCTGCTGTTGTGTCAGGGTGGGGGGGTGGGGGGGGGCCGCCAACCAGCTGGTTCCAGTTCAAAACCCCACTGAGACGCTGCACTTCTAACCCGTTCCCAGGAGATGCTGATGCTGCTGGTTAGGGGCCAATTCTGAGAACCTCTAGGAGAGCAATTCTTATTATACATAAGAATCACCTGGAGACCTTATTAAAATGTAGATTCTGAGTCAGCATATCTGGGGTGAAATGGGAGCACTGGGAGCACAGCTGGGGCACAGCGGCCTAGAGGATGGCTGCTAACCAAAAAGCCAGCAGTTTGAATTCACCAGCTGCTCTCTGGAAACCCTAAGAAGCAATTCTACTCTGTCCTATAAGATTGCTATGGGTCAGAATAGACTTGATGGCAATGGGCTTTTTTTTGGAAGGGGGTGAAATGCAAATTCTCAGCAAGGGTCCAAACTGGAACAAACCTGTTTGAAATGGTTAGGAGCTCAGCTGTCACAGATTCAAACCCACTAGCCGCTCAGCATGAGAAAAGACCTGGAGATCTGCTCCCATTAAGATTACGGCCCAGGAAACCCTAGGAGGCATATGGGTTGGTATGAGTTGGAATGAACTCAACAGCTTACAGCAACAACCCAAGAGGCACTAGAGACAAATACATCATTGTATGTTCAGCTCTAGCATTTACAAAGTGCCTTCACATTATTCATCAATTGTCTACCCTAGCGGCGAGCTCCCAGTTACCTTCGGCTGGGACTGGTGTCAAGGGATCCCCCTTTTTGAGCACAGGAAGAGTTGTCCGAAAAGGCCTTTAGACACCATATCACATTGTTTTATTAAACAAGTCACCTGCTGCTTATTTAGGTACTGCATACCCTTCTCTATATAATTCAGGCCCCTTCGTTTTCTTTTTTTTCTCAAGACTTCTGTAAGCCTGGGCTAGTGAGTAAGGTACAGACAGGGAGAAAAAAATAAAAATTTTACCACAGTATAACATACACAATACTCAGAAGATTTAAACATAGCATTAATGGATGCTGAAAACTCTGGTTGCATGGTGGTTAAGTGCTACGTCTGCTAACCAAAGGTCAGCAGTTCGAATCGGCCAGGTGCTCCTTGGAAACTCCATGGAGCAGTTCTGCTCTGTCCTACAGCACTGCTGTGAGCTAGAATCGACTCAATGGCACTAGGCTTTTGTTTTTGTCTTGTTATGGATCCTACAATAAATTAAATAGCAATCTAAATGACTGATTTCAGCTTTCATTCCCGTTTACAGATAAGTGAAGTATAACAGATCGTGAAGAATTCAATCACATTTTTAAAATTACAGCTTAAAAAAATCATACTCACTTTCCAAACCTCAACACGCCTGAAACATAAGTCTGCCAATGAGCACAATAAAACATGAACATTGCAACAAATGAGCAGAAAAACAGCCAGTCAGGATGGGTTCCTAAGCGAACAGCAACTGAAGCTCCAATTGCCATAAACACTGAAAGAAACAAGGTTTATGGCTAGTTAAGAATGAAACATTAATGATACTTTTGCACTACTCCACCTAGAAACAGTTTCAAAGGATCCCATCACCATGGCACTAATATTAATATATAACAAAACCAAACCCACTGCCGTCAAGTAGATCCCAACTCATGTGGACAGAGTAGAACTGCCCCATAGTTTCTACGCAGTGTCTGGCGGATCTGAACTGCCAACCTTTTGGTTAGCAGTCACAGCACTTAACCACCACACCACCAGAGTTTCCAATGTTAATATATACCCATTGCTGTCCAGTCGAGTCTGACTCATAGTGACCCTAGAGGTCAGAGTAGAACTGCCCCCAAGAGTTTTAAAAAGTAAATTCTTAAATACAATCTTCAAACACACTGTGCAAAACTGTTCTCAAAGGTATGCCTGTCCAAAAAACTGTCCATTTAAGCATTTCAGTCAGTTTTGAAATTTAAGCTATCTGCACAATAAAAACCGGGGCAAAAACTCCACTAATTTACCTGTGGAGAGAGAGTCACAGCCATGGTCAAAGAGCTCCCCTAAAGGAGAGCAAGAGTTTGTTCTTCTGGCTTGTTTCCCGTCAACGGCATCCAGTGACTGATAGATGAAGAGTCCAAGGGCACATAAAAGGTATGTCCAGTACGGTGCCTAGAAACCAATGCAGACAGTGACAACTGTTAAGTGATAATGAATTAGCTTCTGTCTGAAAACACTCCAACCTCACAGAATGAATCTACATGGTTTCTTGTTTTCATACTTGAAATCACCCCAGTGTGCCACAGAGTACACTCATCCTTCCTAAAGGTGAGTACAGAATTGAGAAATTAAATGAATTGCTCAAAGTAATCTGGGTAGAGGATCACAGAAGTTTATGCTGCAAGAAGCACAGTGTTAAAATATCTGAGTCCCATTCAAATAGTACTGGATGTGCGTGTATTCAGTTACGTCTTTGCTACAGACAAAAAAAGACTTGAAAGAGAAACAGTCAAGTCCCAGTTCCTACTCACGATAGGAGCACCAGGGTCCAGAGTTACTGCTCCATCCAGGAATGACGGTGATAATGCAATGAACAGAAAATGACACTGAAAGAGTGATTAAAAATATGCTCTGTATGTCCAAGGAGGCAGAGAAAAACGTAAATATTCTAAGATGAGAAATGGAAGAAAAGACTCCAGTGAAATCTTTAGAAATGAAAAATACAGTATTTGAAACGAGAACCAAACTGGATGAGAGCAACAGGATATCTGACATTGCAGAAGAAAACATCAGAGAACTTGCAACCTAACAATGGAAACTATTCAAAATGAGAACACACAAAGGAAAAAAGACTAAAAACTATTGAAAAGGGTGTACAACAGAAAGCAGTCTAAAATGCGTAACCAGAGATAAGAAAGAGCAGGACATGAAAAACATAAGAAGAAATAATGGCAAAAAGAATTCCAAATTTGATGAAAACTACAAATTACATATCCATGAAATGCAACAAACCCTGAGCAGAATATTAAAAAAAAAAAGTGGAAACAAACCTCTTATGGATTAAATTATTTCCTCCCAAAATATATGTTATAAATTCTAACCTCTCTACCTGTGGGTATAATCCCATTTGACAATGAGTTGTCTTTGTGATGTTAGTGTGACAAGATTAGTGTAGGGTGTGGCTTAAATCAACCTCTTCTGAGATGTGGGGAGAGATATGCCAAACCACACAGAAGACTGCCTAGGAACTGCAGCTCGGAAGAGACAGGCACCCTCCTCCAGAGCCTACAGAAAGCCTTCTCCTAGAGCCAATACCCTGAATTCAGACTTCTAGTACCCTAACTATAGGGTTGCTATGAGTTAGATCTTCTCGATGGCAATGGGATTGGTTTTGGTTTCCACCTGTGAGGAAATAAATTTATGGTTGTTAAAGCCACCTACTTGTGGTATTTCTGTTATAGCAGCACTAGATGGATAACTGACAAGCCCACCAAGACACATCAAAATTAAATTGCTAAAAACAAAAGACAACGAGAAAATCTTAAAATAAGCAAAAAGAAAAAAATATTGATGTTTGCAAGCGCTATGATAATAAAGACGCTGGACTTCTTATCAGAAACTATGCAAGTAATAAAGCTGAAACAATTCAATGCCAGAAGATCTGCTCTGTAAGAAATGCTAAATGAAGTTCTGGACAGAAGGAAAATTACAGCAGATAGAAATCTGGATCAATACAATGGAATGAAATGTGCTGGAAATGGTAATATGGAGCCAATTTTTCTCATTTTAAAACTCCTGAGAAGATGATTAACTAAAGCACAAACAGAAACAACGGATTATGGGAGAACAGGTAAAATTAAAGACAAAAACAGCACAAGGGACAGGAGAGAAGACCCAGAAATACAGTTCTGTGAGGTTCACACACCATACATGACACGGCCTAACATTATTAAAGTCACATGGTAAGTTAGGGGCCCTGGCGGCACAGTGGTTTAGTGTCTGACTGACAGCCCAAAGGTCAGCAGTTGGAATCCACCTGCCACTGCTGGGAAACTCCGTGAGGCAGTTCTGCTCTGTCCCACTGTTACGAGGACTGGTACCACGGCTGACGCCTGGTCAAGACCAGGCCGAAGCAGGAATGAAGTAAACACAGTGGCGTGAAGAGAAGGACATGTTACTCATGACAGCTAAGGAGAAAAACAGATTTTCCACTCAAGGAGTGTGCCTAGATGACGAAGATAACAGCTAGTCTTGCAAACAACCTGACTATAAACACCCACAGCTCACGAACCTGGGTGCTCTCCCTGGCCATGACAGGAGCCCTCATGCTGTGTGCGTCACTACAGTCAACGGACCTGGAGTGTTCCGGGTCCAGTGGGGCCACAGCCCCTCGCCCAGCCCTTCCATGTGCAGGCCTGGTGCGGTCACTTGTAGCCTGTGCCCCTCCAGTGCTGTGGTCAGTTGGTGCCGCCACATCCTAAGACAACTAGCCCGGAGCCTGGCTGCCCTCACGGCATTCCACCTGTGCTGCCACCTCTCCTGTGACCCAGAGAGCCCTTCTGAGACATCGTGACCCGGGCACCTGCTGTCCAACTTCTGCTGCTGCTGCTACCCTTTGTGACCTGGACTCGGTCGTGCTGCCGTCACAGTGAAGAACCTTCGGGTCACGAAGACTTGCCATTCGTAATCCCTCACTTGCTAGATGAACCTTAACAGCCATTCTGGTTGAGACTCGTTGGTGTTTCAATGACTCTCGCACACAGTTTCATGTGAAAGTGGATGAACCTCATCGTGCAGCACACAGCCCCTAAGGGACCCCTGAAGAGGCCTGCAAGCCACTTGAGTACGAACATTAATACAGGCTTGCAATTTGGGTGCACAGAACCTAAATTCTTGTCCAAACTGTAATTGATTCTTGCTCAGAACACGTATGTATGCTGAAAATCCTAGAGAAAATATTAAAATGGAACTAAAACCCAAAGTTGACGTGGTTGCAGATGGAGGGAGCTCCCTAAGAAGTCTTCTACATCTAGCAAGTACTGGGGAGACCCCAGAGGGACAGGAGCTCAGGGAAGCCAGCCTACAAAGCTGTCTATGAACTCCTAGGCTCATCTTCATGGGGAGCATGCAGAGAAAGGATTCTAAATAGCAAGAAGACTATGAAAACTGAACTAAGGAACAGAGTGGAGTTTTCTAGTTAGATCTTTGAGTTCTTGGTTCTGTCACTTATTAAGAGATGTGTGTAGCAGGAAACAGACAAGTACAGCCCACAGAGCAGAAAGCACCGCACACACCACTTCGTCTTTACGAGGAAGAGCTTTTATTTAAGCCGGCGGTGCAACGGCTGGACTCTGGTCCAAAGTATCCGCGCACCCCAGTCTGTCATCAGGCATTCCTACATCCTTCTAACAAGCAACTGCACGTATAGAGATTTTCACATTGCAATCCCAGTGGCACGGCATGCTTAAAAAAGCACTGGATAAGCAGTTAGCACTAAGTTACATGGGAAGAAGCTACCCACTCTTTAGAAGTTGGGCTCATCTCAAGAAATTTTGTGAGGGGAGCGGGGAGTGTCCTGGGGCTGGCGCCAGAGAGATGCTTCTAGACTTCTAGAATTTTAAGTGGTATCTTCTTAAAAGATTTTTCTTCCTCAGGTGGTGACTTTGGGCAATTTATTTAACCTCTCAAACCTCGGTTACCTCATTTGTAAAATGTGAATAACATTTATTATTGTATCTAATAAAAAACTTCTCAGTGCTTTACACAGCACTTGCTACATGGTAAGTGCTCAGTAAACGTTAGAGATTGTCATTAAGTATTTTCTCATTCTTTTAATGACAAATATAATGTTTTGAAATACCAAGCTATGTAAGGTTTACACGGTAATTCTATAAATATCCAATTAACATGAATTTCCCATTTTTCAACTTTCTCAGTAATTTACTCTGAACGCATTTTTAAAAAAAGTTTCCTCATTTGTTATTAGATGCTCAGTACTAACAACAGCACTACTAAAAAGCTATTTAAACTATTGAAAACAACAAAACCAGCTGCCCCATGTGTTTCTGACTAGAAATGCACACAGTTTTCAATGGCTGTGACTTTTAGGAAGTGACTGCCAAGCCTTTCTTCTGAGGCACCTCTGGGTAGCTTTCAATCACCAACCTTTCAGTCAGTGCTTAAACTTTCACAAGTGCTTAGCTGCTTGTGCCACCCTGGGTCTCCATTTAAAAGAAAAGCAGGATAAATTAGAAATAATTTAAGAACAGAAGCGATCTAAGTTACACACATGAACATTAAAATATCACATTTCACATTCCACTCTGATCAGCATAATTTTAAAGGCGTATCTGGAACCTATGAAGCAATATAAGGAAGCATTAAACTGCAAAGAACTGAGAAACCACCATTACAGTATAAAATGGAAAAAAAGAAAATCTAGAATTTTTTGAAAGAATCCCAAAGTGTTTTACAGAGAATAGTCCTCTTAACTGTATTATTATTTTTTTTTACTTAAAAAACAAAATGTGGTATTGCTTCAGTGTTGATTATCAAAGGAAAGCAAAGTTACACTTCAAATATATAATAAAAGTTCTGAAAACTTTTCTTTGAATGGGTGGGCAGATAGACCCTGCCTGAAACTGCCTCCTGGCCTTCATTTAGGAAAAGGAAATGAAGACGCTCTACCAGGTAAAACTCCTTCATCAGAATTATCAGAGGAGTTAAGGTCTATAATTTAAACAGAGAAAAAGACAGAAGAAGGAGTGGAAATGTGGGCACAAACCATGGTGGGGTCCTTAAAGGGAAAGAAAGGCTTTTATTCCTGAGTCAGTGGCTAGACCCATTTGCCTGGCACAAAGCATCCATATGGAACTATGAGAGATAAAACTGGGAAGGAAATACATAACATTATCTTAAAAACAGTGTAGCACTACAAGCCAAGTGACTACACAAAGGGTATTCTGAATGCATTATCGGATACAGCACTCCACAGGGGTAGGGCGGTTTTCATCACCGTCTTCTTATAAAAAGTGAGGCTCGGGGACCCGTGGTAACCCACATCCAGTCACGCAGCCAGGACCCAGGAGTCAGATCCAGCACTGTGACTTGCTCTGTGATGTGCCACCTGGCCTGCCACAGGCTACCCTGACTGGGTGGAGCATCTTTCATCTGAGTTCTTCCTTCACAAACTACCTTATTTTGCTCCAGATCTGTGGAGAAGCATTTTACTGCGTATACAACACAATCTCCAGTGACAGGGAGCTGCAGGAAATGGCTTTGTGCCACGTGAGGCCTTGTGGTAGTCTGTCCTAGGTCAATCCCTGGCCACTCCTTTTCCAGGTCTCAGGAGCATGATCTACCTTCCCCTTTTCTCTGCTGTACCACCTCCATGCCCACCTGGAAGCTCCTATGCAGTGTTACGGAGAGAATTCTGTCCCCCCAAAATGTGTTAACTTAGCTAGGCCCTGATGCTCAGTACTGTGCGGTTGTCCACCCTTCTGTGATCTGATGCGGTTATCCTATGTGAAGGAAACCCTAATCCCCAGGATGTTACCGAGCTGGGATCACAGGCAGCTATGTTAAGGAGGCAAGACTCAATCCACAAGGTTAGACTGCATCTTCAGTCAATCTCTTTTGACATACAAAATAGAGAAGCAAGCAGAGAGAACATGGACCTCACCAACCCCAAGAAAGAAGTTCTGGGAACAGGGTGCGTTCTTTAGATCCGAGGTCCCAGCCTGCACTGAGAAGCTCCTGCACCAGAGCAAGACTGATGACAAGGGCCTTTCCCCAGAACCAACCAAGAGAAAAGGCAGTCCTTGGGACCTGGCACCCTGAATTCAGATTTCTTGCTTCCTAACTGTGAGAAAAGAAATTTCTGTTTCTTAAAAGCCATTCACTTGTGGTCTTTGTTAGAGCAGCACTAGATAACCACAAGCAGTTTACAATTTTCCAGAACTTTCAACCTGTTAACACTGCAGAACACATTCAACCTTTCTTATGATATTTATAATGCACTGCCAGGGAAACTCACAGGAATCCACCTCACCAACCCCATATACTTTCCTCCACCATCAGGCACAGCACGACACCTTCCTACCAGGAATCTGCTCAAAAAGGGCACAATAATTACAGAAGAGACTCCTGAAGGAAGGAGGCAGGATACAGAGAGCTGCCCTAACTCAACAACAGTGTTCATAGGAACTTAATGAAGTTCACAGGAACTTAATTAAAAGGATGAAGAAAACTGGGCTTGGATTATGAGTGATAAAGTCATGAACAATGTATCAGAAATATTTCTACAGAAGGAACCCTTTCCATAAAGCAATAATTAAATTACTCCAGGTGATGTTAAGTTCCTAAAATTTTCTTAAAAAATTAATTATATAATTGTCACAGTACCTACTACATTCTGAGAAGATCAGAATTTAACAATATACCACAGAAATCTTTCCAGGCAGAACATAAAGATCCACACATCATTCTTTTTTAATGACTGCATAATATTCAATTATGTAGCTGTATCCTAATTTAGATAAGAACATCCCAATGAAGACTCAATTATGTAGCTATATCATAATTTAAATAAGAACATCCCAATGAAGACTCTTAAATAAGCTTGTAAACAGTTGTCATGTTTATTCTAGAAAAAAAAACAATTACTAAGAATCAATTATAACCCCTAGTTATGTTTTTAAAAATCTGTCATTAATAAATTTAAATTTAAAAAAACCTGCCATTAATAAATTTAGGTACACTGATGAGAAAATACTGTTCTCCTAAACTCTTATGCAATTCAGACAAGCAGTGCTATTCTGCCTTCCTTAAGGATGCCTGACAGGCCCCTCTCTTCACTAAGGACACCAGCGTAGCTATCACTGGTCACAACAGTCCAACCTTTACCACTTAAAAAATACACCTTGTACAAATATTTATTTTTCAGGGTTAAAACAGGCTTTGCAAACGTATTAGTTTTCTATTATGCCAAGCACGCTCATTCGATCACTGGTAGATCAAGCAAACAAATAGAAGAAATTGCAGAGAGATGTTATTTATGGCTTACAACAACACATTATTTCTTTGCTATCATTTCCTTGGTTTTGAATTATTTCACAGGTGGCAGTAACAAGCTAAAAATGCAGAGCTCTGAAATCACCTTCCAAGATACAGAAGACCTGATTCACGCTGGACTGTTTCAGAAACATGGTCTGCCATTTTCTTCAAGTAACAGTCATTTTTATTTCTGTTGTTGCTGAGAATATACACAAAACATACACCAATTCAACAATTTCTCATGTACAACTCAGGAGCACTAACTACATTCTTCAGCTGGCACAACCCTTCTCACCCTCCTTTTCTGAGTGGCTCCTCTCCCGTTAACACATACTCTCTGCCCCTTACGTTTCTGACCTAGTCTTTTCAGTTGCTGTTGTCCATATGATCCCATATAGATATGTTGCTGCTAAAAAAAAAAAAAAATTAGCACATCACACTTACAAAAATACCTCCCAGAGGGAGGGTGTGGTTGGCAGACAAACGCAGAATGTGTGCATTATTTTCATAAAAATATGGTAGACTTAAAAAAGCAAAATGCTCAAGGGTAACTTTTTTTATTTAACATAACTAAGTGAAAATGTACATTCACATGTAAATTTACATGCCCCCCTATATGCAGCTTCCACTGCTCTCCCTGTCTGGTGACTGCACACTATTCCTCTCTGCTCCATACGTGTCTCGTCCTCCCAACAGTCTCCTTTCCCCTCCTCTCCACCCACTCTCCTTCCTCCAGCCAGAGGTCAGCAGGATGATATCCTATAGGTGTACAGAACCATAAAGTACATACAATATATGGTCATTCTGTATTGCCAAGTCCAATCCATTCGTGTCCAAAGAGTGGACCTTTGTTATAATTTATGGGTAAGGGCAGCATCAGGGCCGGGGGCCATGCTCTCAGGGGAACCCCGAAACTGCTGAACCATCAATTGAGGTCTTTTAGTGGAGATCTCAGGATGCATCCCTTTTTTTTCTTGTGTTGCCAGTGAGACTCCTCTCTGTGAGCTCCATTGTGGCTATCGCTGGTGGTGGCCGGGCACCATCCGGTTCTTCCGTCCCGATGTAGGCACCCACTGATGTGGGTCTCTCTATCTTCTAGATTGTCTTTACCCCATGTCATTTTGGTCCTCAGTGAGCATCCGTTCCTGCTGAGTTGGGACCATTTGCTGTGTCCTCGGATGGCAGCTTGGCAGCTTTTAAGACCCCAGATGCCACTCACCAATGTGGGGTACAGAGAGCCCTCTTAGCAAAACACTATTTGTGCCAACTGGCCTCGATTTTGCCTAAGAGCATGGTCCCCTGCCTCCTGCAAGGGTAACATTTTTAATAGTTAAGTTAGAGTATCGTTTGGTTTTGAGGCACCTTTAGGGGATATTTTTGGTTTAAGGTTTAAATGTTATCTCAGGGCAATAATTTTGGGAGTTCATCCAATCCATAGACCTACAAAGTCTGAATTTCATAATTTGGAATACTGCTCTATATCCCCACCTTTTGATCTGGTTTCTTAGCAGTCATTAATTTTTTAAGATCTTTATAATTAAAAGGAAGTAGAAACAAGTAAAAAATTCTTATGAAATCAAGTTTTCTACCTCAAACTGCTATTTATATAGAAAGTCATATCTTCATAATCATATAAAAGTATAAGATGCTACTCATTATAACGTTAAAGGACACTAAACTACTGTATTAATAGATAACAACTGGAAACTGAATCATGACAATATTGTATTTTATTCCTCTTAAAGTGGTAATTTCCCTCTTCTGCCTGAAAGTAATGCTCCAATAATCATAATCACCTTACTTCATCTACTTCTGAAAAATCAGCCACTGAAAACCCTATGGAGCACAGTCTTTCTCTGACACCAATGTGGTTGCCATGAGTTGGGATGGACTCGATGGCAACTGCTATTGGTATCTCCTAAAAATAAATGACAAATGGTCACTTAGAAATGACATGCTTTTTCAACAGGTAAGAGTATGTAATATATACTTCTCAGTTGTAAAATTTTAAATTTTCTTCTAAAATAGCTTTTACTGTATTTAAAAAAATTTCCTCGTCCTGCATTCTAATTTCCAGGTAGCACCCTCAAAGCAAATACGATGGAAATATTTTTTCTACTTGGTCAACAGAAACCAAAAGGTATTTTAACATTCACATATAACAAGTTGAAAACCAGTTCTAATTAACAAGAAAGCCAACAGAGATACTCGGTTTAAGTGTTACCAGGCTCTCATGAGGAAAGAAACTTCACAAGTGCAGTACTAACCTCTCAGGTTCCAGGAGAAAAGTACACTTCAGTTCCTTTCTCAGAACTAAGTGATTTAGAAGGGACAAGAAACGTTCCAAGCCGGCTTCAGTCATAAGCGTTAACTGATTAATTATAAACATTAGCTGGTTTCAATCATAAGCATTTAATCATAAGGTGCATACACTACTCTCAGTTCTGGGAAAACATTACAAGAAGGCTCCTTCTCTGGGTGACCAGCACTCAGGCTTCTGTGCTCCCTGGGGTGGGGCGCCTTCCAGCCTGTTCCAGAGCAGGCAGGTAGAAACCCTTTAAAGAAGAAAAACAGGAAGTACGGGAGAGAACACTTGTTTTCACTTTCTAAGGGAATGAACATCTGTAGATCTTAGCCAGGAGATTGAATCCCTTACTGCTCAAATAAATGGGCTTTGCAAGGGCACACAGTCTTTCTCAATACACAGTGTGAGTTATTTTAAAGCAAGACACATATATCATGGATTGAATGATGTCCCCCCAAAATATCTGTCAACTTGGCTAAGTCACGATTCTCAGTAATGTACGAGTGTTTACCCTTTGGTCATCGGATGTGATTCCCCTATATGTTGTAAATCCTGTCGTGAGGACATAATGAGATGGATCAGTGGCAGTTAGACTGATAAGCTCTACCAGATAGTGTCTTAAACCCATCTCTTTTGAGAGAGAAAACAGAGAAGCGAGCAGAGATGGGGGACCTCATACTACCAAGAAGGCAGCTTGAGTCCCCTGGACCTGGGGTTCCTGTGCAGACAAGCTCCCGGTCCATGGGAAAGACTGATGAGAAGGATCTTCCTTCGGAGCTGACAGAAAGGAAAAAACCTTCCCTTGGAGGTGACACCCTGAATTTGGACTTCTCACCTACTAGACTGTGAGAGGATAAATTTGTTAAGGCCATCCGCTCGTGGTATTTCTGTCAAAGCAGCAGGAGGGCAGAGACAGACGTGTGATCCATGAATTCAGTCAGTCAGGCGGTCGGTCAGCCAGGAGGGAGGACATTAGGGGTCAGGGCGCCTTCCACAGCAGAAGACACAGAGCACGTGCACTTGGTAGCCCAGACAGGAGAGCGAAGTACAAGATCCAGAGGACTATCCAGGGCGGTCAGCCGGGCTGGGGAGAAACAGCAGCAACATCATGCTGCTGAAAGAAAGGGTCACCACCGGGGGGAGCAAGGGGACAGGAGAAATTCCAGGACAAAAGACAAGCGAGTTCTGAAGAAAACGAACCACAAAACCTTAGCTGTATGCTACCAATCTTTGTCACTGGACTAGCACCGCATTCACCTGGTGCTGCTCCAACAGAAACACCACGAGTGGAAGGTTTCAAGAAGAGAAATTTTATTGTCACAGTCCAGTAAGCCACAGATCTATGAGTAAGTTACAAGTCCATTCAGTATGAGAAATTGTCACAGTCAGGAAAGCGAAGAGTCCAAATTCAGCAACAGCATCCTGGCGCAGGAACCTCGGCTCTACACGACGCACTCTGCTCTTGGTGCTGCTTTCTTGGTGATACGAGGTTCCTGACTTACCTGCTCACTTCGCTCTCTCTCTTGTTTCACACAAGCTTGTAGCTTCATTCCTGCCTCACCAACCCAACTGCCTCCCATTCTCCCTCATCAGCACCACAGAGGCAGAATTCACAACACATGGGAAAAATGACAACACTGGGGTGGGGACCGGGAAGACACAATGTAATCCACGACAGCTAGTATCCTTGATTGCATACAGTAACAACCAACCAGACAGGTTATAGAACTGCAGTCCCAAACAGGAGCTTCCAGGAGCTTCTATGTAGTAAGATATGTCTCAGACTGAAATGCAGAAGAAACACATTGTTTTCTGTTTTTAAAATCTGATGTACGTATCATAGTAACTAAATGGACGATTAAATGTTTCCTATCAGGTGACAAAAAAACCCACTGCTGCGGAATCCATTCTGCCTCCTAACAACCTTACAGAGAACAGAGAACTGCCCCATAGGGTTTCCAAAGCTGTAATTGTCACAGAAGCAGACTGTCACATCTTTCTCCCGCAGAACAGCTGGTGGGTTCAAACCACTGACCTTTCCGTTAGCAATCAGGCACTTAACCCCTGTGCCACTAGTGCTCCTGTGTCAGGTGACAGAGTACACCAAGGGTTTCCACAGTGGAAAACACATGCTGTGGGTTTTTCTTGGTGAGGGGTTAGGAGTGCAGACCCTGGACTATTCTGTCTACACCCAGATTCTGGCTCCACTACTAACGGACGTGGACCAGTTACTCCACTTCTTCATGCCTCAATCTTTCCACTTGAAAAATGAGAATAATCACTGTACCCACCTCACTGGTTCATTACAAACATTAAACGAATTATTACATGTATAGTGCCTGAAAGGTTTACTCCATGAAAGAGGTTCAGCAAATATTGTTATTACTAATGCTATATTAAATAATTCTAACTGAGTCCTCAGGAAACATAAGTTTTTAATATTTATGCATATATTTAAGAAAAGGGCCACAAAGCCTTGGTAATGGAATAACTGTATGCTACCATGTCTATGATTTTACAGATATTAAAGTTTAGGCTAGATCTCTGGTAACATAAACAGTTTACGCTCAACTTTTAACCTAAAGGTTGGCGAGCTGAACCCACCCAGTGGCACCAACAAAGCATGCCCTGGAAATCTATTTCCATAAACAACTACAGCCGAGAAAACCCCACAGAGCAGTCCTCCTCTGTAACACGGGGTCACTGTGAGTCAGGATCAACTTGACAGCAATGGGTTTGACTATTTTTGTTTTGTTCGGTCAAGTTTAAGATGAGGTAAGTTTTTAAAAGGGAGTTAAAGCTGGTGAAAATGGTAAATAAAAATAGCACAGGTGATATACAGGAACAAAAAGTTGGTTATTTGATTAGTAAGCTAAAATCTGATTAATACTAGAATTATACAGTGTCTCTTAGATGGTGGTATAGTGGTTAAGTGCTAGTACAACGGCTAGCCAAAAAGTCAGTGGTTTGAATCTACCAGCAGCTCCCTGGAAACTCTATGCAGCAGTTCTACTCTCCCTTATAGGGTTGCTAGGAGTCAGAATCAACTTGATGGCTGTGGGTTTGGTTTTAGTTTACTGTATCAGTTTTCATACTTAAAAATACCCTTTAAATGACCTTGGGGATAAGTGGACATACATGCATAAAAGAGTTTACATAACTAGTAACTATTACATCAGTTGGTGGTAACATGATATCAATTATCCAAATGCCATTTGGCTCCTCCCTCCAGGAAAACAGAAACTGCAATTTTAAGAAGTAGGAAGAAAGGAAATTAAAAGACAAATTACGCTTATGTGAAGAAATGCAAAGCAGGTATATGGAGTGAAAAGGCGGTCTTTGTACCGTCAGGTGACTCTAATAATTTTTAAAAGACAATTCACTAAGTTTCTTAGAGGCTGCTATTCTGACTCTGGAAAGTCTAACAATTAAAATTAACTGCTGCTGTTAGTATGATCAAACTAGCCCATATTATGGGTCCATGACAGGGTGAGGCCACTGCTGGACTAAAAGCCCGTGGCTGATGGCCAAGGGCCCCCTTGTTTTCAGAGGGAGGCCTCCCGAAGGCAGCTGGTGGGCGGGAAGTGCAGGCTCATTCTTAAACCACCAGGAAGGACCCCACACGCTTACCGGTTTAAATCCAGGCCTTTGGCCTCAGCTCGGGTTCAAAACAAAACCAACAGCAGCAGTCGGTGGAGTCAATCCTGACTCGCAGCAAATCCACATGTTTCCGAGGAGAACTGACTCCACAGGCTGTGACCTCTGGGAAGCAGAGCACCAGGCCTTTCTTCTGAG
This sequence comes from Heterohyrax brucei, assembly GCA_028571685.1. Taxonomy (NCBI): domain Eukaryota; kingdom Metazoa; phylum Chordata; class Mammalia; order Hyracoidea; family Procaviidae; genus Heterohyrax; species Heterohyrax brucei. Next base: position 170,082,418 of record CM053142.1, on the reverse strand, counting down.
GGGCCTCTGGGTAGACTCGAACTACCAACTTTTTGGTCAGGAGCCAATCACGTCAACCATCTGTACCACCCAGGGACTTGCAGCTCAGGTGACGGTTGCTGTGTACCCTCAAGTCAGTTCTGACTCAGAGTGGCCCTAAAGAACAGAGCAGAATGGCCCCAAAGGGTTTCTAAGGCTATACTCTTGATGGAAGCAGACTGCCACATCAAAAGAGGAGTCTGAACCGCCGACCTGTGGTTCAAGTGCTTAACCACTGCACCACCAGGCTCCCTGCAGTTCAGGTTCAGACCAAAAAAAAAAAAACAGTCACTGCCATCAAGTCAATTTCCACTGATGACGACCCTATAGAGCAGAGGAGAACTGCCCCCATAGAGTCTCCAAGGAGCACTTAGGAGATTTGAACTGCTTATGTGTTTTGGTAGCAGACAGCATAAACATAAGAAACATTAGAAACAGGTACTTTGAAAGGCAGCTTGCCTTCTTTCTATATTTCTGTGAATCGTTCTGGGGTTTGTTTTTTCCTCTTTTAGTATTTACTAAAGTTCTTGTTGAATATGCCAGCCTCTCCCTGTGCCAGGGGAACAAGCAAAGGAGGAGGGGTGTGACGAGAATCACAGTGCTCGCTACCACTGACGTTAACTGTGCAGGCTGTCTTCCACCTGTTCAGTTCACAAACCCTATGCTTAGGTCACAGTCCTACGTCCAGGTCAAGCACACTAGGAGTGAGATTTCAAGCTGTTCCATATACACACGATGCCACATTTTATCAACACGTGAACTAGAATTTTAAAGGAAAAACTACTTATTCCTTAGGAATCAAGCATAGCTAAGTCACAGGAATTCAAGAGACACACCTCAAAGGGAAGCCATTTCCATGTTACCTGAAGAGGTTCCTTCTAGACAGGACTGGACTAGGGTGAGGCAAGCAAGGCACCTGTTGTCAGTAGTCGTGGAGCCAATTCTGACCTGTCGCAACCCATATGTTACACAGCAGAGCTGTCTAGGGCACAGAACTTACGGAGGCACTCGCTCACAGGGTCATGGACGTACCTCCTTAAATTGTCAGGCCTGGGTGCCTCTCTTGCTCCTCCTAGTTTCTGCCCTGCTTCTGGAACTTTTACCTCCAGCAAATTTGAGTACTTTACAATCTTGTTTTAGTAAGAGAGCCCTGCCTTAATAAATAATGCTTGATAAGCTTCTGAGCTGGTTTTTAAAAGATGAAAAAAAAGGAGGCAAGGTAATAAAAGAAAACATATAATGCCAAGTGCCGTCGAGTCGGAATAGATTTCAAAGAAATCAAACTTATAAAAAATGAGCTGAAAGCTACAGTTCATTGGCTTTCCAGTACTTTCTCCAACAGGTAACTCTTTACTTTGTAGCATAAAAGCAATCAGGATCTGAATTATTTAAACAGTGAATAAACCATTTCTTAAGGTCCTTCTAACTTCCTCAGTTACAACTCACTTTTTGATTCAACTTTCTATCATAAGCAATACAAAAACCAAAATCAAGCCCACTGCTGTCAATTCTGACTCACAGCGACCCTATAGGTCAGAGTAGAACTGCCTCACCGAGTTTCCAAGGAGCACCTGGTGGTCTCAAACAGCCGACCTTCTATAAGCAGCCATAGCACTTAACCACTACATCACCAGAGTTTCCTCATAAACAACAGAAATGTATTATTCAACGTCCTTTGACCTGGCCTTATGCTAGGGACACGTGTCTGCCATAAACATACTCTTAACAGACATACTGACATGGATTTATATCCACAGGTCAAGAGGACAGAGCAAAAACACTGTCATAAAAGTAAGAGAGAATGGGACTCAGTTTATACCAGTAAAAGTAACTGTAAGGAAGGTGACTTACTGAAGAGTACGAATTCTAGGTTGGAGCCAGAAGAACTAGATTTTAATTACTCAGTTTTTGTATATATAAATGGAGAGATTGCATTAAATAAGCTCTAAGGTCCTTTCAGCATAATAAAGGCCTGCTGATCTCCTTCCATAAAGATTATGGCCAAGAAAACCCTATGGAGCAGCTCTACTCTGCAACACAAGGGGTTGCTATGAGTTGGAATTAACCGGATGGCAAGGGGTTTGGGTTGGCAAGGTCTTTTCAAACTGTAAGAGCTGCAGTTCTATTTTAGGAGTGGGCAATCAAGGGACTGGGGCCAAGGACTACACACTAGAGTGTTCAGAGAAAACAGCTTCACAAGATGAAGAAGATGCAGTTCAGTTGTTTTCTTCATTCCCCTTAACTCTTGCTTCTTCCCCTTGAAATTACACAGGCCAAATAGTTGGTAAAGTATTCAAAATTCAAGAACAGCTAAAAACGAACAAGGATTAAAAAACATTGTCTTGCAAGATTACGTTGCGCTATTTCATTCATGCAGTCAGTAAGTTAGCAAACATTTATTAAACATCTGCTTTATGCAAGGCACTGTTCTACGGAGCATATGAAGCAATCACTGTACAAGTTCATCATCCAGGAGACTGTCTGGCTCAGTGTTCAAATATGGAAACACATAACCAAAACAAAACAGACAAGTTCCACAGAGAGCTACAAAGTTCTGTAGAGAAAACACAGCTTTCAGCCTTGCAATGTAGTCTCCATTTAAAGTTATGTGAAAGAAAGCATTACTGCAGCTGTTAGGTACCATCCAGTTAGTCACAACTCAGAGACCCTGTGCACAACAGAACAAAACACTGCCTTGTTCTGTACCATCTTCCAAATCACTGCTATGTTTCAACCCATTGTTGCAGCCAATGTGTCAATCCACCTCCTTGGGGATCTTGTTTTTCACTGACCCTATATCAAGCATGATGTCCTTCTCCAGGGACTGATCCCTTCTGATAACAAGTCCAAAGTATGTGACATGAAGTCTCACCATCTTCACTGTGAAGGAGCATGCTGGCTGTTATTCTTTCAAAACAGATTCATTCCTTCTTCCAGCAGTTTATGGTATAGTCAATACTCTTCAGCAACACCATAAAAGGCATCAGTTACTCTGCTCTTCTTTATTCATTATCCAGCTTTCACATGTGTATGAAGTAACTGAAAATACCACAGTCAGGCACACCTTGGTCCTCAAGATGACATCTCTGCTTTTGAACACTTGAAAGAGGTCTTCTGCAACAGATTCGCCCAACATAATACGCTGTCTGATTTTCTGACTGCTGCTTCCGTGGGCACTGACTGTCGTTCCAAGTAAAATGAAATTCTTGACAACTTCGATATTTTCTCCGTTCATTATGCTGTTGTTTATTGGTCTTGTGACAATTTCTGTTACTACAGTCAATAGTTTCAGTTTGGCTGGAGTGGAAAGTTCCTTAACAGAAATGGTGGCTTGCAAAGCAGTTCAGAGTTCCAACATAGAAGCTTAATATAAATCACTTAACATTTTTAATTTCCCTCTATCCACAGATGTGTCACAGCAGTTAAAAAATATAAGTATCAAACATTAGCAATATAGATACGTTGTCAGTGTCAATGGTATAGCACATAAACAGAAACTAAACTTGTTGCTGTTGAGTTGATTCTGACTCACAGTGACAGAACAGAACTACCCCACAGGGTTTCTAAGGAGTGGCTGGTGGATCTGAGCTGCTAATCTACTGGTTAGCGGCCATAGCTCTTAACCACTGCAGCACCAGGTCTCCTTACAGCATATACCGGGTAAGGCAAGGCTCAACACCTAAATCCAAAAATCTTATGTGTTCAGTTGCTAACCGAAAGGTTGGTTGGTTTGACCCCACCCAGAGGAACCATGAAAGAAAGACCTGAAGAGCTACTTCCAAAATAGCAGTCACTAAAAACGGTATGGAGAGCACTACGCAATGATAAAGAATAATGATGATTCCAGGAAACATCTCCTAACCTGGTTTCAACTGGAAGACATTATGTTGAGTGAAAGTAGTCAGCGACAAAGGGACAAATACTGTATGAGACCTCTACGATAAGACCTCAAAAACAGACTTGTGTATAGAAGAAAAGACTCTTTGACAGCTGCAAGGAAGGGGAGGGAGGGAGGGCTTAGTTTAGATAGTCACTAGAAATCTAGTTGGGAGAAAGCGGTGATAGCACACATTAGAAACAAGGACAACATTAAGTGGACTTCAGCATAACTTGAGTAGTCCTTCAATCTTAATACTGGATAGAGTAGCTGAGGCAGGGGGCAGGGGACCATGCTCTTAGGTGAATTCCAGGCCAATTGGCACAACTAGCATTTTGCTAAGAGAGCTCTCTGCACCCCACATTGGTGAGTGGCATCTGGGGTCTTAAAAGCTGCCAAGCTGCCATCTGAGGACACAGCAAATGGTCCCAACTCAGCAGGAACGGATGCTCACCGAGGACCAAAATGACATGGGGTAAAGACAACCGAGACGACAGAGAGACCCACAAGAGTGGGTGCCTACATCGACTTGGGACCAGAAGAACCACATGGTGCCCGGTGGAGCCCACAATGGAGCTCACAGAGAGGAGTCTCACTGGCAACACAAGAATAAAAAGGGGTGCATCATGAGATCTCCACTAAAAGACCTCAATTGATGGTCCAGTGGTTTTGGGGTTCCTCTGAGAGCATGGCCCCCAGCCCTAATGCTGCCCTTTCCCATAAATTATAACAAAGGTCCACTCTTTGGACAGGAATGGATTGGACTTGGCAAGGCAGAGTGACCACATATTGGAAGCACTTGTGGTTATAAGCATCTACAGGATTTCATCTTGCTGACCTCTGGCTGGAGGTAGGGGAGTGGACGGAGAGGAGGGGAAAGGAGGTTGTTGGGAGGATGAGACATGTATGGAGCAGACAGGAATAGTGTGCAGTCACCGGACAGGGAGAGCAGTGGAAGCTGCATATAGGTGGGCATGTAAATTTATACGTGAATGTACATTTTCAGTCAGTTATGTCCGACTCGACGGCACTTGGCTTGGCTTGGCTATGTTAAATAAAAAAAAAAAAAAAAAAAAAAAACGGTATGGAGCAGAGCTCTACTCTGCTCAACACAGGGTCAAAGTCGACATGAAGGCAACTAGAGAAAAACAAACAAACAAAAAAATCCGAGTTCCAAGGCAGGTTCTAGTTACTTAATCTCTCCGAGCTTTAATTTCCTCTTATAATAAGACATACTTCTGTTACTTCTGGATGGATGGACAGAAGAAACACTGATGGTAGGAAACCCATTCCTGGACGGCAAACACTCACCAGCTTCCTTGAGTCGTTCGAAGACACAAATACAAAATGGACATGAAAATACTTCTGCACACTGGCAAGCATTACGTAAAACACGAGTATTTTTCCAACATACCAGAAAGAGCAAGGTGAGAACTCCAAACAAGGGGGTGGCAGTGCATGCTACCGAGGTGTGCTTTGGAGGTATGCCCTCCTAGATTGGAATCCTCCCGGATTCTGGCATTCATTAGCTCTGTGGTCTCAACCAAAAGAGGCAGAAACTGCTCTGGTTCTTGCATGCTTCCACAGGGATGTTATCCAGCAGACAATGGGAGTCTTGGCAATGTGAATTCTGTGACCGTGTTTCCCTACAGTGCTTCAGCCACTTAGAAGCCTGTGCAGCAGCTACTGACTCATGTTTCAGTGTAGTTTACTCTACTCAGAGTCAGAATTGACTTGATGGCAACTGATCTCAGTTACGTTAGGTTTGTTCAAATTACCATTTTGATTCTTTCCCCCCTTTTTGGGCCACTGGTGTTTTTTGTTGTTGTTGAAAGGTCTCAGGTTCTGCACCTCCGCCTCCCCATTTTTTTCTCAGAGGGGGGGAGGCCATGCCTAAAGGCTAACTAATCCTAGTTTTACCTCTTCCATCAGACCTCTCTTGCCTCCCCTAATGATCCATTGGATGTCTTTGTTCTCCCTGTTCATTGTAAATTCAAAAAATCGTTGTTGAATTCACAAAGGAGCCTGACAGCACAGTGCTTGGCAGCTTGGCTACTAACCAAAGAGTCGGCAGCTTGAATCTACCAGCCGATTCTTAGAAAACCTACGGGTGTTCTACTCTGTCCTGTAGGGTCAATGAGTTGGTGCCGACTTGACAGCAACAGGTTTGGGCTCTTTTCTTTTTGGTTAAATTAATAACAATATTTAAACATTTATAATTTAACTGACAAATCAGAAAGAATCAGATGCTATTAGCTGAGTCTAGACCCAGTAAACACAAAATTTTATTATATGTTGTCAGGACACCAGTAACAGTGTATTTTCATTTGTTAAGCCCCTTTACAACATTCTAAATTTATCTGCATATATCCTCTGGTCCTCTACACATTCTTGTGACATCTGGGTCTGTCAGATACCGTTTCCCATTTTACACAAAGTAGGACCTTGCTAGTTCTCTCCACGGTATGGCAGAGTCAGGTAACAAGTGAAGTCCTCCATATTTAACTCTGAAATCCTACTACATTGCCGCTGGGGAATTCTGGAACAAGGCTTGGAAAATGAAAACTCAGGCAGGTGACTTCTTCAAACAATATGGAAAAAATTAAGGACGCGAATATCTATGAAGGAATGGTACATAATACACATACTAATCAACTGGTAAGACGTTGAGATATACGCTCCATCAAACACTTTAAAAAAATAATGAATGTATACATCTCGTATGCATGAAGCATTTACACTGTATTCCTGCTATCCAATCTCATCTCTAAACAGTTCTCCGCAGGCTGTGTACTCAAATACGACTATAAAAGGATTTCATGATTTGGAGGGCACTGAAAACATTATTATAAAACGTTCAATACCGTGTTGATCCCGTTTACTATAATCATCTATAGATGAGAGTGAACCCCACTCCGCCACGAGCCCCGCCACAGTCGGCTCGAGTGATGACTGCTGATGAACAAACGTTCAAGGTCCACGGTATTTACTCTTTTTATTGTGGACTTAGGTCAAATAAACACTTGTTGCTAAGAAAGTCTACTAGCTTTTATTATCCGTGGGACCTGGTAAGGATTATCACCTTGACAGTATCCAACTTTGTTTCTCATGAAAAAGTAACGTATCTCTGCTGAGTGCTACCAGTAAGTTCAGGATTACTTGCACAACCTCTGAGAAAAGGACGATTATAAAAAGCGGCCAAAGGGCATCCCGGGGTTGGCCAACTTGGCCACAAGTACTCGCACCAGGTACGACGAAAGAAGAGGGTGCCAATGCCCAGGGTGTAAAGTAACCGACTGGTGGTCCACCTTGAAGCCTGGACTCAGGGGTTAGGGTAGTTGCCGGGCCCACCCCGAGGCATGAGACGGCCCCTCTGCGGCCCAACGAAGGATCAGAGACACCACGGGTCTGGGGTCCAGACCTTGGCAGCCCCTCGGCGATCCAGTGGGGTGCTCGGGACCGGCGCCAGGCAGGGCAGCGGCATGACAGCCTGCAGGCGGCCAGTGGGCGTCTCGGGACTCAGTGCGGGGCAGCGGCCCCGAGAGAGGCTCGCGGCGCCTGGATCGCTCCCTCCCCAGGTGCCTCCAGCGGCGGGCCGCGGAGCACCTGGGGTCGGGTTCCGGGAGACAGCGGTTGGGAACTCCCCGGGCAGAGGGCCCTACCTCCTCGGTGGCCGTGGGGCAGAAGGAGATGAGAATGAGGGTGGTGAGCAGGTTGACTGCGAGACCGAGGAGGGTGATGGAATTGGGGGCCATCCAGAGCGGGATCCACTGGAGGAGCCAGGTCCAGTAGAGCTGCAGCGGCGGCTCGAGCAGCGAGACGCCCGCCGCGTTGTAGCGGTGCTCCTCCAGCCGCCGCAGCTGCGCGGCGCTCAGCGGCTCCACCAGCGTCCTCAGCCAGCGCGGCGCCACCCTGGCCCCGGCGCCCGCCGCCATGGCCGCCTGCCGGCCCCGCGGCTGAGGAATCGCGGCCGGCGCCGCCGGGGGGCGGGGAGGGGGAGGGCGGGGCTCGCGGCCGGGCCTGCGCCGACCGGGGGACAGTCGCCGGTCCGGCCCCGCCGCGCGGAGGGTGCGGACACGCCGCGCTGCCCCTGGTCCCGGAGGCCCCGCCCCTGCCCCGGAGAGCCCGCCCCTGCCCCGGAGAGTCCGCCCCCCGAAGGGCCTGGGGCGGGGCGCGACCCGAGGACTGGGGCGGGGCGCGACCCGAGGATGGGGGCGGGGCTTTGGGGCGTGGTCTGGACGGCCTAGGAGAGGCCTGGGAGGGGCCCGCGGGAGGCCTGGGATGGGGGACCGGCCGGAAGGTCCAACGAGTCACCCTTAAGGCGTAGCAACACGGGAACCTGGTAATTAGTAGTCAATGTCTGACTTGCCCAGGGGCCCAAGGAACCTGCCTTTAGGGCCTGACTTCTTCTCGGAGTTATCTGATAGGCTCCCTGAGGGAGGTCTTCTCACCGCCCGAACGATTATGAAGCTGGCGCCTCTAATTTATAGTGATTTGCATAGTTCTCTCCTCCTAGTCCGGATATGTTCCGGCCTTGAGTTAACCACTGCAGTCTTGGAGTATTTCTCTGTGAGAAAATGATTTTATGGGCCTTAGGTCACTAGCGTCATTCGTTGCTGGAGGACAGGTTCTGCTTGGTGAGAACTCAAACTGGATTCTTCCTTCCAGTACCAAAGCAATCAGCACTGCTAGGTATCAGCTCCAGGGGATTTTCACTGCAGACCTAGGGCTTTGAAGCCAAAAATGGGCCGCTGGAAACACTGCATAACGCAGGACCTATTTTTTCAGAGCATTTGATAGTAATAACCATGGATACTTGCACACATAGTTCCCCAGAGTAGAGTGCAAGATCCAGAGTGTCCCCTTACTGCCACTATTGAGGAGGTCTGTCGCACAATAATAGTTCATCACCCCCCTACCTCACAATCCATCTATTTACACAAGTAATACTGTCATAAAAATTTTACGTTGGCCAGTCTGAGGTAGGCCTGTCACTTGCCTACTCTTCAATTCATGGGGCTGTAAACACCTCTGTAAGGCACACAAAAACCTCAGAAACCACTTCCATAATAGTTGTGTTGGACAACACTTGTCAGGAAACGTAGTTTGATTCACAGGGTTCAGCACAAGACCTTTGGGGGTGTGGTCAGCAGACAACTCCCTTCAGGGCAAGCCCAGCCCACTGCTTGCTTTTATTCAGCTCCTAAGCCAAGACAGAAAAGAAAGAAAAGATCAAATTGGATGTCAGAGGATACTTTGAAATTTTCTCTTGAACATCAAGCAGCTAAATCAAAAGGAAGGAATGACAAAGTAAAAGACCTAAACAGAGGATTTCAGAGAGCAGCTTGAGAAGACAAAAGAAAGCATTATAATGACATGTGCAACGAGCTGGAAATGGAAAACCAGAAGGGAAGAACATGTTCCGCATTTCTTAATCTGAAAGAACTGAAGAAAAAATTCAGCCTTGAGTTGCAATAGTGAAGGATTCTACAGGGAAACTATTAAACAACTCAGTATCAAAAGAAGATGGGAGGAATACACAGAGTCATTATACCAAAAAGAACTAGTCGATGTTCAGTCATTTGAAGAGGTAGCATACGACCAGGAACCAAAGGCACTGAAGGAAGAAGTCAAAGTTGTGTTGAAGGCATTGGAGAAAAATCAAGGCTCCAGGAATTGATGGAATATCAATTGAGATATTTCAACAAACGGATGCAGTGTTGGAAGTACTCATTCATCTATGCCAAGAAATTTGGAGGACAGCTACCTGGCCAGCTGACTGGAAGAGATCCATATTTATGCCCATTCCAAAGAAAGGTGATCCAACTGAATGTGGAAATTACTGAACAATAAATATCATTGATATCACACCCAAGTAAAATTCTGCTCAAGATCATTCAAAAGCGACTACAACAATATATTGACAAGGAACTGCCAGAAATGCAAGCTGGGTTCAGAAGAGGACATGAAACCAGGGATATTGTCGCAGATGTCAGATGGATCTTATCTGAAAGCAAAGAATACCAGCAAGAGTTTACTTGTGTTTCATCAACTACACAAAAACATTCCACTGAGTGGATCATACTAAACTATGGCTAACATTGTGGAGAATGGGAATTCCAGAACAACTAATTGTGCTGTTAAGGAATCTGTATAAGGATCAAGAGGCTAGTCATGCGAACAGAACAAGGGGAAACTGCATGGTTTAAAGTCAGGAAAGACATGCATCAGGGTTATATCCTTTCACCATACCTTTGTAATCTGTATGCTGAGCAAGCGATCCGAGAAGCGGATTATACGATGAAGAACGAGGCATCAGGATTGGAGGACGAGTCATTAACAACCTTCCTTATGCAGATGACACCATGTTACTTGCTGGAAATGAAGATTTCAGGCATTTACTGATGAAGATCAAGGACCACAGCGGTCAGTATGGATTGCACCTCAACATCAGGAAGACAAAAGTCCTCACAACTGGACCAGTAAGCAACATCTTCACAAATGGAGAAAGGATTGAGGTTGCCAAAGATTTCATTTTACTTGGGTCCACAATCAGTGCCCTTGGAAGCAGCAGTCAAGAAATCAAAAGACACATTGCACTGGGAAAATCTGCTGCGAAGGACCTCTTCAAAGTATTCAGAAATAAGGATGTCACCTTGAAGACTAAAATGCACCTGACTCAAACCATCATATTTTGAGTCACATCATATGCATGCAAAAGCTGGACTATCAACAAAGAAGACAAGAACTGATGCCTTTGAATTGTGATGTTGGAGAAGACTGTTGAATGGACCATGGACCATCAAAAGAACAAACAGATCTGTTCTGGAAAAAGTCCAACCAGAGTGCTCCTTGGAAGAAAAGGTGGCAAGATTGTGTCTTACATACTTTGGACATGTTGTCAGGAAAAATCAGTCCCTGTAGAAAGACATCATACTTGGTAGAGTGGAGGGTCAGTGAAGAAAAGGAAAACGCTCATTGAACTGGATTGACACAGTGGCTGCAACAATGGGCTTAAGCACAAAAACAATTGTGCACATGGCCCAAGACTGGGCAGTGTTTTATTCTGTTGTTCATAGGGTCTCTATGAGTCGGAACTGACTCGACAGCACCTAACAAAAACAACAAGCTAAGAAGGTTTTTAGCTTCATATATGATGGGGGACACATCAAAGGAAGAATGATATTTCATGACTTGTGAAATCACATGAAATTTAAATTACAGTGCCATAAATAAAGTTTTATTGGAACACAGCCCTGATCATTCTATACATGATGTTTACAATTGCTTTTGCACTGTAATGGCAAAGTTTAGTAGTTGTGACAGAGACCATATGGCTCACAAAGCCTAGGCTGTTTTCTATCTGGCCCTTTAAAAGATAAAAGTTTGCGGACCCCTGCCTTAGAGCATTATTAGTGCTTCTACAGCTCAAGCCTTCTGTTAAATATATATCATCTAGGTGGTGCAGTGGGTTAAGTGCTATGTCTGCAAATTGAAAGGTTGGCAGTTCAAATCCACCAGACACTCCTTGAAAACTGTGGGTCAAGTCTCCTCTGACCTCCAGGGTCACTATGAGTTGGACCCAATGCAACGGCAGTGAGTTTCAGTTTTTATTGGAGCCCCGGTGGAGCTGTGCTTAAGAGCTCAGGATGCTAACTATTAGAATCCACCAGCCACTCTGTGGAAATGGTATGAAGCAGGCCCACCCCCGTCCTATAGGGTCATTATGAGTTGGAGTTGGCTCGATAGCAGTGGGTCTGGCTTTTTTGTTTTTGCAGTCTTTAAAGGAGGAACCCTAGGTGTGCAATGGTTAAGCACTTGGCTGCTAACCAGAAGGTGTATGGTGCTCCCGTTACCTGTTGCCACTGAGTCAATTCTGATCCACGTGACCCTACAGAAGCAGATGGCCACATCCTTCTTCTGTGGAAAGTCTAGTGGCTTCAATCTCTTGGTTCACAGCTGAGCACTTAACCACTCTACCACCAGGGCTCCTTCCATGTGGGGCAGTTCTACTTGGTCATATAGGGTCATAATGACTTAGAATTAACTCAAGGGGGATACAGTAACAACTGCAGTCATTAGTGAGGAGTCCTTGGGTAGCCACTACTAGCTGAGAGGTTGGCAGTTCAAACCTGCCCAGAGATGCCACAGAAGACTGCCCTCATGATCTGCTACCAAAACGTCATAGCACACATGGGGTTGTTCTGAGTCAGAATTGCTCAAAGGGAACTAAAAATAACATCCATTGATGTGAAAAATAATGCTGACAAAAGCATGAGACGAGCCAGAAAGACTCTACCTTTACTATACTGATTTTGTGTGTATTGAACTTCAAGACTCCGATTAAAAAAAATCAATGTTATGAATAATTCAAGGAAAAAATTCCTTTTTCAGACTGATAGATTGAGATACTCTAAAGACAATTTCTACCTTACATCAAAAGACGTGATGAGACCAACCATAATCTAGCAGAAGACATTTGTCTCAGAAAAGATACTGGACAAACACTTCTACCATTGAGTCTATGCCAATTCATAGCTAACCTACAGGACAGAGTAGAACCACCCCCACAGGGTTTCCAAAGCTCTAATCTTTAAGAAAGCTAACTGTCACATTTCTTTCCTCTGAAGAGGCTGATAGGCTCAAAACGTTGATCTTTTCACTAGCAACTGAGTTCTTTACCAGTGTGCCACCAACGCTCTTTCATAGACAAAACAAACAAATGCATTACCACTGATTAAGTTGCTTCAATTCATAGTGACCCTACAGGACAGAGTAGAACTGGTCCGTAGTTTCCAAGGAGTGACTGATGGACTTGAACTGCTGACCTTTTGGTTAGCAGCTATAGGTCTTAACCACTATACCACCAGAGCTCCTTGCGGACAAAGAAGACCCAGAATATATTAAGAACTAAAAATCAAGGAGAAAAAGAAAAAAACTCTGTCAAATGAACTTATGTTCAAATACCAATAATAAAAACTTGTATAGCAAAAGATATATATATATATATTTTTTTTTTTTTAATACATGTGATTGGTTGAACAGTGGTTACAGCACTTGCTGCTAGCTACCAGTTTGGTGGTTCAAATCCAACTGCCACTCCATAGGATAAAGATGTGACATTCTGCTTCCATAAAGATTTATAGCCTTGGAAACCCTAGAGAGCAGTTCTACCCTGTCCCATAGGGTCACTATGAATCAGAATCAATGCAATAGCAATGGGTTTTTTGACATACATATATATATATATATCAAAAAAAGTCCACATACAGAAACCCTTGAGCATAGTGGTTAAGAGCTATGGCTGCTAACCAAGAGGTTGTCAGTTTGAATCCACCAGGCACCCCTTAGAACCTCTGTGGGGCAGTTCTGCTCTGTCCTGTAGGGTTGCTGCAAGTTGGCATTGCCTTGATGGCAATGTGTTTGGCTTGTTTTCATCTACTGATATGCAGTTAGGTTGTTTCCATCTTTTTGCTATTGTGGAGGTTTACATTTTTTGTATCTATGTATCCATCACTGATCTCTCAGTTTGTCATACTGTTGTGGTTTGCATCTTGCTGTCATACTGAAAGCTATGCCAGTTATATTTCAAATATCACCAGAGTCACCCGTGGTGAACAGTTTCAGCTGAGCTTCCAAATTAAGATAGACTTGGAAGAAGAATCTGGCAGTCTACATTTGAACAAACTGACTCGTGGAAACCTTGTGACTAGCAGTGGAACACTGTCTGATATACTGTCAGAAGATGAGCCCCTCAGGTTGGAAGGCACTGAAAAATACACCTAGGAAGGATCTGCTTCCTCACAGTAGAGTCAACCTTAATGACAAGGTTGGAGTGAAGTTTTCAAGACCTTCATTTGCTAATGTGGCATAACTCTAAATGGAGAAAAGACTAAAGTCAAAGATTTCATTTTCCTTGATCCACAATCAACGCTGATGGAAGCAGCAGTCAAGAAATCAAGCAGTGATTGCGTTGGTCACATCTGCTGCAAAAAGATCACTTTAAAGTGTTAAAAAGCAAAGATATTGCTTTGAGGGCTAAGGTGTACCTGACCCACACTATTATATTTTCAATTGCCTCACATACATGTGAAAACTGGTCAATAAACAAGGAAAACAGAAGAAGAATTGACACCTCTGAATTGTGGGGCTGGAGAAGAATACTGAATGTGCCATGGACTGACAAAAGAGCAAACAGATCTGTCTCCAGGGAAGTACAACCAGAGTGCTCCTTGGAAGCAAGTGTGGTGAGACTACGTTTTACATACTTTGGACTTGTTGTCAGGAGACATCAGTCCCTGGAGAAGGACATCATGCTTGATAGAGTGGAGAGTCAGCGAAAAAGAGGAAGACCCTTGATGAGATTGACACAGTGGCTGCGGCAGTGGGCTCAAGCATGCCGGCCTGGGGTACCACACCAGGCAGTTTTTCATTCTGTTGTACGTAGGGTCGCTATGAGTCTGAACCAATACAACTGCACCCATCAACAACATCAAAGAAAAGTAGATTCAGGATTTTCTATTATTTTACCTATTGTATCATGGCTCTCTTCCATTATCACAGTGATTAATCCATACAATTTTCCCTTTTTGTCACTAACGTGGTAGTTCACATTTATGCGTGCCTTTGGTATGTCTGACACTTTTCTAAGCATCTTGAGTTATTTTGATTAATCTTTAGAAGAATCTGATAAAGGAAATACCATTATTATCTCCTTTTTTTTTTTTTTTTTTTACCAAAAAGACCCAGTGCCATCAAGTCAATTCCAATTCATAGTGACCGTATCAGACAGAGCAGAACCACCCCACAGGGTTTCCAAGGAATGCCTTGGTGGATTTGAACTGCTGACCTTTAGGTTAGCAACTACAGCACTTAACCACCACACCACGAGGACTTCTGGGTTTTGGAGATAAGAAAACCAGAACACAATGAGGTTGTGGTTGCACAGCTAATATAGTGGTGAGGCCAGGATCTGAGCCCATGTAGTCTGATCCCAGAGCCAACACTCCTAACCACTGAGAAATACTACCTTGTAAATTGTATCTAAGGAGCTGTTGTGGTGCAGTGGTTAAGGAATAGGCTGCAAATAGAAAATTTGGTGGTTAGAGACCACCCAGTGACTGCTGTGGGTAGGCCTAGCAATCTGCTTCTATAAAGATTGTTGTTGTTCTTAGGTGCCATCAAGCTGGTTCTGACTCACAGCAGCCCTCTGTACAACAGAATGAAACACCGCCCAGTTCTCTGCCATGTCAACAATCATCTTTGTGCTTAAGCCCATTGTTGCAGCCACTGTGTCAGTCCATCTCATTGAGAGTCTTCCTTTTTTTTTGCTGACCGTCCAGTCTACCAAGCATGATGTCCTTCTCCAGGGATTGATCCTTCCTGACAACATGTTCAAAGTATGTAATAACATGCAGTCTTGCCATCTTTACTTCCAAAAAGCACTCTGGTTATACTCCTTCCAGGACAGATCTGTTCATTCTTTTGGCCGTCTAAGGTACACTTGTATTCTTCTGCAACACTACAGTTCAAGGCATCAGTCTTCTTCTGTCTTCATCATTCGTTGGCCAGCTTTTGAATGTATATAATACAATTGACAATACTATAGCCTAGGTCAAGCACACCTTAGTCTTCAAGGTGATATCTTTACTTTTCAACACTTTACAAAGGTCCTTTGCAGCAGATTTTCCCAATGTAATGTATCTTTTGACTTCTTGATTGCTGCTTCTACGGACACTGACTACAGAACCAAGTAAAATGAAATCCTTGATAACCTCAATCATTTCTCTGTTTATCACGATGTTGCTTACAGGTCCAGTGGTGAGGATTTGTGTTTTCTTGAAGTGGAAATGCAATCCATCTTGAAGGGTGTGGTCTTTTTTTTTTTTTTTTTTTAATTTTTATTTAACATGACTGAGTGAAAATGTACATTCACGTATAAATTTACATGCCCACCTACATGCAGCTTCCACTGCTCTCCCTGTCCGGTGACTGCACCCTATTCATCTCTGCTCCATACAGGCCTCATCCTCCCAACAGCCTCCTTTCCCCTCCTCTCCATCCACTCCCCTTCCTCCAGCCAGAGGTCAGCAAGATGATATCCTATAGATGTATACAACCATAAAGTGCTTCCAATATATGGTCTCTCTGCCTTGCCAAGTCCAATCCATTCCTGTCCAAAGAGTGGAGCTTTGTTATAATTCATGGGAAAGGGCAGCATCAGGGCAGGGGGCCATGCTCTCAGAGGAACCCCAAAACCGCTGGACCATCAATTGAGGTCTTTTAGTGGAGATCTCATGATGCACCCCTTTTTATTCTTGTGTTGCCAGTGAGACTCCTCTCTGTGAGCTCCATCATGGCTATGGCTGGTGGTGGCCTGGCACCATCCAGTTCTTCTGGTCCCAAGTCGATGTAGGCACCCACTCTTGTGGGTCTCTCTGTCTTCTCGGTTGTCTTTACCGCATGTTGGGACCATTTGCTGTGTCCTCGGATGGCAGCTTGGCAGCTTTTAAGACCCCAGATGCCACTCACCAATGTGGGGTGCAGAGAGCTCTCTTAGCAAAATGCTAGTTGTTTCAATTGGCCTGGAATTCGCCTAAGAGCATGGTCCCCCGCCCCCTGCCCCAGCTACCCTATCCTTGCAGTATTGAATTAACATGGAAGGAGTACTCAAGTTATGCTGAAGTCCACTTAATGTTGTTCTTGTTTCTAATGTGTACTATCACTGCTTTCTCCCAATTAGATTTCTAGTAACTATCTAAACTAAGCCCTCCTCCCCTTACCCTCCCTCCTTCCCCTCCCTTGCAGCTGTCAAAGAGTCTTTTCTTCTATACACAAGTCTGTTTTTGAGATCTTATAGTAGAGGTCTCATACAGTATTTGTCCTTTTGTCGCTGACTACTTTCACTCAACATAATGTCTTCCAGTTGAAACCAGGTTAGGAGATGTTTCCTGGAATCATCGTTATTCTTTATCATTGCGTAGTGCTCCATTGAGTATATGTACCACAGTTTACCTATTCATTCTTCTATTGTTGGGCATCTGGGTTGATTCCATCTTTTTGCTATCATGGACTGTGCTGTGATAAACATTCGTGTGCATGTGTCCGTTGGTGTGAAAGGCCTTGATTCTGTAGGATATATTCCAAGTAGTGGAATTACTGGGTCAAATGGTATATCGATATCCATTTTTTTAAGGAAGCACCAGATTGCCTTCCAAAGAGGCTGGACCATTTTGCAACCCCATCAACAGTGTAGGAGGGTTCCACTTTCTCCACAGCCTCTCCAGCATTTGTTGTTGTGGGTTTTCTGGATCATGGCCAATCTTGTTGGGGTGAGATGGTATCTCATTGTTGTCTTGACTTGAATTTCTTTAATAACTAAAGATCGTGAACATGTCTACATGTGTTTTTTGGCTGCCTGGATCTCCTCTTTAGTGAAGTGTCTGTCCATCTCCTTTGCCCATCGCTTAATTGGATGGTTTGTCTTCTTCTTATTGATATTTTGTAGTATCTTATAGATTATGGAGATCAGGCGTTGGTCTGACACAGAGTTGCCAAATATTTTTTCCCATTCTGTGGGTGTTCTTTCGATTCTATTAATAAAGTCTTTGGATGAGCAAAAGTGTTTGATTCTTAATAGTTCCCATTTATCTATTTTCTCTTCTGATGATTGTGGTTTGTTTCACAGATTTTGGAGTCTGTCCACATTGTGTATTAAAACTTCCATTGTTGTTCCTACCTTTTCTTGGATGAGCTTTATCGTTTTAGTTTTGATATTTAGGTCTTTTATCCAGTTGGAGTTGGTTTTTGTATAAGGTGTAAGACATGGATCTTGATTCAGTTTATTGCAGATGGCTAACCAATTTTGCCAGCACCATTTGTTGAAGACACTGTTTTTACCCCAGTTTAATGTCTTAGGGCCTTTGTCGAATATCAACTGTTCATAGGCAGATGGTGTCATCTCTGGGGTCTCAGTTCTGTTCCATTGATCAATCTGTCTGTTCTTGTACCAGTACCAGGCTGTCTTGACCACTGTGGCAGTGTAGTATATTCTAAGGTTGGGTAATGAGAGGCCTCCCAGTGTGTTCTTCTTCTTTAGTAGTACCTTACTTATCAGGGGTTTCTTCCCTTTCCAAACAAAATTGGTAATTTGTTTCTCCATCTCATTAAAAAATGATGCTGGAACTTGTACTGGGATTGCATTATATAAATAAATTGCTTTGGGTAAAATAGACATTTCACAATGTTAAGTCTTCATATCCATGAGCAGGGTAGGTTTTTCCATTTATCTAAGTCTCTCTTAGTTTCTTGTAGTAAGGGATTGTAGTTCTCTTTGTAAAGGTCTGTTGTTTCTCCGGTTAGATTAATTCCTAGGTACTTTATCTTCTTAGGGGCTATCTTAAATGGTATTGATTTGATAATTTCCTCCTTAACAGTCTCGTTGTTGGTATAAAGGAATCCTACTGATTTACTTATGTTTATCTTGTATCCTGAGACTTTGCTGAACTCTTCTATCAGTTTGAGTAGCTTACTTATAGATTTCTTGGGGTTCTCTGCATATACAATCATATCATCTGCGAACAGGGAGATTTTAACTTCCTCTTTGCTGATGCAGATGTCCTTTATTTCTTGGTCTTGTCTAATTGCTCTGGCTAGAACTTCTAGCACAATGTTGAATAGGAGAGGTGACAGTGGGCATCCTTGTCTAGTTCCTGATCTCAAGGGAAAGTCTTTCTGTTTCTCTCCATTCAGGATGATGTGGGCAATTGGCTTTGTATAAATGGCCCTTATTGTGTTGAGGAATTTGCCGTCTATGCCCGTTTTGCTAAGAGTTTTTAGCATGAATGGGTGTTGGACTTTATCAAGTGCCTTTTCCACATCAGTGGACAAAATCAGGTGATTCTTGTCTTTTCTGTTATTTATGTGGTTAATCACATTAATTGTTTTCCTGATGTTGAACCAGCCTTGCATCCCTGGTATGAATCCCATTTGGTCATGATGGATTATTTTCTTGATATGTTGTTGTATTCTGTTGGCAAGAATTTTGTTGAAGATTTTTGCATCTAGGTTCATGAGTGATGTTGGTCTGTAGTTCTCTGTCTTTGTTGGATCTTTCCCGGGCTTAGGTATCAGGGTTATGCTGGCTTCATAGAATGAGTTTGGGAGTACTCCATCCCTTTCTATACTGTGAAATAGTCTCAGTAGTATTGGGGATAACTCTTCTCTAAATGCTTGGTAGAATTCCGCCGGGAAGCCATCTGGGCCTGGACTTTTTTTGGTTGGCAGTGTTTTGATGACCTTTTCAATCTCTTCCTTTGTGATGGGTTTATTAAGTGGTTCTGCTTCACGTTGTGATAATTTGCGTAGGTGGTATGAGTCAAGGAATTGATCCATTTCCCCTAGGTTTTCAAATTTGTTAGAGTACAGTCTTTCATAGTATTCTGTTATGATCTTTTTTATTTCTGTTGCATCTGTGGTGACAACTCCCCTCTCATTTCTAATTTGGGTTATTTATTTCCTTTCCTGCTTTTCTTTAGTAAGTTTAGCCAGTGGTTTATCAATTTTGTTGATCTTTTGAAAAAACCAGCTTTTGGTCTTTTCAATTTTTTCAGTTGTTTTTGTATTCTCTAATTCATTTAGCTCTGCTCTAATCTTTATGATCTCCTTTCTTCTGGTGCCCGAGGGGTTCCTCTGTTGTTCTCTTTCTACTTGTTCAAGCTGTAGAGTTAATTCCTTGATTTGGTTTCTTTTGTCCTTCCAGATGTGTGCATTTATGGAGATAAACAGACCTCTGAGCACTGCTTTGGCTGTATCCCGTAGGTTCTGGTAGGAAGTGTTTTCGTTCTCACAGGAATCCATGAATTTCTTTAATTCATCCTTGATTTCCTCTATAACCCATGTTTTTTTGAGCAAGATGTTGTTCAGTTTCCAAGAGTTCCACTTTCTATCTCTGTTTTTTCTGCTATTGATTTCAACTTTTATGACTTTATGATCTGAGAAGATGCTTTGCAGTAATTCAATGGTATGGATTTTATTGAGCATTGCATTATGGCCTATCACGTGGTCAATTCTGGAGAATGTTCCATGTGCACTGGAGAAGAAGGTGTAGTTGTCTGCTGATGGGTGGGAAGTTCTGTATATATCAATGAGGTTTAGTTGGTTAATTGTGTCAATGAGGTCTTCCTTATCTTTACCGAGCTTTTTTCTAGATGATCTGTCTAGTGATGAGAGTGGAGTGTTAAAGTCTCCCACTATTATTGTGGAGTCATCTAACTCTCTTTCGAGCGTAGTCAGTGTTTCTTCAACATATTTAGGTGCTCTGACATTAGATGCATAAATATTTAATATAGTTAAGTCTTGCTTGTGTACTGAATCTTTCAGCAATAAATAGTGTCCACCTTTGTCCACGATGGTGGATTTGACATTAAAATTGATTTTGTCTGAGACTAGAATTGCCACCCCTGCTCTTCTTTGTTCATTGTTAGCTTGATATATATTCTTCCATCCTTTAATTTTCAGTTTGTTCCTGTCTTTAGGTCTCAAGTGAGTTTCTTGTAGACAACATATGGATGGGTCGTGTCTTTTGATCCAAAATGACACTCAGTACCTCTTTACTGGAGCATTCAGTCCATTCACATTCAATGTAATTATTGATAGGTATGTGTTCACTGCTGCCATTGTGATATGTTTATTTTTATGTTGATGTTGTCTCTGTTGTTCTTATTAGTCTGTTCCGGGACACTCTTTTTTGTGAGTTGATGTTTCATCTATTTCAGAGCTGGTTTTATAGTTGTTGAGACTCGTGTGTTAGATTTCTTGAAATGGTATGATACATCTTTGTTGTGCTTTACAGCTGCCCCTATGAACCGCATTAATAAACTATTTATAAACACAATTTTAATTACTACCAGTCTTGTCATCTTCCTCTCCATCTGGAAGGACTATAACAACTGTAGGACGTCCCTGTTTTTATTATGATGACACCATAGTTTTCATGATGATCACTGGAT
The DNA here is from genome assembly GCA_028571685.1 of Heterohyrax brucei. NCBI lineage: Eukaryota > Metazoa > Chordata > Mammalia > Hyracoidea > Procaviidae > Heterohyrax > Heterohyrax brucei. Next base: position 170,061,514 of record CM053142.1, on the reverse strand, counting down.
TGCTTCTTTCCATATCAAAGCTGTGAATTACTTTGGGGCCTTCCCTAAATGAGTAGAGTATTTAGTAGTGTGTCGTTCTAATATATAAAGTTAGTGGTTTTGTTCTTCTAAGCCAAAGCCAAGAACTTCTTTCAGTATTTCTTGTAGTTTGGATTTGGTTTTTACAAAGTCTCTGAGTTTCTGTTTATCTGGGAATGTCTTAATTTCATTTTTGTATTTGAAATATAGTTTTGCAGGATATATAATTCTTGGTTGGAAGTTCTTCTCCTTCAAGACTTTGAATGTGGCATGCCACTGTCTTTGTGCCAGCATGGTTTCTGCTGAGAAATCTGACGAGAGCCTACAGGGTTTCCCTCTGAATGTTAGCTTTGCCTTGAGTCTTGCTGCCTTTAAGAGTTGCTGCTTGTGTTTCATTTTGTTAAGCTTGATTATAATATGTCTTGGAGTCTTTCTTTTGAGATCTATATTGGGTGGCGTACGATATGCATCTGAGATGTCTATATTCTCTTCCTTCATGATTTCTGGGAAGTTTTCTTTCAGCAGCTCAGCAACAATACTCTCTGTGTTCTCAGATGTCTCACCCTGTTGAGGCACTCCAATTAATCAAAGGTTGTTCCTCTTAATAGAGTCCCACATGCTTCTTAATGTTTCTTCATTTTTCTTGTTTCTTTTTTCTGATTTCTGCTCTTAGACGCTGGCATCGGTAGCTCTGTCTTCCAAGTCAGAAATTCTTTTTTCCATTTGTTCCATTCTGTTTTCTTGGCTTTGCATGGAAGTTTCTATGTCTTTGATTTTCTTCTTGATCTGTTGGATTTCAGAGTACTGGTGTTCCATCAGATTGAACAACTTGCTTAATTTTTCATTTTGTCCTGCTGCATTTTGTATAAGGTCTAGAAGGGCTGTGTATATGATCGTTTTGTATTCACTTTCTGATGCTTTCATAAAAGTTTCTTCATCTGGAAAACTCCTTGGTTGCTTTGTTTGGGAGCCTTCTGAAGCCATGAGTGATTGCTTGTATGCCACAATTGTCTGTTGCTTTTTGGGTCCCATGTGAGTATATAGAGGTTGGAAGAGGTACTGTGAGGATGGATTGCAAATGTTTCTCTAGGCTGTCTTCAAGTATAAAGCAGAAGGTATCTGACCAGTTCACAAGTCAGTTAAGTTTTCAGGTGTAGAAGTCCCTCTTCTCATCTGACAAAATAAGCGCCACTATATCCAACCCCAGATGATAACAAACTAGTTCAGAATACAGCAATGCTACTGACCTGGTGGCCTCTGCTGAAAGGGCCTAGCCTTAGCCAACACTGCGTCGAGTACTGGTTTTGTGATAGAAAAGCGCTCTCCTGTGGGCAGGCTCTGGCTCCCAAGCTAAGAATTAGGTCCAGCTGCGGCCACCATACCCAAGATGGCATCTTCCACACAGGCAGCCGACAGAGGGGCTAAAGGTGCCGACAGGTAGTGATTTCTCTGCTTCTGTTGCAGGGCCCTCAACGTAGACAGCACTGTGCAAAATCACTACTTCTCTGTCGGAAAAGCACTGTCCCGTTTGCAGGCACTGTCTCCCAGGCTAAGAACGAGGTCCCGCTAAAATCTCGGTACCAACATGGCATCCCGCACTCTGACCACAAAGCTCCTCACAAACCCCGCTGAGGCAGCTACAAAACGAAAGGCTCAAAGTAGCTAGATTAACAGAGTCCCGAGCCTGGCTCTCAGAATATGGGAATTTCGCCTGCCTATACCCCCAGCAGCGCATCTGAGTCCAGCCGCCAGGCAAGACCCAGCTCCGCCCACTGGTTGAGACACAGGGAAAAAAAAGTCAAACTTGTGCATTTACCTTCCGTCCGTGAGATCCGGGGCTAGCCAGGAGTGGGAGTCAGCGAAAGACAGGAGGTTTTTCTCTGAGTGGTATGAAGTCCCAATTAACAGCTCTGTGCCGTGTCCTGAAGCTGATTAGGTGATCAGAAGGCTCTGTTTGATTTTCAGTTCAGGTCTTGGTTTCCAGAGGGGTATAAGGAGACGTGTGCTTAGTCCGCCATCTTGATTCCACCCCCTGAAGGCTGTGGTCTTTGATCTTCACCGGTAAGTTTTTCAAATCCTCTTCTCTTCCAGCAAGCAAGGCTGTGTCATCTGCATAACCAGGTTGTTAATCAATCTTCCTCCAATCTTGATGCCTCGTTCTTTGTATAGTCCAGCTTCTCAGTTTATTTGCTTGACATACAGGTTGAAGAGGTATTCTGAAAGGATACAACCCTGATGCATACCTTTCTTGACATTAAGCCATGCAGTGTTCCCTTGTTCTTTCCGCACAACTGCCTCTTCATCCACATACAGATCCCTTAAGTGCTGGGGGCCAGCCTCAACAGGGTCTGGGGTCACGAAGGCATGGGTGGCATCGGCGAAGGAAAGAGACTCAAGCAACCAGGAATCTGGAGGTCAGCAGCCTGTTAAGGCCTGTCTTTCTTTATTTTTATACAATCATTGAGGTGACTGCTCTTTGACCACATAAGCTGTTGGCTACTAAGGAACTGATACCTTGTGGTCTCTTTTCATACTAATCATTAGGGCCTTCTAGGTAATGACCCAAGACAAGTAGATTGTGATTATAATTAACAGTGAAAACAAAGCTATGCCTTGAGCTCAATCAGCTCTATCTATGTCTTGAGGTTAAAGGTGCAGGAAGAGGGGTGGACTCATCTAAAGGTTATTATCTGGCTGTCTCTATTTGTTCCTTCTTTGCTCTTATTTTATCTCTTCCTGTGGGGACAATAAGCGCCTACCACCCCCCACCCTATGTCTCTCTTAAGCTGTTCTAAGAAGGGTATTTCTTTAGTATTTACTCATTTGCCATACAAATTCTAATAAACCTGGGAGCCTATCCATCTTCCTGATGCAGGGAGTGGGATGTCTATACCTAAGTGCTGTGCAGGAGGTCGTCCCTAGAGAGCTTCCCAGGCCCTTCCTGCAATCTTGTATTTCACATGTGGAAGGGGATGTGCAGTTGGGGGAAGCCAGCAGGGCCAGGCAGGCCTCAGTGTTCTCGGGCTGGGCGTGCTGTGTCGGGATTCATTCCTCTGAGCTCTTTTCTCTAGGAACTCCCATTCAGGTTTCCTCAACGTTATTTCATAAGCCGAGGGGGTTGTAAAACCCCTCTTAGAAGCCATCTTCCTTAATCCTTGTGCAGGGAGATGGGAGGATACTTTTGAGGAAGGTTTAATTAGGATGCAAAATATTATCAGGGAGAGTACAGCCAAAAATATGCCAAGGGTGAGATGCCTCTGCTCGCCATCACATAGGCTTGTAGCTTTGCTCACAGGGGGTTTCTGTGGGTGATGGGCCTCGGCACTTAAGGGCAAAATTAAGTGTTCTGGAATTCCCGTTTTATGCAATGTTGCCATAATTTGTTATGATCCTTACAGTCAAACACCTTTGCATAGTCAGTGAAACACAGGTAAGCATTTTTTTTGGTATTCTCTGCTTTCAGCCAAGATCCACCTGACATCAGCAATGATATCCCAGATTCTATGTCATCTTCTGAATCAGACTTGAATTTCTGGCAGTTCATTGTCAATATACTGTTGTAGTTTGAGTGATCTTTAGCAAAATTTTACTTATGTATGATATTAATGATATTGTTCAGAAATTCCTGCTTTGGGTTGGACCCCCTTTCTTGGGAATAGGCATAAATACATATTTCTTCCAGTCAGTTGCCCTGGTAGCTGTCCTCCCAATTTCTTGGCACATATGAATGAGCACTTTCAGTGATTACAGCCTAGAAAACCTTAAGGGCCTTCTTTGAAGCATTTAATTAAGTCCAACCTCCCTAGACTAGCATTCAAAGTCTCACTCTACCTTCCCAGTCTCACCTCCTAAATATCTTTTCTTTCACTCCTCTCTCTAAGTCCCATGCTCCAATTGCACCAGCCCATTAACTGTCCCCAAATACAGGTATCATGTGTTCATCCCCTCATTCCTTCCCTGTGTTTAGAAAGTCCCTCCTCCTCTTAATTTCCCTAAAACATCTGCCCATCGATCAAGAGTCAACTCAAATTGCACCTTCTTTGACATGACTTCACATGTTCTTCCCATTTAACCACCCCTGAATCCACACAAGCAGAATTGCTTTGAATCTTGTAATCTGGTCTGCCTTTGATGTGTCGCTGATGTGCTCATTTGGATTCCTAGCCCCATCTCAGGGTGCCACAACTACATCCTTGACCTGAATGTATCAATGCCTGGCATTCAGTAGGCATCCATTACTATTACTATTATTTAATATTTTATTTTGAAATAACTATAGACTCATAGGAAACAGTAAAAACCGTACAGAGAGGTCCCTTATACCCTCCCCCCTGGCTTCCCCCAGTGGTAACATTTTACTTCTCCATAGTACAATGTTGTTGCTGTGCCAAGTTCATTCTGTCTCTTAGCGACTCTACAGGACAGAGCAGGCCTGCCTTATAGGATTTCCAAGGAGCCGTTGGTAGATTCCAACTGCCAATCTTTTAGCAGCCACAGCATTTACACAATATGCCATAGTTGTCTATTTGATTGTTTAGCTGTATTGAATTCTTTTCTCAAAGAAGACAGAATATTTTAGTCTGGGCTTATGGTTTTGCTGTAGACTCTGTATTAATTTTCCATCTACATTTCAGTTCTTCCTCAATTTTCTTAACCATCTAGGCCAAGGTCTCATAAAACGTTACAAACCCTGGTGACATAGTGGCTAAGTGCTATAGCTGTTAACCAAAAGGTCAGAGGTTTGAATCCACCAGGTGCTCCTTGGAAGCTCTATGGGGCAGTTCTGCTCTGTCCTATAGGCTTGCTATCAGTTGGAATTGACTCAACAGCAGTGGGTTGTTTTTTGTTTTTAATACTTGTGGTTTTCTTTCTTTTTTTTTTATAATATCTATGGTTATAATCCCATTTAGGAATGGATTTTTTGTGTGTGTGTTGACAAGGCAGTATTAGTAGTATAAGATGTCTGAAATCAATCTCTCTTGAGATAGAAGAGAACAGATTCAGCAATGATTAAGCAAGCAGACATGGGGGAAGATAGATGCCAAGCCAGGAGGAAGAGCCCTGGGGAATAACAAGAAGATCCCTGTGGAATAACAAGAGACAAGGATCTTCCTCTAGAGCCGGCAGAGCCTATCTTCCCCTAGAGCCAAACCAAAAAACCACACCCACTGCTGTGGAGTCTATTTTGCCTTATAGCTACTCTCTAGACAGGGTAGACCTGCCCTACAGAGTTTCCAAGAAGAACCTGGTACATCTGAATTGCTGACCTTCTGGTTAGTAGCCACAGCACTGTGTTAACAGGGTTTCCCTACTGGAGCCAGCACCCTGAACTTGGACTTCTTGTCTCTCAAAGTGAGAAAATCAATTTCTGTTTGTTAAGGCCACTGACTTCATTTCAGCACTAGGTAACTAAGACAGCAAGCTTGACTCTCTTTCTTAAAGCTGTTCTTTTTATGGCAAAGAAGACATCATGTATCTTACATATGTTTTCTGTGTGTGGTGCAAATGATAAAACATTCAACTATTAGCTGAAAGGTTGGTGGTTCTAGAAGTGTCTTGGGCAACAGGCTTGGTGATCTGCTTCTAAATGTCACAACCTTGAAAACTGCTATGGATTGAATTATGTCCCCCTGAAATATATGTTGTAAATCCTAACCTTTATGCCTGTGGGTATAATCCATTTAGGAATGGGTTGTCTTTATTATGTTAATGAGACAGGATTAGATTAGCTTGTGTTTTGAGCCAATCTATCGCGAGATACAAAGGAGATTAAACAAGCTAGCAGAGAGAGAGATGGGTGTAACAGAGATGCCAAGACATATCGAGATCTCAAAGGAAACCAGAAAGCAGAGGCTGGAGAGACATGGTCTTCCTCCAGTGCCCACACAGAGAGAAAGCCTTCCCCTAGAGCCATTGCTCTGAATAGGATGTCTAGCCTCCTAAACTATGGGGAAATCAATTTCTGGGCTATTTCTGTAATAGCAGTGCTAGATAACTGGGACAAAAACCCTGTGGAGCAGTTCTACTTTGCTCACAAGTGGTTGCCATGTGTCAAAACTGACTCCATCACAACTAACAATTAATACGTATCAATGTCTCTTATCTACCTAATCACTTACATAAATACATACATATGCATGCATGGTTGATGACAGGAATGCTTGGGTGGTGCAAATAATTAATGCACTTGCTATTAACTGAAAGGTTGGAGGTTCAAGTCCACCCAGAGTTCCTTGGAAGAAAGGCTTTGTGGTCTATTCCTCTCCCATCCCCCCGCAAAGTCAATCACTAAAAACTTCAGACATACACGGGGTTTCCATGAGTCAGAATCAGCTTGAAGGTAATTGTTTTTATGTATTTGTGTGTGTGAGGCACTCTCAGATTGCATAGTAACACACATATACATTACACAATAGTATCCCTATGTTTAGTAATGGAGGCCTGGCAACCTACTCCCCCCAAACTCAGCCACTGAACATCCTATGGAGCACAGTTCTGCTTCAACACACATGGGGCCACCATGCATTGGAGCTGACTCAGTGGCAACTGGTTTGATCACACCAGTGACATCAGGAGGCCAGGCCTGCATTTATTAGCATCTAGACACCCAGCCGTTTGTCTTCAGTTCTGTGTCTGAAGTACAACCCGAAAACATAAACAAATACTGTGTCCTTTTGTCATAAACACTTCAGATTTATTGTACCATTCACTGAATACATTTTTCCTTTTGTTGAAAGAAGAGGTTTGAAAGTTAGACTTTAAGAAATCAGTCTTTCAGTAAATTCAAATGGAAAAAAGGCACAAGGAGAGGCTGCTGACCCTGTGTGAAATAACTCAGCTTTGCTTAGAAAAACCTATTAGGCCAGTAGAAAGATTGGTTTTCACCATACTCTCAGGGTGCATTGTGCTGCTTTTTTTTCACTCCGGGGGTCGGGGGGGAGGGGGGGAAGTGCATTTACAGCTCAGTACTTTAAAATAACTGTTTTTGCTTATTCTACATGTTTTTCTTGAGAGGGGGGCAAAGTCCAGTGACCAAGGACAGACAATGACCCAAGTGCTGATTTCATGTGAAATTCTGTTTGCAATTTTTAATTAAGCAATCCCTGCAAACATTTTTTTTCTCCCAACCGTCGGGAGGAAAGAAAACAAAAGCACTTGGGCACCTGGTGGAAAAACAGAAAATGCTTTCTCCTTGCAACCAGATTTCAAAGCAGTGGTGCACAGTCAGGCAGGGCCAGGGCCCTCAGTAGTCCGCAGGGTGGCTTGATTGTAAGTCTCTCAAATAGGAATCGATTATGTTAGGAGGCACGCCTTGTAAGAGGAGCCTGCAGAAGGAAAGCCCACCTAGAGAGGACGGAAAGGAAAAGGAAGTCAACACCGTCCACTTGGAAACAAGAAATGGCTGAAATAATGCATTTTGACTAGCTCCCTGGAAACGTGACTAATTGTGTTCCAGTTAGTTACAAAGATTCATTCAGTCCCTACTTGGAAATCTTTTCTCTGGTTTTAGTACATTTAGAATTTAAAGCACTTGGCATCTAGAAGGAAAAGCAAGTTCCCAGCAGACCCATAGTAGTAGTGTTTTTCTTTCTTTCTTTTTTTAAAAAATCCCCGTTGTTCAAATGTGGTTTCAATTCCTTAGTGGCTGAAAAGCATTTACTGCTACTAGAGAGGTTTGGTGTTCATCTCTAGGTGATTCCAAATGCTCTGACTCAGTGGCAGAATAAATGCATACCAGGTTTATGGATCAGTGGGAAGATCTGTTTCCAGTTTGTTAATATTCTTTTCAATTAAGCACATAGGAGGAAAAAAAAAAGGAATGCTCCCTTCACTGTAGCTATTACACCTTCAATACCCTCTCAAACATGCAAAACCGTGGAACAATTTCATTAAAAATAGTAAGACCTCTCCAGTATTTTCTGAAGGTGAGAGAAAACACCTAACTGATACTTCATACTTACCTTCTGTATTACTGAGTTATACTTAAAAACTAAAAGTACCCTTTAAGAGAGAAGCCATGAAATCGCGAAAATTCATGGTCCTATAGGGAAAGGCTTAACTACTGCTAATACATACACATACAGACAAAAACAGCATGCCATTTGAACATTCTTAAAACTTCTTTAATGCAAATTTGAGAACATCATTCTCCTTAAAAAAAAAAAAATCCAAGTCACATATTGACAGAAATGATGCCATTTATGTACATGTCCATTCCTTGATGCAAAGACGTCAGAATGCTCGGATGTCACACATGGTCATCTATATTAAGTGCTTTTAGTTCATGCTCTACTGCATTCAACAAGCTGCTTCACGTCAAGAGGAGACTGTTGCGAGGAAAAAGTACTAGCTGCTAGCATCAAGATACGGAAATACAAATTAAAACTACAAAGTTAGCGATTTTAAGGCGTTTATTTTCATTGGATTCCATAATGAAAATCATGCCATACTCCACAGGCTTCGTATGGCTTATGAGAGTCATAAGCTTCATATGCCGAAACCATATGAAAGCTTACCTTAGATGACAATATACATTCAAAAATCCTTACTGTGCTACAACTAAGGGAGAGAGAGAGAGGGAGAGAGAGAGAGAGAAGTTGTAAGCATTAATTGAAGTGCTAATACCAAAGTTGAGGGCTTGTTGGATAACATTACAGTCGCGATTATGATGAGGTGATTTCATTAATCCTTAGTCATGTGAAAGGTGTGGGGAAACAGAAGCACGTGGAATGAAGGGAGGGAATCCAGTCACTTCAAAAGGATCATTAATATGGAAACAACTGATTAATACGCACAACCACAATAAATTGGTTTCTACCCCACTGTGTCTGAGCAGTGGCAGAGCCAATTTGATTGTACAGTCAATATTTACTGTAAGAGCTTCCAAACTATTAGCTTAAGGGGGAAAAAAGCCTACAACATATATATATACTGTGTTTTTCACCAAAAGAAAAACAGACAATAGACAAAGCATTAGTGTACATATATATATGTTGACACTCTAAAAGGCAAAATTATCAAGTAGATCAGAGTAGTAAACTAGTGTTATATAATACCGTACTCTAAACTGGAAATATATAACTGACCTAAAGAAACACAAAGCTTAAACAAACCGAGGCTACAAACCAAAACCAAACCCCGTGCTGTCTGAGTCACAGTGACTCTACCGGGCACATTTGACCTACCGACCTTCTGGCTAGCTAGGCTACAAAGTGATGACATCCACGAGCTACAAAACCTGAAAGAGAGTTCTAAGGACTGGCTTGAAAACTGACATCATTTCTGGGAATTCAGAGAACAAACACTGTAAACCGAGGCACAGACCTAATTCACTGAAGTTGATGCTGGGTTGTCTACGCAGCCCCAAAGAACACTTTCATTTGCTTTTCCAATTGGGAGTCAATCACATACATATGATAGGGCTCATTTATAGCTTTGTACAGTTTGTAATAGGGTCTAGAAATTTGTTCTTTTAATTAAGTTATAAATATATGAGATAATTTCGTCCCACAAGAATGTTCAACAGACAGATGGGTTATAAATAACAAAAAACCCAAACTCAGTTGTGACTCATAAAGACCCTACAAGGATAGAACAGAACTGCCCCATAGAGTTTCCAAGGAGTGGGTGATGGATTTGAACTGGTGACCTTCTGGTAAACAGATGTAGCACTTAATCACTATGCCACCAGGGTTTCCATTACAAATATAGCTATTAGTTAATTTGTAATTATCCAGTCTTAAATGTGAGACTCTCCAAAGACAGAGTATCTTTTTGTGTCCTGTTCCCATCAAAATTACCCAGAATATATTTACTAAAACTTAAGAAATTAAAAATGTTCAGCTTTCTGTGCTTCAACCTGATTCTAAGAAAACTATACTGGAAACTATCTTAAAGGAAGACTGTATGTCTCCGCCTGTGCAAAATGAACACATTAAAGAAATGTCATTCATTCTCTAGTTTTGATAGCCTTATGTGTCAAATGAGGTCCTTCTCAAATACAGCTTTCTGGCTTTACATACCGGGACCTCCAATAAAGTACTCAGGTAGCTGACAAAACTTGGACCCTGAATTTCTTCATATCCTTGAATAATTTGGCCTTCCTTATCCATGGCATAAACTCTGTATGCCATGAGCTGCTAATAGATACAATTAAAAGCAAATGAGAAAGTCAAGCTTTACATGCAAAGTGCGTTTTCATGTAAGTGGAATGGAACAGAAAGTAGAAATAACCAGTGGGGATATGAACTTTTTAAACCTGTTGTTGCCCCTCCAGGAAGACTGGTTGTCCAGGGGTATTTACTCCTTGATATATCACTGCAGAATTAGAATATTTGTACCAGTGTTTATTTAGTCTCATTGACATTCTTACCTTTTTTTTTCTCTCTCTCACAGTTAAACTTAATTCAAATTAGCTATTACCAGATAGCAATCTGATGATAAGCAATCTCAGCTTCATTTCTAGGACCAAAAGCTTTTACCAATACATCACAGTTGATATCTTATGTATTAGAATACAATGTTCATATTATTAAATTCAATTACAAACTATAAAAACATATCACATACATGTATAACATCACTCACTTTCGTAGAGCTGCTGTCTCACTCCCAAATGTTGAATCATTTATGACAGCAGCAGTTTATATCATTAGCTACATTCAGTTATGGAATGTCACTCAATAACAAAGCACTTATAAGTGGTATTGTTTCATTTTGGCAGACTGAAACATAAACATCAATAATACCTTTGAAAAGTAAAACAAAAACTCACTGCTCTTGAGTCATTCTTATAGGACAGAGTAGAACTGTCCCATAGAGTTTGTAAGGAGCAGCTGGTGGACTTTGACTGCCCATCCTTTGGTTAGCAGCCAAGCTCTTAAATATGAGGTCACTAGGACTCCCTAGTAAGACCACAAGTTTGGAAACCAGATGTATTGGTGACTGCGACCATAATCTGAATTTAAAGCTAATGAAGCAGTTGAGAAAAAAAAATTAACAGTTAAGTTTGTAAGAACTAGCTTAGTAGTAAGAGTTGAGATTTTCTAAGAATATTATATGCTTTATATTGAAGGAGAAAAAGAAAAATAAATTTTCCTATCACTGTGAATCTACTACACTGTATACCTGAGGAGAGAATAAATGAAAAAATACTGATTTTCAAAAGCTAGAAAAGGAAATTCTGTTTGTCAAGAAGCTTCTCTGCCATATTTATACTGTATTTCAGCCCCCAAATTATTTTTTATGCAAATAAACATTCACTATGAACTTCTAAAATAACTACTTACAATAGAGTTTTGTAAAATAACTACATATATTAGAGTTAAGTAAAGTCATAGTGTTTCAGGTTTTTAGAAAATTTCTTCATATAGAGGGGCAGGGAAAACAAAGATTTGAGAAAATACACTAAGAGCAGGAGACAACACACTGGGATTACATCACCTGTTATCACCATAACTGTGGCAAATATAAGAGTTCTCACAGTGTCCCAAAGTAGGTTTTGAACGTCAAGAAAAAGAATTCAATATAAAAATTACCGTCAGTATATAAAAAAATGGATTAAGATGACAGGTTTGCTGAGACGTTTTGACGACATACATCTTTGTGTTTTCTTGGTCTAAATTACTTGCAACATTTCTGAAAACTAATATAAATGAAATGGATACCCATAACTGGATATTCCTTAGTGAGATTTTAGAAGTAATTGCTTATAATACAAAAAAAAAAAAAAAAAAAAAAAACCCCACAGCATGGCCATTGAATAGATTTGGATTCATAATGACCCTACTTAAAAAAAAAAAACCACTCCCGTCTAGTTGGGTCCGACTCATAGTGACCCTATAGGACAGAGTAAAACTGCCCCATGGCATTTCCAAGGAGCTTGTGGTAGATTCTAACCTCCAGTCTTTTGGTTAGCAGCCATAGCTTCTAACCACTACCACCAGGGTTGCTATATTCTATATGTATACCATTAAGCATTAAATTAGTAAACTTACACATACATATACTGAAAGTTGTCCAATATAATAAGCTAATTTAAAAAAAATCAGCATAAATTTCTTAACTTTGGTTTCATTAATTGAGCTCTTGCACTAGGATCCTGTTAGAGATACTATGCCATCAAAGTAATAGCCCTTTGACTTTATTCATTCTCACCATGCTGTACACATACAGCAGTTCAATGCTGTATGTGTATTCCTTTAGTTAACAAGAATTGCAAGGAATTAAAAAAAAAAGTCTAAATAATCAAATACTTTTCAACAAGTAGCTAAGAATGAATGCAAACTGTCAACGTTTCTCCTCTCCCCAGCTTCCACCCAACCATTTTGACAAACAGTTGCGACGTTTGCAGTAAAAACAGCAAAAAGACGCTTTCTTTAACTCTACCCTAGAAAGAGGTCTGGGGCATCATACCTTTCACCTCCAGCTTGCACTCCATCTCTACCGCCCCTAGCTCATTGACGGCTTTGCAGCTGTAAGTGCCCCCGTCATAGGGGCTGGGCTTGCGGATCTCCAGGGTGCAGACCCCCTGGTTGCTGAACATCCTGTATCGTGGGTCGTCCACAATAGCAACTTTATTTTTCATCCAGGTTATTTTGGGCTGAAGTTAAGATTGAAGAAAGTTAGGTCAAAACATGTTTGTATTTGCATATTAATAGACCGTCAGAGCCAGTGGCAGAATATTCAAGCCCAGTGTACAAAGCACATCTGAGAAGAATGCACTTCTACTAGAATAGCTTCCCGAATTGAATTCTACTGAGCGCTTGATAAGCATGCAAATGGGCAGTCCTGGGGAAATCAGGCCAGTTTGTTCAGAGGACAGCTCTAGGGCAAGCTTCTGAAACAGGTCAATGGCATTGAAATCTAACCTACAGACCCATGACGTTAACTCATCCTAAAGATGAATTGCCTTAGAGCCAGTTCTGACTCATGGCGATCCCATGAGTGTCAGAGTAAAACCATGCTCCAGTGGGTTTTACGGCTGCGACCTTCCAGAAACAAATCACGGGGCCTTTTTTCCCAGAAGCCTCTGGGTGGGTTCAAGCCACCAGACTTTCAGTTCGCCCCGCTGCTGATCTGTTTCCCTTACCCGAGGACTCACTACTGGCTGAAAGGTTAGTGTCTTTTATTACGGTTAGTGTCTTTTATTACTTACAATTAAGACACAGAGACATAAAACAGTGAATTTGGGGTTGTTAAATTTAATGCACTTGATAGAAAACCAGGGTACCTTAGGATTTCCTCTGACACTGCAGTTCAGGGTGGCATTGTAACCAGCAACAGCATAGGTGTTCACCAAAGGCTGGGTAAACATGGGTGCCTCCGTGAAATCGAAGTCATCATACACTGGATTCTTGTAGACTTTACCTTAAAAACAAGCATCGAACACCTACAAATTGGCTTGAGACGATATTGCTCTTGGCAGTCTTTAATCACAATCCTGAGTTCCCCGAGCCTTAAAAAAAGTGTAAAAACTTGAGCAAATGCCACAGGGCACACATTCCTGAAGGGTACAAATGTACAGCTAGTCCCAGGTGTCACATGAAGCCAGAGCAGTTAAATGAAACTTAGTGAGAAGAATTTGATGTCTGAGTATTTTGATCAGAAATGAGTTCTAATGTGAAAGTGACAAGGAAGTACTTTAAAGACGGGATTTATGAAGTGGAAAGGGTGGTATCGGGCTTCTTTTTTCATTGCAGAATGGGCCCATGTGTAGCTATATTGATGGTGTCCAGGAATAAAAGCAACAGAAACAGGCAAATGCCTACTTTTTCCCATCCTTGTGATGTGAGCTACTCATAGACCAACTGCTGGAAAGCCGGAATGAATGGAAGCTTGTTTTAAAAAACGTAACAATAATATTTTACTTGAAATGTTTTACTTAGAAAAACTGATTTCACTTGAACACTTTTACTGTAATTTTAAGGTGTCTATATCAAATTCTTATCCCGTGTCACCACACTGCTGTGACTTCTCCATCTGGTCCCTGGGAGCCAAGGTTTCTAGAGCCTCAGTCCACTCACCGTCCTTGGCTATCACTGCGCTTTCTTTTGTCCTGGTTGCATCCTCGCTGAGGCCGCACATGTTTTCAGCGAAGACCCGGAAGTAATACTCATTGCCGATGACCAGTTCGGTAATGGTGGCACTGGTTCTGTGATAGTGTTCAATGACGGTGAACCACTCCTGAAGGAAAAAAATAGGTATAATTAAAGGAACATCACATACCGTGCACAAAACTTCTGTTGCTCAGTATAAAAACATGGATCATTCAATGAAAGAAAGCACCAAACGAATTAGCATTTTACATTAAGAGTAGCAGCAATGTCCACTTAAGTGAATTAAAGCTTTAGATTAATTAAATACTAGGTAACTGCATCTTCATTTCCACATTAAATTTATGCTCAGTTATAATTGATTACTTTTATATTTTCTTCATATCTGTACTGTCTGTATCTTTTATAAGAAAATAGTATAACTATAAAATTTTAGTGCCAATTTATCTATTATGAGAAAGAGAGGAAATAAACTCCCTAGAGAAAAATTAAGATTGTGGAATAAATTTGCCCAATTTTATTAACTTGGGGTCTTTCAAGTCTTTGCTTAGATATATCACCCCCTCACAGAGACCTTCCCCTCTCACCCTCCCCGCCGTTTTGGGGCATACTGTATCACCTCAGTCTGGTTGATTTTTGTTCACGGCACTTGCTGCTTTAAATTACATTAGTGTTGTCTGTTTTACATGTTAACCATTTATCTCTCCCACTGGAATACAGATTCCATGACAGTGGAGACTGAAATTTTCTTTTCACTCCTTGCATCCTCAGGCCTGTCACAGAGTCTGGCATGGATTAAGTGCTAAATAAATATTTATGGAATATCTGAATTAATGAGAAGTTAAAGCTACATTAAGCTTTTTTGTTCTCTCAATTTTCTCCTCATGATACTAAGAAATATAGCAGTTTCAAAGTTTATGTAGCAACCAGCAGGAAAATCACATTGGACCTTGTATGAGGTCCAGCAATGAAGTCCGTGAACTTAATAGTTCTGTGTGCTACACACCTCATTGCTGAATCTCTCTACGGTCACCTTTGAAGTACTCCCCTTGGGAAGATACGCACCAATGCCACTGCCTTAGTCCTCCCTTCAAAGCAATTTTGGAACTCTTTCTGGAATGGCCATTGCGTATGGTGCCACGGTGGCAAGTTCACCAACTTATTTATATATTTGTTTGTGAAGGAGTTTTTAGTCAGTAAACAAATAGTTGTATTAGAACACACTCCCTACTCATCTGATCTGGCCCCCGGTGACTTTTTTTCTTTACTTGAAGATAAAGCAAATATTGAAAGGAAGACATTTTGATGATATTCAGAATATCAAGGGTAATGCAATGACAGCTCTGATGGCCATTCCAGAAAAAGAGTTCTAGAATTGCTTTGAAGGGTGGGCTAGGTGCTGGTGTTGGTGCATAGCTTCCTAAGGGGAGGACTTCAAAGGTAACCATAGTGATATTCAGCAGTGAGGTATGCAGCACTTTTTCTAGGTTGAGTTCAGGAACTTAATTGTCAGTCCTTGTATGTTTAATACCAGTTATTGAGAAAATAAGTTTGCTGACAAAAAATTTAACAAAGGGAACACATTTTCTCTGGAACTTCTAGGGGTCATTATGATTTCTAGGTATTTTGGAGAGTTTTCAGACACCAGGCAAGTTATTCCCTTGTCTATTCCGCAAGCATCTTATGCCAACCTTTATTCCAGCACTACATGTATTTATCATTTTGTTTTATGTCTTCTTGATTAGACTGTGTGTACCTCAGGAATGTGAGCTTTTTTTTTAAAAAAGGTTTAGTAGCTAGAACAGTGCTCAGCACATAGTGAATAAACCAAAGTGAATAAAATAAAATAAAACACAAGTGAATAAACCAAAGTTTGGACACACATAATAAAAACAGCATTTTTGAGGAGTATGAATAATGATAGGAACTGAAGTGAAGAAAGCACGTAAGGTGTGGTGGTCTTCTGGGCAGTGAACAGGACAGAGTGCATCTTCTGTTCTAGAAGTCTACCCCTGCTGAAAAAAAGCACAGACACATGGGATTGGAGGGCTTAGGGACCATCTTCGATCACCAGGCGGACCTCAGTCACATGAAACAGCAGGAAGGTCCTGGCTCACCAGGACTTACCTGTATATGTAAGAAGATAAATGTTGGGCAGGTTTGATGGGGAGGAAAATGGGATGAGAGTTGCTTATGGTAACCATCCCTATTGCTGTCACCTTGATTCTGACTCAGAGCAATCCTATAGGACAAAGCAGAACTGTCCCATGGGGTTCCCAAGGCTGTAATCTTTATGAAAGTAGACCACCATGTCTTTCTCCCAAAGAGCAACTGATGGGTCCAAACTGCCAGCTTTTCAGTCAGTACCCAAGCACTCAACTACAACACCGTCAGGGCTCATTACAGTCACAATGGTACCCATGAATTTGCTGCCAAGGTCAGGTCAACGATCCAAGGAGGGACCCTCACTTGCTAAGTAAGTACAAGGTGCTCAGACACTTCCTTTGCAGAATCATCCACTCATCTCGATCTAGGTTTGGATGAAAGAGCCTGCTGTAAAGGTCAAGTCTGATCTCGTCATGAAACATCAGCCCAGGAAAAAAACAAAAAAATGAACAACAACAACAAAATATGTGCTAGAAATGGCCTATGAAACGGAGAAGCTTGAAATCCCTTGGTGACGAGTTTTCTTGTTTCTTAGACTGCCCTTTCCAGCTCTTTCCCCTTGTAGAATCCTATGTGGTTTCAGGAGTAAAGATCTGCTCATGTAAAGACCTAAAGATTTCCTATCAGTGTCCTTAAGGATGATGTTTAACTCTTCCCATGAGAAGGAAAAATGCCTCTGTGCCACTGTTTGTCCACATGTTCATTTATGCATTCATTCACTGACAGGCAAAATAGTAATAGGGTGTGGTGGAAGAATTCCAATGCAGAAAGACCCAGTCTTGGCCATTTCAAAGCTGGTGACCTCCAGCAAGTTCTTTATCTTCTCTAAGCCTCAGTCTCCTTATCTGTAGAATAGGAGTAATAATAATTTTATACTCCAATTGGGTTGTTTCTTGAACACCCCAAAGCTCTTCCCCATGCCAAGGTCTTTATCCGTATTACCCACTTTGGGGTCCTTCTTTTCTAAGCAGTGTTTATACACACACACACACACACACACACACATACACATATATATACACAAATCCACATTATCTGACATTTATTTCATGAGAGAAACAGTTGCATGGATGTAAATGTGAGTCAGAATGCGGAGTGAGTAAATATTTGCTGAATAAATGAATTTTGGTAACCCCCGTGGTGTAGAGATTAAGAACTATGGCTATTAACCAAAAGGTTGTTGATTCAAATTTACCAGGCACTCCTTGAAGATCCTATGGGCAGCTCTGCCGTATAGGGTCCCTATAAGTCAGAATTATCTCAATGGCAATGAGTTTCATTTTTGTAAAAAATGGATTGTATTAATAATAATAAATGAATCCCACTGAGCATTGCACCAGCTGCTTTGTATTTTCAGCCTTGTAATAACCAGCAAGGCAAGTATTTGTGTCTCATTTTATAGAAGAGGAAAATGGAGACCAAAGAGGTTAAGTGACTGTCCATGGATTTGTAATCATAAATGGTGATGAAGGGATTTAAATCCAACTTTCTGTAGCTCCAAAAGCTTACCCTTTCCAGTAGATCACACTACTTCTCTACCACTTTTCCGCTGCTCCCAGGGGTTCCTTGCTAGAGATCTCGTGCCTACTTCTCTACCTCTGATGAAATAAGATTTTCCTTATTTGAAAGCTTAACCGTTTGCTGTCGGTGTTAGACCAGAGAAAGCCAAACCTTACCATGCTCTTCTTGTCAGCCTTCTGGATCGTGTACCCTGTGATGGCAGCATTGCCGTCATCCTTTGGTGGCGTCCATGTGAGAGCAACATTCTCTCCCCAGACGTCTTCAATCTTCACAACTTGAGGTGGCCCAGGGCGGTCTGTGAGCATAAAATCACGGCATCACTGGGAAGCTACATTCCCTTCTAACCTGTAGCTTGTTACACTGGGATATTTTTTAATGTCCTTCTTTGTATTGGCGCAAATGGTTAATGTGATCAGCTGCTAATTGAAAGACTGGATGTTGAAGTCTACCCAAAGGAGCTATAGAAGAAAGTCCTGGTGATCTACTTCTGAAAAATCAGCTATCGAAAACCCTATGGGACACTGTTCTACTCTGATACCCATGGGGCTGCACTGAATTGAAATTGACTTGAAGGTGACTGTTTTTCCTTATCTTCCAGAAGGCAGTGCTCTCCCAGACCCCTCTCATGGGGTCTTCTGAGACCCTGCACCTTCGGCTAGAATGGCAGCATGTCAGATGCAAGGGCACAAAGTAGTTGCCACACTCCCCTCAATTTAACAAAAAACAAAAAAAGTTTAGCCAAGGGGAAAAGAATGGTTAGCTTAAGGGGTGTTAACTTCTGTCCATAGAGAGACTAGCCATAGGAAGATATCCCTTTCGTGAGAGAATCCAGCAACTTAGTTGAAATATAATAATAGAATGACTGGAAACAAAGCTTTTCCTAGCTCTGATCATAAATGTATTACTTGACAAAGGAAAAATTACAGAACCATTCAAGTGAGAGGTTTATGTCTAAGGCTCCTTCCTCTATTTCTCTAACTCTGGAGCAGAGTAACAACAAACCTTATTTGCTTTGGGGCCAGATAAACAATATAGTTAGCTCTTCAGTGTTGGTTTAGGTTAAGACTTTCTTACATTTAACAAAAATTCTTCTTTCTCCATTAAAATGTTATTATCCATGAGTTTTAGGTGTAGTAAGAAACATGTTAAACCATATCTAGAATTTACAAAGTTTTTTTTACGTAACACTTGAATACAGGATACAGTTTGATCAGCAGGGTGTTGACGGACTGAGAAGCTGGATGCAAAGCAATACAGATAATTTTCCCTAAAAAGTAAACCTAAAAAACCCTACTGCTGTTGAGTTGATTCTGACTTATAGTGACCCTTCAGAACAGTGTAGAATGCCTCATGGGGTTTCCCAAGGTCGCCTAGTGGATTTGAACTGCAGAACTTTAGGTTAGGAGCTGTAGCACTTAATTTCTATGCCACCAGGGTTTTATACATTAATTTCCTTTAATAAATCCCCTAAGTCTCCCATGATTGGTCCTTTATTCAGTTACAAATGATTTTGAATTGCTAACAGATCTAATTTCATCTTTTTTTTTTTTAAATCAGAATTTTATGTTAAAGTAGTTTAACAAGCATTTCTACTCCTGCCTTAAAGACAAGGATCGTCAGTCATCATGGTGCTTTCTTCTTGTTTTTCCCTCCAGACCTACCAACAACCTGGATGTGTATCGAGGCACTTTCCGTGTATTTGTCCACTTTGACTTGCAGGTCATACTTTCCAGAGTGGCTTCTCTCTGCTTTTCTGATAAATATGATTGTATCTGTCTCAGAGTTGCGAATATTTATTTGGTTCTTATCAATTTCTGCACCATCCTTCTTCCAAATTAATTCTGGCTTTGGTTTTCCCTGTAAAGAAAGACAGAAAAAGTGATGGAAGAGTAGAGATTTACTTTCAGAATATCAGCCGTTGAGAATCCTGTGGAGCACGGTTCTACTGTAACACACACAGAGCCACCATGAGTCAGAATCCACTCCACGACAAGTAGCTCTGGTTATGACGAAGGCTGTGGGAGACACACGTCAAACCCTTTAAAGAATGGTAGGGATGCTCAGACTTAATATTAAGTTAAAAGTCCAAGTCACTGCCATCGAGTCAATTTCAACTCATAGTGACCCTATAGGTCAGAGTAGAACTGTGCCATAGAGTTTCCAAGGAGCACCTGATGGATTTGAACTGCTGACCTTTTTAGTTAGCGGACATAGCACTTAACCACTATGGCATCAGGGTTTCCCAATATTGTTAAAGAGAGAGAAAAGTAATTCCTATTTCCTTAGATGTACAAATTGAGTAAGTTCTCTGATAGCATAATGAAGTATGAAAAGCAGTGGATCAAATGTCAAGAGACATGGACTCTGCTTTTATCATTATCATTTACTTGCTGTGTGACCCTGGTCAAGTCACTTAACTTCTCTGAACATTAACTTTTTCCTTTCTCAAGTACAGATAAGGAAACTGGCCCTTCCTGTCTCATGGGATGTTTCTGAGGATCAAATGAGAAAATGTTCATAAGAACTCTAGGTATCATACAAGTATGCAAACACAGCAGACTAACCTCATTTCCACCCTTGCCAGGAACTGGTTAGTCCCTGGAAAGTCATGTCTATGAGGTTTCTGTTCTCATGCGGCTTTCCTCTCTCCCACCTTCATCTCCAAGACAGGGGAACCTGGATTAGCCCCAGTGCTGGCGCCACTGCTCCCGCTAGAGGGCTGGTTTCAGCAGGTCCAGTCCCAGGCTTGGCAGTCCAGGGCTGGGTCTGACTGCCCAGCACCTGTGTTGGCTGCATTCCTGGTTGCATGTGAGGCAGTGGGAAGACAGAAGTAGGAGGAACCTTGCCAAACCTCATCCTTCCTCTTCTGCTGTGTTCGCAATTTGCATCCTCCTTGGCTTTCATTCTAATGTTCTGCACTGTATGCATATATGAGTATGAGGAGGCCTGTGATGAGTGTGTGTATGGGTACAGATCTGAGAGTGAGTATGGGTACAGGTATGATAAATACGTGCATGAGGGTGAGTATGAGTCTGGGTATGAGGATGAGCATGGATACGATGAGTATGCATACGGGGACGGGTATGGGTATGAGGAGGACATGGATGGCATGAGAATAGGTAAAGGTATGGGTGTAAGCATGGGTGTGATGAGTATTGTATGGGTATGGGTGGGAGCACTTCCGGTGCTTCTGTTGCTGAACATGTTTCAGCAGGACTTCCAGACTAAGAATATGAAGCGCAGCCTGGCAATCTGCTTCTAAATCACAGCGAATGGAAACCCTGTGGGTAACAAGGGTCTGATCGACCACCGACCGCGGGGATGGTAGAGGATGAAGCCGCGTTTCTTTCTTTTGAGCACGGGGTCCCCATGTGTCGAGGGTTGAGTCCAAGGCAACTGACAACTTCATAAAGTGGCTGTGGCACTTAGTTCTTTCACGTGAACATTACATCACACTGTACAAATATGAGTATTAGTATGGATATGGGTATGAGAATGGACACGGGAGTATGGGAAGCCCATTCTCAGGCATGGGAGCTGAGTGTGGTGAGGATGGCCTGAACTGGGGCCTTGTCTTTAGCTTAGTTTTCATGGGACCCTGGATTGCAACAGAGGTATGTGTGCATGCGCATGCGTGTGCATGTGTACAGAGATCCAAATTCTCTTTCTTGAGATACACTGTCCCCTACAATAGCCGTGAGCCACATGTGGCTATTTAAATGAAAACTAATCAAAATGAAAGAAAATTAAAAATTCAGTTACTCAGCCATGCTAGTTTCTATTCACATATGTCAAGTGCCTGATAGCCACATTTAGCCAGTGGCCACCACATTGGATGGTGCATTAATAGAACAGTTCCATCATTCCAGAAAATTCTATCAGACAGGGATGTCTAGAGGCATAAAAGGAGCCATAGGTGTAAGATGAGGACGGGATGTGCGTGTGAGGGGCTGAAGCTGATTACCAAAGGGGAAGCCTGATTAATTTCGTGAGAGACAGAATCTTCTCCTGGAACAATGATTAAATAATGTTGGCGTATTTCAGTTAGTGGCATCAAGGTTTCAAATTTCCATCATCCCTTTTATTCTGACTGGAGTTCAGTTTGTTTTGGGGTAATTGTGGGAAGGAAGCACACGCTATTTTCCTGACTGTTACTCTAAGAAGTTCAGTTAAAACAAGGATGAGTGTTAGAGATTTGTAAAACTAGAAAGAATCTTCAAGCATTTCTTCCTTTGGTAGATCCTTGCTGCTTCCTCTCTGGTGTTGAGTGGATTCCAGCTCACCCTGGCCCTGCAGGACATAGTAGAACTGTCCCATAGGGTTTCCTAGGCTGGAATCTTTATTGGAATAGATTGCCAGGTCTTTTCACTTGCAGAGCAGCTGGTTCAAACTGCTGACCTTTGTGTGGCACTTAATGACTGTGGTCACAGGGCTCCTCATTTCTTCCCCATCCCACCCCACCCCACCCTCAGCCTGAGCTTCAGATAAGACTAGATCTAATTTGTTGTATGCAGAAGAAAAACCTATGACAACATTTTTTTTTTCTTTAACGGTTTGCTTCTGTAACCAACAAGTAAGTAAACAGAACAAACCCACTGTCATCGAGTCTATTCTGACTCACAGCGACCCTACAGAATGGAGTAGCACTTTTCCCTAGGGTTTCCAAGGAGTGCCTGGAGGATTTGAACTACTACCCTTTATAGCTAACAGCTGCAGCTTTTCACTACTGTGTCACCAGGGTTTCCTCTACTTCTCTTTAAAAAACAGAACCCATTGCCATCGAGTCCATTCTGACTCACAGCAACCCTACAGGACAGAGTGGAACCGCCCCATAAAGTTTCCAAGGTGTGCCTGATGGATTTGAACTACAACCCTTTTGGTTAACAGCTGTAGGTCTTAACCACTATGCCACCAGGGTTTCCTCTCCTTCTGTAGATTAATACAGTGAATACAGATAATATAGCATATACAAAGAACGTTTCCAACATTCATATATACAGCTTATACATCATACAGCTTTCCATCATACAGCTCATAATACAGAGCTATATTCACAAATATCATGCACTTGAGATTTGTGAACAGAAACTAGCATGGCTGAGGAACTGAATGTTTAATTTTCTTTCATTTTGATTAGTTTTAATTTAAATAGTCACACATAGCTCATGGCTGTTGTATGGAATAGCCTCCCTGGAGGAAGAGAATTTGGATCTCTATACACGTGTGCACACACACACATGCACACACACGCACACGCACACGTGCGCGCGCGCGCACACACACACACACACACACACACACCCCTCTGTTCAAACTCAGGGTCCCATGAAAACCAAGCTAAAGAGAAGGTCAGTTCAGGCCATCACTACACTCAGCTCCCAAGCCTGAGAATAGGCTTCCCATATACCCATGTCCATTATCATACCCATACCCATACCCATACCCATACCAATACTCACCCTTGTACACATACTTATCATACCCATAAGTATGTGTCCCCCAAACCTCTTCCATTATTTACCTAATCTCTCTCTGAGGAAATCCTCATTCATGATGACAGAATGTCTCCCTCCATGCTTTAACACCCTAGCCCTGGAAAGACAAAATGAGCAGAGCCAGAATATTACCTGGAAAGGTATAACCATATTGATGGCTTCTCCAACTCTGCGGATGTAGGTTTGCTTCAGGTGCCTTGGGATGCGAATCTTTGGAGGCTCTGGGTAAAACAGCAAAATGTTGCAATCAGCACAGTATACCAGAAGTAGCTCTATCTAAACAATAACAGCACAGTGCTTACTGGGATTTATCCCTGTGGTCATGTCTCTGCTGTCAAATCTTAGATGTGTCACTAATAGACTATAGATATTAAGAACTTACAGAAAAACACTGTTTTTCTTTTCCTTAGGATGATATACATATTTTTCTAGTTTCTAACAGCAAGTATGTTCTTTAATGAATATTCCATCAGAGATCAGCAAGCGCCACTTTAGCTGATAGAGCTGCCCATTCTTTATTATTAAGGGGAAAAAGTTTTAAGCACCTACTAAAACCCAGTGTTGTCAAGTTGACTGCATTCATAGCAGCCCTACAGGACAGAGTAGAACTGCTCAAGGAGCGGCTGGTGGATTTTAACTGCTGACCTTTTTGTTACAGCCTAGCTCTTGACCACTGTGCTACCAGGGCTCCCAGCACTTGTTATTTTGGTAAGTCTGTTGGAATTTGAGAGCAATTTTGTCCCTGTGTGACTACGATGAAGTGTATAACAAGAGACCCTACCTACTGTGAATTAATGAAACACCATGAGGACAAAATGACATGTTGCTGGAAACCCATCATGAGTGGAGAGTCAAAGGCTCATAGCCTCATAAGGACAAAGCAGGTCTCATGACTTGAGGGCTTGGCATGTACCAGACACTGGGCTAAAAGTTTACATGAATGAACTAAGTGTGGCAGCCACTTTGCGAAGTTGTTGTCAGCTGCCTTTGAGTCAATGTCTGACTCACGGGGACCCTGTGCCTTATGGAGTGAAAGGCTGCTTCATCCTCCACCATCCCTGTGATCAGTGGTGGATTACACCCTTGTTGTCCACAAGGGTTTCATTGGCCGAGTTTGGGAAACAGTTTTGGAAACCAGGCCTTTCTTTGTATTCTCAGTCTGAAAGTCCTGTGGAAATCTGCTCAGCAACATGGCAGCATGCAAGCCTGTACTGATAGATGGGTAGTGATTATGCATGTGCTGTCCTGGCCAGGAATTGAACCCAGATCTCTTGCATGGAGGGTGAGAATTCTACCACTGAACCACCACTGCCCTGCAAATTCTGTTACTGACCACCACTGCCCTCTAAGTTGACAACAAATCTTGGAGGTTCTTTTCTTGAAATGACAAGCTCAGTCCATTTCACTTTTCTAAAAAATGTCTGCCAAATATCCAAGCCTGACTAACCACAGTTTGTTTCATAGTCATTCTTTCAAGGAACAATGGAGTTTCTTGAAAAAAGTCATTAGTTTAGTGTCCAACTCATTTTCACAAGTGTTTTCTTGATGGTAGAGAGGATAAGAAGCCTTGATGGTAGAGAGGATAAGAAGCCTTGATGGTAGCGAGGATAAGCGTTCAGCTACTAACTAATAAAGCTGGCTGTTCAAACTCACAAGCCACTCCTTGGAAAGCCTATGGAGCAGTTCTACTCTGTCATAGAGTGTTGCTATGAGTTGGAACTGACTCCACAACTTTATTTCCTGGTGACAACCATTATACTGTGTCATGCAGCAGAAGTGTTTTATGCATACTTCACATTTCATTGTCACATAAAATATTGAAAAAACATGAACTTGGGATCAAGAGTTCATAAAACTAATAATGCTAAAAAATAACTAGTATTTGATATAATTAATAATAGTAACAAATTTAATACTTTCTACTGCTTCATCAAGGATATTCTAAAGCAAAACTAGGCACTTTTATTTTAACTAAGTGCATGCCCAAAAAAAGCTGAAGTCACTGCCTTCAAGTAGACTCTGACTCACAGCAACCCTATACGTCAGAGCGGAACTGCCCCACAGAGTTTCCAAGGAGCACCTGGAGGATTTGAACTGCCGATCTTTTGGTTAGCAGCCATAGCACTTACTACGTCACCATACAAGGATTACTAGTGCAGTTTGATGTCACTGATTTTATTTGTTCTAAAATTTCATCTATCATCACTTTTGTGCCCTCAGCGCAAAGGTCAAAACATTGCAAAGGGCAAATAATGTATTCGTGTCATGATAAACATGGTTCTGACTTTGCAGACCCCGATTAGCCACAGTGCTGGTGCAGGGATAGTCTTCACTATGCATCCACACAACCTCTATCCTATATAAACGGGCACCCAGACAGAAGTGTTCCTGTCACCTGGTGTGGTGAACTCATCCTCCAAGCATAAAGTTAGAAAAGCCTGAGCTCACCTCCCATACTTACTGTTATGGACTGGATTGTGATCTCCCCAAATATGTGTTGTCAATCCTACTGTGTCCACTGCTGTCGGGCGGACTGTGACTCAGTGACCCTATATAGGACAGAGCAGCACTTCCCCCTAGGGTACCCAAGACGGTCATCTTGACCATCTTGGAGCAGATAGCTACATCGTTTTCTTGAGGAGTGGCTGCTGGGTTCAAACTGCTGATCTTTCAAGGAGCAGTCAAGTGCTTAACCACTGCACCACCAGGGACCCGAGTCTCACTATACCTGTGGTTATAATCCCATTTGAGAAGGGCTGCCTCTGCTACACTAAAGAAGCAGGATTAGCAATGGATGTATTTCCAGCAATCTCTTTTAGAGATTAAAAAAGCACCTTAAACCAGCAGCAAACAAGCAGAGGTGGAAGAGGATAGATGTTACACAATGTGAGCACTCCAAGGAACCAGGAAGTGGAAGCTGAAAAGAGAAATGGACCTGCCCCCAGAGTCCAAGGATTTCCTCTAGAACTGGCACCCTGGATTTGGACTTCTAGCCTCTTAAACTGTGGAAAAATAAAATTCTGTTTGTTAAAGCCACACTCTTGTGGTATTTCTGTTATAGCAACACTAGACAACAAAGATACCTGCTTTTCCCTTTGTTTCTTTAGAATTTTTAACAATATAACATTTTAATGAAAAAGAACTAGTTTTTGTTAACAAAACATCAGTGAGATGAGTGGCATTATTTTATATTCTGGCAAGTATCTTTAGTGTCTGACTTAAGAGAAGACAGCTGGATTCTCACAACGGCTTCTTCATTCAATCTGTTGCAGTCTGCAGAACTGGCTGAAGCATCTGAGGACAATCCAGCTTCACATATCCAAGTAGTTGGAGAAGGGAGAAATATTTTAATAAACTTTTCAGCTACCTGTGGATATTTCTCTTCAATTCTACACTAAAACATGGTAAGTAGTAGTTTCCTTGAAGATTAGCTAAATGTGAAATTTGAAACTACCACAGTAAACTTGCAATTCCTGTTACACTAAAATTGACTGGTCTAAGAGGACACAATGTAGAGTCCCTGACTTAGCAGGAGAAAAAGAGGTGTGCAGCTCAAGAACTCTACTAAAAGACCAGAAATGAGGATCCAACACCCTGGAGGGTCCCTGGGAACATGCCCCCTAGGCTTGCTGCTGGCCCAGATTTGAAACTGGTACTGAGGTCAACTCTTCAGACAAAGAATGGACCGGACTTGGGGACACAGAGAGAGCACGTGGTGTGTGTACTTTGTGGTTTTATACATTTGTAGAAGGTTGTCCTGCTGGTTTCTTTTTAGAGGTGAGAGGAGAGAGCGGAGAGGAAGGTACAAGTATTCATTGAGGGGACACTAGTAGCAAAGAGCGAAAAGGAGAAGTGTGCTGTCACAGGGCGAGGAGAGCAGATAGAGTTGTAAAGAGGCAGGAGTGCAAAACTCACTTGGATTATATACTTTCACTTCATCATAGTGAAAAAAAAAGAAATTACTGGTTTACTTTGCATGTTGAATGTGTCCTTGACTCATGCATGGAAAGAGTTGTTTGGTTCATTTCTAACTCCCAGGAGGCATCAGTAAAAAAGGAATAAAGAAACAGGAAGGAGCCCTGGTGGCTGGATGGGAAGCCCTCAGGCTGCAACACAGAGAAACGACAGCTCAAACCCAGCCAGCTGCTCTGTGGGAGGACAGCCTGTGCACCTGCTTCCATAAAGATTATAGGCAGAAAACCCTATGGGGCAGCTGGGGTCACTAGGGGTCAGAAATCAACTCAGCGCCACCTAACAAAGATGAGGGTTTGAGAAAGACAGAAATTAAAGAGAAGAAATAACCACCACCAACAGAACCTGAGGACAGACTTGTTCGAGCTCGGCCACCTACCTATGATCTGCCTGACAAGGATGGGCTGTGAGTAGTACTTGGGTTCGCTGGCGCCGGCCGCGTTCACAGCTTTCACGCGCACAAAGATCCTCGCATCCGTGGGCAGACCTTTGATGGTGAACTTGGTCTTGTCAATCAGCCCATCTGTGTTTGCAGTTATCCATTCGTCAGCTGAAATCCATGAAAGAAAAAGAAAAAAACAAGGACAAAGGGTGCTCAGTGAAAGAAGTCGTGATCATCATTACAATAGACTTTCAAAGGAGTATTTTATTCCTAATGAAACCTCTGGGAGGCAATTAGATTTTGGTCTGGACTCAGACTACATGGGTGAGTATTTTTCACATTTCAATAATGATAATTTAAAAAGGCTAATCTGAACAACAGGAAAAAGAATAAATGATCAGACTCAGTTATTTCTGGGACAAAAATGTCTTGTTCAGGATACTAGTGCATCTTGAATAATAATAATTGTTCCCAATAATCTTACAGCAGTATTGTTCCAATTTGGTTTTAGCATGATTAGCTTAGTCGTGATGTTTAACCATGTATATACACTAAAAGTGAGAAAAAGAAGAAAATACTATTCCTCTGAGTGACAGCCACCAACCTTTAGGACCCATATAATCCATTTTTTTTTCTAGGCTGGTTTATTATCGAAAGCCACTAATATGAGCAGAGGGAATCTGACCATGTTGCCATTTGTAAAGAAAAGAAGCTTATATCCACCGAAAAGAGGAAACCCAAATAAGAAGCCAAAACCTTACAAGGAGCTGGCACAATTCTTTCCCATGTACTAAACAGCTATTCATTTTAATTAATTATTTTAGCTTTGGGTAGCTTTGTCTACAACATCAAGAGAAATTTAAACCCAGCATTAAGGGCTCCCAAATATTTCATCTTCTGAGAGTTTGGAGGTATTACACCCACAGGAAAAGAAGCAGGTTTGGAGCACACTTTATTAATTCAGCCCCTCGCCCCACGTCTAGGGGTTCCTCGTGTAGGGGTGGTAGCTGTACTTCATGCTCAGTCATGGAACCTCCCCAGAACTTTATCACGGGGTAAGAAAGGATGAGAGCTTTCATAAAGTACTTTACCTGGTATATCATAGGCAGCCTCCCCATTTTCATTAGACTGTTTTGCTGATGTACCTTTGAGAGTCCGTCATTAACATTAATTAAAGACACCCACTTTCACAGCAGAAGAGTATCATCAGTAGTCAGCATTCTCTGTTAGTAAAGTATGCAAGGACGCAAAGAGACTGGTCTTCAGAACAGTGACGGAAGAGACCAAACACATTAGTGGGGGTTCCTCAGGAGAGGCACAGCCTGCTGTGTTCAGGCTGGGATTCTTGTCCTGAGGCACCTGCCACAGAGAAGAGCAGGGAGAAGAAAAGAGAAAGAGACGAAGGAGGCTGGGGCACCGCCAGCTGTGGAAAAGAGAGGTGGGGAAGAACAAAGTTGGGCTGAAGAAAAGGAGGAGCAGGCCCTGGGGTCCACAGGGGAGCAGCACATGGTGGAACTGTCTAGCCTTGCTCCTGTCCCCATTACCCCTGCCTGGAAAGATCCTCTTGAGTCCCCAGGAAATAGAGTGCTGTCACTGTGGGCTTTACTCGGCAGAGTCTGGGACTCAGTTGTCACAACAGTAGGCCTGTCTTAACAGGACTTAGTTCTGAAGGGAACTGAAATAGGAACTGCCCCAGAAGCCCAAGAGGAGCCCTGGTTGCTAGGACAACGAGCTCAGTGTCAAGAAAACCAACTGAGCCTGCCTGGATGGCTGCATTCCATAAGGGGGAAGGGGACCTTGCCAGACCTTGCTGGCCCTGGACATACCTCACTGCTCTGCAGCGACGACCTTCTGGGAGGAAAAGTGGACTGGCCACCCCTTAGAACTTTTTTCTGTCTCTTGTTCTAACTCTACCACGAGGGAGTAGCAGAATGCCAGGATATCCAGGCAGCTGGGAGGGGATGTGGTTGACAGAAGTGACTTATGACTCAGAAAAGAGACACTGTTTTAAGTAGTCTTTTGGAGAGCTACGGCATTAGTGGAAACCTTGGTGGCATAGTGGTTAAGGGCTTCGTCTACTAACCAAAAGGTTTGGCAGTCTGAGTCCACCAGGCATTCCTTGGAAACTCTGGGGGGCAGTTCTACTTTATCCTATAAAGGTTGCTATGGGGCAGTTCTACTCTGTCCTATAAAGGTTGCCATGGGGCAGTTCTACTCTGTTCTATAAAGGTTGCTATGGGTCAGAATTGACTCGATGGTGCCTTTTTTTTTTTTTTTTTAATGATACTGGTATTTTCAAAGTCAAGAGCTAATTGATTAGGAAGGGAAAATAGGAGATGAGAAAACACACAGGAAAGAATGAAGAACCAGAAAAGTAAAACATTTCAAGAGCAAATAAGATGGAAAAAGACTAGAGGGGAACAAAAGTAGCCCACCTTTTCACATTGGAACCACTTTAACAGAGGGGGAATGAGAGAAAGTGCACGGGAGATAGGGAAGGGATATGAGGGGACGTTTCAAAAGAGAGAATAAACGAACTCGAGTGAAGAAAGAGAACAAGAAAGAATAAAATGCTGCAGGCATCAAAAAACAAAACAACGAGAGAGACGCAGAGTCAGAAACAACACACGATCTTGTAAAAGAAAGAATTCTCTTAACAGAATAAAACCTGAGATAGCTCAAAGCATTCAACACTACAGAAAATTAGTCTGGAAGACAACAGCCATTAAAAGAGACTGAAGAATAGGGCAGCCACATAAAGAGAGGAAAGACTGCAAGAAGAAAGTACAGACATTACAAAAGAACTTCCATAGAAAGCTAACTCCAAGACGTTATCTGGCAAAATAGGTACATAATAATGACTGTGTACATATACATATGTATATACGCACATACATATGTATCTACACAGACCACACACAAAATTACGTAAAATACACTTTCGTTGTATTTTAGCTAAGGTGGGTCACATCAAAATGACAGCCATCTATCATTTTGCTGTATCTTCTTACTTTTTAAACCTATCAGAAAGAAAAAAGTAAAGAATTTGCTCGATTTCATACATATACAAAAGGTTTGCGTTCAGCAGACATATCACATACAAGAACTGGGAAACTCTGCTCCCCAGACAATATAAAAAACAAAGGGACATCCTCACGAGTTGTTGAAATATAGGAGGAAATGGAATAGAAATAAACCACCTCCTGAAGTGCTGAAGAATTTACCCTTGGGTTAGTGACCCTGCCCGCCTCCCTGGGAACTTTCTTATAATTTCCCCCACTGGTTTTGGTTAATGACTTTCCAAGCCCTGGAAAGATGAAGCGTAGTACTCTGTGAGCAGAGCCCACGTGAGCAGGACTGTCTCTGGGAGGCTTCACCACTCTCTCTCGTCTTTTTCCCTTTTGACCCGTGATGGTATGGTAATCATTTCCACATGTGCTCCAATCCAGGGCCCTGGGATTTCTCTTTTTTCAGTTTTTTCTTCATAAGAAGTTTCTTTTCTCCATAGTGTGTTTCCTCCTAGGGAAGTGCATTGGCCTTCAGAATCCTGTTTCCTCAAATGCGTTTTGTTGTCTCTCTTTCCGTCACTTGCAAGATTCATGTCAAAGATGGGATTCCAAAGAGTTTTCTTAGCAGTGGAGTCTTAGGTTATGATTTGGGGAGATACTATCAACTTCTTAGGTGTACGTTTATCTACCGTTATCTAAGCTGGTGCCCAAGTCCAGAGCTGAGACAATTTTACTCACCTGTTTTCCAAAGATACTACCTCCCACATGTGACAAGAAGGAAATCAAGAAATATGAGAGTCTCCCAGTGGCTTTCATGTCTCTTGGATTCTCACCTGCACTCTGGCTAAAGTTTTCCTATATCATCATCTATCAGTGGTTTCTTTTTTCTCTTTGCTTTCTTTTTCTTCTCTTCCTAAATTTAATCTATTAAATTTGTATGAGCCAAAGCCCCGACATAAGATACTGTCACATTTTGAAGCTATTTCCTATATGCTCTGAAACTTATTTTAATTTCCTTAAACTGTAAGAATTAGGCTTCCTTCTCCCCACTCCTTCTCCCTTTAAGCTGGCCGAGGCTGCTCACTGGGTATCCAGGTATGTAGTTTCGTTATTAACCAAGAATAAGCTGGTCTTTTGATCACCATCTCTGCTCAGTGTGGGGTTCGGGATTTCTAATTCCCTTCATCCTAACAAGACTTTCATCTGGCTATGGAATAATCTACTTTCACCAATTCAAGAAGTAGAACCTGTTGTCAGAGTCCTTTCCTTCTGTGTCTTAGTTCAAACGTGTCACCCAATCTCGTTGTCTAGACAGGATATTTTTGAGATCTCAATTTAGTAGCATCAACGACCAATGAAGGACTAAATTGTTATACAACTTAGAAGGTTGAAATTTGAATTGCTGTCACTTTCAGAAGGAAAGAGGTGAGCTCCCAAGAAAGAGAAACAAAGAAAGACAAATCTCACCTATTGATGGGGGTATTCACTTTAAGCCCTAGGAGGTCAGCTTATTAGCAGTACTTACTTCCTTCAAAGCAATACTCTAAGACATAGCCATCTAAACCTGCTGCTCCAATCTGGTCTGGGGGTCTCCATTTCATGGTGACAGAGTTGTCAGTCACAGAGTCAACAGCCAGAAGAGTGGGAGGGCTGGTTACAGCTTCAAAGAGACAAAGAAGAAACTGTTACTTACAGAGCTATGGCATTAGAACTGTGAGGAAAATAAAAATAAACAGAAGCCCCAAGTCTTAACAAAGATTCCTCAGGCATATGCTGTGTATAAGACAAAGACATGAGAGATGTGGAAAATTCTGGAAATGCTGTCACAGTTTTCCCTTTAGTTTGGGAGGCTGATGTGGGAAGGTTGGAGATTTAACAAAGCTGAAGAATTCAGACTTTGGGATCTACTGATCTACAGTAAATTTTTATAACTCTAAAGTGCAAACTCTGGTACTAAATCTCTGCACTGGAAAAACACTTCACTTCCAGGAAATACAAAACCAATTGCTATCGAATCTGCTCCATCTCATAGTTTCTCCAGGTGTGTCAGAGTAAAACTGTACTCCATAGGGTTTTCAGTGGCTGATTGTTAGGAAGTAGATTGCCAGGCCTTTCATCTGAGGCACTTCGGGATGGATTCGAACCTCTAGCCTTGTGGTGAGTAACCAAGTATTAAACATTTGCACTACCCGAAGACTTTCCCATAAAACAGCAGAGACATTTTATCTTCTGTTTCTTTGCCTTCATTGAGCAAAAACAATTTGCTCTATAGATAATATGTAAGCTGTGATTATAAAGCAAAGAGACAAGTTTCCAAGTAGTGTTGGGTCAATCTCAGTTCTTCTTACTTATAGTGTTTACACCAAGGTATTAGGTTATTTATACCTTTAGGAGGCTCATGGGAGAGGGGTCTTGGGTCAGTCAACTCACCCAGATGTTTTCAGTGGGGAATGACAACCGGAGCCACCCAAGCTATCACTGGCATTCTGGGGCCTATGTTGTGGCACTCTTCAAATATACTACAGCTTATAGTTTTTAAATTTTTTGACATCAAATTGCCTCAAGTGGCTTGTAAGCTCCGATTCACACACCATGCCAAGAAGCTTCCAGGCCTGCTCCAGTTAGGGGTGAGCAGTAGAACTAAGGCAATGATTCCTGTGACAAAGACACAACTCTCTTGACTCACCCAAGGGAACAAAAGGCTTGGAGGGCATGCTGGGCTTGGAGATGCCGACGGCATTGACAGCAAAGATGCGGACCTCATAGGCCACGCCTTCAATCATCTTCTTGGGCTCAAAAGTTGTTTCTTTGCAGAGATCAAAATTTAGCCTCATCCATCTGGAGCTTTGTTTCTTTTTTCTCTCAATAAAGTACCCTGGAGATGATTCAAAACAGAAACCAAAAGTTTTCCCTTGGTCTTCAAAATTAAAATATGGCAGCTCTAAGCAATTCCTAGAAACTGACATATTTTCATTATATATTGTAAGTTAACTATTCATATATATGTGTGTGTGCATATATCTATATAATCACACATATATACATGTTGAACCCATTTGAAATAGTTTCAGATAGATTATAAGGACTATAAATATTAGCATCAAAAGATAACGATAAAACAAACAGGACTAGACAAAAATAAAATCATACTAAGGAGAAAAAAGAGAAAAATAGACTAAATAACTGAGCCTATAAACAGAAGCCTATTTTTCTCTCTTCTCTCCCCAGTACAAATTACCCGTAGGTCATAACAACTTCCACAGTTGCTATAACTGTGCAACAAATTTGCCTCTGAGTCCCTTCCACTGAAGGTAAGAAAGAGGAAATGATCAATTTTATGAGTCACGTTATCAAGTTGGAGAAAAAAAATTCTTATTCCTAAAATGATGCAAATTCTCCTAGGCATTTAACTAAGAATTTTCTAAAAGAAATTCCCTCATAGATATAACCCTATGAAACTAGATGTTTGTTAACCACAATGATTTAAGAGTTACAGTTGTTTCAAAATTAGATACCGTGTGTATATATATATATACAGCAGAGATCAAATTATGTTCATGGGAGCTACTGAAACTTTGCCAAATCAGAGCATCCTTAAATATGTTTCCATTTCAATGGCTATGTAATGTTACAGTTTAATAGATTTTCTTCTAAAGGCAGTATATTTTAATGCATCCTGTCCTAATGTACATAAAGAAGACAATTCCCCTGGCAGCTCCAGAGGCCGACTGACAGTTACCTAATATTGGGGACCCCCCATCATAGACAGGAGGCTCCCAGTTCATGATGCACCAATCATCTCCTACATCTGTCACGGTGGGTGCCACTGGAGGGTCTGGGATATCTATGGCAACAAAAACAAACAAATAAAATAAAATCAGAGAAAGAGAACAAAGAACACACTAATTGGAAAATAATGTATCTTTGGTAATAACCATAGAGTGCATCTCTATGTTGACTAAGATACCATAGTACAACTTGAGTAAAAAGTTAAACTTGAGATGGGATAAGAAAGGGACATCCAATAAAAATAAGAATAATAACTTCCCCAAATCCCTTAAACTAGTGTCACAACATTTGAGAATAAGCTCCAAGGAGAACCCAAGACTCTTGTTTGTTACCTAGAAAATGGTTTAACTAGATTGTTACTTAATGTACAGCGTGTTTTTGTTTTTGTTTCCTTTCCAAAACTACAACTCAAATTTCCAGCAGTGGTGAGTCAAGGAATTTATTTCAGGAATCAAATTGATTTAAGACATCAGTAAAAGTTCAAGTTGAAAATGGCAAGCTACTATGTCTTGTCAATACAGTTTGGTGTCTGCTAAAATGACTTTATTCTTTTTGGTCAGTTTAAAATGTTTCTTAACAGAAAATTAAAATGAGAAGACGATGAGAATTTAGAACTCTGATAACCTCCTAGACATATTTCGCTTGGCTGCAGATTAAGGACAAATGCACTCAGGTGGCCAGCTGGGGACCGAGGCTCACTGAATTTCTCTCTAATGATTGTGTTTTATTCGGCAATTGTGTTTAGTGGTGTTTAAAGGCCACCAAAAATGAAGGTGTCTGTGGGTAGCTAATGACTAACAACCCTAAATGACTAACTTTACCTACTCATTCCTGCAATGACAATCCCTCTAACCTACCAAAACTCCACTGACATCGAGTTGATTCTAATTCATTGCAACCTTACAGGACAAAGAAGAATTGCCCCCACAGGGTTTCCAAGGCTGTGATCTTTACAGGAGCAGACACTGCCACATCTTTCTCCTGTGAAGTAGATGGTGACTTCAAAACACCAACTATTCGGTTAGCAGCTGAGCAGTTAACCACTGCACCACCAGGACTCCTTGAAGAGCCCTCTAGGCAAGGGGGGAAAAAAAAGACATGAAAAGAAAGCCAAAGCCACTGCCACTGACTCAATTTGGACTCATAGTGACCCTATAAGTCAGAGTAGAACTGTCCCATAGAGTTTCCAAGGAGCTCTGGCAGATTTGAACTGCTGACCTTGAGGTTAGCAGACATAGCACTTAACCACTGCCCCACCAGGGTTTCCATTAGAAAGAAAAGAAGTATTAGAAAAAGAGAGATGGCAGTTTATGAGGGACTGTCCTGCTGTGTTTTTCTTTTGTTGGCTGCCCACTAAATCTGAGAGAATTGACAGCAAGGTCTGCTCAGGATCTAAACACGTCGACTTGACCCCACAAGCTTTTTCACCAGAGAGCTTACCCACGACTTTAATCTTGATGCTTGCATGCGCTTCTCCAGCTTCATTTTTCAGATTTAAGTGGTAAACACCAGAATCGTCCCTTTCAGCTAT
Organism: Heterohyrax brucei; assembly: GCA_028571685.1. Lineage (NCBI taxonomy): Eukaryota > Metazoa > Chordata > Mammalia > Hyracoidea > Procaviidae > Heterohyrax > Heterohyrax brucei. Next base: position 170,025,578 of record CM053142.1, on the reverse strand, counting down.
GTCAATGACCAGACTGGAGCTGCCAGGGTAAGACTCTGTCCTTATCCGGCCACTGCCCTCCATAATAGCCTAAGAAGGGGAGAAACAAAAAGTGGCGTGATCTATGTAACAAAAGGGCTACTCTGGAGTCCCTCAAAACCTAAGTTACACATGCTGACTACATTTTCACGGTTTAATTTGCTGCCAATCTTAATGAATGGTGAAGCTATTATCCCATTTTATACCAAGGAAACTGAGGCTTAATTTGCCCAAAGGAACACAGCTAAGAAGTGACAGAGTTGGGATTTGACTCCAAAGTCCATTAACCATTTTTAACTCACCCAACAGAATGTCCAAGGACTGACACATGAGTGCAGCAGCATAATTCCAAGGATCAGAGCCTCTTGGAGTATGAAATTAGAAATATCCAAATTCAATACCTCATGAGAATGGTTCTCTGGGTCCGGAGGCTTAGGTCCTTAGTCTGATGGGACAACTCAGTTAACTGTCACCACAAAGTTTACTTTCTGGATCCCAGTGAGGTAAGTACAATCTTTGGTCTTAAATGCTTTTAAGTGGCCACCTAAGATACAGCTACTGGTTTCTACTCGTTAGAAGCAAAAGAGAAAGAAATAAGGAAACCAACATCTTGGAGAAGAAACTAGTCTACACAGCTAATAGCCCACCTAAGCTACAGGCTCATCTACCCTGAGACCAGCAGAACTAGACAGTGCCCAGCTACCACTACTGACCACTCTGATCCACAGTAAATGGATCTAGACGGAATAGGAGAAAACCACAGAACAGAACTCAAATTCTTCACAAGTCCAGACTTACTGGACTGGTTGAGACTAGAAGACTCCCTGAGACTACTGCCCTGAGATACTCTTTAAACCTATCCTCTGAGGTCACCTTTTAGTGTAAGAAAAGATTGGCACAAAAATAAAGGACATTACCCATGAGTATGGGGCCACATTAAAAAAATGTCTATATGAAATCAAAAGATCAACAATTACATGGAAGCAAAGATGAGAAGACAAAGGTGACAGGGAAACTAGAGTACAGAAAACAGAAGAATTGGAATGCAATTAATGAGAATGTTGACACATTGTGGAAAATGTAACTAATGTCACTAAACAATTTCTGTTGAAACTGTCAAATGGCAATCTAATTTGCTGTGTACATTTTCATGGAAAATACAATAAACAATTTTTTTTTACAAAAAAGACTCAAACTCATATCTGTTGGCATCAAGTCAATTCTGACTCAAAGCCACCCTGCAGGATAGCATAGAACTGCCCCACAGGATTCCAAGGAGCAGCTGGTGGAACTGCTGGCCTTTTGGTTGGCAGCCTGAACTCCTAATCGCTATGCCAGAGACTAAATAGTGATTTCTTTATTCCCTTAGACATTGTGAAAATTTAAAAGTACTGCAAAGGATTAAAGAAGACTGCAAGGCCAATTTTTGCCATAGGTTGTTGATTGTTGACTTTTCACTTCCAATCTGACACAGAAGAATGAACATTTAATTCCCAAAGACAGAGAGAAGGTGAGCTTCCTATAACATTTTTTTTTCTTTTTTCACTTCTTTCGTTTCTTCTTTCTTAATCCAGAAATTTTAAGCAACATTATATGTTTTTTTCTTCTCCATTATAATGAACCTTCTACAAACCATCCCTTCTGCATGATAGTGAACAGCCAGTATACAGAGGGAATAAACAGAGAATGTCAAGGTAATTAAGAAACTGGAAAAATTGCCACTACTAGCTTTCTACTCTCTAGTACCTGAATTGTTGTTGTCGTTGTTAGATGCTGTCTAGTCATAGCAACCGTAAGCACAACAGGAAGACTCCTGGTCCTGCGCCGTCCTTGCAACTGTTGTTAGCCTTGAGCCCGTTGTTGCAGCCGCTGTGTCAATCCATCTTATTGAGGGTCTGCCACTTTTTCACTGACCCTCCACTTTACCAAGCATGATACCCTGCTCCAGGGACTAGTCCCCCCTGATAACCTGTCCACAATATGTGAGATGAAGGCTTACCATCTTGGCTTCTAAAGAACATTCTGGTTGTATTTCTTCTAACACAGATTTGTTCTTTCTTTTGGTCATCCATGGTATATTCAATATACTTCTTCAACACCACAATTCAAAGATGTCTGTTCTTTAGTCTTCTTTATTCATCGTCTAGCTTTCACATGCATAGGAGGTGATTGAAAACATCATGGCTTAGCTCAGGTACACTTGACCTAAGGTGACATCTTTGCCTTTTAATACTTCAAAGAGGTCTTTTGTCTAATGCAATGTATCTTTTGATTTCTTGCCTGCTGCTCCCATGGGCATTGATTGTGGATCTAAGTAAAATGAAATCCTTGACAACTTCAATCTTTTTTCTAATTATCATGATGTTGCTTACTGGTCCAGCTGGGAGGATTTTTTTTTTTCATGTTAAGTTATAATCCATACTGAAGTCTAGAGGCTTTGACTCTCATGTATAAGTGTTTCAAGGACCTCTTCGCTTTCAGCAAGCAAGATTGTTATCATCTCCACATGCAGATTGTTAATAAGTCTTCCTCTAATCCAGATGCCTTGGTATTTTTCACATAGTGAAGCTTCTTGAGCTATTTATTCAGCAAAGAGATTGAATAAGTATGGTGGAAGGATGAAACCCTAATGCAACCCTTTCTTAACTTCAAACTGTACTATATCCCCTGTTCTGTTCAAATGACTGCTTCTTTTTCTAAGTACAAGGTCCTCCTAAGCACAATTAAGCATTCTAGAATTCTCATTCTTCACAATGCTATCCATAATCTACTGAGATCCACACAAATGCCTTTGCACAGCCAATAAAACACTGGTGTTTTCTGCTTTCAGCCATGATTCATCTGACATTAGAAATGACATGTCTGGTTCCACATCTTCTTCTGAGTCTGGCTTCAATTTCTGGCAGTTTCCTGCTGATGTACTGCTGCCACTGCTTTTGAATTACTTACAGCAAAAATTTACTTCTTGTGATGGTAATGATATTATTCAATAATTTCTGTATTCTTTTGGATTACTTTTCTTCAGAATAGGCACATAGATGGATCTCTTCCCATCAGTTGGCCAGGTAGCTGTTTTCCAAATCTCTTGGCATGGATGCACAAGCGCTTCTAACAGTACATCCATTCACTGAAACATTTCAACCAGCATTCTGTCGATTCCCAGAGGCTTGGTTTCCACCAGTGCCTTCAGCGCAGCTTGGGCCTCCTTCTTCAGTACCATTGGTTATTGATCATCTGCTACCTCCTAAAATGGCTGCACATTGACCAACACTTCTTAATATGGAAACTTTGTGTATTCCTTCCATCTTTTTTCAATGCTTCCTGTGTCACTTAATATTTTCTTCATAGAATTCTTCAATATTGCAACTTGAGGCTTGCATTTTTTTCTTCAGTTCTTTCAGCTTCTTGAGCCACCATTTGAAAGGTTCTGTTCAGCTCTTTTACTTCATAATTTCTTCTTTGTGTTTTAGCTACTTGACATTCAAGAACAACATTCAGAGTCTCTTCTGACATCCATTTTGGTCTTTTCTTTCTTTCTTTTTTTTTAATGACAGACTACTTTCTTCATTCACGATATCCTTGATGTCATTCTATAGCTTGTCTGGTCTTCGATCACTAGTGTTCAGTTCTGCAGGTCTATTCTTGTGATGGTCTCTAAATTCAGGTGGAATGTAGTCAAAGTCCTACTTTGGCTCTCATGAACTTCTCTAATTTTCTTCACCTTCAGCTTGAACTTGCATATGAACAATTGATAGCCTGTTTTAAAGTTGGCCCCTGCCCGGTTCTGACTGATGATATCAATCTTCCCCATTATCTCTTTCCACAGATGTAGTCAATTTGATTCCTATGTATCCCACCTGGTGAGGTCCACATGTATAGTCATCACGTATGTTGGTGAAAAAAGGTATTTGCAGTAAAGAAGCCATTGGTCTTACAAAATTCAATCATGCAATCTCTAGCATCATTTCTATCACCAATACCATATTTTCCAATTACCAATTTTTCTGTATTTCCAAATTTTACGTTCCATTTGCCAGCAATTGTCAAAGCATCTTGATCGTATGTTTGATCAATTTCAGATTGCAAAAGTTAGTAAAACGCTTCAGTTTCTTTATCTTTTATCTTAGTGGTTGATGTGTAAATGTAAGTAGTTTTACTAACTAGTCTTCCTTGCAAGTGTATGGATACTATCCTATCACCAACAGCATTGTGCTTCAGGATTGATCTTGAAATGTTCTTTCTGACAATGAACATGATGTCATTCCCCTTTAACTTGTCATTCTTGGCTTAGTAGACCATATGACTGTTGATTGAAAGTAGCCAGTACCATTCCATTTCAGCTCACTAATGCCTACCATATTGATCTTTATGCATTCCATTTATTTTTGATGATGTCCAATTTTCCTAGATTTATGCCTTGTAAACTCCATATTCTGATTTTTTAATGGATGCTTACAGCTGTTTTTTGCTGATTTTTAGTCATGCCACATAAGCAAATGAAAGTCCTAAAAGCTTGACTCCATCCACATCATTAAGGTCCACCCTACTTTGAGGAGTCAGCTCTTCCCCAGGCATATCTTGAGTACTTTCCAACGTGAGGTGCTTGTCTTCTGGTATTATATCAGACAACATTCCACTGCTATTTATAAAGTTTTCACTTGCAAATTTTTTCAGAAGACTTCGGGTCCTTCTTCCTAGTCTGTCTTAAAATTTGGATTCTCTGCTGAAACCCATCCACCAAAGGTGACCCTGCTGTTATTTGTAATACTGTTGGCAAATTGACCAGTATCACAGCCATATGTTAGCCATCAGAGTGTGACAAACTGATACGTAAGTGGAGGACCAGGGCAGTAAGCTGGGGTACTGATGGGACTTGCTTCATTGGTTTTTCCATCTCTCAGGAATCATTGTCTTTCACTCCCACATTCAATATCCGGAAAATCATTGGCTCTTTTTTTTTTTTTTTTTTCTGTTTTGGGGAGTTACTGCTCTATCATTCACATCTTACTTAGTCCTCTCTTCTTCACTCACCCTCTTCCAGTCACTATGGCTTTGTATTTCTATTACACATCAAGCCGATTGTCTCCTCATGGCCTACTTGCACTGCATCTGCTCAGAAGATGCTTCTCTTTAATCTTCACACAAAGGATTTCTTGCTGTCATTTCTAGTAGCTGTGAATTGCTATCACATCATGGCACTTACTGTTATACAATGTGGCCTCATAAATTTATTTATTTACTAATTCACTGTCTACCACTCTTCTACCCCATCCCTCGCACCCATTAGAAAGGGAGAAGAGACCTGGTTCACTGTACCTAAAAACTTACTTGACACATAGTAGGTGGTCAGAAATGTGGAAAGTAAATGAGTATCAAGTTTTTCTGAAAATCAGTGGCTGATCTTTCTTTCTTAAGGGAATTATATAAGTAACACACTCCTGTACTCTCGTTTGCATTTTCCCTTCGTTAGAGATCAGAGGATGGGGCGTGCATGCTTGTGTGTATGGGTGTGTGTGTGTGTGGCAGTGAGATCAAACCTTATCTGCTCTGCTCCAAATGGCTTTCGGAGGCGGTTCTCCACTGATTGGAATCTCAAGACGAAGCTTGTTTCCTGCAATTACTGTCACTGTGTTATCAGCATCAAGACCATCCAGGATGATCTTAGGAGGGTCTGAAATATTAAACACGGCCTTTGTTATCAGACAGTCATTTCCATGTAAATATCTGGGCTAGTACTTGGCTAGGGTTAAAAGTTGGTAACAACTGATATTTTATCTGGAAAGAACAGAAGATGGATCCAGGTAGTTGGCACTTGTGGCCTTAGAAAACAACTTTGTTATAAGACTTAAAAATAAACTATCTATGATTAGTGATTAATACCAATTGATTTTTTCCTTTAAGTATTCATGGTTTGGAATATGTTATGATTCCAAGGTTAATAAAAACAAACAAGCAAAAATGAACTCCGCGATGATTTCTTTGATCTACTCACCAATAACATGAACTTTGGCAGGCAAAGTAATAGAGTAGGCGTCTGGTGCAAATACATAATCACCTTCATCCTCAATGAGAGAATTGGCGATCACTAACTTGTGTATTCTGAGGAAATGAGAAAAACATATTTCTAAGACTTTGAAAAGATTTAAATTGTACACTATAACCCAAAGTAAAGAGATACTTGACCTTTATCCAATTAACTGATTCAGTGCAATTTGGAGAAAGAAACACAGACAGACAGAGAAAGGAAGGGAGAAGGAATCCATGTAAAGCCTTGATTATCCTATACATTGATCAACGGCATGTCTTTATTTAGGATTATATAGAAATACCAAAGACAGCCTATAAGAATCTATTATTTCTTCCTTCTTTTCATATCTTCTTTAAAAAAGGCTAGCATTAAACATATCAATAATGCTATCCTTTCAGTGTCAAAAATTTATAAAGAATAATCTTGACTTTGATTTGACATGTCAAACCCTAAGAATAATAGTTCTTAACCTTTCTGGGGTCATGGACTGGTGAAATGCTTGTAGACAGCATTGATCATCTCTCTGAAGAAAAGTATGTATTATTATACATACAGAATTTGACTTTCCATCTCAGAGGACTTATGGGGCTCACTGAAGTCAACTCATAGTTTCCTAATAGCTTATAGCATGTTGTATTCTAAGGACATCATGTTTGGTAGAGGATCAGCAAAAATGAGGGTGACTCTCAAGGACTTGGATTGACACAACAGCCTCAACAATGGGCTCAAACATATCAAAGATCATGAAGATGGCTTACATTGTCATTCTATTTTTCTGTTATACATGAAGTTGCCATAAGTTGGAGGAGACTTCACACAACTAACAACATACTCTTATTGAAAAAAATAGCAGAAAGGTCATTTGATGCTTACTGGTTGCTGTCCAGTGGCTTCTGACTCATAACAACTGTATAGGACAGAATAGAAGTGCCCCCATAGAGTTTCTGAGGAGTCCCTCATGGATTTGAACTGTCAACCTTTTGGTGAGCAGTCATGGCTCTTAGCTATTATGCCAAAAAGTTTCCACTTACTGGTTAAGGACTGTTGAATAATTTTGACTAGTTCCCCAACTAGAATTCAGTATCATTCTTCTAACCCCATGTTTAGGTGGAAAGAATCAGTCAGTGGGTTTTAAATAAGCAAAGGTCCACGATGTGAGGTGCAGACGCAAAATCACTGGCAGGGTGTAATGTCCAATAGAGAAATCATCCCTTCCTGCTAGCTGGAAGTAAATATCCACAAACAGATCCCGCCCCCTACAGCTCTACTTCAAACATCCTTACCAAATAAATACTTTAGAGTGTGGAGAGAGAAGACATGGGGACCAGCCCACACCTGTGGGTCCCCTAACTTGCTTACCTTCCTTTGTGAACAATCTTAAGACGGTCAGTCTCCTGGACAGGTAGGCCGTTTTTAGTCCATTTTCCTGTTATGTTTTCTGAAATTTCACACTTCAAGCAGATTTCTTTTCCAAGTTTTACTGTCTGATCAGTCAGAGGTGTCAGTATCTTCAGAGGTTTCACTATAGAAATAAACTGTTGTTAGTAGTTGCCATCAAGTTCATTCCGACTCAGGTGCGCACAGTAGAATTGCCCTGCGCAGCATCTGCAAAGCTGTGACCTATCCGAAGCAGAATTCCTAGCCTTACTTCTGAGCTGCCTTTGGGTGGACTTGAACCATCATCCTTTCAGTTAATAGCCTAGCACTTAACCATTGGTGCTACCCAAGGACTCCAATAGGAACAAATAGACCACTACAAATGCCAAACCCAAACTCCAGAGAAGATGTGGTCATTTCACAATGGTGCAGTCAATTCTGCCAGAACACTTGTCTTAAAAATTAGACTTTGTCCCAATACAACCGATACGTTAGGGAACCATTGGAGTAAAACATGCAATTTATGTTTATTTATGTACACTTGCACTGATGAGAAAAAAATCTAAATGAATGTAGGAAATTGTGTACATCTGAACTGAGATAGGGAGTCACAAAGTGCATGCACGTACACACCTGAAACATTCACCAGCTACCTCAGATTATGTGTGTGCTTTGAGCCACACTCACCCACATCTGAGGTTACAACTTTCCATCCTATTCTAAAAACCCTACTATCACTGCGCTACCATAAGCTGCAACATTTCTGACATTCATTTCTGCAAGCAAGCATGAAGTCTTTTCAAGCTACAGTACCACACTTACTGTAGTATTCAGTAACCATTTGACGTGTATCAATGGGCTACTATGTCACTGGGAAAATGTTCTGGTGTGCTGTACCCTAACCCCAATTTTTCCATAAACCCTGTGGTTTCTATTGTATGACTTTGCACACAATGGTAAATTTTAGGAATATATTATGCTGCATTATGTCAGAACTGACTACAGTTGCTTTAAGTGGATAAAAATACTAGATAAGTATCTTTCTATGGTTGAATTTTTTTTTTAATGTTACACTAATCTGGCCTTATTGCTTATGGATTAAGCAAAAACTATCAGGATTTGACATCCTATCTAGGTAGTTAATATTTATGTATATAGTGTTGGGATAAAAACATTTCGTAATCATTTGGGTAAATTTTCTGGCAGGGGGTTTATAGAAATGCCTCCGTATATTGTGCTTTACTACTCGGTGACTTCTTTTGTCAGAGAATCTGATGTATCTGACAATGCAACTCAGCTAGAATGGAATCTAATCTTGCATATTAAAATTGCCACATGTAGGAATCAAATAGATTGAAACACGCCTAAAACAGAATTTGCAAACACTTAAATCACCAGTACGCACAATTTGGAATATATCTAAGGAAGTTCGACTTACAGTCAACACTAAGTTTAGCAGATGATTGTCCTCCTGTGGTCATTACTGAGTATTCTGCGGTGTCAGCCTTTGTTGCTCCATCTATAATCAAGATGTGTTTTTTACCCTCAACTTTAACTCGATATCTTGATTTGGGACCAAGGTAGATCTCCTCACCATTCTTAAACCTGGGTTAAAATGGATTATAATAAAACACTTTGGAAAAGATCCTTCAGCTATATAAAACCCACTGCCTTCAAGTCAATTCTGGGTCATAGGGACGCTATAAGTAAGAGTAGAACTGCCACATAGAGTTTCCAAGGAGAATCTGGTGGAATCGAACTGCCGACCTTCTGGTTAGCACTTAACCACTAAACCACTAGTGTTTCCTTCAGCTATACAGAATAGGAATATGCATCAAAACAAACATTTATTGGTTGTTTCTAAGGGCTGGAGTGGGAAGGGTGTTGTTGCTTAAGGAGTGCCGAGTTTTTGGGGTGATGGAAAATTTTTGGAAATCGATAGTAATGGCTGCACGACAGGTAATGACTGTAAATAGTTACAGTGGAAATATATATATTCATCACAATAAAAATTTTTTTAAAAAGATCACTCAGGAGAAAGGACGAGTTGATCTTGTTTATTGCTATATTCCTGTATGTCACAGAGTGGGTCATAGATTCCATACATCCAGGAACTGTTTGTTGAATTAAAGGACATATGAATCAATTACTATAAAAGGATTAGTGTTTCAACAAATATTGTCTGTAACAATATACTGAAAGAGTATAAGCCAATTCACACTCAAAAGCAGTCAGATGAAGAAGCTCACACTGGCTCTAACTGACAGTATGAGCCCTTGATGAGCAACAGTAAAAAGATAGCAATGATTTCACATCGGAATGAAGAATCTATCCTGTACAAATTACTATAGAGTCCTGCTGTATAATCGGCTATACAATTTACTTGGCTGAAATGCTTCTCAAGAAAGCATTTCCATTTTAACATCCCCAATCTTCCAGTTTCCAATTTTGAGGCGACTCACAGGGAGTCTGAGAAAATATCCCTACCTCTCTAATCTTCCTCTTCCCCAGTATATACAGTGAAATCTGTGAGAGCTGGAACTCCTTGTTTTTTCAGGTCTTCCAAGGTTTCTGTCTTTGGCAGGGGGAAGTCTTACCACTTTTTTTTTAAGTCACTGATTTTAGTGGAAAATATTTGTGTTTTCCTTCCCTAAAGGGTTGCTGTCATACACGGGTTCTGGCTTGGGCAAGTTTTACTTGACATGCTTTAATTTTTAAAAGCCGTGGGTGAGTCTCAAACTATAATATTTTTCTGAGTTGCTTAACACTGAAATAACTACGAATTAAATGTAAAAAAAAAAGAAAGACAGAAAGAAACCATGTTTTTCCATGCAAGAAATGCAGTATTGGCACAGTGAGAGAAAGCATGGTAGAGACGTCAAGAGCATCTGGGGTTTTGGAGTCAAACAGACCTGATTAAGCCTGAATTATCATTTTATTATAAGTACCTATTTTCCTACATCCTCCTCTATTTCTGGATCTTTTTCTCAGTCTCATAGCAGAAGAAAACACAGTATCTTCATAAAGTTTTAGTTACCATCTCTACTAAGACAATGAGATTAACATTCTTTTCATGTGTTTAAAAGCCATATACATTTCCTATTATGTGAGCTTGGAAGGTCCCCTTTTTTTTTTCTAGATTAAAAATGAACAGACTCCAAGAAAGCTATTTACCATTTTACATTGGCATCATCTTCAGACACTTCACATTCTAATTCCACTGTCTCCCCACAGTAGGTATTTATGTCTTCCAACTGTTTGGTCACCATAACTGGAGGTTCTGGTGACAGAAAAAAAGGGGACAAATCAGAACCATTAAATTGCCAAAACCTGCCTCAGGAGCTCTGATTTGTTCACAGATGAAAAACCAACAGCAGGAGAGTATCATCTGTCATATGGTCATGGTTTTCAGGGTGGGAGAAGCAGGTGGATTTGAAAAAGTCTGTCCTTGACTTCAGGAGGAGCTAGGAAATCTAGTAACAGGGAACCAGAGGTAGAGAAGGAAGAATGTTGACATGTTTTGGGGTTGGTACCCAGTGTCTCAAAACAATATATGTAATAATTTTTTAATGAGAGGCTAGTCGATTCTGTAAACCTTCCTCTAAAGTACAATAAAGACAAACAAACAAAAAAGTGTGTCCTTGTCAAAATAAATAGCTGGCAACTCAGAGTAAATGCTCCCAAAGTTTGTGAAACCTCCCAGATTAAATACATAATTGTTTAAGAGAACAGACAAAAACATGTACCAAATATCCTTCTTTGGGCAAGTAAGATGTCAGGTGGTAGACCAAATTCTTTGGCTCTCATTCTAGATGGATGTAGACATCACAGAGTTGTCTCTAATTGGAGGACCTCATTACAAGGAAAATAAGTGATATGTGATTTCTTTGATACCCTACGGCTCTTCCCAGTGTCTCTATAAATGATGGTTGTTAGTATTCTTGGTGCCAATCACTGATGTCCTTTTGCTGATGAAGATGGTTTCAAGGGAAAATCTGTTTGTGATCAACCGAGGGAGTGAAATGCGACTTAGCCAGTAGAGATAGCTCTCAGAAGCTACAACTAGAAGATTTGTTTTGTAAAATAGTGCTTGTCTTGAGTCGAAAGTATAAGGCAACAGACTTTCTTCTCTCAGCTTTTCTGGTCTTTGACAAACCTGAAGACTAATTAGGATACATAGTGTCTGTCAGTGTAGACGATCTCAGAAAAGTGGCCATCTAGGACCCAAATCAAGCCAGTTCTAGAGTGTAACGACATCTGCCCTGGAATCAAAGTGTTTACCCAGTGCTTTCATTTTGGTCATTGCCCCTGGGAGAAGGAGAGCAATCCACTCTCCACGGCTGCAACCAGAGATTTCACTTTACCTCTTACAAAGAGTTCAGTGGAACACTTCTCGTCACCAGCTGTCACATAATATTCTGAGTCATCTGTCAGTGAACAGTTGTTGATAAACATGATTCTTTCGCATCCTTTGTGTTCAAAGATGTATCTGTTTTAAACAGGAGGGAAATACAGAGTCCATAAACTTGATTTAAACTTTACGTTCAGGTATATAATCTTGGTATGCATTTAATGTGGCATGTCTTACATAGTCTAATTAACATAAAGGAAATCAGTTTTTATCTTTATAACAATAATATATAGTACATATGCATAATTACACATATTGAATTTTTGTGATTATTTTATATAAAGTTTTTATTTAAAATATAAGTCAATATTTGTGCCTTTGCTATTTAATCTTTTTAACTCACAGCTGGAAAAGACAATGGGCTGAGGGTGTTAGATTTTTAACTCTATGTTTGTACGTGATCAGTTCATTTCTTTTACAGGGGTGCAAGGGACTCAATCTTGTTCATCGACATATTATATTCCACTTGCTGCCTAAACCCAGCGACACAATAGGTTACGATGGGTAAATATAGGATTATACAATTGAAGTGATAGTATGACCATAACCCCTAATATAGTTCTATAAAATATGATGCTTTCTTAAATAAGTTTAAGAACTGGTGCAAACATATCACGGTTATTTACTATCTATTAAAAAAAAGACTTGAGTATTTAGTATTTAGAAACAGAAAACTAGGAGCAAGGAGATGCCAAAGTCTAATTATCTTCAACTTGGATCATAGATGAGCACTATAGTAGATCAGAGGGGAAAAAAAAGAAAGAAAATTCTCTTTTGGGAAATTCCTAAATTGAAGGCTTCAAGAGCAGAACATGAAACAACATTTTCCAGATAATGATAACCAATTAAAATTTTGTTTTTGGTAAACTTAGACGGTCTCCAGGAGACATTCATCAGGTATAAATATTATCATCACCAAGTTTCCCTTTACACACGACAACATTAAGTAATTGGAAACCATCTGATCATATTCCAGAAGTGATAGATTTCCAGGATTAAATCCTTTATAAATGTGCACACGGCTTTTGTTAACTTAAAAAAACATACTGGAGTTGAAAATCTCCCAAGCTGGGAAGGAGATCTGCAAAACAATTTCATAATAGATGAGAGATGCCATCAAACGCCAGAGATTAGCTTATCTCCCTCACTTGGGAGATGGCCAAGAAATAACAAAACATAGGCATAGATCCACATTTTAGTAGATCACAACATTAAGTCATTCTGTTCAGAGGCACTGCTGTGAATCAGCACTCAAAACAATGCCTTAACTGAATGCAGGAGGTGTTTGGCCGCTGTTCAAGATAGATGCTATTCTGGAAAAACAAAAACCATCTAAATAGAAGGTATAATTTCCAGTTTGTATATCAAAGGCATATTTCAAAAGAAGTTTAAGTTTTATTATAAAAAATTGGGAGCAGTTTGCAATGCTCTGAAATATTCACACATACCTTAGAGCAACATAAAGTCATGGTACGAAATCAGCTGAAATAGTTTGGATAGCATTACAACATAAAATGAGGTTTGCTTTCCATGATTCCAAAATACATAGAAAGTGGCTTAAATTTTTACTATCCCACCACGCAATTTTGCATCATAAAGACATAACTATAAACTGCCTTTATTCCCAGGAACTGAAGTCAAATTACTGTTGATTTATTGCTACTTAGTTGCTGTTAGTATCACTGATTATTCACAAAGCCCACTTACTTGGTACTGGGTCGAATTTCTTGACCATTTTTATACCACTTGACCTCCAACTTTGGATCTGCCAGTTCCACAACAAACCTTACTCTGCCTCCTTTATCAACCTGATAGGCAGGATCAAGAATTCTTGCAAAAGCTGGTAGACAGAAGAAGCAAAATTTTTATCAATACCTATGTAGTCTCATATATACTGAATTTAAATTGTTAACACATATGAGAACATAAAAAGAAATGAAAAAATGAGCCTCAGAGAAGGAAAAAATAGTAATTTTCCAAATTATCCTTTACTTTGTAGAATGTTATTTATATACAATAAGAGGGTTTTTAAAACTTAGAGAGAATCCCTCTGCTTTTAGAAGAAAGAAGAAAAGAATAGTTGAAAGGCTGTAAAAATGATTGCCCTAATTCTTTAGGGAATATACCTTATAAAACATCCAAATGAGACTGAATTTTAACATGATGCCTATTCTCCCAGCAGGATTCCTATTAGAAATACTGGCGTTATTTTTGTACTTTTCATATCACAGACTGTTTTTCATCATAGAATTTATGAGACAAACTTAATGATTTGTAAGATGTAATAGAATGCCTCTAACTGAAACAGTAGGCTTATCAAGCCCTACCTCAGTAGTGACAGATACCTCTTATATACACAATTAGTTAATAACTTAAGAGTTTCAAACACTTCCAATAACACAGAATATAGTCACATATGTATATATAACTTCAGGAATTCCAAGACAGTGGGAATGGCTGTATCAAGTAAGAGAAACCTATACTTTCTGGGGCCATTTCTCAACCAGTTTACAGAGTCCTTTAGAAATCAAGGGCAGACTTTTAAAAAGGGGCAGTGGAATTCTTTACATTCTCTTTGAATATGCACAAAACGGTAAATAACAGAATTAACATATATATATAATATATATATGTTACAAACATATATATATATATTGGCTTGTCTACAAACACACGCACACAGACACAGACACAGACACAGACACAGACACAGACACAGACACAGACACAGACACAGACACAGACACAGACACAGACACAGACACAGATACACACACACAGAGTCTTTGACAGGTCCTAACCTTTGTGGCTTAGCGCTTAAGTGCTACAGCTGCTAACCGAGAGGTCAGCAGTTTGAAGCCACCACACACTCCTTGGAAACTCTGTGAGGCCGTTCTACACGGACATAGGGTCACTATGAGTAAGAACTAATGAGATGGCAATGAATTTAAGCAATAGTAGTTAACATTATTTTTCTTTTAATAATGATTCCTATTTTTAAGATAATTTTGATTTAAATTATTTAGAAATTACATTAAAGTGTGGCATGCTTTTTAAAGGTGTCATGTTTGTATCTATATCTAATTTTTTATAGTATTGCTTTAAAAAGTGGCTTTTAAAATTATTTTACATAATTTTAAATAATTTTCACAAGAAAAAACCAGCAGCAACTTAAAAAAAAAAAAATCTATCACGTATCTTAAGAGAGCAGAGCTAAGGGATAACAAGAAACACCAGTGCTGGGGAAGACAGTCCCAGTCACTTCTTGAAAACATAACTTCAGGAGTTCCTAGACAGTGGGAATGGCTGTGTTAAGTAAAACTTATACTCTCTGGGGCCATTTCTCAACCAGTTTACAGCGTGCTTCAGAAATCAAGGGCAGAGTTTTAAAAAGGGGTGGTGGAATTCTTTACATTCTATTTGAATATTCACAAAACGGTAAATGATAGAATTAATGTATTTCCCCATGTGTAGAAAAACCAATAACTGATAATGAGTAGCAGAGGAAACTGAAAAGCTAAGGCTATATTTAAATACATTAAATATTTTTTCACTTTAAATTTCAACATCTTAACCTAAGTTTTAAACAATATATTTAAAACCACAATTCACTGTATTTACTACTCTCCAAGGAGCAGCGTAGCTGTTTTACTATAAACACTTTGATACCTGCACTGGGTGTGAGAGCTGATCTGCAGCCCGCCTGAAAAGGGTGGAAGAATAGGGTGCTAAAATTTGAAGAGACAGAAGCTCCTTAGTCTAAATAAAGATTAAGAATTTGAGAGTGAGGGAGATATCAGCTGGAACCGCTGGAACATTTCCAGTGGCAGAAGGGATGTGTAATATTTCATTCTACATTCTACGTGGTTTTGCAATGCAAATTTATCGTGAACCTTCAGTAAGTCAAAGGTAACTGCCCCACTCCCGTCCAGCTCCACCCCAAACACCCGGAGAGGTAGGAAAAGCGCTTGGGGGCGGGAACCGTCATTTGTTGGCCCCGCCCCTGGGCGGTCCCCTGGACGGACTCACCTGCGCTCTTCTTCTCCACTCTGCGCATGCGCTTGAGCCGCTTGAGCATGCCTCGCAGATCGGTGATACCGTACTGGAAGGCGATCTTCTCATACTCGCTGGGTTTGGCGTTCTTCAGCAGCTCCCACACGTCGACCTCGGGTTCTTCCTCCTGCTGTTTCACTTCCCTAAGCGGGGACGAAGCAGTGCCTGGTTTTAGTCCCTGCACTGGTCCTTGAATTCAGGACAGTCGGGGTACGGTACCCATTTTTCACTTCAGTGTTAAGAGCTGTTTTGAGACCTGAGCCCTCAGAGGTGGGAAAGTCTGCTTGCCTTCCTATACGTTTTAGGGAAACTTCCGAATGTAAAAAAACAGACATGTGCCCTGATAGTAACACTTTTGTTTTCCTAGCTATAAACACAATTTGGGGGGGGGCGGGGAGGTGAGGAGAGTATCAGGACATATCCTGAAAGTACTCAGTTATTTTAGTTATTTTTCATTTTAAGTCAGATTAGAAGGTGAGACTTTGAGAAATTTCACGGGTTTAATCTAGAATACAGATATTGAGTTCATTCTGAAAAGTGGATTAAGAACTGAAAGATTTAAATGTTGGCCGGTTGGGGAGAAATAATCTTTACGATCTATACACATAGCTGTGTATAGAGATAGCGGTGTTGCTAGGTGCTGTTCAGTCTGTTCCAACTCAGATACTGCAAACCCAATATTTCAAACTTTTGGATTTTGCTAACAGCCTTTTACCTACCATATTGGTGAATATGTACATTAATCACTTTTGCTGCACCTTATACAGAAAATGTTTGAAATTGCCATGAAGGTTTCTTCACGTGAATTTTGTAGATACAGATATGCTTTTTAAAATAATTTTTCCCCTAGATTTATGATGGGGAAATGAGAGTGAGGCCAACAGTCCACTTATACTTCATGTGAAAGGACTGTTTCTACTGTTTTTGAAAGTAGTTTGAGGTTGAGTCCTAAATCATTGTTAAAGTGTAAAGCAGGTGGTATAGGATTCCATGAACAAAGGGGAACAGTAACTTAGTGTCATTAGTAATGGGTATTAGGGATCAAAATTATGACCCCAAACTTTGATCACTAACTGAAGATAATATATGACTCGAGGACTTATTCTTCACTAGTCTGCCCTTATTTCAAAGTAGCGAATGAAAACAAAACTCAGGAACAAACACTTTTTAGGGGAAGAGGCTTAGTGTAAATACACAATATAATTGCTATTGATTTCTTTGTTTACTAAATAGTCTTGATTTTATTGAAACTGTTGAATATTTTTATCAGGTTAATTTGGACAGTGACTACTTACTGTGACTAATGCTGGCATATATATGATTCTTCAGGAAAACTGGCCAAAACATCAATCAGTGTGAACAAGGATTCTTGCTGTCACATTAGGGAATGAATGATGGATTGATATATTCTCGATGACACATTAATTACATCTGTGTCAGAGTCTATTATTTTTTTCTTTATATTCATATGCATTTTGAGAGGCAACTAGTGGATTGTAACCATGAGTAAGGTATGTGGCAGGGAGAGGATATTACTGTTGATATGGATTGAATATTAATGTAAATAGACAAGCATAACTTATAAAGGCATGATTTCCATGTTACAGTGTCCTTGTGCACAATTGGGGAAAACATTCAGGCAAATCTTATGGAAAATGGAAGAAAGGAAAAGCCATTGGTCCATCAGTACCTTTGGTGGGAAGTCCCAGGCAACACCATTAGCAAAATGTGACTCTTAAAAACTCAAGATTCAGGAGTTATTTCCATCTCTCTGCAATGAAAACTACATCCTCTAAGTTAATGTGGAGAAATTAAAAAGCATAAGAAGGTTGTCCTGAAGGTGAAATTTTGGTCATAATTTGCCATGTCATCTTTATCTACCACCTGGAAGCAGGCTAATTTTCCATTATATCCTTCGTACATTTCAGTAGGAAGTCTTGGCAAATTGCAATAAAAATGTGTATGTAGGTACCTATATATGTATTTCTCTGTGTTTCCTTAGCCCAAAAATGTCATCATCAGCAGCAGCCACCCCTGAAAATGACTACTAGCTCCTGTAACATTTTGATTAAAGCTGTATTTTCTGGTAATATTCCAGCTTAAGGATGGTCCACAATTGGAAAATTATCCATACCAGGTTGTGCTAAATATGCACATCCACCCCGAAGAGTTACCCACATACACGTTTCTAGAACCTTCCAGACACTGGTGGTGAAAGGATTTAAAGATAGCAAACCATGTATAACTGTTCATAAGAGACAAATTGAAAACATTCTTTTACTATCTGATTCCAGTAGGTGAGACATGCCTAGTACCACCAGGTGAGTATTTCTGTGAGGGAAGGCAGTAATATGACTATCATTTTCAGTACGATTTCTTAAGTCAGTTTGGCCAGTAGATTTATAATACCTATCATCCTCCTCATTTTTTTTTCATTGAAATGCCAAATACACACCACTTGATTGTGTTCCTGGTCTTATCAAATGTATACAAGAACACTGACGACTTTTTCCCTAGTTCTTTCTTCACCTGCTGTCATTTAGTTGAGTCCCAGACTGCAGGGGACAGCAGTCACCATTTTGTACTGGACTGTGAGGTCAGATCTCTCACCTGTAGCATTTCATTAAATCATTTGGAGTATGTCTTTCCTTACCATGGTGGCTGCACGTGACCCTCTCTGCATAGCTATGTTAAGCTACAGTGAAGAGAAAAATCCAGATGGTTATGGGAAACAACAACAACAAAAGCTTTTGCCATTGAGTCAATTCTGACTCATAGCGACCCTATAGGACAGAGTAGGACTGCCCCATAGAGTTTCCAAGGAGTGTCTGGTGGATTCGAACTGCCCATCTTTTGGTTAGATGTAGCACTTAACCGCTGTGCCACCAGGATTTACTATAGGCATCTTCAGTGCCTTTCCATGCATTGGGATAGACCTATATAATGCCAACAGTACTTTCACCTACATCAAAATTTCTATAGTGTCATGATCCCAGTCCATGAGTACAAAAGCTGTTATAGAAATTTTATGTAGGATAAGACTTCCGAGTATCTATATAGGTCAAATCCTATAACAAGGTGCCACCCAGAAGATCTATTCTGATTTCTCAAATGTCTATTTGAAATAAGCTGGCTTTGCTCAGGGCAGGAAGATCTTTGGTTGCATAGAGATGTTGGTAATAATGATATTCATTCCAGTATGGATTTTGTCACACACTGTTGGATAAGAAACAATAACTATGTGTCATTACCACAATGAAAACACATGCAACTTGCAAATTAGTAGGAAAACACAATGGTTCTAAAATTATGCTAGTGGATTAGTATAGTATATTATATATGGTATTATAACAGCAATCTGAATATGAATCAAAACCGTAGGAGATGTAAAGAAAATGAAAACTGGAGACAGGTTGACTACTCATTTTTTATGACTTTTTTAGTCATTTCGCCCATATAATTAGATGTCTTTTGTTCTGCAAATTACCAGTAGAATCATTTTTTTCTTCTTTTTCACTTAATCAGAGCATAATAATTATCTACTCTGTCACTGCATGTGTGTCTGTGTGTCTGTGTGTCTGTGTGTCTGTGTGTCTGTGTGTCTGTGTGTGTGGTCTCTGAGAATATAAACTCTTTTAGGGAAAACCCAACATTTCCATGATGGAAGTGGAGGGAATATATGTTTAATACCGTGTAACCTGGATTATTACAGTAACTGAATTTTCACAGTACCTTTTTAGTTTTTATTCACACCTTTTACAGATGTGCAAACCAAGTCTTAGAGACAACACAGACTTTGACCAAAGTCACATAATTCATAAACGGTACAGTTGACACCCCTGTTTTACCACTGTCTTTTCTGGATTAGTGCATCTCTGTGTGCCAGACACTGGTAGAGGCTGGATTTCTTTTCTGTGTATCACCTGGCATTATGTTGTACACAAAAATGCACTTAGTATCTTGCAGGTTGAATGAATAAATGCATTAAAAAAATTCTCCCTTTTCTTTCTAACTGCCTGTTTGTGTTATAAACAGAAGCACCAACTTCTAGGACAGATTCAGAGTGGTGGTTCTTGTACGGAGTCCCAGGACGTGAGTCAAGACAGAAAAGGGAAACTTGGATTTGGATCCTCTCTCTGCGTCTAACTAGCTGTGTGGTTTGAGGTAAGTCACTCAGTGTCTCTGGATGTTTGTTTTCTCAACTTGAAATGAGGAAGAGCCATATAAGGTTGCTTCCTATGCTAGTCTTTTAAACAAATCTGAGGAATTAATAATTATTATTGAGGCTAGTGATTACCCAAAGTATCCAGAGGAGAAAAGATAGAGTTGAAATGGCAAAGTCTATCATTTGGCTAGTACCTATCGGTAATTAATAATTTGTATCTTTTGAGATTTCTGTTCTAGACCTAAATATTCAGAGCTCAGAGTGATTTTGTTCATTCATAGGAACTTAAATGAAGCCATCTAGCTAAATTGCAGTTGATGGAATTAAAAAAGCCCAGTTTATTACAAGTGTCATTTGTTTAAAAGCATTTTTGTACTTATGTTCCTTTAACAACCACAGATAGTGCTAGAAGAAAAAATGTGCTTAAGAAACTAAATGAAAACTGGTATCAAAGTTTTGTGTTATTAATCTAAACTTATAATTTTACTTTTTTTATTTGCAAATTTGCCAGGTAAAATAGAATCCCAGCAAAAAAATCAATCTTTCTGTCATACCATAGTAAGTATCTAGACATGCACAGCTTTATTTAAAACACATATATAGTATATTACAGAATTATACATATGGAAAACACCCTTTAAAATAGGTGAGGTACTAAATACCTATAATGCAAGTCTTTAAACTGTGTTGCAAGAGAATAATGTTGGAGGAGCATGATAGCACTAAATGTTTATTTCCGTTTTACCACTGTATTTTGTCACTTGTAAAATGTACATTTTGGGGGACATTTCTAGCACCACTGAAACAAGAATGTATCCTATGTAATGTGTCATAGTAAACCACTTGCAGCAAGTTTTCATTGTTTAGTGGTTTATAAAATACCGATATTTTAAAATTAATGAATTTAAAATTTGATAAAATACAGTCAATAAAAAACTATATTAAAGTAGTCCTGCCTTAAAACTTATATATGCATACATACACACATGCTTGCAGTTACTTCTACTCAGGTTGTGATACTGATTTCAGTCAGAAACATGTATCAAAAGCAGGAGATTGGAGCCTTTACTTGCTCAGTGCTAAGAAGGAATCACAGACAAAGCCTTAGAGATTTCTAGGTGTATGTATTGCCTCCATTTTCAGATCTTTCCCATCCCCAACTAGGAAAACATGTAAAAACTAATCAAGCATTTAAAAAAGGAGAATTGAAAAACACTGGCTACAGTCTTTCATACGGATTAGTATGCAGTTGTTTCTCTTTCTTAGTTGACTTGGCTACATTCTATAAGCCAAACACGTTTTAAGAAATGTGAAAGACATCCACTTTAAACTTGACTTCTTTGAATGAGTATCTAAAAGATGTCTGGGTCAAAGCGCCTCAGTCCATCACTTGGTTCTCACCTACGTTTCAGGAGACCACTAAAGTCAAGTTCTCCTGCATCCTCTTGACCTTCACCACTGTCATTAACAAAAGAAAAGCAAATCTGGGTTTAATGCTGAGACACACAATTTCCCCCAAACACTACATATATAACACATATGCAACTTTGTTCCAGCACTCAAGTCATGGCATTAAGTCAACACAAACAATTTCTTTTCACACAAGTGACATTTGAAGTTTTTGGAGCATGTACTTGTGGAAAAGTAGACAGGAAGAGCTTGTGTTACTCTCTGACTCCAGAAGAAAAAATTTTTTAAATTAGATTGCATATATAAAACTGCTTGAAGTTGTGTTAAAACTGAGTAACACAAATGCGCTTAAGGCAAGCAACACAAAGTACTTTGTTTTTGCAAGTTATGGGCTCCAGAAACATCCATGTGTAAAAAGCAAAGGACTTTTGTTGATCTCTGTTATTCAGATGAGACAGAGATTGGCTTGGTTCCACCTTATAGGACAAAGTGTACCAATGTCAGATATATAAGTACAAAGCCTTATATTCCAAAGGTAACCTCTTTGTGTCCAAGACCAGATACATCAGATGATGGTACCAACATAGCTTAAAAATGGAGCCAGCACAGAGCTTTCTAAAAGATGCATTCCTTTCTGTTTTGAAGGGAAATCTAATGTTCTTATTACTATTTATACCTTTTAAACCATTTTTTAAAGTTCTTGATTTGTTAATGAAGCTCTTTAGCAGTGGATTTGAAGAGTACTGTCCTACAGAGAAATGCATCTTAAACCAGGCATGCAGCCACCTTCAGGATTTCCTGTCAACTCAAAGCGAAGTTGTGGAGCTGACATTTAAATGACACTGTGGATTTACTTACGTGTTTCTTTTTTTTTTTTTAATGAAGATTTTGTTTCCTGCTCTTTACAAATGTTAGTATGGTGTCTAAGGAAAGAGTCTGTGGGTTAAGAAAACAGCGTGTGTAACACATATGTTAGAAGAATTGACTGCGAATCATGTTCTAAATGTCTTTAATGGCAGGTATTTCGAGAGGCCTTTTGAATTAAACACACATCTTCCACTCCCAAAATACAGTTGTACAGGGTATGTGCATAGCTTTAGACCCAGGTGTTTACTGAGTGTGGAGTGAGGAAAAGGTAAAACGGAAGTAGTAGGATTTGAAAGCTTGTGACTTTTTTTAAAAAATTAGAAAATATTTTTTAAATCAATTGATGAGGTTATGTTCACTATCTTTTAAAAATAATCAAGGTTTTGATTTACTCCTAACTTTTAGAGGGAAATATGTCTTTCATTAACAGACTGAATCATTGCTTTAAGATGGTTTTCCATATTCAATAAAACCCAATGTGGATTCAGTCTTCAGAAGAACAAAAACATTGCTTTCATTGTATAAGCTATACTATGGGAAAATTAAATATAGAGATTAAATAATGGCCATAGGGGACCAGTTACATTTTTTTCATAAACCAGATGAAGGTTTCATTTTTATTATTCAACCCCTGATTGTTCAGCTTTAACAGTTGCAAAATAAATCATAGGCAGGCTTCTGTATCTGGCCCTTCTACAATGTTCTTTATTCCAGCCAATGCGGTGGTCTTTCATTTAGGATAATCTGCTGTTTAAATAATGCTAACTTCCATAAATAGCCACTTAATTATTATTTTTCTGGGCAAAAGATTTAATAGTTCCATAAGTGAGATCTCAATGAAAAGCGATATAAATAGAAGTTTTCTGACCTAACTAATACTATATAAAATGTGTATCTTTAATTATCTTTTTTGGTCACTAGGCAGAAAATAATGTAATTAAAGAGAAAGTCACATATGGATAGACTCAAATTACATCTTTATAAGGCACTGTGAAATCTTTAAAAATGAGAGCTTCTCTATAGCAAGAATAATCTTGAAAAACAATCACTACACTCTTGATTTGGTGTTAAACACATGGCTATACCAACTTTTGGACAGATGGTGTGTTCAACTACAGTGAAAATGATTGTTATTTGGAATTTGGGGTATGGAGGGAGGGAAAGTGTTTTGATAATCATCTACTACCCATTATGCAAAAATGACCTAGATGCCGCTCTGGAAGTTACCTTCTCTTGAAAGCAGATCTGATGTCAATGTTTGGTGTTGTCCCTGTGGATTCTTTGAAAGGAAAGAAAACAATAAAATAAATAATGAGGAAGAAGACAGCTTAGTGCTCAGTTCATAGGCTGCACAGATTCTTCAGATGGAAGGAATGCTAGTTGAAGGGAGGAGGTGACTGTCCTCCTCTGTGGCTGAGCTACTGAGGCACCATCATAAACTCAGCCTCACACATAATCAACGAAGGGACCTTAGGGATCACTTTGTCCAGGTGTTGTCCAACCTACCTGCCCATTAGAATCACCTGGGCACTTACAGAATATTCAGCTTCCTTATTCGCCCTGTTGGACTTTTTGATTCACCCAAAAATCACTTCATTGAGGTGCCCAGAAATCTGTATGCTTAAGAGTCCTCTGGGTGATTTTCAGAAATGCCCAGCTAGGTTGAAGAACAGCTGCTCAAGGCCAGATTCCCACTGAATGTAGAAATCGTGACTTCACCTGGACCCACGATCATCCAGCATTTGGTGGCATCTCTGGTGATGAGGACCTCTGACCTTCCCAGGTTGTCTATGATGCCTTAAAGAAAGGGCTCTTCCTAACACTAAGACAAAAATCTGCCTTCTTGTAATTTCTACCGTTTCACCCTAATCTAATTGTAATTGTACTCTAAACCCTTCTAGAGTACATGGAAAAGAACCTTTTCCCTCTTCTATCCACATGTTCAATCTGGATAAGACATAGATTCTCATCTCTTCATCCTCCTGGTTAACTGACTCCAGAAATGACCCAAGCTGAGGTATGGTACCCATGATCAAAGATGGCACCCCAAACATGGAACAAGTAGTATGCTGCAGGAAGTAGTACCATTTTCTCTATCTAGATCCTGTGCCACTTACATAGATAGAAAGACAGACCAAAAAAACCAAACCTGTGGCCACTGAGTCGATTCCAACTCATTGCGACCTTCCAAGGAGCACCTGGTGGATTGGAGCCACTGACCTTTTTGTTAGCGGCTACAGCACTTAACTGCTACTCCACCAGGGTTTCTGCCACTTGTACTAGTCCAGTTTAAAATTACTCTAGCTTTGTTTTTTGCAGCTATATCACAGTTTGGATTTGTCTTCAGTTTATGATCTTCCATGTCAACTTTCCTTTTTGTACTCTCACATAAGTTTTTTTTTTTCTTCCAACCTAAATGCATTGCTTGTATTTATCCCTGTGAAATGCACTCTGGGAAATACCTAGATTACATGGGTGGAGACTTCCACATCTGACAGTACTTGTAGAAGGAATTCTGCCTTCTGTCTGAGTATCCTGACATCCTCATCTCATATTACCTTCTCTCCATACTGAGTTGGAATATGTGAACCCAGTGAAACAGATACATTCCATAGCAACAAGAACCAAATGACATCCCAGTCTTAGCTGGGAGACAGAAGGAATATAAATAGCACTGACAAGGGATATTTATCAGTAAAATTCCCTAAATTTTGTTTTTAAATTGTCCCGTGACAATTTAATTCAGTTAGCTTGCTGAGACCACTACAATCAGAAATGCATAATTTTAAAAGGCCTCCTTCCACTCCCCTACCAAAAAATAAAACTCACAGTTTTAGATGACCTTCTTTCCTATCATGTCTCAGATCATGCAAAGTCACGTAAAAAGAGGCAAAAAAAGGTGTTCTTACCATGCACTTCAAGATCGAAGGAACAGCTGTCAAACTTGTCCTTATAGGTGACCTCGCATCTGTAGTTCCCTGCATAGTTCTCTTTGGCCTGAATGATCTGCATCTCAAATGTCCACATCTGCAATGGAAGGTACCGTACACACACACACACGTCACGCCTACCTTGCACACAGAAAGAGACCTGACAAACCTGTTGACCATTGTGGATAGAGTAAAGCTAGGATGGAGTAGAAGCATCTCATCGGGTTACCATGGAGTGGCTGGTGGATTTGCTGAACTTGAGGTTAGCAGCAGAGGTCTAACCACTGAACAACCATCCCATTGAAGTTTTTTTTTTCTCCAAATTTCTCAGTATTGGGATAAAGCTGTGTCTATCTGGGACAGCAATGCAATGTTCTCAGTAGAGGATAAAGAGCCACCAAGCACAGCAGGGTGACTGTATCGGAGTTACTAGGAACGATAACACCAGGGTATTTTCTGGGACTCAAATCACTCAAATATGGACCTGAAAGTGACATTTCTACCCACCCAAGAAGAAGGAACTAGCCGAGCACCTGTCTTGGGAGTCCAGGAGCCATACCCGAGTTTGCCTTTCAAATGTTTCCTTCAGCTGGAGATGCTTCCCAGCTTTGCTGGCCAGGTCCATCCATTTCCCTTTAAACCATTTGATAGTTGGTTTTCTAAGAAGATCTTCAGCCTTGACTTTGGCCAGAAAGGTAATATTTGCACCTGGAAAAAAAGCAAAAGGGATTCAGACTGCTTTAAAACGTGTCATTTGTTTTGCTGTCACCTGGAAAGGAATTGTGCAGGATGGCATTGCATAGTCTGTGGTATGACTGGTGCCCCCTGGAGCTGTGTTGTGAAAGGACCCTAATTTTCTGTCAGTACACTAGAGATTCTTAGAATCACCCAGCCTGTTCTGCTTTCGAGGTTTATGAAGCAGAAGAAGAGCAATGTGAAATGAAAGGACATAATTTTTATGTCTGCATTAAAATGTATGTATTGTACCTATATTTCAAAAAGAAAGCAAACCGATTGCTGTCGTCAATTCTGACTCATAGGGAGAACTGCACATGGGCATTCCCATGGCTGTCACCTTTCAGAAGCAGAGTGCCAGGCCTTTCTCCCAAGGCACCTCTGGGTAGATTTGAACCACCAACCCTTTCAGTTAGTAGCTGAACACTTAACTGCAACACCCAGAGACTCCTTATTTATATGCACTGTATACAGTGTGGGAACCTGGTGGCATAGTGCTTAAGTGCAGCAGCTGCTAACCAAAAGGCTGGCAGTTTGAGTCTGCCAGGCACTCCCTGGAAACTCTATGGAGCAGTTTTACTCTGTCCTGCTGGGTTGCTGTGAGTCAGAATTGACTCAGTGACACTGGATTTGGTATATGCAATGTATATATATTCATATGTGAAATAGGCATCGGTGTTGGTAATCCTGAAATTATAGGAAGAGGGCCTAACTGAAACTGCTGAGCTTGCAGTCCCCCGGCCTGTGTGTTGTACTGACTGATTAGACTCTGGAGCCATGCAAACCCTAGCCCTGTGGCCCACCCAGCATTTCAGCATCTTCTAGGAACACAGGAGAGCAAATATCTCCACTCACATGTACTGTGCTCCTACCTTCCAGACCTGAAAGAAGATATTCTGGAATATATTCGTTCGTGAGCACTTGCTGGTATACTGTTCGGTGAATGTCAAAGGTTAGTTCTGATCACAATACAGGTAGTCCCCAACTTAGGACAGGTTCTGTTCCAATGGCTTTGTCACACGTTGATTCTGACAGAAGTTGAATACCTCATTTTTTAAAACTACTATTGCCTTTTATTATCAGAATCTTTACAAATCCAGCAGTAAGTAATAAAACTGAACACCAGCAAGTGAACACCTGAGAGTGATAATATCAGCAAATTATGCACTGTAACATATTACTGACAATAAGATGTGCAAAAACTGAAAAAACCTGGACAGTCGCAAGAGCAGTTAGCTGCAACTTGAATACATTGCATGTTCAGGACCGCATATGTATTCCTATAAAAATGTAACTCGGTTTTCTGAGCTCAGCCCCGCACGGGACTTTTGCCCCTGGCCGTATTGTGAGACTCCCACATCTGTGCCCTCCATTCACATCCTTCCCCCTCCAGGTCCCTCTTTAGCTCAATGACCTGTTTATTTACTTCTTTTATAACCTGTGGTTTTTGACATTTGTGTGTGTGAATTTTGTTGTTTGCTCTTCTCTTTGGATGTCAGCTTTGAGCACTCATATACTACTCAGTGTTTAGCAAATTGCCTAAAAGATAGGAGGTGTGTAATCACTGTTGTTTGAAGGAATATCTCAAAAATTGAACCATCTCTCTGATTAGCTGCCTCTGAGCTGCTATACATTATGATCTAGTGTGTGTGCAGATATGTTGTTATCTTATGGAATGAGGTGTCTCGTAATGACAGCAAACACTACTAGCTCACAGCTTTGTGATATGCTGGGCACTGCCCAAAGCACTGCACAGGTTGATCCTATTATTATCTCCATTTTACAGATGGGAAAACTGAGGCATAGGGAGGTTAAGCCATTTACCTGAGGACAGCAGCTAGTAAGAAGCAGAATGAAGATTTGAACACGATCTCCTTTGCTGCTGGGTCCAAGTCCTCAGCCTACTGTGCTGTGCTACCTAGATATGCTAAAGGCATTTGAAGTGATGGCTTTTACTCTCTTTTTTGGGTTATAAAAAACAGGATTTAGTGTATCTACACCACGGAATATTATTCAGCCACAAAAAGGGAAAGGAGTACTGATACATACTACAGTATGGACAAACTTCAAAAGTATTACACTAAGGGAGGGAAGTCAGACACAAAAGAATATGTAGTATATGATTCCATTTATCTTAAATATCTGGGTTAGATAAACCCATGGAGACAGAAAGCAGATTTGTGGTTGCCAGAGGCTAGAGGGTAAAGAAGAATGGGGAGTGGCCACTGGTAGGTAAAGGGTTTCCTTTCTGGCTGATAAAAAAATATTTTGAAACTAGAGAGAGGTGATGGTTGCCCACTGTTAACAATGTACCAAGGGAACCGTTGAATTGTTCCTTTGAGAAGAGTTCATTTTCTGTAATGTGAACTGGGGATTTAAACCCAAGGCAAGAGGGAAGGCCAGGACTCACCGACTTTCACTTCTCCTGATTGAGGTTTTTCAATGAACAGGGTGGACAACTGCGAATTGGCAGTTTGCTTGTCCTGCTCCTCACTGGCTGGTGACTCCCCTAGTGACCATTCTAAAAAGAGAAAGAAGGAAATGAGTCATTTTAGGACCTTGTTTTTCTTAGGCTGACTTACCTGGGTGGGATTGGAGTTCTCATCAATGCTGACGCTTTTCTTTGTCTAATAAAAGCAGAGAAATATAACATCATTCTTTCCATCCCTCCTTCCCTCTCCCACCCCCCAGCAACCATCAGTAGAGAGTAACAGATTCTCATCCACACAGGGACATCTCTTTCATGGCAGGGGTAAAGAACACCTTTTAGTTGCTAGAAATAGAGACACTTTCCAGATAAGACATTTCTTCCTCTTAGTGGCAGCACTGTTTCCTTTGCTTGTTTCTACATCCTGCCTGTCTCCTCCCAGATGAGTAACAGCAGTAAGTTAAAGCTGAATTCTCAGTGCTTTTCCAGCTTATATGACCACAAGGCCTCATCTATATTACAGAATTGGAAAAGACTGAAAGGGTGGGTCAGTTTGATGGGTCAAACTGCAAGTAGGGAGCCCGGCCTGCTATTTTTTGACTCTTTGATGCCATGTAATTAGACAGCTCTGTTATCAGTGTTTATAAGTGGCCATGTTTGAAGAAGAAGCCACAGATAATGACCTGCAGGTATGAATTTCAAGAATACTGGGAGTGTTCTGAGAGGGGGAAACAAACCAAACAAACAGAACGAAAACAAAAATAAACAGAGGTTTCCCATGAAGCGAGAGAACCTGGAAATGAAATTTATTTGGCTCTTGTCTAGTTGTTACTCCAGGTACTTGGCAGTGAACTCCAGTGAGGAGGGGATGGGAGAGAACTGTTGATGTTCCCTTTGTCTTCAAGAGCTGAATGGAGAGAAATTTAATTTTAGCAGTTAAATAGCTGGAAAAAAATGCAGGGGTCACGGACTCTTGTTCATGCTTCTTGAATAGAAGAAAAATGTACATCTAATTATTTTAGTCTTAAAGTTTCAAGCATGCCTTGCATTTCTACCCACATGAGAGCATGGTTTTCACAATGGAGTTATGCAGCCTAGACACATGGTTACACAATTCTTTTAATGCCCAAGTTAATGTTAGTATTTTACATTGTGTGTGTTTGTGATTTTAATAGTACTCAACTTTGGAACATGAGAAAGGACTTTTTCTTGTTTTGTTTGCTTCCATACATGCGTCTCGCCCATAAAAGGCCTGTAGTAGGACCCGAGTAGGCCCTCAGCGCCTATTTGTTGAATGGATGAATGAATGGCCTCACAGAATTGTGGCCACAGCTGGCAGGATGCAACTACAAGTGTCTGCCAACTGTATGTTACTACAGAAGTGTGACTTGTTATCTAACTTCACCAGATTCCAAGGACGGAGATTTAAAAAGTTTCTTGATCTCTGAGTGTTTGCTAAATGCTGAAAATGAGAGTTATGATGATAAAAGCAAAAACAAACCAGTCTGTGGTAGTAAGTGTATTGGTGTTAGCTGCCCTTGACTCACCCCTGACTCAGAAGGAACACATCCATAGGGTTTTCATTGGTTGCTTTTCGGAAGTGATCACCAGCCCTTTCTTCCTAGTCTGTCATAATCTGGAAGCTCTGCTGAAACCTGTTTGGCAACAGAGCAGCACACAGGCCTCTTACCGACAGGTGAGTGGTGGCTGCATTTCAGGAGCGCTGTCTGGGAGTTGGAAACCCTGGTGGTGTAGTGGTTAAGTGCTCTGTCTGCTAACCAGAAGGTCCCCAGTTCCAATCCCCCAGGCGCTCCTTGGAAACTCTATGGGGCAGTTCCACTCTGACCTGTGGGGTCACTGTGAGTCAGAATCGACTCCACAGCAGTGGGTTTGAGTTTGGCTGGGAATTGAACCCAGATCTCCAGCTTGGAGGTGAGAATTCTACCATGGAACCACCACTAATGTCTCTATGAGGTTGTTGTAAGTTGCCATCAAGTTGATTCTGCCTCACAGAGACCCTGTGTACAGCAGAATGAAACACTGCTCGGTCTTGTGCCAGCCACACAATCATTGCTTCATTTGAGTTGCAGTCAATGGTGTCAGTTCACCCCATCAAGGGTCTTCCTCTTCACCGATCCTCTCTTTTACCAAACATGATGTCTTTCTCCAGGAACCGATCCTCTTGATAGACATGTCCAAAGTATGTGAGATGAAGTTTTGCCATCTTTGCATCTAAGAAACATTCTGGTTGTACTTCCTCCAAGACAGATTCTGCTGGCAGTCTATAATGTATTCAGTATTCTTTGTGAGCACCATAATTCAAAGGCATCAATTCTTCAGTCTTCCCTATTGATTGTCCAGGTTTCTCCTGTATATGAGGTGATTGAAAATACCATGGCTGCTTCCATGGGTGTTGATTGTGGTTCCAAGTAAAATGAAATCCTTGACAACATGAATCCTGTCTCCATTTATCATGATACTGCTTATTGGTCCAGTTGTGAGGATTTTTGTTTTCTTGATGTTGAGGTGTAATCCATACTGAAGGCTGTGATTTTTGATCTTCATTAGTAAGTGCCTCAAGTCTTTTTCCTTTCAGGTAGCAAGGTTGTGCCATCTGTGTAATGTAGGATGCTAATGAGTCTTCCTCCAATTCTGATGCCCATTCTTCATAGAACTCAGTTTCTCAGAAAATTCACCCAGCATACAGATGGAATAAGTATGGTGAAAACGTAACAATCCTGAAACCTTTCCTGATGTTTAGACACTCAGTATTCCCCTGTTCTCTGTGAACAACTACCTCTTCATTTATGTATAGATTTTTCATGACTCTAATTAAGTGTTCTGAAATTCCCAGTCTTCACAATGCTGTCCATATTTTGTTATGATCCACACAGTCAAATGCGTTTGCATAGTCAATGAAACACAGGTAAACATCTGTCTGATACTCTCTGCTTTCAGCCAAAATCCACCTAACATCAGCAGTGCTATCCCTGATTCTGTGTCCTCTTCTGAATCTGGCTTGAGTTTCTAGCAGTTATCTGCCAGTATATTGCTGCAGTCATTTTTGAGTTATCTTCACCATAATTTTACTTGCATGTGATATTAATAATATTGCTTTAAAATGCCACATTTTGTTGGATCACTTGTCTCTGGAATAGGCACATATATGGATCTCTTCCAGTTGGTTGTACGGGTGGTTGTCTTCTAAATTTCTTGGCATAGATGAGTGAGCATCTCCATTGCTGCATCCACTTGTTGACACATCTCAGTTGATCTTCTGTCAATTCCTGGAGGCTTGTTTTTCATCAGAGACTTCAGTGCAGCTTGGATTTTTTTCCTTCAGCACTCTTGGTTCTTGATCATATGCTACATCCTTAAATGGCTGGACATCAACCAGTTTTTGTGGGTACTGTGATTCTGTGTATTCTGCCCATCTTTTGGTGTTTCCTGCATTGTTCAACATTTTGCTCATGGAATCCTTCGATATTGTAACTCAAGGCTTGAAATTTTTCCTTAAAAAAATGAGGCTATCTTAGGCTAGATCCCTAGATCTATATGAGGATAGATTCCTGAAATTTTTGTGTAAGTGCATATCATGCAAAATTAATGATTTCTCAATACATTAGTTTTCTTGTAAGTGAAAATATGAAAAATTGCTATGAAAGAAACAAACTGAATAAAACCAGAATTAGAATCAATATGGTGTCAAGAACTGAGGTCATTAGTGGGTGTATTAAGATGGGGTTGGAGTGCCTTGCTGTAAGAATGCGCTCACCTGAATCTTTTCTCTCCAGGGCCCGACTACCCACACCTGAAATGAAAGTGTGATTGGATTGGTGCAAAGGAGGGTGGAGATGGAGTGCTGGCTTCAGCGTTCTTAAATACCCCAAACCCTTTGTCTTCTGGTCATATGGAGGAAAAAACTAGTCGTTGGCTTTGAGAGTAGATCAGGGGAGCTTCCTCTGTAAAAACATC
This sequence comes from Heterohyrax brucei, assembly GCA_028571685.1. NCBI lineage: Eukaryota > Metazoa > Chordata > Mammalia > Hyracoidea > Procaviidae > Heterohyrax > Heterohyrax brucei. The sequence continues at coordinate 169,993,181 of CM053142.1, read as the reverse complement.
TATAAAATGAGTCTTATTTAAGAATAATAAAGAAAAAATCTAAATATTTGAATTTATATTACTGGGAAAAAGGCAGTAGAGCTGGAAGTGAGACACCAATTTTTGCCCTGAAATTCATGCTTAAGAGTTACCAATCTTATGTATTTCACAAAGGAAGCCCTCCTTGTTCTAAGTGTCTCATGCAAAATGAAAATTGGTCTTCAAAGCCAACATTTACCTCTTGGTTCTGGCACAGGTAAGACCTGGTGCCTCTTCTCCTCTCACTGGCTCAGCCAAGAGACCTGACTTTTTCTTTACTGTCAATTATAATACATGTCAAAAGTAAGAAAGGGGTTGGAATTGTCCTAACCTGGTGGCACGGCAATGGGTGGGGTGACTTCCTCTTCATCTGAAACAAGAAACAGTAGTGAAAAAGTCAAAGAGAAGCAGACTTCACCCAGAGTAACCTGGAAAAGAAGTGCCTTGTAAAATAAGAAGAGAAACTACACAGAACAGTTTCCACGAATGAGTTAGCCTTAGAAAACTTGGTGCCTAAAAGGTTAGAATTGGATAACAGAGTAGAATAAATGAAAGTAAATTGTACATTAAGAAATGGAAGGCAATCCATTTGTAGATTAAGGAAAAATATTGCTAAAAAAAAAAGTCAAACCTTGATGAAAACATCTGATGTGGTTTTTAAATTCTTATTTTGCTGCTCAAGTAAACAACAAACATTATTCATATATCACACTCATTTGGGCACAGACGTAAAAACATACATGTACTGTTCACAGAACTCTTTCAAAAAAACCTTCAGGATAACCTTTCCTCCTTTTAAATTTAGGAAATAAAAGTCAAGATTAACTAACATAAATCAATTCTTCTTAGCTCACCAATAACTATTTTAGGAATTTTATAAGCATTTCTCAACATAATTTTGATGTCAGCCAGCACCAGATAATGTTCTAATGTTACTATGGACATCTATAAAATTCAAAATATGCCTTGTAGCATTTATCTGCAGGGACACTGAAAAGTCCTATTTTAGAAAAGTCTGTGATCTCAAAGTATCTTTACTATTTTGATGTTTAGAATCTGCTCCTCCCTTTCTAAAGCATAAAGACAAGTGTTTGTACTTGAAATATTAGAGTAATTGTGGACTTAAAAATACAAATCCAATGACTATATGAAATTGGACACGGGAAATCATATACACTAATTTTACTTCAAAGGGGGTTTTCAGAAAATCCATGACAAAGAGATAAAATAGTGCATTTTTGCATAATCTATTAAAAATTATTAACTACTGATCTGAAATATCTTTTACAAAATTGACAATGATTTATTAATTTTTAACAAAATAACTAATGTGCTATATGGGAAATATGTTACATCTTCAGAACCAAGGAGGTGATTCATTGGGTACTGAGGGACTTGACATTGTTCAGAGAAAGCTTCTTGTGGTTAAAGAAACTTGCACAGGGCTAGGCTAAGTGAAGTTGTGCACATGCGTGCGTGTGTGCATAGACATGTGTATATACTGGAGGACATTTCAAAGCTGTCACTGGGCTAGTTCACACTGTGACTGGGGTGTGGAGAAAAGAAATCATATAGCATGTTTCCAACTCAAGGTGATCCTACAGGACAGAGTACAGCTGTTCCATACAGCTGCCAAGGAGCACCTGGCAGCTTTGAACTGCCAACTTTCTGGTTAGCAGACATACATTTAGCTACTATGCAACAAGGTTTCCAACATGGCCCACACTTAATTCAATTTTAAATCTTTCCCCCCCCACAAATAGCTACTAATATTCCACAAGATCATACAATTGGGAAAGTATAGGTATTTCTGAATGATTTTTTGTAATATTATTTTCCATAAATTTAATTCAGTATTTAGTACTTTCTTCCTAGAACCTATTCATAGGTTTTATTTACTGACATATGCAAAGAATCTTTATTTTTAAGATCCATAAAAATTAATGGAAATGAAGTAAATGACAACTATTGTTCACATACCAAATTCGACAAAGCCCTAGCAAAGTGCTGCTTTTATTACACATAAATTAAATTCTAGAACCACTTTGATTCAGCTGAGCACTTCCTTTTATACAGGTTTTGTTGTTTGTTTGCTTTATCAACAGTACACAATGAAGTTTTTAAAATGCAGAGTGACTGACAAAACAGTATTTACATTTAAATAAAACTAAAGGAAGAGAATCTGTTTTTTAAGCACAATTTTGGTGGGTGACTGGTTTCAAAGTCTACTAAACATTAAGACTGTTTAGAGAACATGCACAATGATTTTAAATTACTAAGGAACCATGTATTTAAGCAGTGCTATTTCCCATAGCTACACAGAAGGATGAATTACCAAAGCAGAATTTTATGTCTTCATGTCACAGACAAACAGTATATGTAAAACTGTAAAAAGAATTCTCTTCCACTCCACTGAAAGACCACAACTGATGGTCCGAAGGCCTCAGGGTTCCCGTGGGAGCATGGCCCCTAGACCTGATGCTGCCCCTCATCATAAATCATTATTGAGGTCAGCTCCTCAGACAGGAATGGAATGGACTTGGTGACATAGAGTGATCATATCATGTGTGCACTTTATGGTTCTATACATCAATAGGATGTCATCCTACTGGCCTCTTAACAGAGGGGAGTGGAGAGGGTGGTGAGGAGGCGACAGGAGATTGTTAAGAGGATATGACTTGTATAGAACCGAAAGGAGGAGTGTGCTGTCACCCGGCAAGGAGAGCAGTGGGAGCTGCACATAGGTGGGCATGAGAATTTAAACTGGATTGTATTGGCTTGGCTGTACACTTTCACTCAATCACAATAAATAAGAAAACAAACAAACAGACAAGAATTCTCTTCAACAACTGAGGTTCCCAGAGAAGAACACCTGGAAAGTGGAGCCAGCGCTTCATCTCCTGGTACGAGGCTGGGATTTTAGGAGGGTACACGTGAAATCCGGAGTGCAGGTGAGAGCCCTGCTGCGGAGTAAAAAGAACCCCAGAGACTGGGGAATGTGAACGTTCTTATAATTGTCCAAACTTGCTCAGCAGAACGTAACTTGTGCTACAGCTGCTAGCCGGAAAGTAGACCGTTCAAATCCTTCGCATTCTCCTCGTGAACTCTCTGGGGCAGTTCTGCTCTGTCCTACAGGGTCACTGTGAGTCAGCATCAGTTTGTTGGCACTGGGGTTGCTTTTATGGTTGATTTAATTGCCTCTTTAAAATTAATTTGTAAGTAAACTTGGCACAATTTTTGAGATTTTAGAATAATGATCAAAAGTGTATAAAATTCAAGTGTATGTGACTGTAAATAAACCTCAGCGAAATACTATATGATCCTTTGATTTAGACAAATTTGTGATTTCCTCAAGCAGGGTAATCATTGTTGGAAATACTAGAGTGTGTGACTGAAGTGTCAAAAACAATGTATAAAAGATAACAACAACAGCTAACATGAATTCATCATGTTTTGAGACATTTGATTAATTTATCATATTTTGTTAATGAGAAGTCACATGTCTGAAATCAAGATACTTCTTATAATATCTATTATTAAGTCAACGTTGCATTTTATAATTGGTTGTATCTTAGAATTGGAAAGCCTGGTGGCATTAAGCTGTAACACAGTTAAAAATTAACTTGTGAAGTTTGTTACAAAGAGCTAATGTAGTTAGAATATACAAGTAAAGCATGGAGACCTTGTAGTAGATGGTGATTGTCTGAAACCTAAAGGAAAAATTGGACAAAAATATTTTAGCATGCTAGTGGAAAGCACCAAGGATAGTGTTATCACAGATGGAAAGAGACCTAAATGAAGGGGGAAAGAAAGAAAGTTAAATCGTTTAAGTAAAAAATCACAGCGCTCAGGAAGAAATATGCTCGAACTTGTGCCACCTTGCTTGCTGCATTCATTCTGCCAACCCATTCGTGTTCAAAAGAACATCTCAAGTGAGATGAGATGTGTAAGCCTTCATGGTAGTTATCTGGTATGTCAATGCTATTTGCATCCTTAGAAAGTTTCTACTCTCCTTGCAGCTATTAACCAAAGTAATTATTTTTTGAAAGAAAAGCATGAAGAAGTTATAACTGTCCTGAATGAGCTTATCAAAAGACAGAAATACTAATAAGGTGTGAAAATAATTTAAAAAAACACATATGTTAGAATTTAGGCATCAAAGTGACTACTAACCTTCAAAATAATCTCTCAATTCTAATACTGCTGCCACATTCGGAATTACACATGGAACCAGTTTTGGAATTGCTCTCAGGGCTAATTGTTCAGGCATGAAACCCAAGCCACATCCATTCCTGTTAAGTCAGTTTTGACTCATAGTGACCCTGTAGGAGAAAGTGAACTGCCCTATAGGGTTTTCAAGGGCACCCGGTGGATTTACACTGCTGGCCCTTTGGTTAGCAGCTGTAGCACTTAACCACTCAAGTACCCAGGCTTTCCTCTTAAGGCACAGAAAAGTTTGTTACCATATGCTCACACCTATGATTTTTATTGACCGAGAAAAGAGGTCTCATCCCGTCTAATCACCTACGTCTTTCTCTACACATAGCCTACTGTGACTCTAACCTGCTTCCCAAACCAAAATTTGCCTTCCCTTGTTAATGGTGGAAACCATGGTGGTGTAGTGGTTAAGTGCTGTGATTGCTAACCAGAAGGTCAGCAGTTTGAATGCCCCAGGCCCTCCTTGGAAACTCTGCGGGGCAGTTCTACTCTGCCCCAAAGGTTCGCTATGAGTTGAAATCAACCTGAAGGCAGTGAGTCTTTTTAATGGTCATTCTCCCCTTCTAAAATGTAAGTTAGCTGTAGGAGGGCAGGACTTCTGTTCACTGTGTCACACCCAGACTATGCCTGGCACTCAGCTGACACTCACCAAATACTTGCTCAATAAATGGATGTCAGAGGCAGACATCTGACCCTGCTGAGGATATAAAGAATCAATACTTAGTATTCCATTAATTTGCTACCTGTAAGTATCTGGAAGAAATCCAAGCCACAGCAGCATTATTTGTCTGAAGGCATTACCTCCCATTGTATGCACATCTTGTTCCTAGTCTGCTGTTTGGTTAAGCTTACTTCTTTATTGCTGTCCCTATTATATGGCTTCAAGGAAACTTTACCTGTGTCTCAGGACAACATGAACAGTGTTTGGGAACAGGATAGCTGGATGGAAAACCAGTCCAAAGCAACCAAGGAATTAAATAACAGTGAAACCCTTTCCTGGAATGTGTGGCCAATTGCCTCTGTGAACAACTGCCTCCTTTGCCATGAAACTGAAAGAACTAGATGCTGTCCTGCTTCTCTTACTGAGTATTTTGATCAAGGATTTTATAGAAGAATGCTGATCAAAAGAGAAAAATATTCAGGATAGGATTTCAAATTTTCATGAAATCCAGATTTTCTGGAGTTAATAGAGGCTGGATGAATCCCTGAAATTATTGCCCCGGGATAATCGTTAAACCTTAAATCATAACCCAAAATATCCCCTGATGTTTTCTTAAAATGAAACAGTAGTTTAACTTAACTGTGTCTGCCTGGAGCGTGGTGTTCTTTTAAGAACTATCTGTGTGTGATCAAATTGACAAGTTGAACCGGAAAGATGAGACAGAAAAGATTAGAGGGCAGTGCATTTATGTTAAGGGATAGGCTGATGGTTGCATGACCTGGAGAATGTAATCAATGTCATTGAATTGTATGTGTAGAAATTGTTGGAAAAAAGAGGAAAAAGAAAAGAGGAGTAGTTTGAAGCACAGCTTTGTGGTCATGGGGTAGTCCTATACTTGAGTGCAGTGACAGTCACATCAGTCTACCTAAGCCAAGCCAAGCCAAGTGCCGTCGAGTCAGATAAAACACGTGGAAAAAGGACACGACCAATACATATACTTCGTATTAACATCAATTTCCTAAGTCTGACACTGTGCCATAAACTTATGAGATGTACACACAGGGGGAAACTAGCTGAGGCGATACAAGGAAACTATTTGTACGTATTTGCAACTTTATTTGAATTTATAATTATTTTGAAATTAAAAAAGAAAAAAGAAACAGAAACAAAACAAAAATACTCCTTCCTGGGAAATCAATTGATTCCAGACAGAGCCTCTTTGTAAATCTGAAAAAGCTGTCAAATGTAATCACAAATGTGCCTTATGCAATTGATACAGGAACCAGACACCTCTCTGAGGCCACCAGATTCTTCTGAACCTTTCAGCACTGTCACCGAACAACTCCTGTCGATTCAGGAACAATTTAGGCTACATCTCTGTGTATGATGGTCTTAATAGTGACACTGATGGAGTAATTTAGTGAACATAGGAAGGTCTGATAAATCTGCAAACTTAATTGTTCCGAGTGCTATATACCTCATTGCTGAATATCACTGTGGTCACCTTCGAAGAACTCCTCTTGGGAAGCTATGCACCTAGGCCAGCGCCTAATTCATTCTTCAAAGCAATTTTGAAAGGCTTTCTGGAATGGCCATTGGGCGCAATGGCACGGTGGCAAGTTTGCAAACTTAATTAGATAATTGTCTGTGAGGGAATTTTTAGCCAGTAAACAAATAACTGTATTGGAACTCTCTCCCTACTCATCTGATCTGGCCTCTAAAGACCTTTGTCTTTACCTGAATTTAAAGAAAATATTGAAAGGAAGACATTTTGATGGCACTGAGGACATTGAGGGTAATAAGTTGACAGCTCTGATGGCTAGCCCACAAAGAGTTCCAAAGTTGCTTTGAAAGGTGGCCTAGGCACTGGCATTGGTGCATATCTTCCTAAGGGGAGTACTGCAAAGGTGACCATAGTGATAGTCAGCAATGAGGTGTGTAGCACATTTTCTAAGATGAGTTCGAGAACTTAATTGACTTTGACTTAGTCTGTACTTCAACTTATTAGGTAGAGACTACCAAAGTGCTGAAAATACACTGATATCTAGGCCATGACCATTGTCAATAGCTTTAAGTGAGTGAGTTGGTCTTGTGGTAGAAATCATTCATCAGCTCTGAAGGTGAGAACCCACAATACACACTGCTGGTACCTCTTTCTCCACTGTTATTGACTCAGAGTATGCATAGGTTATTAATTCTCCTGTCCAGAAAACTTACTGAATGAAAATAAAAACCCACTGAGATGACCACTACGTGGTCAGCAGCTCAACCAGCATGAAAATTGAATTGTCCATTCATTCTACAAGTATTTATTTAGGAGACAGCTGTGGGCAGCTCTCTGCCAGATGCTGGAAGGAATGAGATAAGGGGATGCAAGAGGTGTTAAACCATGGTGCCTGACTGTCAAAAAGCTTACAACTTGGCAGGGAAAGGACTCAAATATAAACATGTGATTAAGTGGAGAAAAGAGGGACCGAGTGACAGAGGCAATAGGTCCAAGAGAAACTAGGAGAGGAAGGGGAGAGGAAGGGGAGTTAGGAAGCTGCGCCAAGGAGTGAAATCTGAGTTGGGTGATTAAAATACATAAATAAATAAATAGATGGAGAGTCAGGGGTGGCAGGACGTGGGAGGACATTCTAGTCAATCCCGTCCATATCCATATGGGGCTTCTTCCTCAACTGTGGAAGCAGATCGTAGCAAGAATTATTGCATCTATCTTTTGCTCAAGTATTTTCTTTCAAATGTCAACATCCTTGATGAAAGTAACATATGGCAGCTCCTGTACTTGGGCAGCAATATATGGCCATGGCTTTTGCAACACTTCTGCAAGGGTCAGGAAAAAAGTTGCTTTTATTTTCGGGATGCCACAGTCATCCGTCCCTGCTCTTACTGAGGTCTCCAGAAAGGAAAGGGCTTTGTTTCTTGCATGGTTGTAACTTACAGAAAGGAATGTTCTCCTTTGAGTGTGCAGATATAATAGGGGGAATTTTCAGATTAAGCTTCAGACCCGGGCTTTGTTTAAGCTTTGACAGTTTGCCCTTTCAGATCACGCCATCTGCTCTATTGGTTGAGTCTTACAAACTGGCACAGGCATCTTTCCAAATCTGGAAACAGAGGTGTATGCCGCGAGCCTTGCAGAGAATAATGTTACACAAACTTCAGCCAGGATGTCCCAAACCTCCTTGAACTCGTCTCATGGGAGGAGTTCTAGGAGTTTGCGCTGTCTGTTTTCCTGAAGCAAATAACCTTCAGACTGTGGTGCACGTGGTCAGGATTAGTATTCATGTTGCTACCCGTGGAAGTCAGTGAAAGTCAAGGGCAAAGTGATTGTACTAATACCGTTCATTTATGAGAGTGCAAATTCAAGTTAATAGAAGAAAAGTGATCCAATGTACTGAAAGAGAAAAACAAAGAAGTATTTTACTAATGTACAGGAGACAATAATCTATAATATTTAGGTAATGAAATGTAACCTCATAGAACTAAAGAGATACTTAACATGCTTTTCTGTGATGTCCAGAAAGATGAGATGCTTCTTAAAGTAGTCAATAAATAATTGGTTATTCCAAAATCTAAATTATGCGTTTCATTACTCAAAAAAAATTTACAAATGATGATACTTGTATTTAAAACAAAACTGACAAACCTACCCCTGTGAAAACAATCTTATGCAGGGTGGTTTCAGACAGATGGTTGGTAACGGCAATGCCTTCCCTCCATAGAGAGACAAAGGAATTAGTCTTTCATTGATTCAGAGCAGTATATGATAAAGATTATTCCATTTCTAAACCTAGACTATCTGCATGTAAAGTAAAAATAGGATAATATTACAAACACACATGAATTCCAGTGCAACAAGTGGCAATGCAATGTTTGCTTAAAGTTATCTTAACAAACTACAGAAGTCATATAAACCTGCATGAATACATTATGTTGAAAACATTATGTTAAAAAATGAGAAGATAACGTTTTAAAAGTATTAGTGAAACTTGGAGCAATTCACACAATAATGTGAAACAAACATTCCATCAAAAAAGTAGTCTGGGTGACTCAGATTAATTTCACAAATTGGTGAGTTCAGCTGTGTCCCTTAGTGTGCATACTGGAATTTGGAAACTATCAATTAGCTTAGTGGCATCTCATCAAGTGCTTGTGATGTTTTTATCCCTGTGGTTGGTTTTCTTTTAGAAAAGTGTGTAAGGGAAATTTATCCAAGCACCAATTTTGATGTCACTCATTAGGTCCTGAAAATAAGATGCAACTCAAGAACTCCGAGTCACATGGATGAAAGACAAAGCAAAGAGTGTCCATAGGAGTCCCATAGCACTGCCTACTAACCTTTCTCTGCTCCTGATTTGGTTGAATGCAGCCTCCCTCTCCCTCCCTCTCACTCACCTTTTGCTGGTCCGGTTCCAGCCTCCTTCGCTTTATTTGGTTCTGTGTGGGAAGTACAAGCACAGTGTTGAAAGCATCCTAAAGAAAGTATTTTCTTGCATGAGAAGCAATGGGGGGATTAGAGGAGGAGATGGAGGAAATTAATGACAGCAAATCATATATGGTTGTACATGTCCAGTTATTGTGCTGTTTCTGAATTATGAATTTGAGAATTATAACTTAGAGCCATATTAAATTTTTAAAGAAGCAATGAATAAATCTGATCCTTTAGGAAGAAGTTGCATACATGGAGACATGCAATATGGATTTTATTAAAATACACTTAGACATACTGGAAACATTTTATAAACTGCTAAAGTGGAATTCACTGTAAAACATGGGTCACTTCATTTTAGCTCCCTTTGTAAGGAAATTCTGCCTACATAGTGGTCCATTTAATTTGCATTTCTAGTTAATAGTATAGTAAGGAGCTAGGGTATAAACTATGTAACTGTACAGTGTATGGAAACCCTGGTGGTGTAGTGGTTAAGTGCTACAGCTACTAATCAAAAGGTCAGCAGTTCACATTCACCAAGTGCTCCTTGGAAACTCTATGGAGCAGTTATACTCTGTTCTATAGGGTTGCTTTGAATCGAATTGACTCAACAGCAGTGGGTGAGTACAGTGTATACACTTCTAAAGAAAATGTCTTGGTGTATTATATATTAATCTTCTAGGCTGGGTCACCTTAACTGAAAAAACAAAAATCTTCACAACTGAACCAGTAAGCAATCTCATGATAAACTGAGAAAATACTAAAGTTATCAAGGATTTCATTTTACTTGGATCCACAATCAACATCCATGGAAGAAATAGCCAAGAAATCAAAGGGCGTATTTTATTGGGCAAATTTACTGCAAAAGACCTCTTTAAAGTGTTTGAAAGCAAAGATGTCACCCTAGGGACTAAGGTGCACCTGACCCAAGCCATAGTATTTTCAATTGCCTCACATACATGTGAAAGCTGGGCAAGGAATAAGGAAGACCAAGGAGGAATTGATACCGTTGACGTTATTGAATTATTGACTATAACATGGGCTGCCAGAAGAACTAACAAATCTGTTTCAGAGGAAGTACAGCCAGAATGTTCCTCAGAAGGGAGACTAGAGAGACTGTCTCATGTGCTTTGAACATGTTATCAGGAGGCACCAGTCCCTGGAGCAGGACCTTATGCTTGGTAAAGCAGAGTGTCAGTGAAAAAGAGAAAGCACCTCAATGACACGGACTGACACGGTGGCCGCGACTGAGCATTTGCTCAAACATAGCAATAATTGTGGGGAAGGCCCAGGACTGGGAACGGTTTTGTTCTGTATGCAGAGCTGCTACAAGTCAGAACTTACTAGTTGGGTTGAGTGGTAATAAATGCAATAGGAGAGCCACAACAGCAGATTTTATCCACCAAGAACAGTTTTCTCTGCTCAGAATCATACACCTGTGAATGGTGTTTGACTTGCAGTATATGTAAGAAAAATGGAGTTAATTCTGAATCCCACCCCCCTTTTTTTAACTGATGGATAGATATGAATCCTAGTTAAATAAGAAAGATAATTTTGGCAGAGTTTAGGAGGAGACTTATTTTTAACAATAAACCAAAATCAACCCAGCTGCTACCTGAGTGGATTCCAACTCATGGCAACGCTGTGTGCTTCAGAGTAGAACTGTGCTCTACAGGATTCTCAAGGATGGTGGATGGTCAGTGTTGTGCAATGAATATGAAATTTGGTTTAATAAAGGAAATTTCCTAATGGTGCAGCAAAGCAACTGACCCAAAGAACAGAAGGGAAAAATTCTGGGTGTAGTGGTCTGTAGGTTCTCAATGTACTTGGTGTTGACAAAAACAAATCTGTATGCTCAGGGACACAGAGTGACCATATCATGTGTGCGCTTTATGGTTCTATGCATCTATATGATGCCATCCTACTGGCCTCTTATTAGAGGGGAGTGAAGAGGGTGAAGAGGAGGGGTCAGGATATTGTTAAGAGGTTTTGACGTGTTTAAGATGGAAAGGAGGAGTGTGCTGTCACCAGGAGAGCAGAGGGAGCTGCAGATAGGTGGGCATGCAAATTTAAAGTGGATTATACACTTTCACTCAATCACAATAAAAAAAAGTCATGGAAAAAAATCTGTATGTGCAAAGAGAAAACACACCAAGGAAGGAGATTCTCCAAAGAACGTCACACGTTGACACTGGCTTTAAGATCTGGCCTAAAGAAAACTAAACTTGAGCTGTCCTTATTTAAACTCATATGGCACCGAGCCTGTTTTGTTCATTTTGACAGCAGCAGTGTTCTTCTACGCTATTTAAAGTTTTTGAGTGTCTGACTTTAGTATTATTAACTGGACAAAGGGACCCCTATCAGCAATTAGATTTCTCAAACTGTCATCCTGCAAAATGATGTTGGAGGTGGAAGAGCTTTATAATCTCCTGATTTTGTCCTAACCCCTTAGTTCTTTTTCCCTGGAAACAAACCAACTAACACAAAATAAACAGCTTGGAAACTGAGGCCTCATTCAAGTCCTGCTTTCTTTCAGCCAGGGTGCACCAGCCTGGAGTGACTTCTCACTTTCTGACTTCATACCACATTGCCAATGAAAGTGACCTGTATTTAATCACGTAAGGCCTTATGCGGGTTCATACACTATCACCCAACATTGTAATGCAATGATTGCATTTAAAAAATTTTTCCCAGGCTGTATTTTATTTTCTACTTGGCTGTGGGCCAACTGAGAAGAAGGAAAGTGTTTTTATTGGCTTCCCCAATGATAGTAAAGTTATCTGTATCTTAACTATCAGTAAACTTACATATCAGTCTACCTAATCTATCTCTTTACCCTTCTCAAGGGTTAGAATAGGGTTATGTGCGTGATAAATACACGTGGAATAATTTTTGAAGGGACGCCAGTTTCTCATCCTATTCAAGCAGAAAGAATGATAAGAAAAGCTGCATTGGTGTCTTTACAGGAAAATGTGTATGATTTTGGTTGCTTCCTTCTTATGGGCCATTTGGCTGGGGTAGGCAGATGGTTCTGAAGGGCCGCACTGAGTTCAGTACTTCCTATGGAACTGTCATTCTTCCAGTCCTGCTCTCTCCTTAGGTCTATGTGGGTGTAAAAGCAGGCTACACCTACTCTGTGTCCCTAGGGGCTATCTCTACTTGCCAAGGATTTCACTGGGTCTTTTTCCTCATTAATTTTTTTGTTGCTATGTGGTGGACAGTGGGGTACCATGGACTCAAGAAACTTGCCCTGATGGTGAATCTCAGAGAGCCACAAAACTTCCGGGAAGCTCCCTGATGGAGCACAGTACGAGTCAGAGAAAGACTGCCGGCCTTCTGGGGCTGAGACGGGATTCACTCCCATCCTCACCAAAAAGACCAGGGCTTTGTTCGCCCTTGGCTGTCAGAAAGCCTTGAAATCATTCAGCCTCTTAAGGGAAGGCTCAGCCTCCACAACTGTAAAACATAGGTAGAACAACTTTTTGGATAACTTGAAGGGTTTTATAGACTTAATCATATAGTTTTTACCTACACAGTGCCATCCAAACCAGACAGTCTGGGAGAGTTATATAAAAATGATGTCTTATTATTATTATAAACCTATCACAACTGTCATTCACCTTCTCTCAGTAGGAGTTGTTACAGCTTCAATGAAGGCCAAGTAATGCTGGGATGTTTGGTTAGTATTTGCAGCCAAAACGCATTGAAGCAGTATCTTTACTTACGTTCTGGAGGTGGGGCTGGGGCTGGGTCTGAGGCTGGAGCTGGCTCTGGGGCTGGGGCTGGGGCTGGCACTTCATTTTCTAGAAACGAAAAGTGAAATGGAATTGTCAGGCTCACTTATCACAGAAAAAAGTTCTTTTGCACAGACCCAGGCAGCACTCAATCTCAGGCTGCTATCTTACCCGTTTGTACTACCAAGAGGGAGCAGAGCAAGGAAAGATTCAACCACATGGTGTCAAGGCAACCAAGACACATTGTTTTTTAAGGCATGATGTGAGGTGAGAATCTAAATGGTATTAGATAGATCTCTAGGAAGTGGAATAATATAAAGACAAATGCCATTATCGTCAAGTTAATTCAAACTCATAGTGACCCTATGGGACAGCATAGAACTGCCCAATAGAGTTTTCAAGGACAGCCTGGTGGGTTTGACCTGCCCAACTTTTGGTTAGCAGCTCTAGCACTTAACTACTACGCCACCAGGGTTTCCTGATATAATAGAGGGATGAAAAAAGCGCAGGTAAAACGAGAATCCAATCCCATCCTGGCCACTTAATCATCTTCTCAGAAAGCAGCAGGATATGTAATACCACTGAGCCTATGTCCTTCCTCTGGAAAAATGATCCAGTGATACCTATCTATAGTTTTACGGTTAGTGTGAGAATGAAATAATACACAGTGGTAGAAAACACAGTCCTTGGAGTCTAGGGTAGGATTAATGTTTAGAGAATAGACCCTCCTACACCTGACAACCAGACTGCACAGAGTCTCTACACTGCCCTCACCTCCTGAGGGAGACTTTCGCAGTGGGGGTAAGTCCCACTTCTTCTCGCTTTGTGGTCCTTCATTTTGATGTAAGGTAAACTGCGGTCTGGAAACCCCGGTGGCATAGTGATTAAGTGCTACAGCAGCTAACCAAAAGGTCCGCAGTGAAGTCTGTTAAAAAAAAATATATACTTCTTTCCAAGTATCTAAAAGTATACTCGTGACAAAGAGCAGAGAAGTCACCCACACAGTACCTAGTGAATCCCTATGGATGCCCAGACAGGAGTTAGTGACACAGGGACCAGCTGAAGTCCCTGAGTGGCACAAATAGTTAATGTACTCAGCTGCTGGAAGGCAGGAGGTTATAGTCTGCCCAGAGGCACCTTGGAAGAAAGGCTTGACAATTTATTTCCAAAAACTCAGCCACTGAGAAATCTGTGGAGCACACTTCTGCTCTGATTCTCATAGGCCACCCCGGAGTACCAGCTGCTTCTACTCTGGGTCCGGAAGAGGCAGTTAATGATGGACATCTCCTTCAAAAGTCTTTTCCATTTGATTATTTAGGAAAAGTTTTGTACTTTTGCACATTGTGGGATTCTTCTCTTTGTTAACTATCTAGAATTTTCCACATTGTTTTCCCCATGGGTAATTATTTCCAAACGGGAAGGACAATGCCTCACAATGAGCAGTTTGGTTGAAGAGTCTTTGCTATAACTGAGCTCTACAGTCTATTTCAGTCTGATTAGAATTCATCCCTGGTCTTAATTCCAAAACATAGAAAAATGAATGGATTCGGCCACAACAGAAAGCAAGAAATAAGGCAGGTAGAGCTGTCAGCAAGCATCTATGTCTTTTCCCATCACTATTTTTTTTTTCTTCTGGGGGTGAGTTCTACCCTGGCCCCTAGGGTCGCCATGAGTCAGATCCGACTTGATGGCACTTGGCTTTGGCTTTGGCTACACTAAATACAAGCTCCAAGTTGTTGTTTAAAAAGAAAAAAAGATTTCACGTGGGACAACACAGATAAGTATAAGTGAGGAAGAAAAACATAGCCCTTCAGACAGGCAGAAGGGAGCCTGGTAGCAATGGCTGTCATTCACAGATACAGTGAAAGTACAGCTGTCCCTCAGATGGCATCAACAGAAATGTTTTTGTGTCTTCACCACGTCATGGAGAGGATCACGGGTGCTGGCATCCATCAGAAGATGAAACTGTCTGTCCAGGCACTTTATTTTCAGAGGTCTGGATGTAGTAATGGAAACCTCTTGGCTTCGGGTTGGAGTGCTGCATCGCAGCACCTGGATATCAGAGCACTGAGAGTGAGAAGCTGCTTTCTTTAACACATTACTTTTGGACAGGGCCGTTGTCATGAGATGTCTGAGGGTCTGTGACAGAGGGTCTCTGTCTAGCTCTCCCTGTGGATAAATTTCTCTGCCTTCTGGTCTTAATTTTCCAGAGTTGTAGAAATCGTTTATCTCACCACTGTGTTTCATCCATTATTTTATCTGAGAGCGTCCCTATTACTTACTTGGTTGGGTCTACACATTGCAGGTTGGAGTTCTCGCTGGTGCAAAGGACTAATGCACTTGGCTGCTCACAGAAAAGATTGGAGGTTCCAGACCAATCTGGAGGCACCTTCGAAGAAAACCTGATGATCTACTATTAAAAAATCAGCCACTGAAATAGCTACGGAGCATAGTACTACTCTGACCCATATGGGGACTCCACAAGTTGGATTGGACTCAATGCCAGCTATTTGGTCTGCTCTTCGTGTTAGCATTCAAAGTCATGGTTAAGGGGGCACTTCCTTTCCACCCCCTCTTGTCACGCCCCAGTGGACCCTCTGTTCTAAAGCTTGTTTCTCTGTTCACCATCTGCCCTTTCTGCTGCTGAGAAGATTAACATCCTTCACCCTAATAGAACCTCCTACTTTTTCTTTACATGTGATTGAGTCAAACAGACTTGAATCCTGACTCCACATGTTATTAGTTGTGTAATCTTGGGCAAGTCCTTAACCTATATCAGCCTGGATATCTTTGTGTGTGAAATAGGAATAATTTTTTAAAATGCTCTCCTACAGGTCTAATTTTATGTTAAACGCACAGCACAATTCTTGCATGTATCAAGGGATCTTTAGTTAACTGCCGTAACTATAACCATTGTTGTCCTGGACAATCTTTTGCCGGGGACCTCCTTTTATTTCTAAAAACACATTGAATGCACGAGGAATTGATTACAGAAGTTAAAAAGGACTTCTTTGGTGATTGTTAAAGAACCACCAATTAACTACACTTTCTCAGTATCTCTGTAAAAAGACCCATTTTGCAAGGGAGGCTGTGGTTGCTTAAGATCCTGTTTTGGAAGCAAAGCCGGGAATGAATTCTAACCAAAGAAATAAGAGAGAACCATCTTGGCCACTGAAACTGCAAATGTGCCCTGAATGGAAATTCTTCATTTCGATTGTGTCTGCCATTCCAGTGTTCCCTGCAACAGGCGCAAAATCTCAGCAAGAGAATTTAAAGAGCTTAATTCAACTTCAGACAAATGCACAGAATGGTGAGTTTCAGCAGCCAACTGTATCAGATAGTTGGAACTCCAGGACTGTTACAGGATATTAATGCTGGTATATGTTTAGGATGGCTACAGGAAGTGGATATAGGAAAAGGCATGTTTGTCTGGTAAGTAAGCAGAGCCAAAACTTTCTCGTCTTAAAACCACAGAAACTCTGTTACTAAAGAGCCAGCGAAGGAATAAATAAAAGTGTTGGCCCTGACTGCCGGCTAGGACTTGTTGTTGTTCGCTGCTGTTGACTTGACTTCAACCAGTGGTGACCTTGTGCCAAGACCTGGCGTATGTTAATTCTAGTACTCCTTACAACTCTATAATATCAGTACTATAGTTATACCCATTTTGCAGTTGGGAACTCAGGCCCTGAAAGGTCCCACAGCCCATATTGGGCAGAGGTAAGCCTTGTCTAACTCAAATTCCAGGCTATATGACCTTTCTCAGCTCTCACATCAACTGAGACAAAATAAGTGGGCTGGTTGACTTCACAAATTAACTCTATTTTTCCCACTGAATTCATTGATCTTATATGGATGTTGTCCTATCTGTAGGAGTGAGTGTGCCTCAGTTTACTTGTCAAGTAAATGGAGATAATAACAGTACCTATCTCAGGGACTGTTGGCAAGAATGAATTGGAAAATGGTAAACACTATCTGCATATGGTTTATTTGTGGTTATTATCGTTATTATCATAACTTTTACTCTGACATGCCTGTGGCAGTGGACTCATATCTTTCCACACAGGCTGTCTGCTAAGTTGTTTATATTATTTCTGTGACATGGACTGCATTGGCAGACACTTAGAATTTGGATGGAGACTGAGGAAGCATCTGGAGACTGGACAGAGGAGTCAGGCTTCTCACACCCCTACTTTAAAGTCTGTTGCTGTTGAGTCGATTCCAACTCATAGTGACCCTGTAGGACAGAACAGAACCACCCCATAGAGTTTCCAAGGAGCACTTGGCAGATTTGAACTGCTGACCTTTTGATTAGCAGATGTAGCACTTAACCACCATGCCACCAGGGTTTCCCCCACTTTAAAAGGCAGTAGTAACTCATATAAATAGAATGCAGATGTCATTGTGGAGTTTGTACAATGTAGACAGATAGGTAGATAAGCTGAGAGGTAATGAACTTACAGTGGGATGGAGAGAATAAGAGAAAATGAACTCCCAACAGTTTCAAGACTTTTGAAGCAAAGAGTTCCAGGCAAGATGGGGAATCAAGAGTTGTGAAGGTGGAAAACCAGCCATCATGGGGTGAGTCTCAGGAAATGCTCACACATCCCTTTTTAACTCATACCTTGCTTTCTGACAAAGCTCTGCCATACTCAGCTTTGCCCACTCTTTTAGAAAATCCTTGGCATTTCCCCCAGATTCACTGGGTGCCTCTAGAATAGTCATCCACTGATAGCAATTCCCAGCAATTCAGTGGCAAGCAGGACCATATGCGGGTACATCCATGCAACCAGAATTCATGGAGCTCCCACTGTGAATTTAACAAGGACACGGGGCTATCAGTTGCTGAGAAGAGAACCCTGTGTTTAGGGAAGCTCATGGCTGACATCACCTTGGTCACTCTGCTCTCTCAAGAGTTCAAGATTCGCCGCTCCCTCTGTGGACCCTCTACACACTTCTCCAAATGTGTATATGAATTGCTAGGTTAAACTGAAGAACCTGAACTTGGAGGTCTGTGCCAGAGGCTGGGGGTGCCAAATCCTGCATCTCTAATAGGCTACCTGGTGATGCTGATGCTGCTGGTCTACCAACCACACTTCGGCTAACACGCTCAGACCACGCCCTAAATTGGCCCTGATTCTTCTCCCAGGTCAAATGTGGTTGTGAGTGTTAGAAGGTTTACAGTGGATGAGGACTGTTCTTCTCCCTTTGATCATAAGCTTCTTAAGGACAAGACCCCTGTTTCCTCCTCCAGTTCAGATTCCACACAGCAGGTGCTTTGTAAATATAGTTGACTGGGAGCCTGTTCCAATTTGCACAAAAGCCCCTTCTCCTGGCTGCCAAGAAACCAAGAGCCTCGCCTGGCACTCGTGGGCAGCTCTCTTGGTCTGCGTTACTCTCAGGGAACGCTATGTCTTCCACTAGTGACCCTCTTGCTGGCTGCAAGCTCTGAGGCTTCTGCCCAAGCTCCATCATCTACATCTCCTCTGACTGTCAACACGTATCTTCCGTTTCTTTGCAAGTGCAAGACAGCAATGAGTGCTAGAGGTGTGGCTGTCAGTAATGTTACATCCCTTGCCTTTCTAAGGAATCCCACTCCCCACTCCCTTTGAAAAATCTGCAGTGGGAAAGGAGAGAAGCAACTCAAGTCAACGTGTCTTACCAGTTCCGCAGCAAATTTAACAACCCTCACCTATGTAGACAGAGTCTTGTTAACGGTAAACCAACAAACCAAACCCACTGTTGTTGAGTCCATTCTGACTCACAGCAATGCTGTAGGACAGAGTAGAACTGCCTCATAGAGTTTCCAAGGAGCACCTGGTAGGTTTGAACTGCTGACCATTTGGTTAACAGACACAGCTCTTAACTACCACACCACCAGGGTTTTCTTGTTAGTAGCAGAGTCCAGAGTCTTATAATTGTCAGAGCCAGTTGTCCTCGGGAACCTCTCTAAAGCAAGCAAATGCGTAGTTATTGAGGTGAAGTCTTGCTATACTGTTATTTATTTAAAAGACCAATACTGTATGACCCCACTTATATGAAATGCCTGGAACAGGTAAATGTCTAGAGACCAGTCTGTTGGTGGCACCAGGAATGACAGGGATGGGGAAAGAGTCATTGACTAAGGAGGCACTGAACTTCAGTTACGGGTGAGGGTAAGAGCTGGAAATGGGTGGCAGTGATGGTTGTACAACCTGATGAGTGTAATCAAGGTCATTGAATTGTACATGTAAAAAATGTTGGAATGGCAGATGTTTTGTTACATGTAGTTATATGAGGTCCAACAATTAAGTCTGTGAACTTAATTGTTCTAAGGGCTACATAACCTCCTTGCTGAATATCACTATGGTCACCTTCGAAGTACTCCTCTTGGGAAGCTGTGCAATGATGCCATTGCCTAGTCCATGCTTCCGAGCAATTTTGGAACTCTTTCTGGAATGGCCGTTGCACACAGTGGCAAGTTCGTGAACTTAATTGTACAGATGTTTGTGATATTTTAGCCAGTAAACAAATAACTGTGTTGGAACACCCTCCCTGTTCACCGGATCTGGCCCTCAATGACTTTCTTCTTTACCAAAAGATAAAGGAAATATTGAAAGGAAGGCAGTCTGGCGACATTCAAGACATCAAGGGTAATAAGATGACAGTTCCGATGGCGATTCCAGAAAAAAGAGTTCTAAAATTGAAGAGTGGACTAGGTGCTGGTGTCAGTGCATAGCTCCCCAAGGGGGGTACTTTGAAGGTGACTGCAGTGATATTCAGCAGTGAGGTAGGTAATACTTTTTCTAGCATGAGTTGTCAGACCTCATATACAGTTATATTTAACAAACCAAATGAAAATCCATTGCCTTTGAGTCAATGCAGACTCACTGTCACCCTACCAGACAGAATAGAACAGAGTTTCCAAGGAGCACCTGGTGGATTTGAACTGCTGACTTTTGGTTGGCAATTGAAGTCTTAACCATTGTGCTACTAGGGCTCCAGTAGTATATATCTACCACAAAAAAAAAAAAAAAAAAAAGCCATGAGGAATTCTGTAGGACTCTTCTGTCAGGTGAACAAAGGTAGCTTTTTTGTTTCCTTCCTGACTCTCTAGATTTGCCTGGGTGCCACGGTGGTTAAACATTCGACTACTGGCATAAGGGCAGGTGATTTGAACTGACCCCGAGGTGCCTCAGAGGACAAGTCTGTTCATGTCTCAGTCTGCTTCTGAAAAGTCACAGCCTTGAAAACCCCATGGACCGGTTCATCTATGTCCACATGGGATTGCCATGAGTGGGAATCAGCATCATGGTAACTAGTACGTACAACAACCTCAAACTCTATTGTCTCTGCCACAGAATGTACCAGAAAGATGGCCTAAAGACACAAGAATTTGTAATTTCCTAAGATTTTTTTGAATGAAAAGAAGACTCTAGATACTCCATGAAAATAAGCCCAAGGAAACACTTTCACAGGTAGAATAGAAATTAACTGGATTCTGAACCAGTAAATAAAGCTAGTTCCTTCCTCCTTAGGCCAGGATGGGTTCTCTTTGATCTTATCTAATTTCTCTCCTGCAACACTGAGATGCTTTCCAAGGTTCAGTCTATTTATGGTGGATTTTTCCTATGACCACCTACTGTAAGCAGCACAGGTATGCCACCAATGGCATGCCTGTATGGCGTGTGCCAGGGCATTCTAACTGACGGGTGCTGGTGGCAGCTATGAAATAGATGGCCTTTGAGTGGTGGCTGCTGCCATCCAGGACTTAGAAGGCAGTAAATGCCATAAAAGGTTTGGCTCTCTGCAGTGGAGTCTATTTCTATTTTCAGTGATCAAGGATTTCGTGATTAGCCACTTGGAGGGGGACTTTTTTTTTTTTTTAATTAAGAAACATTGATCTGACGCTCTCACTGTCTATGTATGTACAGAGAGACCTGTGAGAGCTGGAACCTGACAGCACTGCTTTGTTTTTCCCAGTCTCACCAGGTCTCCACCTTTGTGTAGTCATACCACTTTCTATTACTGTCTGTGAGTGGCAAATATTTGCGTTTTCCTTCTCAGACAGATTTTACTGTATTGGCACACTAAAAATGATGTAATCAGCCCTGTTCTCTGTTTCCAAATAATATATTGTTGGATCTACTCAAAAATAAAAACGTGCCCCCTCATGCCACTTTATTTAACAACAACAAAAAAAAACCCAAATCTATTACTGTTGAGTCAATTCTGACTCATAGTGACCTTATAGAACAGAGTAGAACTGCTGCATAGAGTTTCCAAGGAGCATCTGATGTATTTGAACTGCCAACCTTTTAGTTAGCAGCCATAGTACTTAACCATGATGCCATCAGAGTTTCTGCTTAACTTATGGGGAGTATATAGTTAGATAAGATGGAAATATTATATGGGCATAGAAAAGGCTGGAAGAACATATAATCGAAATTACTTGAACAACAGGATTATAGTTTTTTGGGTGTGGATTTTTGTCTTTCTTTTTTAATTTGTAAAAGAAATACTCTAAAACCATCCTTTCATAATTTAGGGTGCAGGAATAAATTGCATCTTATTCCTAATTACTGTTTTCTGTTCTCTGAATCAGATTCTAAACAAACAAACAAACCCACTGCCATCGAGTCATCTAGGCTTGAAATAAAAGATGTGAATACTTCGTATATTGGAAACCTCATGGTGATTGAGGCTGTACCTGACCAGTCCTGTCTGGTCACTTTGGGGACCAGAGCACACAGGTCCCTGGTTTGCACTTGACTTCTAACCTACAGGCTGGAAGTTCATACCTCCCCAGCAGTGCTACAGAACAAAGTCCTGGTGATCTGTTTCCATCAAGACTGTGTTGTTACTCAGTACTGTCAGGTTGGTTCTGACCCCATAGCAAGCCCACGGGATGAGCAGAACTGTCTCGTAGGGTTTTCTTGGCTGTGATCTTTTGGAGCGCAGGGCACCAGATCTTCCTGCCATAGGACTGCTGGGTGTGTCTGAACTGCCAACTTTTCAGTTAGAAGCCAAGCACTGAACCGTTACACCGATAGTGCTTCTTTCCAGAAGATTACAGATCAGAAATCCCTGTGGAGCAGTCCTACTCTGTAATCCATGGCATCACCAGAGTCAGAATCAACTTGATGACAATGGTTCGGTTTGCTTTTGGGTTTAGTATTACAACAAATTCTCTTCCTTTTTAGATTAAATGAGTAACAAATACCACCAGGTGTAACCTCTGTTGATTGCGGGGTCCAGCACTGTGTCCATGTGCCAGCCAGGACCTGGAATGGCCGCACAGTGGAAACTAGTACAAAATCTTGATTGCACTGAGATGTTCCTAACACCTGGGTGTCAATCATATTGCGTCATCAAAAAAAAAAATCTATAGACACAAAAGACTGCATTTTTATTGGCTATGCTGATTGTTCACCGAAGATAAAGACTTTGGACACAATTAACATTTAATATTTTCAGTTATATATCTGGAAATTTATGGAAAATATGTATATTCTTAGAGGCAATTTTAAAGTTGAATTATATGATGGAGCTGGAGAAAAATGGATGTGCAAAACTAGATCTCTGTTAAAAGACCACACTTGATAGTCTGTCAGACTGGAGGGTCCGCTGAGGACACGGCCCCCAGGCTCTCTGTTAGCCCAAAGCTGAAATCAGTACTGGAGCCAACTCTTCAGATGACGATTGGACTGGACTATAAGGCTTAGAGTGATGCTGACAAAGAGTATGCTTCTTAGCTTACATATAGAAATGAGGCTGTCTGAGCAGCTCTTATCCAAAGGTGAGATGAGCAGGTGGAGGGGAACAGGAGTTGACTGAATGCATACGGGAAGTACTGGGTGGAAGGAAGCAGTGTGCTGTCACAGGGGCAGGGTAGAGAGGTTTAAGGGGATGGCGTAGGGGTGTGGTGTGGAGGTGGGGAAGGGTGGATGAGGAGGAGAAAGCAATTAATGTCACATAGAGGTATGTGTTCAGGGTTATATATGGCTAACTGATTTGGATTGTAAACTTTTACTTCAAGCATAATAGTTTTGAAAAAGCTGAATTGTAATAGTGGTTCTCAATGTATAAATTAGTTTATTTAACAGTGATCATCATCTGGGATGGCCAGGAGTCACTCAGACCCTTTTAGGGAGTCTGTGAGGTCCGAAATTTTTGCAGTAATACTAAGAGCTTATTTGCCTTTTTAAATGGCCCTGCTTTTTATAGCTATTAGAAAGTGTACTTGTGGATCCTTGTGTTTTAAAATTTTATCATTTTAATTCCTAATTTAGTATATATTTTGATAGACACAACCCACATAAACAAATGTTCTTCAGGGTGCTCAATAATTACTAAGAGTGCACGTGAAGAGGTCAAAAACAAACAGAGACCTTCACACTTAGAATTTGTTAAAATGTCCTTTAAAGATTGTATGTGTGTCTTTTTTTTTTAAATTAAAAAACTCGTGTCTGTCTTAAGACATACAGCCAGAATTCTGCCTAGAAGCCAGGAATTTGAGACTTCATCTCACATACTTTGGGCATGTTATTAGGAAGGATCGGTCCCTGGGGAAGAACATCATGCTTGATGAAGCGGAGAGTCAGCGACTCAGAAGACCCCCAAAGAGATGAACTGACACAGTGGCTGCAGACAGCCATGACTTGTAAGGACGGGGTGAGATGAGGCAGTGTTTGATTCTGGGGCACACAGAGTCACTATGAGGTGCCTCCATTGCATGTAACAACAACACGTCACATGCCTCTTTTGGGAAAAATCATGCAACGTTGATGGAGAAAATGAAAGAAGCAGTCAAAATCAAAACCATAAATTGGTTTGCAGGCATTAACTTAGCCTATGTGCACAATCATTGGGACACAAGTGCCAGGTTTTCTAGTCCCACCTCTTGCAGCTACAACTCAGCCATCTGACAGCCCCATTATCACGCTCTACCCTGAGAACAGACGTGGACAAGCAAATTAAAAGGGCCTTTGAAGACAAAACAGGTAAGTCTTAAGTTCCAAGTGGAAACGCTGATGGCATAGTGGTTAAGAGCTACAGCTGGTAACCTGAAAGGTCAGCAGTTTGAATCTAGCAGGCACTCCTTGGAAACACGATGGGGCAATTCTACTCAGTCCTGTAGGGTTGCTGTGTGTTGGAATTAACTCCATGACAATGAGTTGGGTTTTAAGTTCATGAGCTTTACTTATCAGAGAGTCTGCCTGAAACCTTCCCTCAGCCCAGGGGACAGACTGGGGTGAAGCTGGTGACACATCTAGGGTCCAACCTTTAAGGACGCCTCCCTGACCCCTCAGTCACTGTCCCTTTCCTGGGGTGTACAGCTGAGCCGAGTCATAACACCATCACTCGCCTTTGTGATGATAAAGTGTGTCTCCTACAGTTCTTGCCCCAAGCCATTGAGAGTCCATGCATCCTTAAGTGTCAGCCCTGAAAACCTCTTCAGTCTTCACCCCAGTCCCCAGCCCTGGGAAGCCAAAGTAAATTACCAGGCACAGAGTGGATAGCAAACAAGAAAGGAGAGAGAATCTGGTGGGCGGCTTCACACAATGACCAACAGGAGCAGCAAAACAAGACCGCGGACTTCTAGCAGGGAACGAGACACGAAACCTGTGACAACTGGACAAAATTCAAAATACAAGTCAGTAAGAGCCCATTTCACAGGAAAGCCAATGTCTCAGGACATCACAGGGTACATATATAACCAACCTAATTTAAGATAAAGTTACAGAATGTTCACTACATTTTGCTTATGAGAGCAGGGAATAAGATACCACATTTTAGAAACATTTCTGTTCAGATTGATTGCAATAATAAAATCCAGTGATTAAAAAACTAAAATCAAACCACACCAAACCCAGTGCTGTTGAGTTGACTCTGACTCATAGCAACCCTATAGGGCAGAGTAGAACTGCTCCATAGAATTTCCAAGGAGCACCTGGCAGATTTGAACTGCCAGCCTCTTGGCAAGCAGATGTAGCACTTAAAAAGTAATCCTTGAAACCAAAAAAAACCCAATTTGTTGTCTTAGAGTGGCTGGTGGGTCATAGAGACCTTATAGGCAGAGAAGAACTGCCCTGTAGAGTTTCCCAGGAGGGTCTGGTGGACTGGAACTGCTGATGTTTTGATTAGCAGTCGTAGCTCTTAATCATTCTACCACCAGAGTTTCCAGATTAACATTTAGCTCTCCAGAAAATCCAGCTATTCAGAATAATTCAATCAATTTAATCCATATTTGCTTACAGTGGCCATATATGGGTAAGGACTTCACTTGCTCTGAAGTTATATGAAAGGATGGGATCTAATTGTGCTCCATTATGTAAATTTCAGGTGACTCATTGTGCAGCTTGGTGGAATTTCCCTGAATCCACAGAGTTCTTTTCCTCTTCCCCGCTCCTGCTCTGTTTGTTCTAATGATCTTCTAATAACACAAGCTTTCAATGCAAGATGCCACTACACGGAAGAAGAGAACTAAAATATGGTCAGCATTACATAGCAACAAGTGGCATCTCACTGTTAACCTGGGGCTGAATGAAAGCAAGATATTTTGTTGTTGTTAAAATATAACCATTCCTCTTTCTATCACTATCATGCTTTAAATGAGGAAATTAGGTTAACTTTAAATTTCAATTAGATGGGAATGATGGCACAGGAAGATCATTTCTCAAATTGAAGAAGCTTAAAAATTTAGCACAAACCAAAGGAAATTATAGTCATTTTTCGTTCTGACTCTTCAGTCATTGCGCCTTTCCTGGAGTCTCCTGCAGAGCCGAGTCACAATCCCGTCTCTCTTTTCTGTGATCATAAGATATGTCTCCTGAAGGTCTTGCCCCAAGCCATTGCTGGGCCTCACACTGGGTGACTTTTTAAAAATAGAGGAAGGAGAGGCCTGATGCCAGGTGGGGGTCATAAAAATAAAATTCCATAGCAGTAAACGCAGTGGCACTCAATCAATCACTCAGCACATCCATATGTGGTCAAGGAGAGTTCTTTACAGTTATTGAAGAAAAATTCAGGCCCCAGGAAGACCCCACAGGCCATGGTGGGAAGAGAAATGCGTATGTCCCACAAACCTGAGCCTCATAACCCTTGGTGGTGGATACAGTTACACATTCAACTGTGTTTGGGTCTCAGTGGGAAAATCCAGGGCCATACTGGAACAGTGAAGAAGCAACAACTGTCCTTGGTCGTATAAGAGTGGACCCCCACCAGTTGGCCAAGCCAGCCAAGTGCCACCAGTTGGACATGACACATTTCAGTGGGAACATAACAGAAACCCTGGAGTATAAAACCTGAAACCAAACCTATTGCCATGAAGTGAATTTCAAGTCACAGTGAGCCTGTAAAGCAGAGTAGAACTGCCCCAGAGGGTTTCCAAGGCTGCCATCTGTATGGAAGGAGCCTGGTGGTACAGTGGTTAAGAACTAACAAAGAACTCAGTAGTTGGAATTCACCAGCTGCTCCTTGGAAACCCTCTGGAGCAGCTCTACTCTATCCTACAGGGTTGCTGCGAGTCAGAATCCACTCCCTGGCAATGGGTTTGATGTGGTTTATTCTTTATAGAAGCAGATTGTCACAGATTTCTCCCATGGGTTGGCTGGGGGGTTTGAACTGCAGGCCTTTAATTAGCAGCTGAGGTCTTAATCATTGCTCCACCATGGATCCTTCCCTGGAATCGAACAACAACAACTGGTTGCTAGTGAGTTGACTCTGACTCATAGAGACCCTGTAGGACAGAATAGAAGTAACCCTTAGGATTTCTAAGGAGCAGCTGGTAGATTCAAACTGGGAACTTTCTGGTTAGCAGCTGGGCTCTTACTGGGCTGCCAGAACTCTGAACTGATTTTAGGGAGAGAAATGAGCACATGATTCAATAACCCTCACCTTCCACTCTGCAAAATCACCCACAACATGCCTCCCATCTGATAGAATACAGAACCGGGATATTGAAACACATATGAAAGCCAGTAAATAACATGCCCCACAGATGGGAACATCCTGACATTAGGCTTGTTGCCTGTCCGTGTAACTGTCCAAAACAAATGTGTTTGTTGTAAGTTAAAACTGGCCTATCCACACAGAGCAAACTTGGGTGCAACATGATAGTACCGTCACCTTAATTTGTTGGGTCCCTGTCCTTATAAAGGTCCCTGGTGGTGCAAATGGTTTGTTCTCAGCTATTAACCAAAAGGTGACCAGTTCAAATCCACCCTGTAGGAATTGTGGGAGCAAGGCCTGGCAGTCTGTTTCCATCAGATTACAGCTAAGGAAACCCTGTGCGGTACAGTTCTACTCTGAAGCACCTGGGGTTGCCATGAGTCAAAATCAACATGATGGCAGCATGTTTGGCTTGCTTTTGGTCGGTGGATGGTACAAGTGGTTAAGCTCTCAGCTACTAACTGAAACGTTGGTTAAGTCCTCCCCAAGGTGCCCGAGAAGAAAGGCGTGGAGATGTATTTCCAAAAGATCACAGCCTTGAAATCCCTAAGGAGCATGGTTCCACTCTACAGCGCCTGGAGTCACCCTGAGTCCGAATCGACTCCAGATGGCACTGGGTTTGAAACGTTTGGTTTGGTCCTTGTAAAATTCCATGGGAATAGAAGCCCTGTTCTCTCTGATTATAAGATATTTGCATACAGGTAGAAAGTTGAGTAACAAATTGTTCTTTTCTTCCTTTTCACTATTTCATCTTCTTCAACTGCTCTGCCTCAAATTTTAGGAACCTGCTTTTGAATAACTAACAGTTAAAACCAAACCCAGTACTGTCAATTCGGACTCACAGTGACCCTTCAGGATCAAGTACAACAGTCTCTTAGAATATCCAAGGAGCTCATATGGGATTTTGAGCTGACGACCTTTTGGTTAGCAGCCTGAACTCTTAACCACTGTACCACCAGGGTTTGCAAGTACTCGCAGCTTCCTGAATAACCTAACTCAGAAACACTCTGGTTCCTTGACTACCTTTCTGGGTCTTTACTGAGCTACCCCAGGGTGCAATACTCTCTATAAATCAAGCATTCCACAGAAGACATCTGTTCCTGTCACAGCTGATATGAAACAAAACAAAACAAAGAGGTCATAGTCATCTCCCCAAAGGTGTATATATGAAGTTAAAATTTTTCTACTCATTTCTGATGACTTACACTTTCATCTTTCATTTTTTTTTTTTTATCATCTAACGTACCAAAGTATGTCTAGAGATAAGGCCTAGAAATGCCACAAAAATAATTGGCTGCCAGGAAGTATTTTGTGTCTCTTAATATAAGTTTCACAGACTCATTAGGGAGGAGTGCAGATAAAAATAGTATTTATTAAAAATAATTTTTTAAAAATGCCTTTCTCTGTGTTCAGAAAGAGCCTAAAAATGCAACGGAAATAAAATGATCCTAAGATGTTTAAGGAAACCCTGGTGGCTCAGTGGTTAAGTGCTGTGGCTGCTAATCAAAAAGACGGCAGTTTGAATCTTCCAGGTGCTTCTTGGAACCTCCACGGGGCAGTCCTGTTCTGTCCACAGGGTCTCCGTGAGTCAGAATCAGTGGCCTCCACAGCAGTGGGTTTGTTGTTTTTGTTTTGTTTTAAGATGTTTAAACAAAAGTAACAAAACAAAAAGTAACAAACAGTGGGGCTGTGAAAACAAAGCAGCCTCCTCCCTGGCTCTCTGAATGTAAAACAAGGAGGCATCTGTTTATGAAAGTAGTACAAACAGGTTGTGTCATATTCCCTCAGGTTTCTAAAAGTTCATTGATTTACTTTCTGGGCCCCAGAGTTTTTTTTTCCAAAGTGACTTCAGCCTAGGTAGGCGATTCCCAGTGAATTGTGTGCTCATGAGGAGCCGAAAATAAAGTGTTTAAATGTCATGTGTCATGGCCAAAGTAAAATGAACCATTGAGAGAAGAAAGGATTACAAGCGTTTCATGTCTCCCTTGCCCGAAGGCCAGATGGGGAACCTAACCTCTGCTTTAGCTCATGTCACCAAGTCTTACCCGGGTTGCCCTGTTCTCGGAAAGGCCTGAGAACAAGGAGACTCTTTGGGGCCTTAGTGGAAGACAAGCAAGAATACAACCTGGTTCCCAAAGGTTTTTTTTTTTCTTCTTCTTCTTTTTTTTCAAGTGATATATTTAGGATGCTCGAGAGGAAAGAATTGGCCAGCCCTTTATTTATCTTCCTAACAGGTGCAGTATGGACAGTCATAAAAGCAGGCAACTAAAAAGAATGATTCTGCCAAGTATTAAGCCTCTGTGTTGTGTGTTTGACCTCGAGTATTCCTTTTTATGACAGATAGTCCGAACCTATGTCATAAATATCTAGGACAGCACTGTAATGTTTGAGCAGGGAAAATATCATGGTATTCATCTGTATAATGTCTTAGCTTCTTATCCAAGTCCTCAGCTCAGCCTAAATAAACCTCTCAAAGTTACATGGACGGTAATCACCCTGAATAAAACACAGCCACTGTCCTCATCCCCAGTTCTTCTCCATAGCTCCCTACAAATTATTATTTCCCAACTTGAGATAAAAGTAATATCAACATCCATGGAAGGAGCAGTCAAGAAATCAATCAACATATTGCATTGGGCAATCTGCTGCAGAAGATTCCTTTAAAGTGTTAAAAAAAAAAAAAAGCAAAGATGTTACTTTGAGGACTAAGGTGTGCCTGATCCAAAAATATAAAAAAACCAAAGACCCTACCTTTGCTGTCAAGTTGATTCTGACTCACAGCAACCCTACAGGATAGAGTAGAACCGCTCCACAACCCCCATAGGATTTCCAAATAGCAGCTGGTAGATCTGAACTACCAATCTTCTGATTAGCAGCTGGGTTCTGAACCACAAACCACCAGGACTCTGACCCAAGCCATGGTCTTTTCAATTGCCTTGTACAATTTTCAGTGTGTTTGAGCTGAACGATGAAAAAGGAAGACTGAAGAAGAATTGATGCCTTTGAATTACAGTACTGGTGAAGAGCACTGAATATACCATGGACTGCCAGAAGAATGAACAACTCTGTCTTGAAAGAAGTTTAGCCAGAATATTCCTTAGAAGCAAGGATGGAGAAACTGCATCTCACATTCTTTGGACATGTTATCAGGAAGAACTAGTCCCTGGAGAAGGGCATCATGCTCTATCAGACAGATGGTCAGTGAAAAAGAGGAAGACCTTCAACGAGGTGGATTGACACAGTGGGCACGACAATAGGCTCCAATATAGCAGTGACTCTGAGGACAGCACAGGACCTGGCAGTTTTCATTCTGTTGTACACAGGGTCGCTATGAGTCGAAACTGACTCAGTGGGACCTAACAACATAGGTAAGTGGACTCTTCCAAAGACAAGTTTTTTTGGTGTTTGGAATAGGCCTTCTAGTCTCACCCAGGTGGAACCTAAAGATCAACAAGTGAACAGGGCGGGGGGTGAGGGTGGGGGTGAGTGGGGGGTGGGGGGGCGGGGGGGTGAGGGTAGGGGTGAGTGGGGGGTGGGGGGTGGGGAAGCCTCCCGTCTCTGGTGATCCTTTTCTGATAACGACTAAGTCTGGAGCTATGCTTAGAAATAGGCAAGAGGTTGTAACTCTGGCCTGTATCCCGAGAGGCTTTGGGCTTAGCAGAGGTCTAAAATGTGATAAAAGCTCCACAGTGTGGAAAGTGAAAAGATAGAAAAAGAGAAAACTCTGAGGACTGAAAAAAGCTGTAGTCCATTACTGAGGCCTCAGGGAGGAACTTCTGACTTTTTCCCTCGGTACAGTACATAAGGAAACCCATGTGGCGCAGTGGTTAATTGCTCTGTCTGCTAACCAAAAGATCGGCAGTTCAAATTCGCCAGGCGCTTCTTGGAAACTCTGTGGAGCAGTTCTGCTCTGTACTGTCAGGTCACTATGAGTCGGAACCGACTCAACAGCCCTGAGTGTTTTATAGTGCATAAAATGTAACCCAACCCAACCAGATCCATTGCTGTCAAGTCAATTCTCACTCACAGCGACCCTACAGGACAAAGTAGAACAGCCCCACAGGGTTTCCGAGGAGCGCCTGGTAGATTTGAACTGCAGTCCTTTTTGTTAGCAGCTGTAGCTCTTAACCACTACACAACCAGGGTATTCTCAGATGTAAACAGGGCCTGATAGATCATGCAGCAAAAAGTTATATTCATGTCAAGGCCTCAACCTGGGATTTTGGAAGAAAAAAAATTCTGGGTTCTGTAGAATCTGACAGTTAACAATTGTCTAAAACTATTAAATGGCCAGGCTTTGCATCTTCAGTTACCACCTACTGCAGAGGTGGTGATTGAAGAAATTCTGAGGCAGGAAAAAATTTATGGGGTTAAGAGGCCTTCACTGTAAACACTTATTCCTAAAACATTATTCAAACACGTTACTAGAGATGCTATTTTCATTTGATTAAAACTTTTATTTTCAAATAATTTTTTGACAGGCCCTCCACAGTAGGACCCAGGGACAATTAACTCTAAGGGTTTTCAATACTGAGTCTATGTTGTGTATAATCTCTGACACTCAGTAACTAGCACATAGTAGCTGCTCAGTTAAAAGTTGATGTGTAAATTAATGTATCATTTTTGGAGATTCCCCACAAATCTGAAGCTTCCTTCCATACCCTCTCTCAGACATTTGACTAAAATAACTATTTTACCAGCCTCAGGTCCTGCATGAATGCAGAATCTAAGATAGACCTGTTATCTGGAAACGACCATATACATAATAAAGTTCTCTGATAAATAAACGTACAGTTGATGTAGGTGAAGAGGAGGGCAGTGTTAGTGGCTGCTTCTTAAAAATAATGCTTTCTGTCTCCAGAAGAGGTCACCAGGCCGTCCAGAATCTGTTCAAATGAGGATGCTGACTAAATGAGGAATGCTGACTAATCACATCCGTTCGCTTTCCTTCTCGAGGTTCAGCGCTGCACCTGGCCTTCTGCTTCCTCCTTAGAAGGACCAGCTCTTCCAAGACCCAACATGAAATCTCCCAGAACTAGGCTACTGTAGGCTGGGAGGGGGTAGAGCAAGACATTCTTTGCACCTTCAGGTGCTGAGAACCTGACCTCTTTGGCAGAGTTGCCAGGCCCTCCTGGATCCTGGGAGCGCCAAACCAGAGCATCAGGGTTCGCAGCGACACATCTGTCTTTTCTGGCACAGTTTTCCCAGCTGAGGAACAGAGGCAGGAAGAGCTAGGGGAACTTGCTGTTGGGGAGGGTTTTTGCAGATAGTTTTGAGACAATTCTGAAGAATTAGTTTGGTGGCTGTCTTTGAAAAGGATATTTATATGGAACAAAACCAACTCCAGTGAGAATGAAGCCACAGTAGAAAGTGCAAGGGCTAGACAGATTCATGAATTACCATACTTCTTAGGATTCTGATCTGAACAATATCAAACCACAATGATTTTACCAGGAGGACTTCTGGAGGTGCAGTTCTTTTAAGAATCAGTTATGCTGGTAAGGAAACAAAAAAATGCTTGTGCTTTCCCAAGGATTTTAAATACATCTGTAATTTTCTTTTTCTGTCCCATTCCCTACCACCAAAATGTAGCCTAATCAGAGAACCTATGGGAATAAAACTACTGGCCATGCTGGCAGGATTCCTACCTGTTTTTGTAGCAACAGTGATTTTATTGTTTTAAAAAAAAGTGGGATTGTGGAGACTTTGGTATCCATGCAGATTTATCAGGGTTGGGGGGGGGGAGGAAGATACATATTTTTCTCTTAAAGTCACCCTCTCTAAGAGTGGAACGGATCTGATTGAGTGCTCAGACAAAAAGTCAAACTTCACAGCATCCAGCAATCAGAATAATAGAATTAGCATTATAGGCTCTATAGACCAGCACCTTCTTTATTCATTTTTCAGCCTTGCTGGCAGTTTCCATTAGGCTTTAAAATAACAAATGCAAACCTATGTCCTAAATTCAGGATAATTAAAACAATATTCTAGTCTCAGCCAGGAAACATAAAATGTATTCCATCCCAGCAAGCTTTGAAGAGGCTAGTCAAGTGACAGATCAAATAAAAAGGACACTTAATACACATGTAAATCATTTGCATTACAAATAAGACACTCCAGCAGGGCTGAGACTTGCTGCCTGATATGCAGGATTAAGTTCCCATATTAATGCATGCATTTGGTGTGGTTATTTTGGGTGGAAGATTTCATCCATCAATGCCCTCCGCCACTAAGTAAAGCCAACCTGTAAACTGATCACCACAGCCTGTCATCACTGGTTACTTAATTACATAAAGAAAATCTCTTCGAAAGACTTTGGAGCATTTGGGTAGTATCTCAACTTTGGGTTCAATGTGGAGCATATATTTTAGGGTACCTCAGAAACGACCTTTAAAAGGCATTTTTTTAAGAATTAAAGACAAAGTTAAAAAAAACCTAAATGTTATTTTTTGTGCCTACTGCTAATATTTTTTTTTCCTTTTATTTGTGGAAATAAAAAAATCTCAGTGAACACTAATTAAAGCTAAAATGAATGAAATGACATTGTTTTAAGACATTTCCATCAAAAATTAAACAAGGTCATGTACTATGAATTTATAATGAGTCAATTTTACCAATTTCTAATCCTGACTTACTAATTAGTTATTATTAATATTGTTATTAATTGGTAGTTTTAAAATATTGATCAAATCATTTTCTCATAGAAATAAGAAACTTGGCTTTTGGAGGAAATTTTTTTTTGATGGAAGAGTGATTTTATATTTTCAGTTTAATTACTTTAAAAAGTCTATCTTATGAAATAATTTACATAAAACTATTGAAATAATACAATCTACCTGTGATATTCAGAGGTATTCCCTTTTAGCAGGGTGTTTGATTTTCTTTCCAGGTAAGAAATCAGTAATGTCACATATATGGAAGTTTTAAAACACTGATAAATGTAACAAATACATGCATCTGTGTATGAAAAACATCTGGAAATATTGTCATAAATTCTTTTTTTTTTGAAATTTTGACTACATCTGTTAATCATTTAAGAAAGCACTCCAAGCTCCCTCCTTCCCTCCTTCCCTTCTCCCAACCTTGCAAAAAAATGGTGAACAATTTATGATTGAGTCTAGGAAAACATGCTTGAGGATGTAGTCTGTTCACCACTGGCAAGTATAATCTTAAATTACATCTTAAAGGTCACTTGCAATTCAATGACAAAATTATAATTTCAACATTTTAGACAATATCCCTTCATAAACTATCATATCATGTTCCATTGGTTACATTCTTTCCTTTGCCTCTGTTCTTATTGTAAAGCATCTCTTCCTTAAAGCATAGTAACTTTGTTATTTTGCCTTCTGTTTTAAAATCTGACTGTTTAAAAATCCATACCCAAACAAACATACTTTAATAAAAAGTAAAAGAAGGATTATGGATAACTCTTACCCTCTTTCTTAGTGGGTTCTGGCATGACCACAGTAAAATGTTATTTTCCAGAGAGTTTTCTTGCCTCCAATATTAGCTGACAGAAAGCCCACCGATAGTGGAGAGACAGTCCCGGTCAGTGTGACAAGCAGTTGGGGAGAATTCCTGAGCTTTTATACGGCCTCTGAATATCAATCATGTTGGCACCTCCCCTTCTTCAGCACAAAGATGCTGGAACTTGACAGCTCGGAGGACCTTTCTCCCATCTGTTGCCTGCGCTCTCTGCTCCCTTGCCTGCTGGAAGGAATCTCCTGTTCGTCTCATGTGGTGATGAGAACACCTCTAACGTTCTAAATTCAGCATAGCCTCTTCTTCTTGCTCCTCTCTTTCTGCCTAACACATGCACGTGCTGACACAGGAGTGCAGAAAGTTGCTGGAATGGTAGAAAATTAAAAATTACAATCATAACATGCTAAAGAACACGTATCTTAATTTTCATGAATATTAGAAAAACAATCTCTGTATTCAGGTGGTGATTTCTATGTTCCGTTAGTTTTTCATCTTCACCAATTCTTCATCACTCAATGTTAAAAAAAAAAAAAATCTTTTATTACTAGGTCAAGTGCCAAGTCAAATTTCCATAGACTATCTTATGTTATTTTTTTTTTATCCAAGCACAGCAAAAGTTCCTATTAAAAGACTCTTAGCATCTGGGTTTTTTTTTTTCCCAAGAAACTTCCTTTTAAAAAAGCACGAGGCATAAAAGGCAGTAAATTACTGATAGATGCTCTAAGCATGGGTAAAACTCAGGAGCACTGTGGTAATTGAAAGAAGCCAGACACAAAAGGCTATGAAATGTGTGATTCTGTTTGTATGAAATGGCTGAGAGCACAGCTGGTCAGACTTAGCGTGCCCAAACTCTGTGCCAAGCTAACTTTTCATACAGGGATGGAAACTCAACAGCCTCATGCTTTAGCTATGTGTATGCAAATTAGGGGGTGTCAGGTGCTAGCAGGAGGTGGAATGCAGAGTAATGGCTAATATAAAAAAACCAAACCCATTGCTTTTGAGTTGATTCTGACTCATAGGGACCCTATAGACAGAGTAGAGCTGCCCCATAGAGGTTCCAAGGAGCACCTGCTGGATTGGAACTGCCAACTTTTTGGTTAGCAGTTGTAGCACTTAACCATTATGCCACCAACAGCTAATGGGGGAGTGTTATTAGTTGTCTTGAGTCACCCCTGGCTCACGGCAGTCCTGTACACAGGAGCATGAAACACTTTCCTGTTCCGTGGCATCCCAGTCATTGATTGTGGATTGCACCATTGTGATCCACAGAGTTTTCACTGGTTGATTTTTGCAAGTAAATTGCCAGGCCTTTCTTCCTAGTCTATCTTATTATGAAAGATCCATTGAAACATGTGCAGCATCGTAACAGCACTTAAGCCTCCACTGACAGCTGAGTTGGTGGCTGCCCTTGAGGTGTACTGCCTGGAATCGAACCTGGGTCACCCACATGGAAGGCTGGAATTCTGCCACTGAA
Source organism: Heterohyrax brucei (assembly GCA_028571685.1). Lineage (NCBI taxonomy): Eukaryota > Metazoa > Chordata > Mammalia > Hyracoidea > Procaviidae > Heterohyrax > Heterohyrax brucei. The sequence goes on along the minus strand of CM053142.1, from coordinate 169,957,233 downwards.
CCAACACTCCACCTCTAATGGGTACAGGGTTTCTTTGGGGAGAGATGACAATGTTCTGGAACTACAAGAGTGGTGCACAACTTTGTGAATATACCATAAATCATTGAATTGTATAATTAAGAAAAACACGGAGGGTAGCAAAGAATATCAGACAGAGCAGCAGCCATTGTTTTGCATTAAGATAACACACAAATCTGATTAACAATATTGGCAGAATGTACCTGATTCGGTCAGTTGCTCTCCAGACCCTCCTGGAATTGGTAGAGAAATCTGAACTACAAAGTATCAGACGGAAAAAAGCTATCTCAGCTGGTTCACATGCATAGCCTCACGAAGACAGGAATGAAATGAGTTTATACATAAAGACAACTACTTGCCCTGTCTTCTTGGTGTGTGTTTTCAAGATTTAAGAGACTTTGATTGACTTGTAGTGAGCTTGCCACACAGTCCCGTTAACTTTCTCCTGGGGCTGAGAGCACAGCTGGTCAGACTTAGCATGCCCAAACTCTGTGCCAAGCTAACTTCTCATATAGGGTTGGAAACTCAGCTGGGAACTCAGTAGCCTCACGCTTTAGCTATGCATGCGTTTGGGGTGGGGGGACTAGTCAAGATGGTCCGTGAACGCCTTCTTCTCAACCGCATTGCGCTACTGAGCACATCCTTTTGGTTTCCTAATTACTTCTTTCCTTTTAAATGGTTAGGGTTTTTGTTGTTGTTTGTTTTGTTTTTTAAGTGCTATTGTAACAGAAATACCCACAAGTGGATAGCTTTTACGAACAGACACATTTTCTTACAGTTTAGGAGGCTAGAAGCCTGAATTTAGGACACCAGCTGTAGGAAAATGCTTTGTGTTAGCTCTGGTGGAAAATCCTTGCTTTAGCTTCTCTGGCCTCAGAATTCTTGGTTCCTTGGCTATCTTCACGTGGCGTCTGTCTGTCTCCTATCTGTACCTAATCTGCCCTTTTATATAGCCCCAAGTGGGTAGGTTTCATATACAACTTACTTTGATATGGTCTTGGTAACATAATAAAAAACTGTATTCCCAAATGTGGTTACATCCACAGGTATAGGGTTTAGGATTCCAACACATTTTGGGGTGGGAGGATACAATTCAATTCACACACACAAAAATAAGAACCCTTAACTAAATGTCAGCCAGAAAACAGCATATCCTACAATACAAAGTAAGATGTGATATGAAAGAAAGAAAAAAAAAGTCACTTTCCTGAACCCATGACCAGAGTGTCAATTAATAGCTAAAAGAACCTAAAATGTGAAGTCAGACCCTTTGGTTCTGTATGTGACCCTATCATCAGCCAGTTATAATATTATGAGAAAAACAGGTGATCTTTCTGGGCCTCCGTTTTCGCTTTTGTTAAAAGCCAAATGTAGTAGCCAAAACAATCTTGAAAAGGAAGAACAAAGTAGGAGGGCTAACACTTCCCAATTCAAAACATACTGCAAAGTTATGTAATCAAAACAGTGTGGTAGGGCATATTTTTAAATACCTATATACAAAGTTAGAGCATGAGATGCTTATGGCAGTACTTCTTGCTGTGGTGAAACACTGGACACAATATGAATAGCCATCAAAAGGCAAATAGTTGAGAAACGATGGCATGATATTCAGTTATTAAAAAGACTGAGTTAGGATATGTATTAATATGCAGGGATGTCCATGACACATTAAATGCAAACAGTAAGTTGAAGAGTAATATAAATAATTGGATCCTATTTTATAAAAAGTAGGTTTAACATTGTCATTCTACATAGAAGGTTCCCCAGAAGGAACTTTTCTTTTTCTTTCCAGCGTTCACAGGACACTGAATACCATGTGTGAGATGGACCTAAGAGTGGGGTATCATATGGCAGAAGAACGTTTGGAGTGATGGACAGATTTCACACATGCCACAGAGAAGGTGTCATGCCATCACTGGCCTCTGACATGCTGCAGAAACCCCTTTGGGTTTTTAATACACTGATCATTTTACTAAAGTGCACATGAGCCAGGAAATACTGCAGTCCATGGAGAAAATATTTTATGACCTCGGGGACATTTAGGTAACAAAGGACTTGATTTTAAAGGACCAAATGTTGTTGGAGGAATTGACAGTATGTACAAATTCTAGGAGATAAAGAGTTGTAGGTAAAATTTTCAGTTGCAATATATAAGTGTATGTGCAGTTTTCTCAGAACTGTAGTGTTTTAGAAACATGTACCTTTATTTCAGATCTTAGACATCTATCTAGTCTTCTGTCTTGTCTTCCATCCCACTCTCAGGAAGAGAAGGGCAAGTGGTTGACGGGATTCCTTTTTTAATTTTATTTTTATTGTGATTCAGTACAGGCTTACAGTCCAAATCAGTTTGCCACATAAAACCCCCAAACACCGGCCTCTGTGCAATTCTATCTGCTATCCCTACCCTGTGACAGCACACTCTTCATTTCTACTCTGGACTTCCAGTATTGACTCAGCTAATACTTGCCCCCTCCTCTCCATCGTCTCCTCTCCTCTCTAGAGATTAACTAGTTGGACAGCCTCATATACACATTAGACCATGAAGTACAAATACCACCTGCGTCACTCTATGTCCCATAGTCCAGCCCAATCTTTGTCTGAAGAGTTGGCTTCAGTGCTGGTTTCTGTTTGGGGCTCACTGCAAGTTCAGGGGCCATGTTCTCAGGGTACCCTCCAGGTTGTTGGACCATCAAGTCTGTTTTTTTTAATAAGAGTCCTACATCTGCACTCCCCTTTAATGGAGTTCTAGATCGTCCTGCTCAGGGACTCTACATTGTATTTCCTCTCAGAGTAGTCTTTGGTGGTAGCCAGGCACCATCTAGTTCTTCTGGTCTCATGCTAATATAGTCTCCTTGTCATATGGACCTTCCTGTGTCCTGGGCTCGTATTTTCCTCATGTCTTTGATATTCTTGGTTTTCACCTGCTCCAGGTAGTTTGGCACCGATTGATGTTCCTTAGATGGCAGCTCACTGGCTTTTAAGAGCCAGGCACCACTTACCAATAGAACAATTTCTTAGAAAATTGAACAATTTCTTAGAATAATTTCTGAGAAAAAACCTTGTTATGCCAGTTGATCTCGATGTGCCCCCTGAAACCATGGTCCCCAGACCTCTGTCCCTGCTCCTCTGTGCTTTAAAATCTTGGGTTGTTTTTAGAAAGCCTTTTAGCATAACTCTGCAGAAGTTCTACTCCGACCTCTAGGGTCGCTCTGAGTCGGGCACAACTCAACAGCAGTGAGTTTTAGCACATGGTGTAGTCCAGTTGCACTGACTTCCTTCTACTGTGTGCTGTCACTCCCTTCACCTAACCAAATTCCTATCAACTAATCTATGAGTAACCCTCCGGATTTTTTTTTAATAAAAAAATTTTATGTTTGATAAAAGACTTTATAAGTTTCTTCCTTATATAAGACGAGGGTTGGCCACATGTAACGCAAAATCATAAAATGACACCAACTGAATCAAGATGGGAATATTTCCCTCTTATATAATGCAAGTCCAGAGGTAAGCAGTCCAAAGTCATTATGACAGCTCCAGGAATCCAGGCTCCTTCTTTCCTCCTCTCTTCCATTCTCTAGATAATTTCATCATCTCAGATGGCTGCCAGTTTTCTAGCTGTGGAATTCACATTTGGGGCAGCAGGAAAGAAGAAAGAAGGATTCACCTTCTCTCTTTTAAGGAGCCTTTGTGGAAGTCTCATGCAACATAATCTAATACATCCTGCTGGGAAGAACTTGGTCATATAGATATATCTGGCTACAAAAGAAACTGGGCTAGGCAGTGTTTCATTCTCAGTGGCCACGGACTCAGATTAAAGATGAGGTTTTGTTACTAAGGAGAAATAAGAAGAATGGATGCTGAACAGGCAGCTGTCAATCTCTGCAACACTTTTCAAAATAAAAGCAATAATGATTTCTGCACTAACAATGGAGTGCAGAGAAGTATAAATAATAAGCTAATAATCTTACTGGGTCTCCAACTTAGTCCCTACTCTGATATGTGATTAGGGGCTAACTTTTCTCTCTGCTCGTACAAAGACATACAAACTTATATATTCATATGTAGAGAGTTCTTTGTCTGCTTTTTATGAAATAGAATCTGCTTATTTATATTACTTTTCAACTTACTGTTTTCATTTAATCTGTCATAGACGTCCCTCTATATTAATACATATCATCCTAACTCAGTCTTTTTAATAACTGAATATCATGCCATAATTTCTCAACTATTTGCCTTTTGATGGCTGTTCATATTGTTGCCAGTGTTTCACCACAGCAAGAAATACTACCATAAACATCTAATGCTATAACTTTGTATATAGGTATTTCAAAAATATGCCCTACCACACTGTTACGATTACCATAACTTTGCAGTAGGTTTTCAATTGGGAAGTATGAGTCCTCCTACTTTGTTCTTCCATTTCAAGACTGTCTGGGTTACTACAGGTACCTTGAAACTCCATATGAATTTTAGGACAGCTTGTCTTTTCTGCAGAAAAAAGCTACAGAAATTTCATTCAATTTGTAGATGGTTTTGGACAGTATTGCCATCTTAACAATACACAGTCTTCCAATCCATGAATATGGGATGTCTTTCCTTTTCACCATGAGTCAGATCCAACTCAATGGCACTTGGCTTTTGGCTTTGGCTTCCATTTATTTATATCTTTTTAAATTTCTTCCAGCTATCCTTCATACAAGTCTTTTGCTTCATTGTTTAAGTTTATTCCTAAACATGTTATTCTTTTGGATACTATTATAAATGGAATTGTTTTTTTAATTTCCCTTTCGGATAAAAACACCACTTGTTTTCTTGTGTGTTGATATGATACCCTATAACTTTGCTGAATTCATTATCCCCAGTAAAGTTTTTTTTTATGTGTGTGTGGACTCTGGAATTTTCTATATACTACTGAAAATTATAACCCAGCCAAAATGATGAGTAATCTTAATCCTCACAGCCGGTGTTACCCTTACCTCACACCTCAGGATTGGTTAGCACCAGATGTGAGTCATTAATGTGCAAAATAATTGGGTAGTAGATTTTTTGCTATTGTGGTAAGTGTGAAATGTCAGGTCACAAGAAGGTCAGCAAGGAGTAGGTACACAGACATATCTGCAGATGAAGCAGTTTTACTTCCTCGTGTCCAGTTTGGATGACTTTTGTTTCTTTTTCTTGCCAAATCGCTCCTACTAGAATGCTGAATAGCAGTGGTGAAAGTGGGCTTCCTTTCTCATTCCTGATACTAAGGTGAAAGTTTCAGTCTTTCACCATTGAGCAGAATGTTAGCTGTGAGTTTCTCATAAATATCCTCTATCATGTTGAGGAAGTTTCTGTCTATTCCTAGTTTTCTGAGTGTTTTCATCATGAAAAAGTATAGGATTTTGTCAAATGCTTTGTGTGTAGAGAGATCACCAATTTGATTCCTGTGCATTCAGTAAGCTCTACAGGTACAATAGCTGGGAACACTGTTAAAAATATGTATTTCAAAGATGTCCTTGGTCATGCAAAATTCTGTCATGCAACTTCCACTGTCCTTTCCATCAAAAGGCCGTTTTTCCCAACTATCAATCCTTCTTTGTATCTAACTTTTGCATTCCAAACACCAGTAATTGTCACTGCATCTGGACTGCAGACGTTAGTAAAAATCTTCAATTTCTTCACCTTTGTCCTTAGTGGTTGTGTGTAAATTTGAATAATAGTCATATTAACTGGTTTTCCTTACAGATACATGGTTTTATTATATCACTGACAGCATTGTGATTCAGGATAGATCTTAAAATATTCTTTTTGACAAGAAATTCAATGCCATTCCTCTTCAATTTGTCATTCCTGGTATAGTACACCACATGATTTTCTGAATCAAAATATCCAATATTTTAGCTCACTAATACTTACAATATCAATGTTTGTCTGTTCCATTTCATGTTTGATAATTTTCCGTTTTCCTGGATTCATAATTTGTACATTACACATTTTGGTTATTAATAGCTGATTGCAGCTGTTTCTTCTCCTTTTGAGTCACGCAACACCATCAGCAAATGAAGGTCCCGAAAGCTTGGCTCCACCTACGCCATTAAGGCAAACTCTACTTCAAGAAGACTGCTCTTCCTTGGTTGTATTTTCTATGACTTCCAATCTGAGGGACTCGTCTTCTGGCCCTGTACTAATGTTCTGCTGCTGTTCATAAAATATTCACTGTCTAATTTTTCTTTTCACAAGTATATTTACAAGTTCAAGCTGAAAAATCAGAGCAAGTCCATGAGAGTCAAGGTACAACTTTGAGTATGTATCTCATCTGAATTTAAAGACCATTTTAAGAAAAGATTTCACACATTAAACACTAGTAACTGAAGACCAGACAAACATCCAGGACATGGCAAGAGGTCAAGAGGTCATGGCAAGAGGTCATTCAAAGGTCAGGAAAGAAAGAAAGGACAAAAATGGATAGCAGAAGAGACTCTGAAACTTGCTCTTGAACATAGAGTAGTTTAAGTGAATGGCAGAAATGATGCGGTAAAAGAGCTGAACAGATTTCAAAGGGCAGCTCAAGAAGACAAAGCAAAGTATTATAATGACATATACAAAGACTTGGTATCAGAAAGCCAAAAGAGAAGAACAGCCTTGGCATTTCTCAAGCTGAAAGAACTGAAGAAAAAATTCAAGCCTTGAGATGTAATACTGAAGGATTGTACAGGGAAAATATTAAATGAGGCAGGAAGCACCAACACAGAATCACTGCACCAAAGAGAACTGGTCAGTGTTCTGTCCTTTTGGGAGGTAGCACATGATCAAGAAACAACGCTACTGAAGGACAAAGTCAAGTTGCACTGAAGACTGGCAAAAAAACAAGGTTCTAGGAACTGATGGAATATCAACTGAGGTGTATCAACACAATGTGGAAATTATCAAACAATATCAATAATATTACACACAAAATCTTGCTGAAGATTATTCAAAAGCAGGTACAGCATTACATCTACAGGGAGCTGCCAGAAATTCAAGCTGGATTCAGTGGAGGACCTGGAATAAGAGGTACCACAGAGAATCTTGGCTTAGATGGATCTTGGCTGAAAGCAGAGAATACCAGAAGATATTTACCTGTGTTTTATTGACTACAGAGGCACTCAACTATGTGGATCATAACACATTATGGATAACCTTGCAAAGATTGAGAAGTCCAGAACACTTAGGAAAGGTGTGTGTCAGGATTGTATCCTTTCACCATTCTTATTCAACCCATATGCTAAGAAAACAATCCAAGAAACTGGACTATATGAAGAAGAATGGGGCATTAGGATTGGAGGAAGGCTCATTAATACAAAGATGACAGAACCTTGCTTGCTGAAAGTGAAGAGAACTTGAAGCACTTACTAATGAATATCAAAGACCACAGCCTTCAATATGGGTTACACATCGACATAAAGAAAACAAAAATTGGACCAATAAGCGACATCATGATAAACACAGAAAAGACTGAGATTTTTAGGGATTTCATTTTACTTGGATCCAAAATCAATACCCATTGACATAGTGGTCAACAAATGAGATGACACATTGCATTGGGCAAATCTGCTGCAATAGGGCTCCTTCAAGTGTTAAAAAACATATATATATATATATATATATCATCTTGAAGATTAAAGTGGGCCTGATCCAGGCCTTGGTGGTTTCAGTTGCCTTATATGCATGCAAAAGCTATGCAATGAATAAGGAAGACCAAAGAAGAATTGATGCCTTGGCAGTATTGGTAAAGAATATTGAGTATACCATGGACTGCCAAAACAGAGATATCTGTTGTGGAAGAAGTACAGCCAGAATGCTCCTTAGAAGCAAGGATGGGGAGACTTGTCTCACCTACTTTGGAGATGTTATCAGGAGGGATCTGTCCCTGGAGTGTGACATAATGCTTGGTAAATTGGGGGGTGGGTCAGTGAAAAAGAGGGAGACTCTCAATGAGATGGATTGACACTATGGCTGCAACAATAGGTTTGAGCAACAATTATTGTGAGGACGGCACAGGACTGTCGTACAAAAGGTCGCTATGAGTTGAAACTGGCGCTAGGGCCCCAAACAACATCAGCAACAACGGTGATACCACCATGTGTTTTTGTTTTCCCTTTGTTCTATAAATGTGGTGTATCATATTGACTGATTTTCTTACTTGTACTGGTGAGCATTCCAGGAATATGTTTACCACATTATCGTGGTGTGTAATAGTTTTACTATGTTGTTGGATTCAATTTACTGGTATTTTTTAAATTGTGCTTTAGGTGAAAGATTATAGCTTGAGTTAATTTCTCATTAAAAAATGTAAGCACATTCTGCTTTGTGACATTGGTTGCATTCACCACAATGTGACAGCACACTCCCCGTTTCCATCCCAGCTTCCCTGTATTCATTCGACTAGTTCCCATCCCTTCCTGCTTTGCCATCCTGCTCATTTGGTCATGTATAGTTGATTGAACTAGGAATCACATTCCTCATGCATATTATTTTTTGTTTTATAGTCCTGTTGAGTTTTTGCTGAAGAATAGGCTTCTGGGGTGATTTCAGTTCTGGGTTGACAGAGCATTGGGAAGCCTTAGTTTCAGTGGTTCCTCTAGTCTCTGTCGTACCATGAAGTCTGGTCTTTTTATACGAATTTGAATTCTGGTCTACATTTTTCTCCTGCTCTCTCTGGGACTCTGTGTTGTGTTCCCTGTCGGGGGAGTCATTCGTGGTAGCCAGGCACCATCTAGTTTTTCTGGCTTCAAGCTAGCGGAGTCTCTGGTTCATTTGTTCTCTTAGTCCTTTGGGCTAATACTAGTATTTTCCTTGTATCTTTGGTTTTCTTCATTCTCCTTTGTTCCGGGTGCGAGGGCACTGGTAGATGTATCTTAGATGGCAGCTCCCAAGCATTTAAAACCCCAGACACTGTTCAACAAAGTGGGATGTAGAACAGTTTCTTATAAACTATGTTGTGTCAATTGACCTAGATGTCCCCTATCAATTTGTTGATGATTTTTGCAGCTATATCAATAAGGATATTGGTCTATAATTTTCTTTTCTTGCAGTGCCTTTGACTGGTTTTGGTAACAAGGTAATACTGGCCCCATAGAATGAGTTTGAAAATGTTCCCTCCTCTTCTTTTTTTTGAAAGAGGTTGAGAAAAGTTACTGTTAATTCTTCTTTAAATGTTGTAACTTACCCATAAGCCTATCTAGTCTTCGACATTTTTGGCAGGGGAGATTTCTTTCATTCAGTAGTTTTACTTGTTATATATCTAGTTGGTTTATAGCATTATTCAAGTCATTTTTTTCCTAGCTGATATATTGTCTAGATAGTCTAACCATTATTGAAAGTGAAGTATTGAAGTCTGCCAATATTAGTGTATTGTTATTGTTGTGTGCTGTCAAGTCAATTCTTATTCATAATAACCCTATATGACAGAGTCAGACTACCTTGTAGTGTTTCCTAGACTATAACTCTTCTTTAGAGCAACTCACTAAGTCATTTATCCTGCAACCCTCAGAACTTTCAGCTAGTTAAGACAGTGGTGTTAATTAATATACCACCTATTTCTCCCTTCAATTTTGTTAGTGTTTGTGTGAGATATTTTAGTTCTCTGCTGTCTGGTGCACCTATATGTACAGTTGTTTAATGTTTTTTGATAATTTGACCTTTTTTCACTGTATAATGTCTTTTTGGCTTCATAACAGTTTTCTATTAAAGTCTGTTTTTTCGGATTATGAGGCTGAGCCCTGAAACATAAGGTGGAAAATTTAATAAAACAACACATTTTAAGGCATAAAATTGTGCTAAGTAGGGGATATAATCCTGTGAGCTAAGTGGAATAGAATATATATGCACAGAGAGAAGAGGATAATAATACATTTCCAGTGGTTAAGGAGTTTGTTCAAATGTCTTCAATACAATAAGTGAGTGTCATATCATCACTAGGACATTTCTGTTCTACCAGGGACATTTAAAATAGTGAGGTTACAGTTTTGTTTAATGTCAAGTTTTTAGAGAATGGTCGAAATTGCACTCTTCATGACTTTTTAAACCTAGAATGAAAAACCGTAAGTATGAATTTGAAAATGTGTAAGTGTTATCTAAAAATGTTCAAGGGGGTGTATGAAAAAATAGTCTCAGGCCTCTGTTTAGAGGGATGGGCTTTGGACAAGAGGTATTACCAGAAGGAAGAAGCTTATGGCATCTGATTAGCAGCAGCTCTACTTCTGCTTCTTTCTCTTCTCTGAGCCTTTGGGGAAGCTTTCCCCAGATTCAACCCCTGACCCTCTTATCTCTCCTTTGTTTTAAATTTAAATTTATTGTGGCAAAATACATGCAACAAAACATTTCCCATTTCAGCCATTTTTATGTGTACAATTCATTGACCTTAATTCTATTTATCATGTCATGCAACCAGCATCACTAGCCATGTCTGATTTTTTTCATCATCCTTAACAGCAACTCAGTGCCCCTTAAGCAGTGACTTGCCTTTCCCCTCTCATCTCTGACTGGAAACCACTAACAAAATTTGTGTGTCTGCATTTGCCTATTTTAGATATTTCACGTAAATGGGATCATTTTGATGGCTGGTAAGGGAGCCCTGTTGGACTAGTGGTTAAGCGCTTGCCTGCTAACCCAAAGGTCTGTGGCTTGAACATACCAGCTGCTCCATGAAAGGAAGATGTCACTGACAGTTTGTTTCTGTAAAGAATCAGAATCTTGGAAACTCTATGGGGCAATTCTACTCTCTTCTACAGGGTTGCTATGACTGAGAATTATCGTGATGGTGACAGGTTTGCTTTGGAGGATTTGAAATGACTAATGAGGAGCCGTGAAAGCAATGGTTGACACCCTGACTGCTAACTGTAGAGTCAGCAGTTCAAACCTACCAGGCTCTATGACCTAGAAATATGCTACCTCAAAGATGATAGCCCAGGAACCCGTATGGGTCAGTTCTACAGTTACATAGGGTCAGTGTGAGTTAAAATCCACTAATGGCATACAACAACAACAACAATGATTAATGATGTTGAGGATCTTTCCCTGTGTTTATTGGCTAATTGTATGTGTTCTTGGGTGAAAAATCTAGTCATACTTTTTTTGCTGATTTTCAAACTGGGTTGTTTGCCTTTCTGTTGTTGACTTGTAGAAGTTTTTTATATGTTCTGGATATTAAACTTTATCTGACATGTGATTCCCAAATATTTTCTCTCACTCTATAGATTGTCTCTTCCCTTTGTTAATAAAGTCTTTTGCTGTACAAAAGTTTTAAATTTTGATCAGATTCAGTTTATTTTGCCTTCTGTTGCTCATGCTTTGGATGCCACACCTAAGAATGCATTGTCAAAATCTGAGCCCTGAACCATGAGCTTTATGTTTTATGATTTTAGATCTTGCATTTAGGTCATGGATCCATTTTGAGTTAATTTTTGTATATGGTGTGAGGTAGGCATCTGACTTTACTCTTTTGTGTATGGAGATCCATCTATTTAAGAGACTTGTCTTTCCCCACTGAGTGGGCTTGGCACCCTTGTTGAAAATCGGTAGACCACAGTTATATGGCTTTTCTTTTTTTCTGAACTCTCAATTTGACACCATTGATCTATACGGCTATCTCTGTATGGCTATCACTGTAGCTTTGTAGGAAACTCTGGTAGTGTAGTGAATAACTAAAAAGTCAACAGTTCAGATCCACCAAGCACTCACTGAAACCCTATGGGACACTTTTACTCTGTCCTATAGGGTGACTATGAGTAAGAATTGACTTGAAGGCAATGGGTTTGGTTTGGGGGTTTTGGTAGCTGTGTGGTGTGTTTTGAAATTAGAAAGTGTTAGTCCTACTTTATTCTTTTTTTTATTTTTATTTTTATTTAACATAACTGAGTGAAAATGTACATTCACGTATAAATTTACATGCCCACCTATATGCAGCTTCCACTGCTCTCCCTGTCCGGTGACGGCACACTATTCCTCTCTGCTCCATACAAGTCTCATCCTCCCAACAGTCTCCTTTCCCCTCCTCTCCGTCTACTCCCCTTCCTCCAGCCAGAGGTCAGCAAGATGATATCCTATAGATGTATAGAACCATAAAGTGCTTCCAATATATGGTCACTCTGCATTGCCAAGTCCAATCCTTTCCTGCCCAAAGAGTGGACCTTTGTTATAATTTATGGGAAAGGGCAGCATCAGGGCCGGGGGCCATGCTCTCAGAGGAACCTCAAAACCACTGGACCATCAATTGAGGTCTTTTAGTGGAGATCTCATGATGCACCCCTTTTTATTCTTGTGTTGCCAGTGAGACTCCTCTCTGTGAGCTCCATCGTGGCTATCACTGGTGGTGGCCAGGCACCATCCGGTTCTTCCGGTCCCAAGTCAATGTAGGCTCCCACTCTTGTGGGTCTCTCTGTATTCTCAGTTGTCTTTACCGCATGTCATTTTGGTCCTTGGTGAGCATCCGTTCCTGCTGAGTTGGGACCATTTGCTGTGTCCTTGGATGGCAGCTTGGCAGCTTTTAAGACCCCAGACACCACTCACCAATGTGGGGTGCAGAGAGAGTCCTACTTTATTCCAAATTTTCAATATTGCACTTGGCTATTTGGAGTCCCTGGTATTCCATATGAATCTGAGGATTGGCCTTTCCATTTCTGCAAAGAAAGCTGTTGGAGTTTTGGCAGGCAATGAGTTGAATCTGTTAGATGATTCTAGGTAACGGCCCTCTGTTCTCCATTTACATTCTTTTCATTGGTGAGCTAATTCCTTTTCTAAATCTCAGTTATTACAGCGTGAATGACTCTCAGGATTCACCTTTGACCTTTATTCTAAGCTCCACTTCTGGACCTACTAGGTACATTGAATATTAAAAATGTAAGCAGTTAAGAATAACAACTTCTAAAACTATTATATTTCCTTCCAATTTTTTTCTGTGTAAATTTTGTGGAGAAGATTTCTGAGTCCTAACGAGGTTGTGAAAACCAGAGGTTTATCATAAAAAGAGCAATTAGTCAAATTCCAAAAGACAGCTATTGGTCAAGCAGTCTAAAATTTGAAGCCTGATTTGTTAGGCATGCCAGTGCTGCCTGCCATAGACTACCTTATTTTGTGTGAAACAAGAAGGAACAAGTTGTGAAGGCTTGTTGAATTAGTGAAATTTTAGGGTTGTGCAAAGTGACAGTGAATTCTCTTCTCTATCCTTCCTTGCTTCCTCCTTTCTCCTTCCTTCCTTTTTCTGCCCTCTCCCCTTCCCCCTTCTGCTCTTCCCTCCATCCCTCCTTTCTGCCCTTCCTTCCCTCTTTTTTTCTTTCTTTGAAGTTTGTTCTATGTGCCCTTGCAGCCACCAGGACAATAGCTGTTTCAATCTACAACATCAAACATGACTATTACGAATAACTGATTTAGCACTCCAGAGAATGGATAACGACAAACTTAAAGATACTTCCTAAAAGGTCAACAAAGAAAAGTCAGTTGGATTTCTATACACCAGCAGTGAGAGATCTGGAAAAGAAATTAGGGATACAAGTTCACTTACAACAACCCTGTGATGATTAAGATTGTGCTTCACCTTGGCTGGGCCATGATTCTCTGTGTTTGGGCAGTCGTGTAAAGCTGTGATTACTTCCCTGTTCAGATATGATATGTGATCACCCCTGTGATAGGGTCAGTAGCACCAGCAGGGATGAGGTCTGTGGCAGCTCACCACCTCCTCACCCTTCATCTCTCTGCTTTCTGCTGCCTGGTCCTTCCTGTTCTTCTTGACAGGGCTTTTGCTCATTCTGAATCCTGCAGCTCTCTCCCATTTGTCTGACCAGGGGAAAGGTTTCTTTGCTGCACTGGAGGAAGGACCTCGTCATCAATCTTCCCCTAAACTGGAAGCTTCTAAGATTCAGGGACCTTGGTCCTTTCTAAAGGATGTGCTCTGCTTCTGCAACAGATTCTTGGTGGTATGAGGTCCGCAAATCTCTCTGCTAGTGTCTTTTGTCTCAAGAGACTGCCTCAAGGCACAAAAAAAACCAGTCTTAGACATTGAGTCCTTCCCCACCAACACAACTGCTGCCTATCCACCGTCATTAACATCATGGAGGCAGGATTTGCAACATGAGGAATATCACGTAACACTGGAAATCACAGCCTAGCTAAATCACTACACATATTTTTTAGGAAACACAGTTCAATCCATGACATTGAAAGAGAGAGTGAGAATGGTTGCACAACTTAAAGAAAGTAGTGTCACTAAACAGTACATGCAGAAACTGTTGAATTGGTGTGTGTTTTGCTGTGCTGACTCTCAACAACAACCACAAAAAGATTGCTGTAGTGTTGAATTTTAAATGCTGGGAGTTTTATTTTAAATTGGTCTATTAAAAAAGAGAGAGAAACTTCCCAAGTCCTTCACAGAAGTCATTACAATTTTCTAAAAACTGTCTCTGACAAAATATTCTTAGGTTCATCATTCTTGAAATGAAAAAGATAAAAGCCTACCCTCTTGCCATTCTTTAGTGTGACTTTGAGATTTACCTCACGCCAGGTCCAAAATCATACAGGAAGGCTTGCAGGCTATCAATAGAACCCTGCTCACCCACCTTATTTTAAAGCTAAAGCATGTTAAGCCCACTAAGCCTTTTCTCATAAGACATACCCTTCATCTCCCAAATTAGTCCTGGTGCCTTTGCTGGATCCCTTCCAAGACTGAGATGTTCTTTTAAGCTTCATGTCCTACCACATACCATACAGTAGGCTACAAGAAGTGAGAGTTCCTTTGCCTTAAAGTCTCCATTAATTTGGGGACCCTAACAAGTTTCGATCTGTCCGTCTTCTACTCCTACTTTATAGTGCTTATTGGAGAAACACACATAAAATTCTAATTCTAATGAATATAGGTCAGTACAGTAAATTTGTTTTCAGTAAGAAATGAAAAACAAGACAAAACTGAAAAACAAAAATCAAAATGCTGGTTACATGACCTTGACCCAGGATTTTCAACCTGCAGGTCTTTGTTCCTACTGTTTTCTGCAACTAGAGCACGTGTTCCCTCCCATCATGATGGGCCCACAGCTGATCCGTTTTGGAAGGAGCAACTCAGAGGTCATTTCCTCCACAAAGGCTTGTCTGGTGCTCCAGCTGAAAATAATCCCTGACTTCTTTGAACGCTATGTGTGTGCTCACTGAATGGTAGGTGTTGCCTTGTCTACCTTCCATTGTCTTTATTTATGTGTGTGTCTTGTTATTTAACCCAGAGATCTCAGCCTGGCAGTCTGCTAAATCCAGTTTACAAATGTATTTAATTCAGTCTACATGCTTGTTTCACATAAAAAAATAAAAATTATATAAAGTAGGAACTTCTGGGTCCTCTTGGAAATACTGAATCCAGGTAGAAACTATAAATTGGGACTTGCTGGGGGACATCCTATTTTATTTCTTACACCACTTCATGAACATATCTTGCTTTCCCAGCCCAGCTGGGTATTTGACTTAGCAATACCTATGAGCAAAATGGCTTCAAAAGACCTCCTTAAAGTCTTAAAAAGCAAAGATCTCACTTTAATGATTAAGGTACACCTGGCCTTGGCCATGGACGTTTCAGTTACTTCTTATGAATACAGAAGTTGGACAATGAAAAAGGAAGCCAGAAGGACTGATGCATCTGAATTGTTGTTCGGTGCAGCCAAGTCCATTCAGACTCGTAGCCACCCTATGTGTGACAGAATGAAACACTGCCTAGTCTTATGCTATCCTCAAACTCAACTGTTACACCTGAGCCCAGTGTAGCAGCTTCCGTGTCAGTCCCTCTCATTAAGGACCTTCCTCTTCTTCGTTGACCCTCTACTTTACCAAGCACAACGTCCTTCTGCAGGCACAGGTCCCTCCTGATAACATGCCCAAAATACGAGAGATGAAGTCCCCCATCCTTGCTTCCCATGAGTCTTCTGAATGTACTTCTTCCAAGACAGATTCAAACTGCAGCATTGGTCAAAAATACTGAGTATACTGTGGGCTGCCCGTAGAATGCACAAATCAATCTTACAAGAAATAAAACCAGAATGTTCCATATAAGTGAGGATGGTGAGACTTTGGTTCACTTACTTTGGGCTGATTATCAGGAAAGACCAATCGCTAGAAATGGACATTGCCGGCCAAAGCCAAGTGTTGTTGAGTCAGATCCAACATGAGAAATGGACATTATGTTTTGGAAAAATAGAGGGTCAGCAAAAATGAGGGAAACCCTCCATGAGACAGACTGATACAACAGCAGCAACAGTGGGTTCAAAACACACCAGTGATTACCGAACACAGTACAGGACCAGGCAGCGGTTCATTTTGTTACACTCTAAGCTCATCATGAGTCAAACGGCAACAGGAGGAAGTCTAGCCTGCAGCATTCTCGAGACATGGTTTTGCCTCAATCATCTTTTTACAGCCCATGACTTGCAATAGGCACTTAGTAATTTGCAGCTGAAAAAATAAAGGTCTAGGGATTGAAAGCCTTAGTTTTATTTCTTTGTTTGTTTTTTCCTTATAGTGACTTTGAGGTTATGCTGTCAGGGCCTAAACAATTCTTCCCATGCCCTATTCTAGTATAATTATGTTTGGAATCAATCAGTAAGTAACTAATTACCTTTTGCTATGTGTTGAAAGCTTGGAGATACAAAAACAGGCTTGTATGAACCCTGGTCTTCCTACAGGGGCCTGTTTAAGATAGCAAGAAAGAAATACGTTAGATATTTTGTGAGCAAGATAGCATTATTATTTCAAGGCAGCCCAGCAAAGTATTTGAGAAATGAGACTCTGGAGTCATAGCCTGGCTCTGCACTTAGAATCTTACGATGCTGATAAATTATTTAACCTCTCAGAGTCTTAGTTTCCTTATTTTTTTGCTGGCCTCCTTCCAAGGTCTGGATGGGGGCAATAATCATTTTGCTCCAGAGATATGTGGGAGGATTAAATGAGCTAACACTCGGGAAGTCTTCGACCCGGTGTCTGCACATACTAAGTGTTCTGCAAATGGAAGGAGTTATTATTGGCAGCTTTAATGATATGAAATCATCTGTGGTACATACAAGCACATCTAATCAGTCTGCAAATTTCCCCGACCTCGATTTCCCATCCAGTCTGTACATCAGGCAGTTTCCTACACTCTACAAAGACACACACACACACACACACACACACACACACACACACACACACACACGGCTCTTTATATTCATGGTTTTCTCTGTGTGTCGTTGCTGTGTGTGGGTGTTTAGGAAAAGGCCTGTTTGTCAGCACAAGTCCTTGTGCACTGTGGACATGTAAAGGCCAGCCCTTGGTCTGCAGCTGCAGCTGCTATTTGCAGCACCAGGGTGTCTGCTATGAGACTCTGGCACTCAGATTTATTTTCTGCCCTGAGTCTTTGTTTGAAAAGAGCCTGGTCCTGCCCAGCTGCCCTGATGGTGGCTGCTGTCTTCACAGGGCCTTTGTTTTGGTTCACTGGTTGAACATGTACTTATCTCAGCTCCTTCCAGAGAACTGAGAGTTAAAAAAACCAGTATCATTTAATAAGTGCATGTAGTGTCCAGGGCATCATGCTAAACATTTTACATGTGTTGTCTCAATTAATACTCAGGAAGCACTAAGACACAGATATAGTTATTATCCCCTTTTGAAGATGGGGAAGCAGAGTTACACCCTGAACAAAATAAAACCCATTGTTGAGTCTATTCTGACTCATAGCAACCCTATAGGACAGAGAAGAACAGCCTCACAGAGCCTCCAGGAGCACCTGGTGGATTCAGCTGCTGACCTCTTGGTTAGCAGCCGTAGTATCTAGCCACTAGTCTGCCAGGTTTTCCTAGCATGGTAAGAGAGGCTAAAAAAGAGGCTTTTTCTCTAGGCCCATTCTGACAGAAGACCGGTAGTGGCTGCCTGGAACTCCATATAAAGGACTCTGAATTCCATCTAGGCTAAGTGAGGAAGAATGAAGCTATAAATCAACAAAGTCTCCAAAGGCCTGTCTGAGTGCATATCTATTGATGATAAAGCAGAGCCAAAAACCAAAACCACAAAACCAACCCTGTGGCTGTCAAGTTAATTCCAACTCACAGTGACAAACCTAGCTTTATGAATGTGTAATTGTACTAAATTTAATACCAATTTTTTTATTCCAAAGTTAACCTCTGAATAATCTTTTTTGCATACAAAAACCCACAGGGAACCCCAAACTTCCCATTCATAAGGCAACATCTCTTACTTGTTATTTAATTTCATTCTAGTAGCAAAAAGGGTAAATTGCATGGTTGTTAACTTAAAAGTTGAGGGTTCAAGTCCACCCAGAGTTGCTTTGGAAGAAAAGGCAACTACTTCCAAAGGCCATCTACTTCCAAAAAAATCAGCCACTTAATACCCTATGGAGCACAGTTCTGCTTGGCCTGAGTTGGAACCAACTTGATGCCAACTAGTATAAGATTACCAAGGATGGTCTGTTTTTACAAGAGTCTCCCATTCAATTAAGCTCAACATACATTTATGGAGAACTTACTCTGGACCTGTCACAGAGTTAGAATTGGGAACACAGTAATGAAAAAGACCCAATGTCCTCTCTTAAAAATTCTCTAACAAGTAAACTATTCATCTTGTGGCAATCACATCATCACCCTTAAGGTGGTGGGACAGGTTGGGCAGCTCTTCAGCACCAGCTAGGAGACTAGAGCACACTGTCGATGACCCCATTTTGCCCTTTTTAGTTTCATGGTGACACCACTCTTTAAGAAAGCAGAGGATTATTTCCAAAGCCTTGAGGACTAATGTAATGTGTTCTGCTGACTTGCTTGATGCCTGCTGTCCCTTCTTTTCCTCTAGTTCATCCCACTGGTAACGGAAATATGTATTTCTTTCCTGGATAGAAGAAGAGTCTCTGCTTGCATAGAAAACTTCTCAGGGTCAAAGCTGTATTAGTCCTACAGAGTGGCTGTTTTTCCTCCTGTCTTCCTTGTCATGGCTAATAGTTCCAGCATCACTCCAGTTACCTGACCCAGAAGACTTGGCTCCTCACTGGCCTCACCATCCTCTAATAGATTTTCCTGAGTCTATTTCTACCATAGCAGCATGGCCAATTCCCCTCTCAGGGACAAGGGAAATTATCACAATTGTACCTACAGGTGAAGTCTCCTATTACTTTGCTCATCTAGGACTTGCCTCCTAGGGCATATTGTTAAGCATGTTTCCAAGTAAAGGATCTACAGAGTCATGTCCTAGGCATGTTTACAGAAAAGTTTAAACCTTTGATTGTGTTTTATTTTTAAATTTTACTGTTTGCCTATTACCCTGGCCCCACATACAGGATCTTAAATTTATCCCGTGAAGTTTGGAGGTGTTCTGGAATCCCAATTATGGAACTCTAAGTTTTCTCCAAGTTTTTCAGTGACTGGAGAAGACAGAGTAAAGTGTCATCATAAAATGTACAAAGACCTGGAGGTGGAAAATCAAAAGGGAAGAACACGCTCAGCATTTCTCGGGCTAAAAGAATCCAAGAGAAAATTCAAGCCTTGACTTGTGAGAGTCAGATATTCTACAGGGAAATTATTAAAGGACACAGGAAACATCAAAAGAAGATGAAAGAAATAATACAGTCACAGTACCAAAAGGAATTAGTGAACATTCAACTATTTCAGGAGGTATGATCAAGAACTGGTGGTACTGAGAGAAGAGAGCCAAACTGCACTGAAGGCGTAGGCGAAGAACGAGCCTGCAGGAATTGAGGTTATCAGGAGGGGCCTGTCGCTGGAGAAGGGGGACATCATAGTTGGTAAAAGAGAGGGTGTCTTAGCCATCTAGTGTTGCTATAACACAGAATACCACAAGTGGGTGGTTTTAACAAAGAGAAATGTATTTCTTTGCAGCAGAGTAAGCTAAAAGTACCAATACAGGCTGTCAGCTCCAGGGGAAGGCTTTCTCTGTCAGCCTTCTTCCCCAGGATATGGAACTTCTCTTTGCAGGAACCCTGACTCCAGAGGACACTCTCTGCTCTGAGCACTGCTTTCTTATTGGTGTGAGGGCTCTCTGCTCTCTGTTCATTTCCTTCTTTAATGTCTGAAGAGATGGCTTCAAGACACAATCCAAGCCTACCACACTAACACAACTGCTACTCATACATCCATATGGACTTCATGGAGCCAGGATTTACAACATATAAGAAAATCACACAATACAGGGAATCATGGCCTAGCCAAACTGAAACACTTTTTGTGGGGCATACAATTCCATCTATGACAGTGTCATCAAAACAGAGGAAGACCTTCAAAGAGAGGGATTGACGCAGTGACTGCAACAATGGGCTCAAACAGATGTGTCTGACAACCAAGTCTGTGAACTTGCCACTCTGCACTCACATTGGCAGCACAGTAAAACACACTCGGTGAGGGTTCATAATCTTGGTATATCAGTGTCTCACAGCTGTGTCTGTGTCAATGTGTGGGGGTGTCTTACCGAGTGGCGTTCGTTATTGCTATTGGAAGTTTATGTGTGCTGTTGTAAGAATGTTGGAGCTTCAATTAGAGCAACGAACACACATGAAATTTCTTGTTAAACTTGGCAAGAGTGGAAGTGAAATCAGGGAGATGACAGTTCAAGTTTATGGAGATAATGCCATGAAGAAAATGTCAGCGTACAAATGTATTAAACCATATTTAAAACAACACAAACCCACTGCCACCAAGTCAATGCCAGCTCACAGCAACCCTATAGGGCAAGGTAGAACTGCCCCCTAGAGTTGCCAAGGAGTGCCTGGTGGATTTGAACTGCCGACTTCTTGATTAGCAGGCATAGCACTTAACGCTACACCACCAGGGTTTCTGATTAATCTCTGCACGTGTAATATTTGTACTTTTCTGTGTGTATAAACTGTTGCCCTGACAGTAACGCCGTAGGGCAGAGGAGAAATGCTCTATCAGGTTTCCAAGGAGCACCTGGTGGACGGAACTGGGGATCTTTGAGTTAGCAACTGAACTCATAACCGCTGCGCCAGCAGAGTTTCTGATATGATCTTCAAACCTTAAATCAAAAATATCCCATAAGTCTTCTTTCAAGTCCTGGAAAAACAAGGCAGTCCCGTCAATTTCCGGCTCTCACAGGTTTCATGATATTGCATTTTATTCTCTTATATTGAAACATTTTTGCAATAAAAATATAAAACAATTAAAAAACAAAAAGCTTCTTATCCATCCCTTGCTAATGGTGACCAGAATGAAGCTCTTCTGAGGAAATAAAATTACTTTTCTCTCCTTTCTCTCAGTGTGAAATCTTTAGAAAATAGTAATTTAATAAAAGCTCCTTTATCTAATATGGTAAGATGGTGGATTAACCAGAAAAGATCTTCTAGTTTTAAAAAATGATACATCACTTAAATATTTTTAATAATATGCTTTACTAATTTTTAAACCATCAATCTTTGGATACAAGACGAACTCCTGTTCTTTAGAGACACCGTCTTTATTGGAGCCCTGGTGCCGCTATGGTTGACAGCTTGGCTTCTCATCAAAAGGCTGGCAGTTCAAATCCACCAGTGGCTCCTTGGAAAACTTATGGGACGGTTTTAATCTGTCCTGCGGGGTTGCTATGAGTCAGAATCAGCTTGACGGCAATGGATGAGGCTGCCTTCACTACATAAATGACGTGCCTGTGATTTCCAATATTTGTTTCTCAAAGTCAAAACAAGAATTCTTTTAGACCGTTACCATTTCCTAAGTCTGTTACACTTGTATCGCCACACCTAATTTGACTTTTTTTTTTTTTTGGCAGCTTATATTTATTTACTCATTCAACAACTTGTTATAAAAACAATCCCCGGCATCCTATTTCATCTGTTTACTTAATATTTAATTAAATTCCAGTGAGCAGTGTAACTGGCCTCAGCAGATTTGGAAACCAACAAAACTGTTGGTAAGCCTGTAGCTCAACTGGTAGGAGCAGAAAAAAGCCCGTGTGCTTAAGAGTAAGTAGTCCGGGGTGCTGGGGCATCAGTCAGTAGGTTTAGAGGGCGTCAAGAAGGATGACTAATTCTACCAGTCAGTTAAGTGGAGGTGGATAAAGACAGTTAATAAACTAACAGCTATTGTTTCTTGAATCCTCCTGTGTTCCAGCACCATGCTGAGCAGTTCGCCTATGTTATTTCATTTAATCCTTCTATTTTTCAGATATTATTTCATTTCATCCTTACATTATCCATGGAAATGATCATCACCACTTCACAGATGAGAAAAACATGTTTCAGAGAAATTGAGTCATTGAGCTAAGGTTGCACACTTATTACACGGAGGAGTCAGAATATGAGCCTGGGTTGACTGTCTCCAAATCTCACACCTTAACCACTACACAGGCCTGACAGTGAAGTTTGTGAACTCATGCTAGAAACAGCCCTCCGTACCCCACTGCTGAGCATCACCATGGTCTCCCTCCAAGTACTCCGCTTGGGAAGCTAGGCACTGACACCAGTGCCTAGTCCACCCTTCAAAGCAATTTTGGAATGCTTTTTCTGGAATGGCCATCAGAGCTGTCCTGGTCTAATACCATCCCCATGAGCAGTTTCTAAGGGGAGCATTGTGACCTGCAGAGTTTTCACTAGCTGATTTTCAGAAGCTGATTGCCAGGCCTTTCTTCCTAGCCTGTCTTAGTTTAGGAGTTCTGCTGGAACCTGTTCAGCATCTTAGCCACACACAGGCCTCCACTGGAAGATGAGTGGCAGCTGTGCAAGAGGGGCATTGACCAGGAACAGAACCCAGGTTTCTTACATGGAAGGTGAGAATGCTACCACTGAGTTACCACTGCCCCACCAGAGCATCATTAAACTGCTAAATCAACTCAGACTGGTAGCACCCCTATGTGACGAAGGAGAACTGCCCTAAGGGGCATCCATGGCTGTGTTCTTTACAGAAACCAGCTGCCACATCTTTCTTTCCTGGAGCGGCTGTGAGGAGGTATCGCCTTTCAGTCATCGGTTGAGTGCTTAATCACTACACCACCAGGGTTCCTAGAGTATCATTTGAAAACCAGAAAAAAACCCGTTCTGTGGCATCTCATTTTCTGACTCAGAGTGACCCTACAGGAAAGAGTAGAACTGCCCCACAGGGTTTCCAAGGCTGTAAGTCTTTACAGGGAGCAGCTGGTAGGCTCCAACCATTAACATACTGGTCAGCAGCCAAACACTTAACCACTGTGTAAGAGCGTCATTACCAAACCAAGCACACCAAACCTGTTGCCACTGAGTCCATTCTGACTCATAGTGACCCTATAAGACAGAGTAAAACTGCTCCATAGGGTTTCCAAGGAGCACCTGGTGGCTTTGAACTGGCAAACTTCTGATTAGCAGCTGAACTCCACCACCACGCCACCTGAGTAAATGGGGGTGGGGCAATATAGTAGAGGAAGCCAATTGTCCAGATTGATCCTGTCCTGAGAAACTGGCTCTGAAAGAAGAAAAAGCCAGTGACAAGGACCGTAAATAGCAGCTGTCATGCACACTCAGGAAAAAAAAATTACTTTCTTTAAATAGCAATGGTTGTGATATCTTTGGACCTCTGCATAAATCAGACCCACTTCACTTCCCAACTGTCTTGGTTATGTCATTAGCACAGTCCAGTTGCCCCTTTCTAAGGAAAGGAGGAAAAAAAATCAAAATTTAACCAGATGCTTGTAAGTTTTGCGGGCAATAAAAATGGGAAATTTATTTTAGATTTTGACAGGTGGTTTGCTACCCTTCTACATATTCGCATCTCCTAGAGAGCTTTTTAAAATACCCATTCTGGAGCTTCACTGCCTGGCCCTGCTCCATTCTGATCCAATGCAGTAGGGTGGGGCCCCAGGACTTGCGTGTGTTTGTGTGTTTGTGTGTGTGTGCAATGTGACTGTGTAGTCAGGGTTGTAAACTACACAACTCAGCAATCAGAGGCTGGAGGGCCCAGTGTCTGCAGCTGGTTGATGTGGAAAAAGGACTCTTGCAGGTGTAGCTCACTTTGTTGGGTTGTTGTTAGTTGCCATTGGCTCTTGACTCATGGCAACCTCATGCACAATGTTGGATCATTGGATCCACAGAGTTTTCACTGGCTGGCTTTATGGAAGTAGATCATCAGTCCTTTCTTCCTAGTCTTGGTCTGGAAATTCTACTGAAACTCACTTAGCATCCTGCCAAGCCAAGTGCCCCCAACTCAGATCCATCCCAGCAACCTGCAAACCTGATGAGTGATGACTCTGCATGAGACACATTGGCCAGGGATTGAACCCAGGTCTCCTGCATGGAAGACAAGAATTCTATCACTGAATAACCATTGCCCCAGTTCACTTTATATAATATTTCTGAAAGGCCACTATAACCAGAATACCACCTTGCTCTCTGGCTTTCTCATTTCAAGAGGTCTTTTCATCATTTGTGGCTGCTCAACAGGATACTTAAGCTTCTTTGTCAAGTAGCTGCTAATCACAAAATACACTAAGAAAGCTGATACAAAAGGAATTTTGTGGTGAGCTCTTCTGTGATGTGAAAGACAATCCCTGATTATTTTTTAAAAGCCTAACCCTGAGCCGAGTATTCTGCTCACATATCTTATTAAAAAAAAAATTAGTTTTCTGTCCGATTTCCAACCAAAATTGTCATTTATCTTTCTTTTAAAAACCCAAGTTAGGCTATTACGGAATTTTGGTGCCATAGCAGGCTTAGAGTAAACAAAATTAAAAAAGAAAACACAAAATGCTGATGGAACATTTGGCAGTAGTTACTGGTGATGGCTGCATAACAGGGTTAATGTAACCGGTGTCACTAAATTGAACATGTGGCAAATGTCGAATTGGCGAATATTGTGTTCTGCATATTTTTACCACAACAGAAAAGTAAAATAAACCACAGTGCTGTAGCTAAAGAAAAAGAAGTGTATACATTGTATGTAAATGCAGGGACAAAGAATTTTGCAGTGTTTAGCTTTTTAAATTGAAAATTTGCCATGTAATTACTTTCTCTCCAGTACCAAGGTACCCTGGAGGAGAGAAGGAAACTGACTGATATCATTCATTCAGCTTAGAAAACAACAATGATTTTTCTGTAATTTCATTGGTTGAGATGACCTAATTGTTTATGAAATACTCTCTTAGAAAGAAAATATACTAACATTAACTTCTCTAAGTTCGAAAAGGAGGAAGAGAGAATAAAAGATACGGCTATTTTTTTAAGGACAACAGTTTTGCAGACTACAGTACTGAAAGTAAAGATATGACCTTGAAGACAAAGGTGTATCTGACCCAAGTCATGATTTTTTCAGTTGCTTCAAGTGCATGTGAAAGCTGGATGATGAATAAGGATGACTGAGAAAGAACTGACACCTCTCATCTGTGCTGTTGCCAAAGAATACTGAATACTTCATCGATCGCCAAAATAAGAAGCAAGTGTGTCTTGGAAGAACAACCACCAGAATGTTCTTTAAAGCAAAGATGGTGAGACTACAGCCCACATCCTTTGGACATGTTATCAAGAAGGATCAGTCCCTATAGAAGAACATCATGCTTGGTAAGGTAGACAGACGGTCAGTGAAAATGAGGAAGACCCTTAATGAGACAGATTGACACCATGTCTGCGATCACGGGCTCAAGCATAGCAGTGATTGGGAGGACCATGCTGGAGTGAGCAGTGTTTCGTTCTGTTGTACATAGGATTGCTGTGAGCTGGGACCGACTTGATGGCACCTAACAACAACAGTGATAATTAGCAAACCCTATACATCACACAATCAACGAGAGGGCCCAAAAAAGGATTTTCATAGTGCTACGTGACACTATTGGCCAAATGTTACGACAAACTGTTATTTTTTCCTTTGTATCAGACCCCAAATCTCATCTGTCTTATCTTCTGTGAAAAAATGCCATATGCCTGAAGTATTCTGTTTTGGAAGGACAAGAACTCTGTAGGATGTTTTCATGTTTATAGAAAAAAATAAATCACAAATTCCCATTTGTCTCTCATGTTTTTCATGAAAGTTTTATTCAAGGTCATATTAAGGTTATCTGTAAGGAAATATTTATATTTGCCTTCATCAAAATGGTTCTATTTTGGTTCTTAACAAAGAGAAATGCTAACCTCTGACTCTCAGCTTTTCTAACTCATGTTTTTGGTTTTTTAAGAAGGAATTGGACACACATCCAAGGAGAATTATTTCAGCACAAACAAAATGATATGTCATCACATTTTTTAAAATTACACTTTGCTGTTCCTTCCTTGTTAGTCATTTTAAATGTGTCCATTTATAGATCTGATGCAATGGATACTTTGTGTATGTATTTGTCCTATCAACTCTACATACTCAAGGAGATTTATAGGGTCATTTTCCTGAGCATAATTGTCTAAAAGTGCTCTCAACAGGACCCCTCAAAGTCTACACGAATAAATCCAACCAAAAACATCGATCAGATATTTTTTTTTTTCTTAACAAAGAGAAGTATTTCTACAAATTTAGGGGAAAAAAAAAACACGGTTTCACTCCCTAAAATTTCCCAATTTCTAAAGAGAGAAAGGCTGGTTGAGAGGCCGGCTTCTCTTATGGGGGAAGATTCTTCATCCCAAAATAAACTCTTCCTGCTCAAGTTAGAGCCTCGGGCTTAAAGTATCAGCGTCCTGGAACCAGAACAATACAAACACGGGATCAGGGGAATGAGACAGGAGCATTTGTACGTGATGTGATCATTGCTTTGTTGGTGCAGACTCAGTAACAGGTTGGGAATGCTTCTAGCTTAGGGGGATTTTAGTCCAACATAAAGGAAGACTAGATGCCATCTACTGGTGAAGAAACTGAAAATAAAGTCACGCTTTCCGCGTCTCCTACAAAACTCAAGGATCTCTGCACACAGTTCTGTTGAATTCCTCAGGCGCCATCAAGTTAGTTCCGACTCAGCGACCATGCGCACGACGTGACGACATCCTGCCTGGTCCCGTGCCATCCTGGCAATCACTGCTGTGTGTGAGCCCATCGTCGCAGCCACTGTGCCAGTCCGTCTTGTGGAGGGTCTTCCTCTTTGTCACTGACCCTCCACTTGACCCAGCACGATGCCTTTCTCTAGAGACTGGCCCTTCCTGATAACATGTGGGAAGTAGGTGACACAAAATCTTGCCGTCCTCAGCTCCAAGGAGCACTCTGCCTGTACCTCCTCTAAAAGAGATCTGTACGCTCTTCTGGCACATCGTGGTATATTTAATACTCTTCACCAGCACCATGATTTAATCCTAGCTGGTTGTAGGATACACAAATCATCATCATGCGGTCATGATTCATTGCCAAGGGTATCTACCTCATTCCCCAGACTTATTTGGAGCCCTACACTTCCATTTCTAAAAACTTACTGTATAAAATTTCATGTCCAAGATACATAAAAGAGTATTCACACAAGGTCACTGTTTGCAATTGTGAAAAAATGAAGAGAATCCAATAATGGGAGTGTAATTATGGCATATCTGCTAACAAGGCATATACAAAGGAGCTTAAAAACAAAAACAAACAAACAAGCAAACAAACAAAACCACTGCCATCAAGTCGGATCTGACTCACAGCGACCCTAGAGGTCAGAGTAGAACTGTCCCGTAGAGTTTTCAAGGAGCACATGGAGGATTTGAATTGTCCTTTTGGTTAGCAGACAGAGTCCTTAACCCACTATGCCACCATGTAAAAGAATAAAGTAGAGTTATATATATCGTCATGTTTGAGATGTCAGGAATATATAAGCAAGTTGCAGTACTGTATGATAAAATGATCCGGCTTTGTAAATAATAACAATAATAATATAGCCAAAGCCAAGTGCCATCGAGTCGGATCTCTGTTAAACTAGCATCAATTTCCTTTTTAACTATGTACCATTTGTAAGCAGGGTAAAAATTAGAGTATCATGTGCAATTTATGACCAACAAAAATAATTCAAAAAGGAAACTGAAAAGTTTGGAAAGTTTTATCTATGTAGTATTTTACTTTTTAAAAGCTATACCTCTTAAAGATAAAAAGACTTATACTTTTAAAAATTGCTTTATACACACATCTAGGAATTTATTCTACAAGAAACACTTGTACCATATGACCAAGATTATGTAAAAGGAGGAAGACAGAGACAAGATATAGAAAACTATAAAAATATAAAGGGGGAAAAACCCCATGTGTTATAGAAAAGAAAAACTGCAATTCCTTTCCTCAAACATTCAATGTTGTTGCTCCATTTCCTTTCTTTCTATATCAATTTCCACTATTCAGTACCCATATACTTGCTTTGTTAGTTTTCTGTGTCACATAACTCTGTTAACTGCCTAGTTTATAAGAAATGTTATTTTTCATTTCCTGTACTGTACTGTATCTTGATGTAATTTAAAAGCAATAATACAGAGCTTTTCCCTTTCATTTTAACCTCTTCTCTTTGTTAACCTTGTTTAAATATTGTTTTCATGCTGTCACCAAGGATAAAGCTCAGCCATCTTCCAAAATAGAGACCAAGGAAATGATCGGATTTCTTTTATGCTCAACTCAGCACAATAACTTGGCTGATGGAGGACATACTTGCTGAACCGTGGCACACGCTGCCTCACGAATAAATGGCTGGTTGAAAATATCACATTTCTTGGAAATTCTGACAAATTAAGAAAACAAGATCCTCTGGTGAAATGAAACCAACTGGGAAGATTTCGTTAAGAAACAAACCTAGTTGAGGCTTAATCTGATTTGAATCCCAGAGAAGAACTTTGTAAGCCCCTGGGAAAGCTTATTTGGAAGAGAAGTGTTTGGTAAGTCCAGCTTATGTACATCTCTCTCTGACTGGTGAGGAGACTCCTGGCGGATTTGGAAAAGCAAAAATAAGGCATTTATGCAATCCTGAGTGTTGACGGAAAGTGTTGTACAAGTGCACGACTTGACTGAAAAGGGAGAAAGAGCCACTGCCCTGATGATGGCAGGTTGAAAGCTTGCGGGTTTGACTATGGGAGGCCCTACTGTAGTACACTCCGAATTATTTTGGGATGGTCACAAGAGCACTTGAACCCTGAACAAAGAGCCTCTTCTTGCCTCACCCTATTTCAGATAAAAGTAAAGTGTTTCAAGTGCCCAGAATCTGAAGCAACTGTGAAAACCTCAAGCAAAAGGCTAGTAAATGTGAGTCTTCCCCATTCTTTTGTGTTGCCTTCTCATAAAAACACAGCCTTCCAGAACACATACTTAGTCCTTTCTTCCCATAGAATGCATAATGGTCTGATTAAGGGAAGATTCGATAGGACTGACAGCACACAGAGTGAGCATCTGATATAGCCGGTGACAGGTACAGTAAGAAACTCTTAGAACTCTGGTTACATGTGGATTTGGCCAAGTTTGTCCTCATAGCACTGATCTGGATGCTGGTGGGATTTGTATTTAGAAAAGGAAAAATTAGCATTGCCAAGAACACATGCCCAAAGCCAGCTTCCCTTGCCGGCAAGCTGTTTGGGAATAATTCAGCCTTTCCTGTGACAGACACTGGAAAATAATTTTAAAATAATAACAAAGGGAAAAAAAACTAAAGGAAAAAAAAGGAGTAAACAAGCCATACCATGCTAAAACCAAGAAACCAAACTTGATGCCATTCGGTCATTCAGTCAACTCCGACTCATTGTAAACCCTAAGACAGGATAAAATTGTTCAATAGGGTTTTTTTTTTACTATAATCTTTATAGATGTAGATCATCAGGGCTTTCTTATAAGGTGCCATGTGTGGGTTTGAACTGTAACCTTTAGGTTAGTGTCTGTTGCAAACCCTTTGAGCCACTGGTGACCTTACACTGCGCTTAACCCAAACCAAATGGACCCTGCTGCTGCTGAGTTTATTCCTACTCATAGCGGCCCTACAGGACAGATTAGAACTGCCCTCCAGGGATTCCAAGGTGCAGCTGGTGGATTCGAACTGCTGACCTTTTTGTCAGCAGCCAGGCTCCTGACCGTTGTGTCACCAGGGCCTGCATGCTCAGTTGAGTGATATTAACACACCTCTAAGTTCAGGAGTACTCTATATCTGCTCTGGAAAACATCTCTCTGACAAGTCCAGACATTGATCCATCGTAGATAGATGCCAGCTAGCTCGAGTCTTTCTCCCTTTCCTTCCATTTGCCTGAACTTGACTAGGATCCCAGACGAATTAGGATCTTTCATCTCAGCCACAGACTTCCAGGCAGTTATAAATATAAGCTCAAACTGTCTCACTCATGGGATTAGGTTTTAATTTCTGACATATGAAGTGATAATGGGTTTAGCAAATACCTGGCCAAAAATCTTCAGTGCTCTTTTTTGTAGGTGATATGATAATCATGTTATTCTCTGAACAAATACTGAACCAGTTAAATAAAAACTTCTCCTTTCCCCTTCATCTTTTCCCCCTCCTACTGTTTATATTTAATATTAATGTCCACCTTTTCTTTCACCAAAAAGTTTAATATAAGAAGACAACCATATTCAATGTTCCATCTTAACAGAGCAAATACCCTGGCTGTGTAGTGGTTATCAGCTAGGACTGCTAGCCAAAAGGTCAGCAGTTCAAATCTGCCAGGCACTTCTTAGAAACTCTATGGGGCAGTTCTACTCTGTCTATAGGGTTGTTGTGAGTCAGAATTGACTCAGTGGAAGTTGATTAGGTAGGTATTTATTGACCACAACAATCACTTTGAGAAGCAAAGATGAGAAAGGAAAGGGTCAGGAAACTAGATTAGTGGAAACAGAGCAACCAGTTCAGAAATAAGAAGAATATTGACACATTGTAGAAAATGCAGCCTATGTCATTGAATAATTTGTGTAGAAATTGTGAAATGGGAACTTAACTTGTTGTATAAACAAAACTCTCATCAAAAACACAATAAAATATGGTTTAAAAAAACAAAAAACAGTTCTACAGGGTAGAGGAGGTAACTCTGATGGTCCAGTGGTTAAAGGATTCTGCTGCTTACCGAAAGATCAGTGGTATGAACCCACCAGCATCTCTGCAGAAGAAAGATGTGTCAGGCTCTTTGCAGCTTTGGAAACCCCTTAGGACAGTTCTACTCTGTCCTATAGGGTCTCTACAAGTCAAGATCGACTCAATGGTAACAGGTTTTGTTTTTTTGGTTAGCCAAGCCAAGCCAAGTGCCGTCGAGTCGGATCCAATGAGGTACCAATACTCTTAGTATCCCCATTTTATAAACAAACAAACTCAGGAACAGAAAATTTAAGCAATTTGCTCAAGGTCACACAATGGTGGAGCTGAGATTTGAAATTTAGATTACCAAGGTCATATTCTGAATCTTGGAGAAAATGTACACTAGCTCACATACTGGATGTCTCATCTTGTTTCCTTCTCCTAACAAGTTTATGAATACATTTTGAGCACACTCCAATGATATATTTGTTCCTCACTTGATAATTTAAAAATTCACTGTCACATGTGACACAGCATTCAGCAATAACCATAATAAATATCTATACACCCAGCAATAGAGCTCAAATGCCTAAAACAAACTCTAACAGCACTGAAAAGAGAAACAGACAGTTCCACAATAGCATAGCAGACTTCAACACAGCACTCTTGGTAAAGGACAAAACATCTAGAGAGAAACTCAGCAAAAGATACAGAATATGTTAAGGTCACAATCAAGCAACTTGACGTCACAGATACATACAGAACATTCTGCTCAATGGCAGTAAAGGATATATTCTTTTCTAACTCGCGTGGAACATTCTCCAGAATAGACTACATCTTAGGTCGCAAAGCAATCCTCAGCAAAACCCAAAATACTGAGGTAATACAAAACATTTTCTCTGATCACAATTCCATAAAAGTAGAAATTAATAACAGGAAGAGCAATGGAAAAAATCAAATTCACAGAAACGGTGTATGACAACTTGCTTGAAAACCACTGGGTAATATAAGAAGTCAAAAATGGAATAAAAAATTTCTGGAATCAGAAGAGAATTTAAACATATTATACCAAAACCTATGGGACACAACTGCTAAGGCAGTACACTAAGGTCACTTTATAGCAATAGGGACACACAGCTAAAGCATTAGCCCTATAACTCAAACAAATAGAAAAAGAACAGCAAAAGAAGCCCACAGCCACCAGAAGAAAGGAAATAATGAAGATTAGAACAGAAATAAATGAAATAGAGGATAGAAAAACAATGGGAAGAACCAAGAAAACCAAAAGTTTGTTCTTTGAAAGAATCAACAAAATTAACAAACTAGTGGCCAAGCTGACAGAAGAAAAATAGGAGCAAAAGAAAATAACACAAATAGGAAACGAATCAGGGAACACTACAACAGACTTGACTGAAATAAAATGAAACATAATAGAGTACTATGAAAAACTATACTCCAACAAATTTGGAAATCTAGAAGAAAAGAACAAATTTTTAGAAACACATTACCATCCTAAGCTAACACAAACAGAGGTAAAGAATCTGAACAGATCCATAACAAGAGAAGAAATTGGAAAGGTAATAATAATTAAAAGAAAAAAAAATTTTTTTAAAGGCTGTCCAGATGGCTTCAAGGGAGAATTCCATCGAACATTCAGAGAAGAACTCACACCAGTACTGCTTGAACTGTTGTAGAACATAGAAAAGGAAGGTACACTTCCAAATTCATTCTATGAAGCCAGAATAATACTGATACCAAAACCAGGCAAAGACATGTTTTAGTCAGCTAGGGCTGCTACTCTAACAGAAATACCACAGAGTGGATGGCTTTAACAAAGAAGGATTTATTCTTACACAGTCCTGTAGGTTGCAAGTCCATATTCAGGGTGTCCACTCCAGGGAAAGACTTTCCCCTTGTTGGCTCTGGAGGAAAGTCCAGTATTGCATCAGTCTTTGTCCAGGGAGCGTCCTGACACAAGAACCTCTGGTCTGAACGATGCGCTCTGCTCCCAGTGCTGCTTGCTTGATGGTAGCGAGGTTCTCAAATTGTCCTTTGTTTCTTTTTCCTTTTATTCCTTGCAAGCTAAAAGCATTAAGGGTGGGGCAAGCCATACTCCAGGGAAACTTCCCCCACAGCAGGAATTCACAGTCCCACCCTAATCCTTTAACATACAGGTTAGCAAAACCACACAATGGAGGACAGTCCCAAGATACTGGGAACCATATCCCAGCCATGTAGCTGCACACATTTTTGGGGGGGCACAATTCCAACCATGACAGACACCAAAAAAAAGAAAATCACAGACCAATATCTCTCACGAAAACAGATGCAAAAATTCTCAACAAAATTGTAGCCAATAGAATTCAGTATGATATCAAATAGATGAATAATGCATCATGACAAAGTGGGATTCATACTAGATAGGCAAGGATGGTTCAACATTAGGAAATCAGTCAACGTAATCGACCACATAAATAACAGAAAAACATCATTGTCTCAGTTGAAGCAGACAAGGCATTCAGTAAAATCTAACACTGATTCTTGATGAAAGCTCTCAATAAAACATGAATGGAAGCCAAATTCCTCAACTTACTAAAGGGTATCTGTACCAAACCAATAACCAATGACATTCTTACTTGAGAGAGGCTAAAAACATTACCCCTTGACAACCAGAACAAGACAAGGATGCTCTTTATCATCTCTCCTTTTTAACATTGTGCTGGAAGTTCTATACAGAGTAACAAGGCAAATACAAGAAGGGAAATTCAAATAAGGAAGAAGGAAAACCATCCCTGCTTTTGGACGATATGATACTATGTGTGTTGTTGTTGTTGTTGTTGTTAGTGCTGTTGAGTTGGTTCTGACTTATAGGAACCCTGTGTACAACAGAACAAAACACTGTTCAGTCCTGTGCCATCCTTACAATGTTTGTTATCCTTGAGCCCATGGTTGCAGTCACTTCGTCAAACCATTTTGTTAAGGGTCATCCTCTTTTCCGATGACCTTCTGCTTTACCGAGCATAATGTCCTCTTCAGGAATTGATCCCTCCTGATAGGTCCAAAGCACATGAGATGTAGCCTAATGGTCTTTTCCCCTAAAGACTCTTGTGGTTGTAATTCTTCTGTGACAGGTTAGTTCATTCTTCTGGCAATTCATGCCGTATTCAATAGTCTCAGCTAACACCACAATTCAAAAGTGTCAGTTCTTTGGTCTTCCTTCTTCTCTGTCTAGTTTACACTTGTGCGCCTAAGGAGACTAAAAACACCATAGCTTGGGTCAAGCACACCTTAGTCCTTAAAGTGACACCTTCACTTTTCAAATTTTGAAAAGGTCTCTTGCAGCAGATTTGCCTGACACAAAGCGTCCTTTGCTGTCTAACTGCTGCTTTCATGAGTATTGGCCGTGGATACAAGTAAAACAAAATTCTTGACAACTTCACTCTTTTTTTCTATTTATCATGATGTTGTTTACTGGTCCAGTTGTGAGGATTTTTCTTTTCTTTATGTTGAGATGTAGTCCATACTTAAGACTGTGATTGTTGATCTTCATCAGTAAGTGTCTCACATCCTCTTCACTTTCAGCAAGCAAGGCTGTATCACCAGCGTGTCAAAGGTTGTTAATGCATCTTCCCCCCAATTTTACGCCTTGTCTTTTCTTCATAGAGTCCAGCTTCTTGGATTATTTGCTCAGCATAAAAATTGAATAGGTATGGTGAAAATATACAACCCTGATGTAAACCATTCCTGACTTTAAACCACACAGTATCCCCTTGTACTGTCCGAAAGATTGCCTCTTGATCTCTGTACAGATATCTCATGGGCATAATTAACTGTTTTTGGAATTCTCCTTCTCCACAATGTTATCCATAATTTGTTATGATCCACACACTCAAATGCCCATGTGGAGTCAATAAAACACAGGTAAGCATCTTTCTGGTACTCTCTGCTTTCAGCTAAGATCCATCTGACATCAGCAGTGATGTCCCTGGTTCCTTGTCCTTTTCTAAATCTAGCTTGAATTTCTGGCAATCCCTTGTCAATATATTTCTACAACCACTTTGGAATGATTCTCAGCAAAATTGTACTTGCATGTGATGTTAATGAGGAACCTGTACTTAAATCAAGAGGCAGTCATTTGAACAGAACAAGGGTACCTTACAACTGGACCAATAAGCAACATATTGATAAATGGAGAAAAGAGTGATGTTGACAAGGATTTAATTTTACTTTTATCCATAGTTAAAACCCATGGAAGCAGTACTCAAGAAATCAAATATGCATTTTACTGGCAAATCTGCTACAAAAGACCTCTTCAAAGTGTTGAAAAGCAAATATGTCATCTTGAAGACTAAAGGTGCACGTGACTCAAGTCATGGTGTTTTTACTTATTTCATATGCATGGGAAAGCTGGACAATGAATAAGGAAAAATGAGGAAGAATTAATGCCTTTGAATTATGATGTTGGCACAGAATATTGAATACACCACGGACGGCCAAAGAATGAACAGATTTGTCTCAGAAGAAGTACAGCCAGAAGGCTCCTTAAAGCAAACACGGCAAGACTGCATCTCACGTATTTTGGATATGTTATCAAGAGGGACTAATCCCTGGAGAAGAACATCATACTTGGTTGAGGGTCAGTGAAAAAGGGGAAGACTTTCAACGAAACAGATTGACACAATGACTGCAATGATGGAATCAAGCGTAACAATGATTATGAGAATGCAGGACCGTGCAGTGTTTCATTCCACCATGTGTAAGGTCTCTGTGAGTTGGAACCAACTTGATGGCACCAGACAACAACAACAGTCTACAGAGAAAATGTTCTACAGTTGACGTGGTGAGTAGCCACTGGGATCTTTTTAAAAAAAAAAATTTTATAGTGCTTTAAGTGAAAATTTACAATCCAATTCTATTTACGATATAAGCTGCCCAGTCTCCCACTATGCAGCTCTGACTGATCCCTGTCCCACCTCCCTCCATGACAGCACATTCCTCCTTTCCACTCTATAATTCCCATATCCATTCAACCCAACTCCTATTCCCCTCCACCCTGTCATCTTGCCTCTGGACAAGAGCTGCTTAGACAGCCTCACATATATATTTAAGCCAAGAAGCACATTCTTTGCCAGCATCACTCTGTGTCTCATAGTCCCACTCAGTTCTCATCTGAAGAGTTGGTGTAGGTATTGGTTTCAGCTCTGGGCTAACAGGCCTTCCAGAGGCCATGTCCTTGGTGTTCCTTTCCTTCTGATGGACCATTAAGTGTGTTCTTTTAATAGAGTTCTATTTCTGCACACCCATTTTTTTCCTGCTACAACAGAACTTTATGTTATGTTCCCTGTCAAGGCAGTCATTGGTGGTAGCTGGGCACCACCTAATTCTTCCTACCTCACACTGATGTATTCTCTGGATCATATGGCACCTTCTGTCTGCTGGGCTCATATTTTCTTCCTGTTTTTGATGTCCTTCATTATCCACTGCTCCAGGTGGATTGGGATCAATTGATGATACTTAGATGGCCACTTGCTAGCATTTAAGACCCCAGACGTCGTTCAACAAAATGGTATGCAGAACAGTTTCTTAAAATAAAAATTATGCCAACTGGCCTAGGTGTCCCCTGAAATCATGGTACCTAGACCAGCGACTGGGATCTTAAAAACCTTTGAGAGATTTTAACTTCTTCTTTGCTGATGCAGATGCCCTTTATTTCTTGGTCTTGTCTAATTGTTCTGGCTAGAAGCTGTCAGAGACTGAATTGTGTCCCCCCAAAAAATGCAGGTAGTAGTTTGGCTGGGCCTTGATTCCCAGTATTGTGTGATTGTCCTCCATTCTGTGATTTTCCTATGCTGTAAATCTGGAACTCTGCTTGTTGTTAATAGATATCAAAACCAAAAACAAAACCCACTGCTTGTTTAGTCGGGTCTGACTCATAGCAAGTCTAGAGGTCAGAGTAGAATTGCCCCATAGAGTTTCCAAGGAGTGCCTGGCAGATTTGAACTGCCGACCTTTTGGTTAGCAGATGTAGCGCTTAACTCACCACACCACCAGGGTTTCCGTTGTTAACAGATAGGATTAAGTTAAAAGAGGATTAGGGTGGGACTTCAACACTCATACTGAGGGAGCTTCCCTGGAACATGGCTTGCACCGTCTTTTATTCTTTTGTTCTATAAGAGATAAAAGGAAAGGGAAGCAATCAGAGAATTAGGAAACTCAAACTGTCAAGAAAGCAGCACAAGGAGTGGAGCATGTCCTTCAGATCTGAGATTCCCACACCAAGCTGCTTCCTGATCAAAGTCAGATGCAACATGAGGACCTTCCTCCAGAGTGTACAAAGACGGAAAGCCTTCCCCTGGAGTGGACACCCTGAATTCAGACTTGTGGACTACCGGACTGTGTAAGACTGAACTTTTCTTTGTTAAAGCTATCCATTCATGGTATTTCTTTAGAGCAGTACCAGGTGATGAAGATAGAGGCTGTCATGGTTGGAATTGTGTCCCCCCAAAAATGTGTGCAGCCACGTGGCTGGGATATGGTTCCCAGTATCTTGGGACTGTCCTCCATTGTGTGGTTTTGCTAACCTGTATGTTAAAGGATTAGGGTGGGGCTGTAAATTCCTGCTGTAGGGGGAGTTTCCCTGGAGTATGGCTTGCCCCACCCTTAATGCTTTTAGCTTGCAAGGAATAAAAGGAAAAAGAAACAAAGGACAATTTGAGAACCTCGCTACCATCAAGCAAGCAGCACCGGGAGCAGAGCGCACCCTTCAGACCAGAGGTTCTTGTGTCAGGACGCTCCCTGGACAAAGACTGATGCAATACCGGACTTTCCTCCAGAGCCAACAAGGGGAAAGCCTTCCCCTGGAGTGGACACCCTGAATATGGACTTGCAACCTACCGGACTGTGTAAGAATAAATCTTTCTTTGTTAAAGCTATCCACTCTGTGGTATTTCTGTTAGAGCAGCCCTAGCTGACTAAAACAGAGGCCATCTAAGATACATCTGCTGCTCCCAGCACAGCTGGAGCAAAGGAGAATGAAGAAGACCAAATGTACAAGAGAAAGATTAGTCTGAAGGGCTAATGAACTACAACTGCTACAATTTCTACCAGACTGAGCCTGAAACAGCTACATGCCACTGGGTTACCACCACCAGCTCCTCTGGCAGAGAGCACAATAGAGGGTTCTAGACAGAGAGGGAGAGAGAAATATAGAACAAAATTTAAATTTGCAAAAAAAAAAAAAAGGAGCAGCCTTGGTGGTCTGACAGAGACTAGAGAAAACATGAGAACACGACATCCTTTTAACTTAGTACTGATGTCACTCCTGAGCTTCACTCTTCAGCCAAAGATTTGACAGGTCTATACAGCTAACATCATAGAGACTCACAGTGACCCCATAGAGCAGAGTAGAACTGCCCCATGGCTTCCAAGGAGTGCTTGATTGACTTGAACTGCTGACCTTTGGGTTAGCAGACAGCACTTAGCCACTGTGCAACCAGGGTTTCTGCTATGAGCTGGAATCAACTTGGTGGCCCTTGGCTTGGTTTTCTGGGGTTTTTTGGTTTATAAAGCCAACAAAAATACACGTGAGAAAGGTGTCGTAGTTTGATCTTGTATGTGACACTAATGGGCATGCCAGTCCAAAAACAAAGAGAAGGCAGGAAGGGACAGGACAACTGGACGAAGGGAAACAGGGAAACTGGAGTGGAAATAGGGAAAGTGTTGACACACTGTAGGGCTGGCTACCAATGTCACAAATCAATTCATGTATTGACTATTTAATGAGAAACCAACTTGCTGTGTAAATTTCACCTAAATACAATAAAACAAATTTTTAATGTTAAGCAATAATTTTTTTTAAGACACCAAATTACTTTATACCCATAGAACTCATTCAATGACTGTACAAATTCTTCTATACTGATCTGTCCAGTAGACATACAGATAGGATATAGAAGATATTGTAAGTTGCAATCTGGTCCCTGGGTCACCCCTTCCTCATCTTCACCCTGGCAGACCCTCGACTGTCACTCCTATATGGACTCTTATCTGCAGGTTGCCAAACATCCTTGTGATGGCACAAAAGCAAAACAAAACAAAAGACAAACAAAAAAATTGTTTACCCAGAGCTTCCTTTCCACCCTGGCCTGCCAAAAAGAATTCTATCTCCTCTACAGCCCTAAAGAGAAAGAATTCCTACTAGGTAAAGAACAAAGAAGTTAGGGATAGGAGTAGAGGGATTTTGAGGGAGCAGAAAGCCTTCTGGGGTTGAATGTGGGAGAGAGGCTTCGAGATGCTGGAGAGAGGTTTGTAGCCACAGAATGCCAGGAATTTCAATCACATAGGAGGGCAGATTTTAATGAATGTTGCTGTGAAAAAGATTTCAGTCCACATTTGGATGCAAATGTAAAAAAAATTGGAAGTCTTTTAGAAATGTTTTTGACTATTAATTCTTGCTTCTGTACCTCCAACTCTATGAAGAGACTGGAACAAACCGTGTCTTCTCCTTCTGGATTCGTTAGAGTGATATCCTTGTCCTCACTCCTCACCCCTAAGCTAAGAACAGGGATAAGATGGTTTCTGGCCAAAGGAACAGAGAATGTGAAGTCCCTGCATGGGAATGATCTGAGGAACCGCCCTTGAGCTGGTCAGTATGCCTGGAGTTCAGTAGGAAGTATGGTAGGACTGGTGGTCAGGGGCTAGACCAAGCAGTGCTTGTAGGCCAGGCAGGACTTTGGAGTTTACTCTCAGGATAAAGGGAAGTCATTGGAAAATTCTAAGTAGGGGAGTAGGGCCCCCTCCCTCCCCACTGTTTTAGTCAGCTAGTGCTGCTGTAACAGAAATACCATGAGGTGAACAGCTTTAACAAAGGAAAGCTTATTCTTACATAGTCCCATAGGCTACAAGTCCAAATTCAGGATCTCTGCTCCAGGGGAAGGCTTTTCCCCTTCATGGCTCTGGAGGAAAGTCCTTGTGTTGGATCAGTCTTGGTTCAGGTTGCGTCTTGGTACAGGAACCTCAGGTCTGAAGGACGAAGTCTTCTCCTGGTGCTGCCTTCTTGGTGACGTGAGAGTCCCAACTATCTGCTTGCTTCTCTTTCCTTTTATCTCTTGCAGGATGAAAGGATAAAGGGTGGTGGAAGCCATACTCCAGGGAAACCCTCTTCTGAGTGGAGCAGGGCGATATAGTTCCACCCTAATCCTTTAGCATACAGCATCAGAAAATCACAAAACAGAGGACAATCATAAAACACTGGGTATCACGGCCCAGCCACATGGCTACACATATTTTGGAGGAGACACAATTCAACCCATGACCCCCCTAAGGCTTTCTAGCTGCTATGAGGAGTCTGGATTTGAGGGAGTTGGGTAGATCAGTTTGGGAGGCTTCTTACAGCGGTCTGGTTGGCTGGAACGATGCCAGTGGTAAGCAGTTGGGGAGAAGGGTACCAAGACTAGGGCTGACAGCCCTTGTGGATGGAGTAATGCAGGAGGCTTGGTGGACAAGGAGACACTGAGGCTGTCTTCTAAATCTTTAGCTTCAGCCTTAGGGTATGCAATAATTCTGTTTAGTGAGAAGGGAAGACAGAAGAAAGAGCGGGTTTGCAGGAGACTGTCACGAGTTCCTCTTGGGCCATGCCAGGTTTGAGGTGCCTGTTTCAGACCCCCAAATGGACTAGTTACGTGCCATTTTGCTGTTATTTCAAGTCAACACTGACTTATGGAATCGACTCAATGGCAATGGGACGTGTGTCAGAGGAGAATGACCTCTACAAGTTCCCAGTGACCGATTTTTCAGAAGTTGATCTCCAAGCTCATCAGAGGGACTTCCGAGTGGACTCCAAATGCCAGTCTTAGTTATTAGCTCAGTATATCAACCATTTGTACAGTCTACAGGC
Organism: Heterohyrax brucei; assembly: GCA_028571685.1. Taxonomy (NCBI): domain Eukaryota; kingdom Metazoa; phylum Chordata; class Mammalia; order Hyracoidea; family Procaviidae; genus Heterohyrax; species Heterohyrax brucei. The sequence continues at coordinate 169,916,435 of CM053142.1, read as the reverse complement.
TCTACTGATTGCTAGCATACCTGTATTTGAAGAGCTCTGCAGCACTGATACTGTTTTTTTCTCACTGCTTTATTTGGTCTTCTTTTTATACCTCAAGAGAAATACTCGCTTTTTGCTACAAGCCGAACCAAACAGAATACACCAAAAAACCAAACCCTTTTACCATCAAGTTGATTCTGACTCATCACAGTGCTACAGGGCAGAGAACTGCCCCACACAGCTTCCAAGGAGTGGCTGGTGGATTTGAACCGCTGACCTTTGGGTTAGCAGCCAAGCTTTTGACTGCTGTACCACCAGAACTCCAAACCCAATACGGAAAGCAAAAGAGCAAACTTTCTTACCTCTGTATTCACCTCGCAATGTAAGTTGCACATGCTCTCCTTCTAACTCAAGGTAACCACTGGTAACAATGGAAATGTGTCCTTCTGCTCTTTCTCTATTTCATACAAAAGCATTTTACCTACATAGGGTTTTTAACTTTTTCTTTTTTTTAATGTTTCAAACTATTGCATTTCAGAGCAATTTATTTGCCTCATTACATCATGGGCATTACTCAAAGTAAATACAGTGCTAATTCATTATTTTTAATTGTATGGACATAGCACAAATTTTCCATTTTAATAGAGGTTTCAGATTGTTCCCAATTTTTTGATCAAATAAGGCCATAATAAAAATCCTCTCATAAATATCCTTATATGCTGATTCTTTTACTTATACCAGAGAGACTGCCGGAAGAGTAATTGCTAGGTAAAAGTGTATGCATAATTTTAATTTTAATGCTTACTGCTACATTTTTTTTTAGAAAAGTTACAGTAACTCACCTTCCTACTAATGCTTTCTCCTTATATCTTTGTCAGCTACTTTTTAATAATTCCCATCTGATGAATGAAAAAGGATATCTCATTGCCCCAGAACTACTGCCTTGAGGAGATCTTTAAATCTTAAACCAAAAATATCCCCTGAAGTCTTAGAACCAAATAATGGCTCAGCTTAACCAGTAAATAAATAAAAAGAAGTCTGTTTAAGCCTTATGCTCTTTTAAGAATTAGCTATATGAGATAAAGTTGACAAAAGCAACTTGAAAGATTAGATAAGCACACTAGAAGGCAGTGAGTTTATGTTAACGGGGGAGGAACAATGTTGCTCAACTCACAGAATATGTTTGTTTATGAGGTCTTTGGTGAATTTTGTCCTTTATAGACTCATTTTCTGTGGTAAGCGGGACATGATGGCCCAAGATGGCGCCCAGGGCCAGAACAGCACCCCAACCACACCCTTGTTTACCAGACCTAGGGCTTTCATGGCGCATGCCTGTAGGCAGTGGCTTCCCGCTAGCCTATTGTGGGCCTCCATCTTGGGAGAGCGTGGCACATGAGGATTGGAGGAATCTAGGGTATAAATTGAGCAAGCACCAGGAGAGGAAAAGTTGAGGAGAATAATAATAATAAATTAAGCAACCTGCAAGGCGGCTCGCATCCGTGTGTCCTGTCTTCTTTCCGCTGGCGGACAGTTAGGCAGCGACAATTTTCATTTCAATGTTTTAATCTATTTTTGTTTATACACACTTTATAAAGCTTTCTTTTATTTGGGAATCCATGCACTAGAAACAACAATCCTTTTTAATGAATTTGGTAATCTAAAAGTACTTATTTCAGATAGACCAGAGAGTTATACAGAGAGGTTGATTTCGAAGTCTTTCTAATCATTATTTTTAAAGTTCTGCTAATTGGTCTGATTATCTATACACATAGATTGGTACAAGCACACATGGACACACACATACACACACGTGTACACACAGTATTACTTCACTGAAGAGACAGATATGTGGGTTACTATGTTGATGAGAACTCTAGTGGCAGAGGGGTTAAGAATTCCACTGCTAATCAAAAGGTTGGTAGTACAAATTTACCAAGTACTCCTTGGAGACCCTGCGGGGCAGTTCTATTCCATTCTGTAGGGTCACTACGAGTTGAAATTGACTCAGTAGCAATGGGTTTAGGTTATTTATTTATTTCGGTTATGGTGATGGGAGAATGACAGACTTGGGAGGCACCCACAGAAGTTATTGTACACTGACAGTAATATAACCTCCATGCATATTTTCCTTTCTAAGTCAGGCTTGGACTGAGCACTGCTGCCTCCCTTGGCTTTGCGGTGACCAAGTTTCTGTGTCCACTTATTTGGTAAACATGCATCGAACAAGTTCCATGTGCCAGGTCATTAACTTACAGTAGGAAGCGCAAACAAACATGGTACGTGCCGGCTAGGAATTGACAGTGAAATGAGGCACATTTCATTACAAAGTAGACACATAATTAGCAGAATGGTAAGAAGAAAAGAACAAAAGGCCATGAGAATAAAAACATTACATGTTTGCTATTTATTTGCATATTAGATTTGTGATAACATAGAAGAAAAATGAAACAGAGAACATCTACTTTGATTTGAGGAGAGAGGAGATGGTAAAAGAAGGCCTCTTGGAGGAATTATTAAGCTGAGATCAGAAGAGCAAGAAAGAGTCAGAAAGGCAAATCCTGCAGAGTGGTACACTAGTTTCCTCTGGTTACTGTAACAAATGATCATAAACGTGGATGGCTTAAAACAACAGGAATTTGTTATTTCAAAATTCTGGATGTTAGAAGTCTAAAATCAAAGCATCCTAGATCTCTGTCTCTGAAGCCTCTATATAAGGACCCTTCCTTGCCTCTTCCCACTTCCAACTGCTCCACACATTTCTTGGCTTGTGGCATCGTTGTTCCAATCTCTGCCCCCATCTTCATTTAAGAGAGGTTGATTTTGTAGACTTTCAAGTCACTATTTTTGAAGTTCTGCACTAATTGGTCTGATTATCCACCATGTTGAAGTACGTGGGTACAAGCACACATGGACACACACAGGTACACACAATGTTACTTCAATGAAGAGACCGATACTTTGGTTGCTATGGTGATGGGGACTCTGGTAGCATAGCAGTTAAGAATTCCACTGCTAATCAAAAGGTTGGCGGTACAAATCTACCAGGTGCTCCTTGGAAGCCCTGCGGGGCCACCCTACTCCATCCTATCGGGTCTCTATGAGTTGTGTTTCCCCGCTGTGTCTGTGTCTCTCCTCTTTTTACAAGAATGACGATCATGCTGAATTTAGGGCCCACCCCGCTCCAGCATGGGTGTTGTGAGCTGCCGTCAAGTCATGAGTGACCTTAGCCAAGTGCCGTCGAGTCAGATGCGACTCATGAGTGACCTTACGTATAACAAAACGCAGCATCGCCTGGGCCTGAGCCACCCTCGTCATCACTGGTATGTGTGAGCTCACTGTTGCAGCCACTCTGTCCGTTTATTTCATTGAGGGTTTTCTCCATTTTTGATGACGCTCAACTTTTCCAAACATGCTGTCCTTTTATAGGGATTGATCTTCCCTGATGATGTGTCCAAATTAACCAAACCAAATCTTGTGAGAATTACTTGGTTCTATTTGCAAAAACCTATTTCCAAACAGGGAAATTTCCTATTGCAAAGGATGGGAATTCCAGAACATGTGATTGTGCTCATGAGAAATGTGTACTCAGATCAAAAAGCAGTTCTTCAAGCAGAACAAGGGGATACTTCGTGCAGTCCTTGTCACACTCACGATTTTGGATTAATTGTTGTGATTAATCAATGTTGTTAGCTGCCGTCGAGTCAGCCCCAGCTGTTACTGACCTCTCAGTACAACAGAACAAAGGCTGCGTGGTTCTGTGCCGTCTTCACAATTGTTAGAATAATCAAATCCATTGTTGTGGTCACTGTGTGTTTTGAGTGCCTTCCAACCCATGAGTCTCATCTTCCAGCACTGTGTCAGACAAGGCTCTGTTGTGACCCACAGGGTTTTCACTGGATAATTTTCTCCAGGCCTTTCTTCCTTGTCTTAGTCTAGGAGCTGACACCTGTGCACTTTGAGCGACCTTGCTGGTATTTGCAGTACTGGTAACATGGCTTCTAGCATCATAGAAAAACTAAAGCCACCAAAGTATGACCAACTAGCAGACAGGGGTAGGAGTAATGAACATCTCCCCAGGAATTCCGCTCTACAAGGGCGAGGTCTCTTGTCTCCTAAGGCTTATCATTAGGGCTAGGTTCATGGATGTGCAATGCAGTCTAGTCACACAGGGCCCCATGATCAGAAGGACCCCTCATTTGGTTTAATGCTCTGCTCTCATCATCTTGAAATTCTAAGAGTTTTTTAGCAAGGAAGTCTCACATTTCACTCTTGTACAAGGTCCCACAAATTATGTAGGTGGTCCTGCTTATTATCATAGCCCACACACTTAGCACAGTGCCTGGTGCCTAGTAGATATTTAGTAGATATTAGCTGAATGAGTGAGTCAACACAAAAATGTCAGAATGAGAGACTACAAAGTGCCCAGAGTGAAGAATGATGGCTGAATCTTTCTGACTCCGTAGCTCATACGTTTTCCACTTCTTCTTCTTACCTTCCATTGCACTCAGGTATGGGGCTGGTTTTGAGCAAATCTCTCAGGGACCTTCCTCTCTCACTTACTGCTTCAAATTATTTCCTCTTAGGGCATCTCTAGGGTAGTGTTGCAGTGGTAACATTCTCTGGCATAAACAGCCCTCTGAGTCACAGAGCAATGCCATCGCGAGGGGCCCAAGCAGCTGCAGCTGTCAGACATCTGTGAGTTACTTTGAGATGGCATGAAAAATATCTCCCCATTGGTTAAACCTACCTTCTGCCCTGCCCCCAGATCTGTAGGGCTGCCACTGCTACAGACTACTTTTACATACATATGAAAATATATCACCAGTTGCTGAAAGAACTGACCTCATCAAATTCAGCTGAGAAAGTCCCTTACCTCAAAAATAAATTGAATTTTATCTGATGCTGTTTGACCCTTCTCTAGTCATACTCAGCTTATGGGAGTCACATGACAGTGTCATACTTGGTCTGCCCTGAGCATTGTGCTCTTTTGAAGAACTATTTCGTGATATCAGGTTGACAACAGTGATATAAAATGTTAGCTAGGAAACTTAGAAGGCAGTGAGTTTATAGCAATTTGGAAAAAGAGGATGGACAAGAAGAAAACCATCAGGACAGAAATAATGGTAGAATATAACTAATGTCACTGAACAATCTGTCTAGAAATGGTTGACTGGAAACTTGACCTGCTATGTAAACCCCAAAACACAATAAAACATTATTAAAAGATAAAAGAGGATGAGAATAGTTGTATAACACAGAAAATGTAATCAATGTCACAGCGTTATACTGAACTCGTGTCTATTTTGCTAACAACCATAAATAGAAGGGGGACGTGGGAGTTTATGCTTGGAATCAGAAACCAGGGGCAAGAATGGAAAATTGATTTAGTTTAAGTAAAGAAGAGCATTTGAGAATTGGCTTGCTTTGTGAAGCCAAGAAGTATGGTTTGATGGTTCAACTCGCAGCAGATGGATTTGCAAAATCCTACCCTGAAGTAACCATCAAAGCTGAAAAGCAGAGGCCACCTTTGGTGCAGTGCCCACTGGGCAAATACTTAGCTCTTTCAGAGATGAACTGTACATCCTTAAAGCCCATAAACCATCTTTAGATGGCAATAGGCTCAGAGAGAATTAGCTGGTGTGTTTTCAGCCATGCATAGCTTACTATACTAGTGAGGGGCAGAGGGGGAAAAAAAGCTGCAGTGTTCATGGATCAGCCCCACAATGGCAGGACCTAACATTCTTTAAATAAAAAGCCAGAGCAGGGTCTATTTCATGAGACTGTGTACGTTGCTGCATCACCCATGTCACTTGTCCTATCACAGTCACGCCAGCCTTGCTTTAGTTTGTTCTCTTGGTATTGTGATGCAGGAGTTGATAACAAATCATGTCTATTTTTGGACTGCTTATAAGAGTAGATTCATGTTTTGGATCTATAATTTAAAAGGTAACTGGTTAGTGTCCCAGTGAATCTTTTGTTTGTGTGGGTGGCTTTGCGTACCCTGCAAATGTTCAAGGGCAGAGTTTAAGAGCCTCATGAGTCACTGGTGGGTAGAGAAAGGAAACTGTAACATATTCTTCCATCCCAGAAAAATCAGGAACTCTCAAGCACCCACTCTGTCTTTCTGCCATCATTCCCTCTGAACCCTGAGCCAGAAATGTCTCTGATCAGCTGTTTACCTCTTGTATAGCAGAACAGATTTCCCCTGCTATCTGAAAGGAGTTTTTCTATGAAACCTGTAGTAAGCCCAAATGGTGTAAAGCTGAGAAGCAATGACCAAGACGGTAACTTATGTGGGAAAAAATTTTGAGCTTTCCCAGACACCAGAAATAAGCTACTATCTCATACTGAATAATACATAAAACCTAAAAGAACTCTCATATGGTAAGTGAAGACTATAATAAATACACAATATAAAGGTAGGCTTTCAATCTGTATGTCACACTAATAATCCAACAAGTTGAACTATACGAAGAAGAACGAAGCATCGGGATTGGAAGAAGACTCGTTAACAACCTGTGTTATGCAGATGACACAACTTTGCTTGCTGGAAGTGAAGATTTATCACACTTACTGATGAAGATCAAAGATCACAGCGCTCAGATGGATTGCACCTCAACACCAAGAAAACAAAAATCTTTTTTTTTATTATGACTGAATGAAAATGTACATTCCCGAACAAATTTGCACACCCACCTATATGCAGCTCCTACTGCTCTCCCTGCCTGGTGACAACACACTCTTCCTCTCTGCTCCGTACATGTCTTGTCCTCCCAACAATCTCCTATCCCGTCCTCTCTGCCCTCTCCCCCCCTCCAGTAAGAAGTCAGCAGGATGACATCGTATGGACGCGTAGAACCATAAAGTGCACACATGATATGGTCACTCTATGTTGCCAAGACCAATCCATTCCTGTCTGAAGAGTTGACCTCCATTATGATTTATGGACAGGGGCAACATCAGGGCCAGGGCCCATGCTGCCAGGGTCCGAGGCCCCTGGACCATCAATTGTGGTCTTTTAGTGGAGATCTCAGGGTGTACTCTTTTTTATTCTTGTATTGCCAGTGAGACTCAGCTTTGTGAGCTCCATCACAGCTATCACTGGTAGTGGCCAGGCACCATCCAGTTCTTTCAGTCACAAAGCAATGTAGTCACCCACTATGTGGATCTCTCTGTCTTCTGGGTTCCCCTTCCCCCGTGTTGTTTTGGTCCTTGGTGATCATTTGTTCCTGCTGAGTTGGGACCATTTGCTATACCCTCAGATGGCAGCTTGGCAGCTTTTAAGACCCCAGATGCCACTCACCAATGTGGGGTGCAGAAGGCTCTCTTAGTAAAATGCTAGTTGTGCCAATTTGGCCTCGATTTGCCCTGAGAGCATGGTCCCTGGCCCCCTGCCCCAGCCACCCTGTCCTTTCAATATTGGATTAAGATGGGAGGAGTAATCATGTTATGTTGAAGTGCAGTTAATATTGATCTTCTCATCTAATGTGTGCTGTCACAGATTTCACCCAACCAGATTTCTGTCAACTATCCAATCTAAACCGCCCTCCCCTCACCCTCCCTTCAGCCTTCCAAGAGTCTTTTCTTCTATGCATGAGTCTGTTTTTAAGTTCTTACAGGAAAAATCTCATACAATATTTGTCCGTTTGTCACTGACTATTTTCACGCAACATAATGTTCTCCAGTTGAAACCTGGTTATGAAATGTTTCCTAAAATCATTGTTGTTCTTTATCATTGCATAGTGTTTCATTGAATATTTATACCATAGTTTACCTATCCATTTATCTGTTGTTGGGCATCTAAAACAAAAATCTTTACAACTGGACCAGTAAGCAACATCATCATAAATGGAGAAGAGATTGAGGTTGCCAAGGATTTCTTTTTACTTGGTTCCATAACCAACACTAATGAAAGCAGCTATCAAGAAATCAAAAGTGCGTTGTATTGGTAAAATCTGCTGTCAAAGACCTCTTTAAAGTGCTGAAAAGCAAAGATGTCACCTTGAAGATTAAGGTGTCCTGGGACCAAGCCATGGTAGTGTATTCAGTTGCATCACAAACATGTGAAAACTGGACGGTGAATAAGAGAGAGAAGAATTGACCCTTTGAATTGTGGTGTTGGAAAAGTATGTTGAATATACCAAGGACTGCCAAAGGAACAAATAGATCTGTCCTGAAAGAAGAATCCAGGATGGCAATATGATGCCTTACATACTTCAAAATGCTGTCAAGAGGGATCAGTGTCTGGAGAAGGACATCGTGCTTGGTAAAGTGGAGGGCCAGTGAAAAAGAGGAAGACCCTCAAGGAGATGGGCTGACACAGTGGCTTCAACAATGGGCTTAAACAATTGTGGACACAGTTTATTCTGGACAGTGTTTCATTCTGTTGTACATAGGGTTGCTGTGAGTTGGCACTGACTCAACAGCACCTAACAACAACAACACAGTAAAAGCAGGAGTGCCTTCATAAATACGCAGCCTAGAAAAGTACAAGTGGTGCACGTGCAGTGTTGTTTCACTTACCAGAATCGGGAAGACAGCAAGCCCACCGGAAGGCTGAGGGGTGGTGGTGGTGATGATGGTAGCCCCATTGCCTGGCTGGCGATGGCACAGATGCTCCCACAGATCCGGAGATGCCAAACGTAGTTCCCAGGGAAGGAGTTTGGCAATGCCACTCTCTCTGTTTGGCATATACACTGCCTTTTTAATGGGTCGGTGGAAAACCAACACTGAATGCCGTTTCTTTTTGCCTGTTTTCATAAAAGGGAGAATCATCTTCAGCTTTCTTTTGGTTAGTAAAAGCAGATACTAATACAGGCCTTTCATAAGAACAAAGCAGACTTACAAAAAAAGTGGAATACTTGTAACAAACCCAAAAAAGTAAACCCACTGCCGTTGAGTCAATTCCTACTCAGAGCAACGCTTTAGAACAGAGCAGAACTGCTTCATAGAGTTTCCAGGGAGCAAGTGGCAGATCTGAACTGCCGACTTTTGGTTAGCAGACATAGCACTTAACCCCTACACCACCAGGGTTTTCATACATGTAGTAGTGTTGATAATAATAAAGTGATCACTAACATTTGTTGAGTGATTATTAATACAGAAATGTTTTAAATACCATTAAGTGTGTTAACTCATTTTCTTGCCACACCGACCTTCTGAGATAGGTGCGATTCTTACTCACCTTTGACAGATGAAGAAACTGAGTCACAGACAGTTCTGGAGAGAGGCTACAGTGATTTGTACTAGTGACATTTTCAGGACTCTGTTGATGGATTTTGCAAAGGTGATTTGAAAAAGATCTTTTTTAATGATATATGCATATATATATGTTGAGGGGAGGTGAGAATTTACACATCACATTAGGTTTTGATTTAACAATTTCTATGCAAATTATCCAGTTACATTTTTTACAATGTGTCAACACTCTCAAATGGCACTCTGGTTATTCTGTACCCAGTATTCTAGCTTCCCTGCCTCCTTGTCTTTTCATCTTTGCTTTAGAGTCATGTTGACCTTTTGGTCTCATATACATAGTTTTATAAAGGACTACTGTACTCACGGGTGATCTTCTTTATTTTGTGTGTTAATTTCTTATTTTGCTAAATGGTAGCCTCGAGGTGGTTTCAGTTAAGAGTTTAAAGAGTATCTCATGGCAACAGTCCCAGGGAGTCCTCCAGTCTCAATGGGTCCAATAAGTCTGTACTTTTAAGAATTTGTTTTGGATCTATCTGGTCAGCGTGGTCAGTAGTGGCTGAAAAGATTTTTAAATGAAATAAAAATGCTGAGAGCTTAAATGATGAAAGTCTAAGTAAAAAAGAGGATATCAAACTGGTTTCTAAAAATAAAAGGAAATTCCTTATATTGCAAAACATAAACTCAAAGCATAATTCTAGCTTTGGGAAATCATATTCATGTAAGTTAACTAATCTTTCCTCAGACATAATTGACACTTTTACTATAGACTTTTCCTTATTAGGGTTCCTGTCAGCCCAGGCTTCTCTGGACCAAAGCATCATCTAACACTGCTTCTTTGGAAGTACAAGTTTCATTTTTAAGCCACAAATTTACTTTCTTTAAACTCACTTCCTGAGACTGGTTAGCCAGGGCTTCTCTGTAATTATGGACTTTTAGGTGTATCTAATGAGATGCAAATGAAGCTGCTAGAAAAATTAATAGAAAAATTAACCAAAGCCCCATAGATATAATTAGTAGTCCTCCAATTCTAAACAGAGATGGAAATAGTAGTTGGAGAGGCATCTACCCTCAGTGCACTGTATAGGTTCAGGAAAAGCAAAGTTAAAAAATAATCTCAAATGGCCAGGCCAAGTTAACCCTAAATCACACGAAGCAATTTACCTAGATATAACTTACTAAAGTAACATCTGGGGAAAGAAGAACCATCACTCTTACTGCTGATTTTGTACTAACCCAAAAACTATCACGAAAGGAAAACATTTTTGGGGAGGCAGTACTCTAGAAACCACTACTGGTCTGTCAGTTTGTCATATTCTGGTAGCAACTTACATATTGCTGTGATGTCAGAAGCTAAGTCATTGCTCTTTCACATGCCAACAAGGTCACCATAGTTTTAGAGGAGTTTCCAGACTGAGACCAACTTGGAAGAAAGGCCTGGTGATTTACTTTTGAAAATTACTTTTGTTAGGTGTGATTGAGTTGGTTCTGACTCACAGCGACCCTATACATCGCAGAACAAAACGCTGCCTAGTCTTACGCCATGCCCACAGTTGTTTTCATGCTTAAGCCCATTGTTGCAGCCACTGTGTCAATCCGTCTCACTGAGGGCCTTCCTCTTTTTCACTGACTCCCTATTCTACCAAGCATGATGTCCTTCTCCAGGGACTGACCTTTCCTGACAATGAGTCCAAAGTGTGTAAGACGCAGTCTCACCGTCCTTGCTTGTAAGGAGCACTCCGGTTGTGCTTCTTCCAGAACAGATCTGTTTGTTCTTCTGGCAGTCTGTGATACATTCTACATTATTCTCCACTGCCACGGTTCAAAGGCATCAGTTCTTCTTCTCTCTTTCTCATTCACTGTCCAGCTTCCATGTGCAAATAATGCCACTGAAAATATCATCGCTTGAGTCAGGTGCACCTTAGTCTTCAAGATAATATCTTTACTTTTCAACACTTTAAAAGAAATCTTTTGCAGCAGATTTTCCAGTGCAAGCCCTCTTTTGATTTCTTGATTGCTGCTTCCACGGACGTTGATAGTAGAACGAAGTAAAATAAAATCCTTGACAGCCTCAATCCTTTCTCCATTTTGAAAACTAGCCTGTAAAAACCCTGTGGAGTACAACAGAATATTGTCTGATAGAGTGCGGAAAGATGCGTCTCCTAGGCTGAAGGGCACTCAAACTGCACAGTGTTTGAAACAATGGACTTTCACGTGACAATAATTGTGATGATGGCCCAGGACTGCGTCATGTTTTGTTCTGTTGTACATGGAGTCGTCACAACTTGAAGCTGATTCGATGGCAGCGGACAACAGCCAACTGGACAAAATACAAGTCAGTGTGAGTTACAAATAGCTTGGTCTGAACCAGTCTGGAGGAAAAGTAATCTTTTATGAAATGTAACCTGGAGGCTTCCGCTGAGTCACATAGCCACAGGAGCTGTGAACCCAAGATGGGCAAGTCAGACAGCTGGGCTCTGGCTCACAGGCTACGAAGACCAACGAATCCCGAGAATGGCAGGCAAGACGGTAAGGAAGCTGCTAGGTCAAGTCCCAAGAACCTGAGATCAGAGGAGCAGGAGCCGCCACAGGAGCTGGTACAAGCAGCCGCTCACCAGAAAGTACACACGTATTTGACACAGGCCACACGCACGAGGAAACTCCCTTTCAGTGAATTCGCTACTTGTAGCAAATTCCATCATGGAAGCATTCACCTTGTATCAGATCCCACCATGAAAGTGACTACATCATCATGTGACTGTCACACTAGATCGTAACTGTCAAACCACGAAAAGTCACGGCCCAGCCAAGCTGACACACATCCTTCATCATCATACTAGAAAAGAAACAGACAAACAAAACCAGAGAGAAAACAGTGTCTTCAAAATTCTGAAGAAAATCATTTCCAGATGAGAATTATATGTTGGCTTGAAAAATTAGCCTCAATATTTTGCAGACCAGTTCATAAAGAGGTAGAATATATTTCCCTCCCATTGGATCCAGGCTTTGATAGAGACTGTGACTGAGACTGGTTTTGATAGAATGTGATGGCAGTGATCTCAGACAAGCTCCAAGTCTAATCCTCAGGAAGTCTTGAAGATTCTTCTCGTAGTACCAAGGATGGATTATGCAATAAGCAGGGTATGTAGGGCTGATTTGTGCTTATTTACTAATCTGTAGTGCAGAATTTCACCTGTTTAATGTAGTGAAACCTTGGTGAAATTCTGTACTACAGATTAGTAAAGCAAACAAAATGAACATTGCATACCTTACTTACTGTAAGCCTGTGTATTCCTTACTTACTGGAAGCCTGCACCCACCTTGCTTACTGTAAGCCGGCCCACATCTTGCTTACTATAAGGCTGTACATATCCTGCTTGCTGGCTAATCCACTTCTGCTTGCTACTCTTGGAATCTGCCATCACAGAGACTGGGCCAGCATGGTGACTGATGAAAGACATATGACCCAGTCACCCTTGTCAACCCAGACCATAATCAGCTAGCCTCAAAAAGCAAAGCCACCTAACTGATCAATAGCAGACCACAAACACCCCAATGAGCTCAGCTGAGCACAGCTCAAATTGTCTTTCCGTAGAAAAAGGTAACTAAATAATTGTTTGTCATTGGAACTTATTAAGTTTTGGTGTGGTTTGTTATGCAGCAGTGGGTACCTGGTACACCACACTAGCTAAGTTAACAAGGCAAGAATAAAGACATTTTTAGACACACAAGGGTTTTCGAATTTTAATTTCATAGATACTGTCATCCATTTAGCAAATAGTTATTGAGTGCCTACTAAGTGCCTGGACTAGGAATCGCACTCTTTAAAACAGGGTTTTATTTGATCCTCTGGGTTTTGTCCTCACCTTTCTCACTTCCTCAGATGACTGATCCTGACAGCTTCTGTTGTGCAATTCTGCTTGGCTTTCTCTACCTCTGGCTTGGGTTTATGTTTTCTCAGGTCTGCTAAAGTCCATTTGTAATTATCAGTTTACATGCAAACCTCCAAAATGTTGTTGCTAAATCTTATCGTCATCCTTTTTGCCCTTGTAGTTCCGGCCTCTTCTTTCATCCTTCACTGTCTTTCAGCAGAGACTTTCAGAGAGAGTGAAGACTACCACATTTTCTTTAGCTGCTGTCTTTACCTAAATTAACATAGCAGTTTTTATGGGAAAGGACTCTCTTCCAAAAGGGACTTGGAAATGTGACCTTCATTCATTCAAATGTTTTTGAGTAAATAATATGTACCAGGAACTGTGCTGGAAACCCCAGTGGCATAGTGGTTAAGTCCTACAGCTACTAACCAAAAGGTTGGCAGTTTGAGTATACTAGGCAGTCCTTGAAAAGTCTATGGGGAAGTTCAACAGCAATGGGTTTGATTTTCTTGTTTGATACTGTGCTAGGCACAGGGGCAAAAAAGTTGAAGACAGTGTAGTCTCTGCTCTCAGTTTTTGGGTATAGTTTTAATTCAGACCTTAACTTCCATTGTTGATACCACATCTCCTCTTGGATGTCTTTGAGTCATCTCAGTTCCCACAATTTGAAAATTGAACTTTTCCCCTTCAAACTATGTCCTCTTTGTGCTTCATATCTTGAAGAATGGTACGACCACACATCTAATTCTACAATTCAAAACATCAGGAGTCGTTTTTGACATCTTCCTCTCCCTTGCCTCCTATATCCCATCTATCACTGAATCCAGTTGGTTTTTTAGCCTAATTATCTTGCCCTTCTTTCTGCTTGCCTCCATGTCTACCGTTACTTCCTGCCTGAGTGTCAGCAACAATGTTTTCCCCAGCATCTTCTCAAACTCCACTATCCCTTTTTTTCACATTGGATCCAGTTGTCTTTTGAGGGGGGAGAAAGAGAGACACAAGGATTTATTAAGTAGGACCCAAAAGGCCAAAACTGAAAAAAAAAATGATAAAGTGATTTCAAATTTAAAAAATCTTTTCTCTCTCATTTAAAAACTGTTTTATTGTATTTTTGGCAAAAGTTTACAGAGCAAATTAGAGTCCCATCTGACAATTTCTACACAAATCATTCAGTGACATTAGTTACATTTTTCACAATGTGAAATTATTGACCTTCTGGTCTCATATAGAATTTTTGTTTTTAATGGATTGTACTTCTGGATAATATCCTTCATTTTGTGTGGCAATCTGTTACTCATTAAAGATGATCTCTGGAGATGGTTTCTATTCAAGGTTTATAGAGTTTAAAACTTCAAAGGTTTAAAATTCAAGGTTTAAAACTCTCAGGGCTATAGTCTCAGGGAGTCCAGTTGTCTTTTCAAAAGACAAATCTGATCATGTTCTTTGGCTCCATCCCAGAACTGAGGCTTGCTGGCTGCTAACCAAAAGGTCAGCAGTTCAAATCTACCAGCTGCTGCTTGAAAACCCTGTGGGGGCAGTTTTACTCTGTCCTATGGAGTTGTTATGAGTTGGAATCAACTTGACAGCAATGAGTTTGGTTTTCGGTTTTTTTTTTTTTTTTTTTTTTTGGCCTGACTTAAAACATTTTAGAACTCCACTTCCTTTGCTGGAACAGTTGGTTTACTTCTAAGCTACAGTCAAAACTCCTTTCTAGTCTGCTCTCCCAAACACAGAAACGCCAAGTCTGAGGCTCAGAAGCGGCTGGGTAACTGAAGAAGGGCAGGCACAGGGGGATCAGAAGCAGGACTCTAGTGACTGTTGTTTCCATTGGACTTGATAGGGAATGAAAGATACGTGAAGCCCACCGCCTGTCTCTGTCTCTTGGTTTCCAGACCTTTTCAATGCACTGGAATGAAAAAGAACCAAGTGAGGCAAAGGACAGCATCCTCAAGTCTTGGAAACCCAACAACAGTCTCCCAATGTTGTTTGCAGAACTATAACACCCTAACGTACCTAAAAGGCCTGCAGCAACAGCAGAGCACACCTACTTCTCCCACCAGACTTGAGTCCACTTGTCCTCTTATCTGTTTCAGTGCCACTGGCTTCTTTCAGTCTTTCTCTCTTACAGCTCTTGCTATGTAGGACTTCTGTTAGTACTCTTCCTTCTTTACCTGCTGAATGCTTCCCACTCCTCCAGCTCTCAGCTGGCCAGCAGTTCCTCAGAGAAAACCTCTCCAGCCAAGTCCCATTCCCTTCTTGGAGGTTCTCAGAATAACCTTTCCTCTCTTTGATTATAGTTGTGCCAATTAGTAATGACATGCCTATTTGCATAATATCTGTCTCCTCTTCTGGATTGTAAACTCATGGAGGCAGAAACTGTTTTTCTTACTGTTATTTTCTCCTCGCCTAGCAAAGGTCCTGGCCTAAAGTAAGCCTTCAGTACATATTTGTTGAATGAATGCATAGTTGAATGTAATGAATGATAAGTGAATAAATGAATAAAAGTGGCCCAAACCAACTGCTGCAATTACTCTATTGTTTATTCAAAATCTGCCATGCCGGCATGCCAGGTAACAATTTATACATCATGATACTTGGTCCCTCAAATATATTCTATGAATTTAAGCCATAGTTCCAAGAAGACAAATGCTGTCTTATTACCATAGTGAAATATGGGTTCAGTTTTCTAATAGATCACAAAAAAGCAAAAGGGGAAAATTTTATAGCTGCAAACCTAATTCTATGCCATTATAAAAGTATGATACTGCTTGTATAGAAAATTCAATATGAAGAATCTATTTGCAGACTTAATAGCGTGAAGAAGATTGTTGAGTTATAGTTTATCCAGCTTTGTGAAGGCACGGCTCAGGATCAACCCTTCTCAGATAACCTCTGTTTCAAGTGAGATAGGAATTCCAAAGTGCATATGATTTTCATCATTGCAAGATATCAAACAGACTCCTTATCCAGAAAGCTCAGAGTACACCCTTACAGAAGGATTGCTTTGACCACTATCAGTGTATAACCAGTTGCCACCAAGTTAGTGCTGACTTATGGTGACCCCACGTATGTCAGAGGAAATTAGCTACACAGGATTTTTAATGGCTGATTTTCCAGAGGTAGATTACCAGGCATTTCTTCCAAGGTGACTTTGAGTGGATTTCAACCACCAACCATGCACTATTTGGACCACCCAGATGTGGTTAAACTTGTATGTGGTGGTAGAAAGAACAAACAGCTGCCCATTTGATCTCATGCACAATTCTAAACCAAGCAGATACACTTGTTTTCCTCCACTTTACATATGAGGAAACTAAGGCACAGAAAGACCTCACGACTTCCTCAAGAATATAGCCTGGCTGCAAAGTTCACAGCTCAGGTCTCACATACCTTAGGTACCACACTGTGGTGCCCACTAGTCTCGTGTGGTTATCGAGCCCTTGAAATGAGACCGGTCATAACTGAGTGAGCTCTAAGTTCTGAAGATTAGTGTGAAATATCAAAAAATTCTCATCAATAATTTTTTCTACCGATTACATATTTCAGTTCAGTAATGCCTTCTCTACTGATGTTTATGAATCCATTTCGTCTTTGACAACTTTAACAATGTTTCTAGATTCATACTTTGTATGTTCCAAGTTCTGATTGTTGATGGATGTTGAAGCTGTTTTTTCTCATTTTGAGTCATATCAACACAATAGAAAGTGGAGAAAACAACAAACACCATAAAAACAAGCCTAAACAATAGCCTGATTTAATTGTAAAATTTGTGCATGTATTTTACTGAATCGTCAGTATCATCCACCAGAACATAAGACACATGAGGGCGAAGGTTTTTGGCCAGTTTTGTTCACTGCTGTATCACCATCACCTAAGAGGGTGCCTGGTGTAGCGGACGTTTAGAAGATTATTTGCTGAATGAATTAATAAGTAAATGCCCCCTGACACACACACACGCATTCAATTGAAAGAAAATGCCTCAAAATGTTAATGAGGGTTATCTCAAGGCAGAGGGATTGTAAATGGATTGTACTACTGTATTTTTTTCTTCTGTAATATTGTATTTTCCAATTTTTTAAATAAATATAAATTATTTGTAAGCACCTCAAAAGGAACATTGCTATAAAAAGACGTTTGGCCCTAGGTATATACTCCACAGAATTGAGACCAGGGGTCCATCCAGATACGGGCACGCTGATGTTCCTGGCAGCATTGTTCACAATAGCCCACAGATAGAAATGAGCCGAGTGTTTTCAACAGACGAGCGAATAAACAGAAGCTTCCAGGGAGTACTGGTGGATTCGAACTTCTGACCTTTTGGTTTGCAGACGTAGCACTCACCATTATACCACAAAGCTAAATCCCAAAACCAGACCCAGTGCCACTGAGTTGACTCTGACTCATAGCCAGAGTAATTAAACAGCTTGCTCAAGCTCATACGTCTAGTGAGGATTTAAACAGTCAGCCTAGCACCACACTGATACAGTTAACACTAGGACAGTCATTCTCAGTGGGTGGTCCCTGGACCAGCATCATCTGGACACTCAGAAATTCAAATTTTCAGCCCCCACCAGCTCGAGTGAATCAAGAACTCAGGATGGGGACCAACCCTCAGTGTTTTAACCAGCTCTCAGCACCTGTCAGTTTGTCACACTGTGGTGGCCAGCATGGTTTTGTGATGCTGGAAGCTTAGCCACTGATATTTTAAATACCAGCAAGATCACCTGTGGTAGACAGGTTTCCACAGAACTTCCAGACTAAGACAAGCTAGAAAGAAAGGTCTGGTGATCTACTTCTAAAAATTAGCCAGTAAAAAACCCAATGGATAACAACAGAATACAGTCCAGTATAGTCCTGGCAGATAACTCCCTAGACCGGAAGGCAACACTGGGCTCAAGCATGCCGGTAAGCATGAGGATGGGGTGGGACTGGGCAGCCTCTGCTTGTTGTACACGGAGTCACCGTGAGTCAGAGCCAACAGGTGGAGTTAACAACAACAGCAACAACAGATTCTGATGGATGCTCATTGTCATGCCTCGGACTGAGGTTTGGCTGGGCCATGACTCCTGCTGTTGTTTGACGTTTCTACGTGTTGCAAATCCTGTGATGTTAATGAGGGAGATGGGTGCAGTTGCGTTAGCAGGGCAGGACTCAATGTGTGAGATTGTTTTCTGCCTTGAAGCAGTCTTTTGAGATACAAAGAAGCTATCAGAGAGATTTATGGACCTCGTACCATCGAGAAAGAAAGCAGTGCCAGCAGCTGAGCTTGTCCTTTTGGAAAGGGTTGGGGGTCCTTGTGCGTCAGAAGCTCCCAGTCCGGCGGAAGATTGACAATGAAGACCTTACTCCAGAGCCAGCAGAGAAAGGTTTTCCCTGGAGCTGACACTCTGAATTTGGACTTTTAGCTTACTGGACTGCAACAAATAGAACTTCTCTTTTTAAAGCCTTCCACTTGTGGAATTTCTATTAAAGCAGCACTAGCTTACTAAGACACCCATGTTTGAGAAACGCTGCGCTATGCCATGCTGCGTTCCCACTTAGCAAGCATTGCTGACATACTAGGAGCGGCTGTTGTTATCTTAAACAGGAAAGGGTATGTTCAAGAAAATCCTTTTAGTGGAATAAAAAGAATAATTGTCAATTAACATATATTGAGCTCTTACCATGTAGATGAGCTGAGAGTCTGTTTGCCATACAAATGGACTCGAAGGAGTTATCTAACTTACCTATGGTCCCAAGCTATGTTGTTAGCTCCAAAAGTAGTGTCATAGGTTGGATTTGCTAGAGATGAAAACCAATGAAGCATATGATATATGTATAGAAAGAGGGTTCTCTTAAGGAAATGGTACCTCTAGTTGTAGAAGTCCCCAGTGTTTGGATCAGGCGTCAGACTGGAGGACTCTCTTGACTCCTGTAGCTGTAGGGCTTGGTGAATCCAAGATTGGCAAGTCAGGTGGCAGGTTGCTGGCTCACAGGCTGCTAGCTGATGAATCCCAGCACTGCCAGGAAATAAGGCAGGCCACTGGCTCTCAACTCCCGAGAACAGGAGGTCAGATGATTACCAGCTGGAGGTAAGATTCAGAACATGAGCTTTATCAAAATGTCCATCTATACATTGGATGCAGGCTACACCCACAAGGAAACTCCCCTTACGACTAATTGACTGATCACAGTAGCTCACATCACAGAGGAGGACTACATCATGTTATAACTGCCAAACCACTAGGAATCTGGCCCAGCCAAGGTGACAGACAACCTTAACTATCACAGAAAGGTAGATCACAAGTGTGAATACAGCTTGCTGACTTCAGCACCCATTCTCTACACTACTGGGCCTTTTTAGTGGACACTGGAGAAACAACTCTTCCTATCCTCTTGTATACAAGTTCTCTGCTCTGTAGACTCCCCACACTTTTCTCTTAGAGGGGACTTGTTCTCTCTTCTTCTCTACGTCACCTTCTACAATTTTTAAAAAGCATTTGTCATCCCAACTTGATGAATTGACACACCAGCCCCAACAATGGACTCAGTCCAGCACTTTGAACAAGTTCTTTCTGGTTTGATCTTGCTGAGAATTTGCATCTCTACTCCAGATATGCTGAATTAGGTTCTATGTTTCAGCAAGATCCGCAGGTGATTCTCATGTGTGTGTAAACTCTTGTTAAAAATGTAGATTCTACTTCAGTACATCTGGAGCAGAAGGGAAAATCCTCAGCAAGCAGTCAAACCCTCCCAAAGTGATTCAAAGCCCTGGCTCAAACATATCAAGCATCACGGAGATAGCGCTGAACTAGGCAACATCTCATTCTGTTACAAGCGGGGTTACTATGAATTGAAAACCACCATGTGGGTGCATAATAACAATAACAGCAGAAGCTTTTCACATCCAATGTTTTCTACCTTAGGTTCATAATTTCTGTTCTCTAGGTTTGCACACAATGGAAGTTATTCACTCATTTTTTTCATGTAACAAATTATTATTGACAGCATATTATGTGACAGTCCCAATCCTAGGCAATGAAGAGAAACCAGTGATTAAGAGACAAGACTTCCATCCTCACAGAGCTTGTGTTCTAGTGGGAAAGACAAAAGACAAAGGAGTAAGCAAAAAAAAAAAAAAAAAGCGAGAAATGCAGACTGTAAAAAGCAGTAGGAAGGATTTTACAAGATGTGGTGTTAGAGAATAAGTGATGGTCACAAGGGATGACCACTCCGAACAGGGCACCTTTAGGTTGAAATTACAAGGATGAGAAGCTTGTCATTTAAAAAGCCTAAGAGATCGCATTCTAGATGGTGAGAACAGCACGTGCAAAGGCCCTGAGGCAGAGAAGAATTTGATTCTGGCAATTAACAGGTCATAGAGACACACATATGGAGGAGAGAGGTATGGGTGGGCAGGGCTGAATTTGGAGATGTAGGAAGAGTTCAAGTCATCAGGGCTGTGTTTGGCTTTTATTCTAAACGGATTTTATGTTTTAACAAAGGAAAGACATTCTCTAATTTACAGTTATTTTTGTTTTTCATTTTGTTTAGTCATGCTCTAGGTGAGGGTTTGCAGCTTGTTATTCTCATACAAAAATTTACATACCTATGACCCTAGTTGTAATCCCTGTACTGTGACAACACACTCCCTCTTTCTAACCCAGGTTTCCCACGTTCATCCAACCAGCTCCTGTTCCTTCCTGCCTTCTCAATCTGCCTCCAAACACGAGCCACCAATTTGGTCTCATATATCTGCTTGAACTAAGAACCATAGTCTTCATAAGTATGATTTTATGTTTTATAGGCCAGTCTAATCTTTGTCTAAAGAGAAGGTTTGGAGAATGGTTTCAGTTTTAGGTAAACAGAGTGACCAGGGTACACGGACTAGGGGTTCCTCCAGTCTCAGCCAGATCAGGAAGTCTGGTTTTTTTATGTGAATTTCAGTCCCATCAAGGACTCTGTTGTGTCCCCTGTCAGAGCAATCACCGAGGTAGTCAAGCACCATCTAGTTCTCAGGCTCCCTCAGTCTTCTGTTTATGTGGCCCTTTTATCTTCTGGGCTAATATTTTCCTTGCATCTTTAGTGTTCTTCATTCTCCTTTGCTCTTAAGTGAGCAGAGACCAGTTGGAGCATCTTTGATGGCCGTTTGCTGGCTTTTAAGACCTCAGATGCCATTCACCAAAACGGGATGCAGAATATTTTAATAAACTTTGTTATACCAATAGACATAGATGTTCACCAAAACCAAGTCCCCAGATCCCAGCCCCAGATACCCTGTCCCTCAAAGTGTTTGGTTGTATTCAATAAACTTCTTAGCTTTTTGGTCTAGTCCACTGATGTGACTTCCTCTGTATCATGTGTTGCCCTTCCGTTCACCTTAGAGGGTTATTATCTACTGTCTAGTTAGTGAATTTCCTTTTCTCTGTTGATTCACAGTTTTAGAAGACCACTCTGGCGGTGATGTGTTTTAGAAGAGTAGAGAGTAGAAGCCAGGAAAATAGTTATGCAGCTGTGGATGTGGTTCATGTGGGAGATGACAGTGAAGGGACAAGGATGATGACAATGAGACAGAGACAAGAAGACAGCTAGAAGACATGTTTTGGAGGTAGGGGACTGTATGCTCAGTACCTGCCACAGTAGCAATGAACAAATACATATCCAATGAATGATTGGATAGATATTTCTAGATCACAACTCTGGACTATTTCTTGCTCACTATGTTTTCCCAGTACTTATTGAAGTGCCTATTTGAAAAATACTTGTTGCCTGAATAGAGGCAGAAAATAGGAAGAAAGCAAAGGAGGAAGGGAGGAGCTCACTGTCGTACAGTCAATTCTGACTCATGGTGAACTTATTGGACTGAGTTGAACTGCCCCACAGGGTTTCCAAGGAGCAGCTGGTGGATTCAAACTGCCAACCTTTTTGGATAGCAGCAGACACTTAACCACTATGCAACCAGGGCTTCATATCTGACAAAGGGAGTTTAAAATGGATTCTGATAAGAAGAGTTCTAAGGTTTCTTCTGATGACAATGAAATAGCAGCTTTAATTTATGGTGCATCTTTTTCTTTCTTTTTTAAATTGAGGCAGACATTTAATTATTTTTTTTTCATCTCATATATTTTCTTAATTTTATATTTTGCTATTTAGAATTGCAGAATTTTATGGAGCATCTTTTGTATGCCGGGATATATATTCCTTCACTTAACCCACACAACAATGCTATGAAGTACACAGTATCATTATCATTCCATTATGTAGCCACAGACACTGAAATTCAGAGGATATCTTAGTCATCTAGTGCTGCTATAACAAAAAATACAAGTGGATGGTTTTAACAAAGAGAAATTTATTTTCTCACAGAAAAGTAAGCAGAAGTCCAAATTTAGGAAATCAGCTCCAGGGGAACTCTTTCTCTTCCGGCTCTGGAGGAAGGTCCGTGCTGTCAATTCTTCTCCGGACTAGGAACTTCTGAGGCATAAGGATCCAAGTCCAAAGGACTCGCTCTTCTCCTGGCCCTGCTCCTTAGTGGTATTTGGTCCCCAAATCTTTGTTTGCTTCCCTTTTCTTTATATCCCAAGAGACTGCCTCAAGGTGCAATCTAGTCTTGTAGATTGAGTCCTGCCTCAACATCCTCCTCTGTTAACATCATACAGGCAGGATTTACAACGTATGAGACCATCACATAACACAGGGAATCATGACCCAACACAGGGAATCATAGCCTACCCCAGTGCCACACTCATTTTTAGGGGGGACACGACTCAGTCCATGACAGAGGGTATAGTCAACCAATTATTCAACGATTGTTTCTAGAGTACGTTCTGAGCAGAGTCTCAGAAGGATGCTAAGAGGCAGAGCTAGTCTTAAACTCAGAACCGTCTAATTCTGAAGCCTATGCTCTTAACGATGGAGTTAATACCACCCCTAGCAAAAAATACGAGAGACTCGAAATATTTAGAACTCCTCCCTGAACCTGGCCTTAGCTCCTAGGTAATGGCAAGTACAAAAGGGGAGCTGGTTAGGCTGGGTTTGGAGCACACCACAAGCTGGTACCTCTGACCTTTTGTCCCCACTCAGAACACCGCTGTGCATAACACCAGGAGCTCTGGCCGGGTGTGGAGACAGGGAACTGGCTGGCTCCGCAAGTCTGCATTCCCTCTCGGGTCCCAAAGGTCCCGTCGTTTGCCACTCCTGACACTATGCTCTGCTTGCTAAATCTGGTCTGACAGAGGGACTCCAAGGCCTAGGAGCTGAGAATTCTTGCAGGCCACTGGGGAGGGGCAGTTACCACAAGGGAGATGCTGGCGAGCTAAAAAGAGGGAGTGCTATTTTGAGAATCTGTTCATGTCCTGTTTCACAGTGGAAAAACCGAGGGCAATCTGCATGTGCTCAGACTTGACATGAGTTATGGCTCAGGTGTCAATGCCCTAGGTTTCTATTTTTATTGCTAAAACTTACAGTTTGAACTCTGAAAAGTCTAGCCCCTAAGTGGTAAAAGTTGATGGGCAATATGGAAAACTTGCTGGAAAATGTCTCAGATCAACACTGGAGGGTCAATCTGATAAATACAGCATGGCAAGTCTATGTTGTGGCTATTATACTGTTGTGGCTATTATAATGATAATATGAAACTCTATTTGCCAACAGGAGTCCCTGGGCAGTACAAATGATTAACATGCTTGCTAATCAAAAGCTTTAGGTTAACAAGCTTGGCTGCTAATCAAAAGCTTTAGAAGTTCAAGTCCACCTGGAGGTACCTCAGAAGAAAGGCCTGGTGATCTACTTCCAAAAAACCAGCCATTGAAAACCCTTGCAGCACACAGGTCTATTCTGAACACGCAGAGTCACTATAAATCAGAGTTGACTGGGCTGCAGCTAGGTTGGTTGGTTGCTTGGTATCTGCCCACGGGAAACATAGCCATATTGTATTCTTCCATGAAAAAAGCTGTTGCAAGACAAAGAATGTACTATGGTGTGATTTTTGTAAAATCTATGCATGTTTATGTCTGTCTCGGAAAAGTATGGAAGAAAATGTATGTTCAAATTTCCAAAAGAGAACCAAAAGTGTCAGTGAAAGAAAGAGAAGAAAGGACATGTAGTCATCACATAGGGACTCTGGTAGCACAACTGTTAAGTGCCACGCTGCTAACCAAAAGGTGACAGTTTGAAGCCACCAGATGTGCCTCAGGAGAAAGACTGGCAATTGCTTCCATCAAGATCTAGAGCCTTGGAAACTCCATGGGGCACTTCTACTTTGTCCAGTAGGGTCACTGGGAGTCAGAATTGACCCCAAGGCAATGGATAGTCAGTGCCTAGAAACCAATGAACATTGAAAGCACTGGCTGAGGCCAGGACAACTGGTATGTAGGTGACAGAAGTCTACTGACACAGGGAGTCCTGGGAGAGGAGAGACAAAAGAATCGAGTCTATAAGGTAGGAGATTAAAGAGCTTCAAGTGCCTTAACAAGGGTACTGAACATGGAGGACCCGTTACACAGAGGAAATAGCTTACCTGTCCTTGTGCCCTGCAGAATTCATTTGCCAGGTTCAGCTTTACCAGCTCTTCAATTTAGAGAGCTACCAGGCTCCTATTATTTTCCTCTACTAGATATTCTGCCTCCACACTAATTCATTTAAACTGCAAAGCTCTTTGAGTAAATATTTAGCATGAAAGAGATTGCCTTCTCCTTAAAAAACCAAACCCACTGCCATCAAGTTGATTCCAACTCCTAGCAATTCTATAGGACAGGGTAGAACTGCCCCATAGAGTTTCCAAGGAATGCCTGGTAGGTTTGAACTGCCCATCTTCTGTAAGGAGGTCACCTTGAAGACGAAAATGCACCTGACCCTTGCCACGGTATTTTCAATCGCATCATATGCATGTGAAAGCTAGACCATGAACAAAGAAGACAGGAGAAGAATTGATGCCTTTGAATTGTGGTGTTGGAGAAAAATTTTGAATGTACCATGAACTATCAAAAGAGCAAACAGATCTGTTCTGGAAGAAGTACAACCAGAGTGTTCCCTGGAGGCAAAGATGGCAAGACTGAGTCTTACATACTTTGGACATGTTGTTGGGAAAGATCAGTCCCTGGAGACGGACATCATACTTGGTAGAGTGGAGGGTCAGCAGAAAAAGAGGAGGACTCTTGACAAGACGGACTTACACGTGGCCGCAACAATGGGCTTAAGCATGGAAATGATTGAGGACATGGTGCAAGACCAGGCAATGTTTGGTTCTGTTGTTCATAGGGTCGCTGTGAGTCAGAACCAACTTGATGGCACCTAACAACAACAGTCTTCTGGTTAACAGCCATAGCTCTTAACCATTATGCAACCAGGGTGAAAGAACATAAGGACATACTAAATATTATGCAACTTAGGATACACAGCATGAAGTTCTATGTGGGTACAATATAGCCTTACAATATTTGTGTGTGTTTGATTCTACTAATAGGCCCTGAGGTGAGCCATTGTGTTTTTCTCATTTATGGTGAATGTTACCAAATTTATAAGTGAAGGCCTTTCCCAAGGTCAGTCCGAGGCAAAAATCATCTTTACATTCTCTTGCTACTGAAATTGTCCTTACCCTGAACCCTTAAGTAAGTTCCAACACATAGTGACCTTATAGGACAGAGTAGAACTGCCTCATAGGGTTTCCAAGGAGCGCCTGGTGGGTTTCAACTTCTGACCTTTTGGTTAGCAGCCATAGCTCTTAACCACTAAGCTATCAGGATTTTCAAACCCTTAACACCATTTATGTCAGCCAAACTAACAGAGCTATAGATGCAGAAAGACTGGATCAATTATTTAAAAAGTACTGTTTTAAGTTATCTAGTGCTGCTGTAATAGAAATACCACAAGTGGATGGGTTTTACAAACAAATGTATTCTCTCACAGTTTAGGAGGCTAGAAGTCTGAATTCAGAACACCAGCTCTAGGGGAAAGATTTCTCTCTCTGTCAACTTGAGCCGACCCTGCAGCGACAAGTTGGTTATACTTGTTGAGTTTTCTTCAGGGAAAGGAAAACTTCATCTAAAATGAAAAGTCTCAAGCATCAGGGGAAAGCTCTGATTGCACAATGGTTAGGTGCTACGCCTGCTGACCCAAAGGTTGTCAGTTTGGATCTGCCAGGTGCTCCTTGGAAACTCTACCAGGCAGTTTTACTCTGTCCTATAGGGTGGCTATGAGTTGGAATTGACTCAAACAGCAGTGGGTTTGAATTTTTTTTTTTTTTTTTTAAGCTGCAGGGAGCAGTGGCAGGTACAAGTGGACTGGTACCCAGAGATGGTAGGAGAGGAAAAGGGATAATCGCAAAAGAGACAACCAATCAGGGATACAACCGACTTCAGCACTGAGATCATGTCATTTCTCAGAATCCTGCAATGGTCTTTAATATTCTGAGGATAAAATCACACTCCTGACCACGGCCTCCAAGCTTTTCGCCTCCTGTCTCATCTCACCCCCTTCTCTGTCTCACCACATCACTCCTTTTTCTGTTCCCCAGAATCACCATCCCTGCTCACCTCCACATTGCCCTAGCTTCTCATGGGACTGGCTCATCCTGGAGATCTCAACACAGAGGTCACCTCCTCAGACTGGCCTCCCAGGCCCCAGATGTAAAGCAGACATCTTTCACCATCACTTACTTTCCTGTCCTCCAGTGA
This sequence comes from Heterohyrax brucei, assembly GCA_028571685.1. Taxonomy (NCBI): domain Eukaryota; kingdom Metazoa; phylum Chordata; class Mammalia; order Hyracoidea; family Procaviidae; genus Heterohyrax; species Heterohyrax brucei. The sequence goes on along the minus strand of CM053142.1, from coordinate 169,889,734 downwards.
CTTGTCTGCGGGGCACTTGTGACTTTCTTTTTTAGTTCTTTGTCATCGGTCTCTGCCTTCTAGAAAGCAAGCTCCGTAGGAGCAGGGACCCGTCCTGCCCCAGACCTCATGTCCTCAGTGTCTAGAACTGTGCCTGGCACGCAGCGGGTCTCCATAAATGTATGTTACATGAACAAATGGACAAGTTTCATTTAATAAAGGAGAACTTCAGTTATTTTTCAGTTTATGAGATGGTTCACTCAAGTTCTGTCAGTACTAACTCGACACTAGCATGGGGCCGCGGTCGTTAATGAAACCATGTACACCCCAAGCTGTCTGAGAGGTGGAATGATTTTCTCTTGACCCTGGTAGGTTGGCTAATGTTGTGTGTCAACTGGTCAAGGCTGTGGTTCTCAGTGATTTGGCAGATACCGTGTAATCACCTCTGATTCTGTGATCCTATATGAGCAGCCAATCATTTGGAAGGGGAGTTTCTTTGGGAGTGTGGCCTGCATCCAGCACATAAACAGATTTTCTGGCTAAGCTCTCTGTCTCTCTCTCTTTCCCTCTTGACCTTGCAGCTGACCTCTAGTTCTGGAGTCACAAGCCAGCAGCAGTTGGGTCCCTCAGCCCCTGCAACCATGTGAGCCAGCCTGTCATCTGAACCATGGATTTGGGACTTACCAGCCCCCACAATTACAGGAGACATTTTTCTGAAGTAGTTTTTTCTGTGTGTATCTATACGTTCCACTGGTTTGGCTTCTCCCGAGAACCCAGACTAAGATGCCCGGTGTGGGAGGATACAATTTTATGGTTGCTGACTTGTCAGGCCGTAGTAGGAGAACCCTGGCACAAGGTGATACAGTTAGGGTCTGGAAACCCGGCACAGGCAACGGAAAGGAAATGCTTCTACTTAAGGCTAGTAAATGAGATTTCCAAGATCATCCCTAGGCCCACTGACGCTACCAGCTTTTCTCAATACATCATAAAAATAAAGATCAACCTTCCTGTCCTCAGACAGCCTGGTTTGAATCCCAGCTCTGCCTTTTCCCAGTTTTATGATCTTGAACAGTTATGAAATCTTTTGGGGCTCAGTTTCCTCATGTGGATGATAATTACTGCACATGGTTTCAGAATTTCTACACAGCAAGGACACAAGCAGCAGCAATGTGGTTAGAATAACAGACAAGAAGACTTGCTTAGAAGCTGTTTCTGTGGAGAAACCACATTGTTTTTATCTAGATTGCTAAGTTTGAAGTCTTGATGGGGATCTGATGAATGGTGAAGACCTCCCATGGCCCAAGGGTCCCAATTGTTAAGCACTCAGTTACTAACTGAAAAGGTTGCTGTTTGACTCCACCAGCAGCAGTGCGGGAGAAAGACCTGGCAATCTGCTCTTGTCAATACCATGGCCTAGGAAACCATATGCAGCAATTTTATTCTGTTGCCGTGAGTCACAACCAACTTGACAGCACAGAACAATCAAGACCTCCCAAGATACCCCTTGGCACACAACTGGATTGCTGGGTGCATTTAATAAAATAAAATTTAAAAGTCCTTAACAGGGCACCTGGCATACAATAAAGGCTCAACAAATGATCCCTGCTGCTACTGTATTGCTGCCATGTGGATGCCAATCAAAGTAACACAAGTCCCATTCCAAATAAATAAGAAGAATGGTTATAGAGAGTGGAGGAGGGGAAGGTGATATTCAATTAATAGATATATAAAGACTAAAAACACAACTTTCCCCAAAATAGGGTGTCTCAGAAAACAGTCTTCTTATTTCTTTGTCTTTATTGTTAGTAGCGTCCTCTTGGGGTGGCCCACAATTCGTAGCAACTCCACACACAACAGAACTAAACACTATTTGATCTTGCAACATTCCCGTGATTGATTGAGGATCAGAATGTTGTGCTCTGTACACAGGGTTTTCATTGGCTAATTTGGAAAGTAGATCACCAGGCCTTTCTTCCTAGTTGGTCTCAAAACACCTTGCTGAAACCTGTTCAACATCACAGTAACATGCAAACCTCCACTGAGGGCTGGGTGATGGCTTACATGAGGTTCATTGGCTGGGAATTGAACCAGATCTCTAGTATGGAAGGCGAGAATTCAACCACTGAACCACTACTGCCCCCTTTGCAAACCATTAAAAAAAAAAATCCTTGCTGTCAATTCTGACTCATAGTGACCCTACAGTGCAGAGTAGAATTGCTCCATAGGTTTTCCAAGGGCTGGCTGGTAGATTCGAACTGCCAGCCTGTTGGTGGGTCAACAGCTGAGCTCTTAACGACTGTGCCACCAGGGCTCCCACAAAGCCTTATGGTATGGGAAATTATCACCGTGACTTTACTTTGTAAAGGACAAAGTTCTGTTTGGGGAAGAGATGTTTCCCTAAAACTACCTCCATCAATGTTAGATTGAGAAGCTTACAAAATCAGTAAACAAGGGGACAAAGATATTTAACACCAATTTAGTTACTATTCTTGAGGATGTGACTTCACAATTACGAGATATGAATGTTGCATAAACAAACGTTTTTAGTGTTTGCTTTAAAAAAAAACAACCTAAATAGTTAATGGGAAAATGGAAATACAAACCTTCAGGAGTCAAAAAAAAAAAAAAAATCTTATTGTTAGCAAATGGGCATCTGGCTTCAGGATGGAATTTCTTGTGACAGAATCATAACCGATTAAAGGGTGCTATAGAGCAAACAGTGTTCTACTGCCATTGTAAGGTTTCTGCTGGCCAATTTTTTCAGAAGCAGATAGCCAGGTCCTTCCTCCTGGTCTGTCTTAGTGTGAACACCAGGCTGAAACCTGTCTACTGTGAGTGATATTGCTGACATTTGAAATTCCAGTGGCCTAGTTTCCAGCATCACAGCGACACATGGGTCATTACAGCAGAAAACACTGACCAAGGAATAAGACAGAAAGATGTTTACCCGTGTTTTATTGACTATGTAAAGGCCTTCAACTGTGTGGACCATAAGAAATTATGGATAGCATTGGGAATTCCATCACACTCAACTGTGCTCATGACAAGTCTGCATTTAGACCAAAAGGCAGCCTTTTGAACAGAGCAAGGGGATACTGAACTGTTTAAAGTTAGGTGAGCTGTGTGTTAGGGTCATATCCTTTCATCTTCTTATTCAATCTGTATGCTGAGAAGATAATTTGAAAAACTGGACAACATAAAGAAGAAATCGGCATCAGGATTGGAGGAAGACCCATCGACATCCTGCAGTATGCAGGTGATACAACCTTGCTTACTGAAAGCAAAGATGACTCAAAGCACTTGCTGATGCAGATGGAAGATGACGGCCTTCAGTATGGGTTACCCCTCTACACAAAACAAAAATCCTCATAACTGGACCAATAAGTAACATCATGATAAATGGAGAAAATATTGAAGTTGTCTAGGATTTCATTTACTTGGATCCACAATCAACTCTCACGGAAGGAGCAGTCAAGAAATCCAGTGACGTATTGCATTGGGTAAGTCTACTGGAACAGATCTCTTTCAAGTGTTAAAAGGCAAAGATGTCACTTTGAGGACTAAACTGTACCTAAACCAAGCCATGGTATTTTTAGTTGCCTCATGTGTATGCAAATTCTGGACAATGAATAAGGAAGAATGAAGAACTGATGCCTTTGAATTATGGTGCTGGTGAAAAACACTCAATATACATTGGACTGCCGGAAAAATGAACAACTGTGTCTTGTCAGAAATACAACCAGAATTCTCTTCATACTTAAAATGGCAAGACTACATCTTACACGCTTTGGACATTCGTCTGCAAAGACTAGTCCCTGGGGGAGGACATTATGCTTGGTAAAACAGAGAGTGAGTGAAAAAAGAGGTAAACCTTCAGTGAGACGGGTTGATACGGTGGCCGCCACAGGGAGTTCAAGCAGAACAACGGTCCTGAGGATGGCACGGGACAGGCCAACATTTTGTTTCGTTGTACACAGGGTCAATAGGAGTCACAGCTGACTTGGCTGTACCCCACAACATAGAGCAAACAATTCAGAAGGTAGGAAGAATTGGGTGGGCGATACAAAAAGTAGATCCTGTGACCTGGATGTCAAAGACCTTTGTAAAAATGTTCTATACAACAAGGGTACTTTTAAAAGTTTTTCTAAATTCATATTTATATTACTAATATAATTACAAATTCTCATTTCTTGTTTTTTACAAACATCCTGAGTTACAAGCATCTTACTTATGGACAACTCACACTTAAGAAAGGACTGCCATACTGAGAAAAATATGATGGCTATGATAACTGACACATGGGCGTATCACCTTGTGACCCTGATGGCAACACTGTGTGGTTTTCAAAGGATCATGTTTTATATGCATAGAAAGATAAATGAGAAGACCAACATTTGACTGACACTGAATATGAACTGCATGTACTCGTTCTGACTTACCTACAAACTCAACTCAACAACCGACTTACGAGCAGTTCCTGTTCTTAACCCAAGTACTGCCTGTGTGTGTATTTTTAAATATGTGTAAGGGGAAATTAGTGTACAAAGTATAAGTACTCATTTGATTAATTCATACCCTAGAAGTGAATGTTTTCATATGACTAAAAATTTATTTCTTGACTTTCTTATTGAGAAGATGAAGGATTGTGTTATATTTGGGGTCATTTTAACTGGCATGGACATGGTTTTTTTATGAGGAAGACATGTCAGTCAACCCTCAGAACAGCCTTGAGAGAGACAGAAATATCAACATTCTAATAATTAATGATGAGTAGCTAATTTAAATGGTGGTAGTCAGAACTCACTCAGTGGTGCTGAAGAAGTAGAGCCTGGCGATCTGATTCTGTAAAGATTTGGCCTGGAAGACCCTATGGAACAGTCCTACTGTCACTTGGGTTCTCCACAGGTGATAATCAACTTGATGGCTATGTTTTGTTTTGTTTTATAATAATGATTAAATTACACTTCAAGGATTTAAGTCACATGTCCAAGAGTGAAAATTCAAACTTGACTTCTTCATCATCAGAATGTTTGGTGTACAGTCTCTGAGGAAGCCTATCACTTTTCAACCACAGACAGTTTTGTAAAAAACTCAATATCTCATATTTTTTAAGTCTGTAACATTTTCTATGCAGTCGGCCTCATTGCAACACTCTTTCACCTCTTTAATCTACTTGTGACTTCCTTCTCCTGGAAATTACTTCACATGTAATCACATTTCCCTCATCAAAACGCTATGCCAACTTAAAAAGAAAATCTCCTGTGAACATTATTTAAAAGTTCTCTCATTTGTTCCAATCAAAAGAGGTCTCTTTGTACTCTCCTGAAGTCAAATGAGCTAAATAAGTTATTCAGTATGGAGGTAATAGGAGAGCAAAAATATTTTTATGAGTTGGATTGACATATTCCCTCTGCCACTCAGGGGACATGATAGGACACTCTTGTTCTACAAAAGTGTTTTTACATCATGGTGCAATCATGTAGTCCCTACATGTAAATGCTTCTAAAAATATCCATAATAAATGTTGAGTTGTTTTTGCCTCTGGGGAAAAAAATTGCATAGGAAACCCCCTTCCCCCTCAAATTAAATTAATTTCTTGTGGCCAAATACATACAAAGTCTGACAGTTAAGTCCGTGAACTTAATTGTTCTAAGTGCTGCATACCTCATTGCTGAATATCACTACAGTCACCTTCAAAGTACTCCCCTTGGGAAGCTATGCACCAACACCAGTCCTAGCTCACCCTTCAAAGCAATTTTGGAACTCTTTCTGCAATGGCCATTGTGCATGGTGGCATGGTGGCAAGTTCATGAACTTAATTGTATAGTTATCTGTAAGGGAGTTTTAGCCAGTAAACAAATAAATGCATTGGAACACCCTCCCTACTCACCTGATCTGGCCCCCAATGACTTTTTCTTTACCCAAAGATAAAGGAAATATTGAAAGGAAGAAATTTTGATGACATTCAGGACATCACGTGTAATTTGATGACAACTCTGAAGGCCATTCCAGAAAAAAGAATTCCAAAATTGCTTTGAAAGATGGGCTGAGTGCTGGTATCAGTGCATAGCTTACCAAAGATAGTACTTAGAAGGTGACTGTAGTGCTACTCAGCAAGGAGGTTGTGGAGCACGTTTTCTAGGATAAGTTCACAAATTCAGCTGGCAGTCCTTATTGCACTGATAGTTTTCCATGTATCCTAATACGCCTGGTATGTTTTAAACTGCTGCATATAGTATTTCCTTTCCATTGGTCTAAGAAAATTAAGGTCTCTTGTGTCAGTTGCCTAACCTCCTGTGTTAAATTAGTTTGATTATCTATGTTTTATATGAAAGTGTCACAGGGTATTAATAAATCATGCTACTGTCTTTGAAGGAAATTCAAAGTCAGTTAGCATTTAGTTTACAAAAAAAGGAGATAAACAAAAGAATCAGTATGAAATATACATATATGCCTCCAGCTACTTTCCAAAAGAGTATAAAGCAGCAGATAGCAAAATATAATAAACGGATGTTTGATAAACAAATGTAGACAAAAGAGGGATAATTGTATTAGAAGCTGTGAGTTAGCATGTTTAAACAAATCACAAGTACAGTTCTGTAATAACTGTAATGGTAAATAACGAGATAGTTGCTGAATATCTCTTATGTGAAATCATGAATTTCCTAGCAATTGCAGCACTACAGAAGGAATTAGATGCAGGGAGCAGAATTAGGTGTAATCAGTACTGCTGAAACTTTCCCCCTAAAGTGCCACTCATGTTGTAAGAGAGTGATTCCTGGGGTAAAATAGATTGGAATTATCTACAAAAGTGAGAAATTATTTTATAATTTAACTTAATAATAATTCATAGAGATATTGCATTCCAGTGATTAATACACTGGAATTTTTTTAACAGGAAAAAAAAAAAGGTAGTGACCCTAATCTGTGGGTAAAATTTATTTTCCAGAAAGATATACCATGTTAAACCTGTGCTCTACTACCATGTTTCCACAGCATGAAGCTTTTTCTCTTTAATTATGCTACCAAATTTAATCACACCATGAAAGTCTTAAATATGGAATCGGTTTTAACAGATTATGGAAATATTCATATCTTGTATTTGTGTATGTGTATGCCAGTTCGTGGGTGTTGTAGTCAGTTAACTGCTATGTCTGTTAAGCAGAAGTTCAGCATTTCAAATCTACCATGCACTCCTTGGAAGCTTTGTGGAGCAGTTCTATTCTGTCCTAGACAGTCACTATGAGTCATCATCGACTTGACAGCGGTGGGTTTATGCCAACCAGTAAAATGTATTTTTCAAGAAATTAGTCCATTTCACTTCGTTTTCAAGTTTATTGGCTTAACGTTACCTATGACATCCTCTTACCATATTTTCAATTACTATAGGATCTGCAGCGATATCCCCCTTTTAAATCTGACGTTGATAATTTTTTCTTATCTCTTTTCTTCTTGATTACTCTTACTACAGATTTATCAGTTTTACTAGACTTTCAAAAAAATCACCTTTTTGACTGATTAAATTTTTCTGTTTTGTTTTTTTTCACATTTCTTTAGTTGATTTTAAGTTAACTACTTCCTTACTTTGACTTCTTTGAGTTTAACTTACTGTCATCTTCCAGCTTCTTCAGGGAGATAAATCATTGAGTTTCAGCCTTTCTTCTTCTAACTTGTATGTACTTCCAAGTTACAAATTTTCCCCTATATACAGCTTTAGTTATACACTACATATTTTGCTATTCGTATTTGTATTTAGTTAAAATTTTTCCATGTGATTTTTTTTCCTTGACATATGCGTTCTAGATGAGTGGATTTCTAAGTACACAATAATACATGGGGTTTTAAGTTGTGTCTTTGCTATTAATTTCTAGTTTAATTCAGCTGTGGTCAGAGGATATCTTCTATATGATTTTATTACTTGAAAATTCTTTTCTCCTGCCAATAAACGCATTGAGATTTAATTTATTAGAAAATATCCTCACTTTACCTTTACTTTAAAGGAATATTTTCACTGGGTATAGAAATCTCAGTTGACAATTATTTTTGTTACTTTAAAGTTGTCTGCATTTTCTTCTCGTTTCTGTTGAAAAGTCTTAACAGAATGTTGAACTCTTTTCTCTGAATTCTCTTTTTCTTCAAAATATTTGCTTCTTAAGTCTGAGCTGACTTGGTACTGATGAACTCTTAAGATTTTGTTCTTACTGTATGTGGGATTCTCAGCTTCTTTGAGCTATCCTTTTCTTCTTGAACTCCTAACTCCATATCATTACAGACAAATTCCTAGAAAAGTAATAGCAATGTTGGGCTCACTGCAATAAACCCCCAAGAGCTACAAGATGTCCTGCTGTTTAATACTTCAAGTTATTAGTTGAGAACCCTTAAAGGGCTAAACCTCAGGAGATAGTGTAGTAAAACCTGCAAACCCCAGAACCTTTAATACGGCAGAAACCTGTCAGATAAGGAAGACTGAAATATTTTCCACTACAATGAGCATGGAAACTCTGGTGGCGTAGTGGTTAAGTGCTATGGCTGCTAACCAAAATGTTGGTAGTTCAAATCTGCTGGATGTTCCTTGGAAACTAAGAGGCAGTTCTACCCTGATGTACAGGGTTGCTATGAGTTGGAACAGACTCAGGGGCATTGGGATTTTTTGTTTTTTTACTATATAATGAGCAATGGAAAGTGGTAAGACTGCATTCTATTAGAGGTGGAAAACTTACAAGGCCTAGAAAAACTAGGCAAACCTGCTGAGTTCTGGCTTTCACTGAATAACAAGGAGACAGATCATACCTTGCAAAGACAGAAACCCAGTCCTAAATTAGTTTAGTTTAGCTCCTGACTTGAATTAGGGTAATCTCCTCCTAGTCTGACTTTTCCAAATAGTTAAGTCCTTTCTGGAGGAAATAATAACATCCAGAGTCTCCCTGATTTTTCATATACAATGTCTGGCATTAAATAAAAAATCACCAGATACATCAAGCAACAGGACCAGGAGAAAAAACAGATAGTAGAAAGAGATCTACCAATGATCCAGTTTTAAAGTGAAGTTTAAAGTGACTGAATTTTATCAGGAATTGTACATAGATCACTAGATAATAAATATTATAAATTCCTTGGAGAAGGTGGAGAGATTGTTTTGCACATGTGGTACAAAAACATAAAACGAAAGTGAAAGTCTCCTTCTCTAAACTCTCAGTTCAGCTCCCAAAAGTACCCCTACTAAGTTTCTTAAGAATAATGGCAGAAATTTCTATGCATATGGTCATGCGTGTAAATGTTCAAGTAATGCAATTTGCTCATATTTTTACACAAATTCTTTTATTGATTTATTTTTTTGCTTATTACTATTTCTTGGAAATCTTTCCATACCAGCATTGTTTTTAACTGGACAGATAGCATTCAATTGCATAAATAAACTATAAATTATTTAATTGATTTCTTATTGATAGATACAGCAATTGAAACTTCATGCTCGGGTCGGCAGTTCAAACATACCCAGAGGCACTTCAGAAGACAGATATGACATTCTGCTTCTGAAAGGCTGCAGACTTGAAAATTCCATGGCATAGTTCCACTTTTCACACAAGAGGTCACCCTGAGTCAGAATCAACCTGACAACAACTAATGACAATAGCCTACATGTCAGCAGACAGTGTGGCACAGCTGAAAGAATTAGATGGACCTGAGTTTAAACTGATTCCAGGGCACTCGTTAACTGCATGACTTCGGAAAAGATTTAAATTCTCCGAACATCAGTTTCTCCATCTACAAAATGGACTTACCCACCATGACTATGTGCCACATGTTTAAGAGAAAGAAAGAGAACCAGCAAAAAATCTCAACCAGTTACTGTCAAATCAACCCCATTCATGCTGACCTGGTAGGTGTCAGAGTAGAGAACAGCGCTACATAGGATTTTCAATAGTTGATAATTTGGAAGTAGACTGCCAGCCCTCTCTTTAGAGGCACCACTGCACGGACTTGAATCTCTAATCTTTTTGTTAGTAGATGAGTGCTTTAACTATTTGCATCACCCAGGGACTCACGAGTATTTCAGTAAGCCTTGTTCCTAACTGACACAGCTGAGTGTAGTAAATAGACTTGAGTTTTGCAGATGGAGAAGCCAATGCTGGGAGACTTGAAGTATCTTTTCTAAAGTCATCAATGAGTAACGGCTTGAGTTGTCCTACTTACCTCCTGTTCCCTTCCAAAGGAGACTTGAGGCAAGAATGTGAATATAAATAGTTTATTAAGAATACCCTAGGAAGCACAATTAGGCAGCAGGAAAGTAATACAGGACGGGAAGAAGGCAAGCTGAAGGCAAGTTAACTAGCAGACTACTGGGACTCGATCTTCCTGGGGAACTCTAAGAGACAGAATGGAGTATGTCTCAGTTACTCTAATTTAGGAATGAAGAAACACAGAGATTGAGAGTCTCTCTGAGGGGCAGTTAAACCCCCAGAACTTCCAACAGAGCCCTCAAAAGCTCAGTGAGCTTTGACAGCCAGAAAACAGCCCTGGGCACAAAGGCAGCGTCAGTTATGTTTTGTAGTTGGAACTGGAGTTAAATTTGGTTAATTATATTATTTCGAGCTTCTTAAACTTAAATCCGGTGAAATTAAGTCAGGAAACTGGATCCTTATAAGTGCTTCCTGAAAGGAGGAAAACAGTTATGAATAAAGTCACCACATTGTGAAAGTTAGAAATTGCAGACTTCAATCTCACAGATTAATTTAGTGATAGAGATGATAATGTTTCTTAATGTTTGAATAATTCGAACACTGTGTTGAAATTGCCTGCTCAGAAAGATAAGGGTGAGTTCTTTTGGGGACTATTTAAATTCCAGTGGCCACAGAAGGACTAGAAACAAAGAGCATTTTTGGAGACCAGCCAGGTGGGGGCAAATGGCTTTTAAAATGAAACTATACATGTTCGGATCCTTGTTACCATGGCTAAAAACACTAATGAAGTTTGTCATTCTCTTGGCTGCCCAGTATCTGAACCCTTTCTTATGTTTGGGGGAATTCTCGACCTTAAGAGTCTTGGTATGAAGCAGAAGCAGTCTCCCATTAAAAGAGTTAACTTTCCAAATATTCACTTTTCTAGCTTTCTTTGCAGCCAAACACAAGCATGTAAGCTAAGCTGAGACAATCAGACACCCCCTTCCCAGAACTCAAATGGTGAGTTAGCAGCATATCGAAGCAAGGATAGCAGAGAGCCCTGTCTGAAACTAGTGGTAGTAGCTGCAAGTTAGTCTCTGGGGGAGGAAGTGATGCTGTGCTAGCTCTGTTCAGTGACAGGTGAGGGGACAAACTGAGGCCTCGAGTGATTGCTAACAATGGCAGCAATGTCATCACTGAATCAAATCTTTGACGTTATCTGTCTGCGTATTCTCAGAACACCTATAAGACATCTAATACCTTTTAAGAAGTTCCTTTTCTAATCAAATTAGTCACAGCTGATTAGCTACAACTAAGAAACTCTTCTGCTTTGAAATTTGGTACCAGGAAGTGGGGTGCTTTTGGGTGCTGCTTTTAACAAATGCTAAAAACATGGAATTGGCAATCCCAGATCACAAAACTTATGTTAACAAGCTTCTACAGTGCTGTGCAGTGCTAAGAAAAGACATCTTTCTCATGTCCATCTTAGATATGACCATTGAAAAAAAAATTAACAGAGAAATATCACAGAAAGTAGCACCAAGAACCATGAAAGTCACGATAAAGAACGTTCCTCAAAGGGAACAAAAACAGGGTCATTCTGATGCGCTGACCAAACAACATTCTCCTCTTCCTAGCTGGGTTTAGTACAACAGCATGGGGTGTGTGATGGGATAAGTCAATGGGAGTTGTTTTCCGTTCTTGCCTTTTAAAAATCAGATGTTATATTGTAGTCCATTGCTGAACTATGAAGAACAAACACAGGCATGAATTAGAGGAGAAAACTGGATTACTTAGTCCTAGTAATCTATATCCCAGGTGTAGTAATACCTTGGTGACAATTTGGGTTGCCTCCTTGTTATAGACTGAACAAAAAAATACATGAAAGTTCTAACCCCTGAACCTAAAACTGCGACCTTATTTGGAAATAGAGTTTCTGTTTTACCAGGTGAGTTAAAAAGGTCAAGTCCTAAACCCTTATGAGTGGTGTCTTATAAGAGTGAAAGATACACATGAGGATACGTCTTCATCTCGTGGAACCCTGAGAAACTCCTGGGGCTGTCAGAAGCTGAACGAGGTAAGAAGAGTTTTCTTCTAGAGCTGACAGAGAGAGCACATAGCCATGCCAAGTGCCTGAATTTAGACTCCTAGCCCCCCAAACTGAGAAAATCAATTCCTCTTCTTGCAAGTCATTCACTTTGTGGAATTTTGTAATGGCTGCCCTAGGAAATGAAGGCACTCCTTTAAGGGAGTGTGTCAATGATTTTTAGAAAAGCATGGACACTTTTTAAGTGTCTGTACAGACTTTGAAAACCCTAGTGCTGAGTAGTTAAGAGCTATAGCTGTGACCAAGAAGTCAAAAGTTTGAATTCATCAGGCAGTCCTTGGAAACTTGATGGGCCGGTTCTACTCCTTCCCATATGGCTGCTATGAGTTGGAATTGACTCAGTGGCAATGGGTTTAGTTTCAGTGTAGAAATAATTGAAACCAAGCTAAGGGCTTGGTGCTAACCAAGAGGTCAGCAGTTTAAATCCACCAGCCACTTCTTGGAAATCCTATAGGGCAGTTCTATTCTGTCCTCTAGGGTTGCCATAAGTCAGAATTGACTTGATGTTGACCTGTTGCATGGTTGTTAAACAATGTCATAAAACAATATATATATATGTTAAATATTTAATGAGAAACTAGTTTTCTCTGTAAACCTTCATCTAACCCCAAACCAAAGCCATTGCTGTCAAATTGATTCCAAATCATGGTGACTCTATAGGACAGAGTGGAACTGCTCCACTGAGTTTCCAAGGAGTGCCTGGTGGATTTGAACTGCCAGCCTCCCGGTTAGCAGATGTATCATTTAACCACTATAGCACCAGGGTTTCTGACTCAAGGAATAGTGAACATAATCTCCTCAGTAGATTAATCCTATTTAGTGTGAGCCAATGACTGCCGCTTACTCCTCGCATGTCAGTGACTAGTTGGGGGCTGGGCATAGGACCTAGTTCTGGTCAATAAGACACAATGAGAGTTGTTCTGGGGACTCTGGATGGCTTCTTGACACCTACAGAAGAGACACTAGAAGAAACACCCTTCTGTCCCTGGACATTACTGTGTTGAGGTATAGCCTGAAACTTCTGTAGGCATTTACCTCCAATCTGGGAGTAAGGCCAACAGCAAGAGGGGAAACCAAAGAGTCATCAAAACAATGAAGCCAGAGCAATGATGTATCATGATTGTAGCCCACTCCTTCTGTGAGCTTTGTGATCAGTAAGATAACGACTTTTCCAGTCATTCAAACCACTTTGAGTCAGGGCTTTCTGGTACCTGAAGTCCAAGACATCACAACTGATCTTTCTATTTTTACTAACAGTTAATCAATAAAAAGAAACAAAGGGTTCCAAGAGATACCAGTTTGACTCCAAAACTTGTAAATGTGTTCCACCACCACATGCTATCATTAGATACTGTCTTATTAGTCGTCTACTGCTATTATAACAGAAATAACCACAAGTAGATGGCTGTAACAAAGAAAAATTTATTTTCTGACAGAAAAGTAAGCTATAAGTCTAAGTTCAGGTTGTCAGCTCCAGGGGAAGGCTTCCTCTGTTGGCTCTGGAGGAAGATCCTTATCAATGTTGCCCTGGACTGGGAGCTGCTCAGGTGTGGGACCCTGACCTCAAAGGAAGGGCTCTGCCCTAGGTGCTTCATTCTTGGTGGTATGAGGTCTCTCAAACCTCTCAGCTAGCTTCTTTCTTTTCTATCCCAAGAGATTGCCTCACTGCACAGTACAGTCTTATAGATTGAGTCCTACTTCACCAACACAACTGCTGCCCATCCTCCCTCATTAACATCATGGAGGCAGAATTTACAACATACAGAAAAAAAAATCACGATACCAACAATCATAACTCAGCTTAACTGATACACGGGGGGCGGGTACATAACTCAATCCATAACAGGTGCCATTGAGTCAGTTTTGACTCAGAGTGACCTTAGGTACAACAGAACAAAATACTACCCAATCTTGTACCATCCTCATGATCGGTGCTGTGCTGGAGCCCACTATTGTGGGCACTATGTCAACCCAGCTCACTGAGGATCTTCCTTTTTTTCTTTGACCCTGTACTTGACCAAGCGTAATGCCCTTCTCCAGGGACTAGTCCCTTTTGATTACGTGTTCAAAATATGTGGGATGAAGTCTCACCATCCTGGCCTCTAATGAGCATTCTGGCAGTGCTTCTTCTAAGATAGATGTGATTATTCTTCTGGTAGTCCATGGGACATTCAATATTCTTCCCTGATATCATAATTCAAAGACATCAGTTCTTGTTCAGTCTTCCTTACTCATTGTCTGGCTTTCCCATGCATATGAGGCACTGAAAATATCATGGTCACATGCACCTTGGTCCTCAAAGTTGCCTCCTTACTTTTTAATGCTTTAGAGAGGTCTTTTCCAGCAGATCTGCCCAGTGCAAAACATCTTTTGATTTCCTGACTGCTGCATTCATTGTGAATCCTCTGCCACATGACTTGCTATAATTTAATGACTTATGTGAGATATTAGTCCAGTTGGGCCAATAAACAATGTTGTAATAGTTAAAATGATCAAGGATTTCATTTTATTTGGAGTACAGGCATTGGTGGCATTTGATAATTATATTCAGGGCCTATTTTATATTTATTAAATCAGGAGATTTTTAAGAAAGATTTCAGCTTCCTACAGTCATTGAGTGCTGCTATAACAGAAATACCACAAGCCAATGGCCTTAACATGGAAAAATTTATTTTCTCACAGAAAAGTGGGATAAAAGTCCAAATTGCTCCACGTAAAAGTCTTTCTGTGTTGGTTCTGGAGTAGGGTCCTTGTCCCCACTCTTCCTGAGAGCTTCTGAGGTGCAGGGACACTGGGTTCAAAGGACACGCTGTGCTCCCAGTACTGCCTCTTTCCTGATGCTATGAGGTCCCTAACTCTCTGCTTGCTTCTCATTCCTGTATATCACAAGACTGCTTCAAAGCACAATACACTCTTACAGACTGAGTCATGCCTCACTCATACAACCACTGCCTGTCTTCCACCATTAACACAGAGGCAGGACTTATAACACATAGGAGCATCACACAATACCAGGACTCATGGGTCAGTCAAACAGATACACATGTTTTTTAGGGGACAAAATTCAATCGATGATACAACTTTATTGCAAAACTGGAATGCCAAATTGGAATAGTCCTTCAAAAATCAGGAGTCAAAAAGCAGAGAAAAAGAATAAGCTTCTGCAGTGTAAACCAACATTGATAAACTTCATAGCTATTGAAGTGAGGGAAATAAACTAGACACAAGAAATTTTGTGCCGTACTGATTCCATTTGTGTAATGTTCAAGAACAGACAAAATGTATCGGTAATGATAGAAGCCAGAATAAATATAACCCCTGGGGATGTGTGTAAACTGATAAAAGGCATGAGAGAGCATTATGGGTTGCTACAACCCTCAGTGGAAATCCTGGTGGCATAGCGTTTAAGGTCTACGTCTGCTAACCAGAAGGCTGGCAGTTGAAATGTGCCAGGTCCTTCTTGGAAACTGTATGGGGCAGCTCTGCTGTGTCCTGTAGGGTCTTAATGAGTAGAAATTGACTCTACTGCACTGAGATTTGCTATTTTGGTTTAGAATGTTCTATAAAGAAGGCCTGATTGCACAGTGGTTAAGAACTTAGCTGCTTGGAGATTTGACACCACCAGCGACTCTACAGGAGAAAGATGTGCAGTGATATTCCAAAAACGTTTATATTAGAGGCTTGAAAGCCTATAGGGCAGTTCTGCTCTGTCCTATCAGGTTGTGATGGGTCATGGTGGTGATGGATGGAATGCTCTGTAGCTTTACCCAAAAGGTGGCTACATGAGTGTCTACATCAAGCTGCACAGTTAATACTAGTGCTCAAGCTACACAGTTAATATTAGTGCACTTGGCATACCTTACTGTATATGTGTACATTACAACTAAAAAAAAAACCCCAAAACCAGAAGCTGAGTCTAAACAATGCTACTGTCTACAACATGCCAACCAATAAAAGTCTTAGAACCACTTCAAAGTAGGTTTAATTCTAAATACCCAAAATTAGAGGCTTGAATATTGAAAAATCAGAGGACAATGTTTAAATGAAGACAGTCTTAGTTTATTTTTATATTTATACACTATAGGAGATGTAGCATGTTTCTTTCCAGTTAATGTCTTAGGGTTTTGAATGGATCCAGCCAATTCACATATCTGTATTTACCTCATCTGGTTGACCATGGATGAGTTATTTTATCTCATTATGTCTCTACTTAGGTCATTTTATCTCATTGTGTCTCTACTTAGGTCATTTTACCTCATTGTGTCTGTTTGGTTACCTGTAAAATGAAGACTAAAAAGCAGCACATACTTTCTAGGGTTGTTGTGAGGATAAAATGCAAAGCACTTTCAAAATGCTCTGTGTATAACAGTGTCTAATAATTGTGAGCGGTTGTAATCAGTAAGCAAACGGCTGAACAATAAACTCCTGTGTCTGCCTTCTTCCTCGTGGGGTCAGCTTCACCCTCTTACAGCTCATCTGCATTGGTTTTGGCAGAAGAAAAGGAGAGGACCCAGGATGGAGAGGGGAAACTGTGAGAGAAGGCAACAGAGACTAGGAGAACCAAGCCGACTGCAGCAAAAAGGAAGGACATTGCACCCAGCTGGGAGAAAAGCCGGTACTCCGAGCAGTGCGGCAGGATGCAGACCTGTAGGTGCCTGAATTCTATATGAGTTCTAGAAACAGTCCTACAGGAATTTTAGAAACAACAATCAGTGAAATTGTCCTCTTCTGTTTTATGCACAAAGAAAGATATGGCTACTTTATAGACCTGTGGCATTTATTGCAACACTAAATTTCGAATTTGCCCTCATTTTTTCTTTGGGAAATACCACTGTTTTATGCAGGATCACTTAAAAAAAAAATTGGATTGTAAAGGTAGGGAGCCAGTTTCTATCACTTCAAGTGAAGGATGCTGATGGAACTATCTATTCATTTCAGAACAAGCCACCAGAGGTCACATCGAAAAGGAAGCCAGGAAGCATCTGAAAGGTAACTGTCATGGACTGAACTGTGGTCCCCCCAAAACATGTGTAACAGTTTGACTGGGCTGTGAACTGTTAAGCAAATTCTTGTTAAATATTAATAGTATGTATAAATGCATGACAAATATTGATAGAATTGAAGCTTTATGGCTTAACAAGCATGTCAGTTTAATTGAATACTGGATACCCAGGATGTGAAATATTCTACTCAACACCTGTAACCCATCGCCACTGAGTGGACTCCGAGTCACAGGGACCCTGTAGGGCAGAGCAGAACTGCTCCAGAGTTCCAAGGCTGTAAGAAGACTGCCATGCCGTGCTCCTATGGAGCGGTGATGGGTTTGAAGCACTGACCTTTGAGTTAGCAGCTGAAAGCTTAACCACTGTGCCACAGGGGGGAGGAAAAGAAGGAAATGTATTTAAGCTGCTTTTCAGTTTTCTGTCTATTGTAGTGAATTTTGCCTTCCACTTGAAGATTCTGACTTTCTTCTGAATTTGGTAAAGCCTTTGATCAGCACTGTCCCACAGAGCATTTTCTACAAAGAATGGCTGGGATGAGAATAAAAATGTTCTAGGCACTTGTACCTTATGAAGAGGCAGAATCTCTGGATGTTGTAAATAGTTGAATGTGCTCAACAGATGAGCAAAATATCAGAAGTTCAAGTCTACTCGGAGGCACCTTGAAAGAAAGACCTGTTGATCAACTTTCAAAAAATCAGTCATTGAAAACCCTAGAGGGTGCAGGTTCTACTGATACACATGGTGTCACCATGAGTCAACTAGATGGCAACTGGCTTATGAAGAGGAAGAACTGAGAAGGGAAAAAAGGATGAACCAACCAGAAGGATCCAGAGTCCAGAGGAGGATCCTGTGGTTTAGAGGAAGTGCTGGCGTAGTAACTAGAATGTGAGGTTTAATGGGGAATACCTGGACCAGAGACCAAAGCTGCTTTGGGGACACATGTAATTAGATGGAATTTGCCCCTCAGAAATCCCATTGACAGAAGATTTTAACTGAGATTTCGTCAAGATGAAAGTGACAAGATACCACATACTAGGAAGAAGCCAAAGCCACTGCCGTCAATTCTGACTCAGAGACTCTATAGGTCAAATTAGAGCTGCCCCATAGTTTCCAAGGAGGACCTGGTGGATTTGAACACCTTTTGGTTAGCAGATGTATCACTTAACCACTAAGCCACCAGGGTTTCCACTAGGTACAAAGGGTCATGAAAAAGGCTAAAATCTCTCTTCTGTCCTTGGCTGTGTCAGGAAGAGTGGCTCCGTTTGAAATAAAATATCTCTCAGAATCTATGGAGTTTCAGTCTATGACTCAGAAGGACCTTGTGAAAATTAGGCTTTGGTCGCTCCACTTTAGGTAGAAGATGAAGCCCAGGTTCCTGCCTGGAAGCAACATGGAAAACTATTGGTAGCACACTTCTACTGACACAGTAGGATTGTCTTGGGTCAGAGTCGGTTTGATGGCAACTGGAGTGGAAGGGGCAACCTTGGTGGCATAGTGGTTAAGTGCTGCAGGTGCTAACCAAAAGGTTGCCAATTTGAATCCACCAGACGCTCCTTGGAAGCTCTATGGGGCTGTTGTTCTACTTTGTCCTATAGGGTCCTTATGAGACGCAACCAACTGAATGCTGATGGGTTTGGGGTTTGTCAACAGGAGAGGAGAGGTGGAAGAAGGCTTTATCAACGTCTCCTTCTCATCCCTAACTGTTTTACTGTAACACATGAGGTCCCCGTGAGTCGGTTTGGTTTCTGGTTTCAGCTGTTCCAGCCACCGTAAATTACCGTTAAGAAACCGTGTTCCAAGATTGAGCTGTAAGGAAAACGGGGCAACAGCACCTCCTTGTGGTTAGCAACGAGAAATACGATCACTTCTTTAGCCCCACAGAGCTATAGGCTTGGAGGGGAAGTGCGAAGAAACACGATTCAGGATTATTTATGGAAGCTTTCATTTTTTATTTGTCCATTACTTTAATTGTCTTAATTATATTAATTTTTCATAGTAAAAAATATACATATAGCAAAACATTTGCCAGTTCACCATTTTTTACATATGCAGTTAAGCGACACCAGTTATGTTCATGTGCAAACAGCGCTATTATCCTCATAGAAGTTTTTAGAGCCATGTACATAGGCTGGCATGAAAACTGTATCTTAAATGATGAAAATCTGGTATGTAGTATGCAATCATTGTTTTGTTATTAAAGCTATCAGATATACGTTGGAGAAATTTTTCACCTGAGTGACAGAAGAATGTTTAAATCAATCTGTAAATCATCTTGATAAATCATTGTTAAGCTAGAAAAAAAAAGGTCACATAAAGAGAAGTACTAACAAGGACGGTTAGTCTATGCTTCCAAATGCGAGGTGGTCATTTTAAAGTTGTTCACTGGCAGAATTTTCCACCAATGTTAGTATAGATTGTGTGCTATTTTAGAGAAGATAGCAACAAATTAACTTTTTTTTCCCCCCTTTCTCCAGCATTTCCCTAAGAGAAAAATCCTGAAGCTAGACAAGGTTTCTGACGTCAGGAAACCATTTAACTGGGAGGTTTATTTAGGAATCAGGATGGCTTAGCTCATGGTAATTGGAGTATGGGTGATTATAACTTGCATTCCAATTATTTAAACTGAGATATTCTTGATCAGGTTGGATGTACTGTGAGTAAAACATTTCCTTCCCCAAGAAATAAGGAGAAAGTCTTTGGAGAATGGCCTCACTGAACTGGTAAGTTAGCTTTCTCCGGACTTTGGTAATTTCCCCGGTTCTCCCGTAATTCCTCAGTGCTCTGGCCATTTTCTGGTACGTCATCGTCTTCCGGTTACCTTTTCTCTTTCCCCAAAGTTCTGCGAGTCTTTCTTTGTTTTTTGAAACGAACTGAAAGATGCCTTTGGTTTTATCTACCCACTGAATACAAGATGCCATCTCCGGGTTGCACAGGGACTCGTGAAGGTATTCAAACAGTCGGAGCTTCTTCCTGCCTAGAGTGAAGGAAAGCAACGTCAGATCGCATCGCGGTTCCGCAGAGAATATCCAGGGTTTTGTAGAGTAATAACAGAATTCAAAGCTGCATGGGGACTAGTTTTCGCTCCTACTCACCCTTTTTGGAATGCATTTACGGCACCACTTTCTAGGACTTAAGACTGTCAAGAGTCTAGCTGGCTAAATAAAGTCTCAGCTGGACCTTTACTTGTTGGGGAATACGGCCAACATTTTGCATCGTAAGGAAAGGAGTCCCTGGGTGGTGCAAAGCGCTAACACTCTTAGCTTCTAAACAAAAGGTTGGAAAGATTGAAGGTTCGAGTCCACTCAGAGACCCAGTCACTGAAGACTTTTATGGAGCCCAGTTCTGCTTTCCCCCGCCTCTGGAAAAAGCAAGCCTGGGCCCTCTGTACCTGAGGCTCTCATTTGCCCTGTGGTGTTTCTTCAGTTAAATCTTGACTACTAGGGTTTATGGTTTAAACATTACACTTTCTTCAAAACCGCAAAACTAAGCAAATGAAACGATATACTTTTTTTTTTTTTTTTGAAGTTTTAAAGCAAAGCTTCAAAAGCCATTTCCGGAAAGCAAGAATGAGTCTTTATTCAAATAAACCAAATCAAATGAAATATTGGTGGAATTAATAGAAACTTCCCAAAGCCAAACCCACTGCCGTTGCGTCAGTTCCGACTCATAGTGATCCCATAGGGTTTCCAAGGAGCACCTGGTAGATTCAAACTGCTGACTTTTGGGTTAGCAGACATAGGACATAACCACTAGGCAGCCAGGGTTTCCAATGATGACAACTGACTGGCTGTGTAATTACTAAAATCAAATAGAAAAAATTGGAATGGACAATGCCAAGAAGATTTTCATGCCGTTTTCACATCATTTTAATGGGTGCTGAAAATGGACATTGTGATAGCCGTCATTGCCATGAAATAACATGGTACCAGCAGCGTTTATCTTTCTAGAAGCACTGCCCTTTATGTTTCAAAGTGACCAGATAGGAATCTGGAGGATTTAATGTGGTAGCAGTTGTTTGGTTGTTGATTGGATTTCTTTATAAGAGACAATCCATTCTGTGACTTCTGAATTGACTTGTAAACATCACACTACATCAAATCTGTCAGTAGCTAAAAATTCCACCCTCAAACTCTATTTTCCCATTGAGAAAGTACGATAGTAGATTCCCAAAATACTGCTTTAAGCAGTGGCTAGGGAATAATATGCTTATATCAGTCATAATTCATCCCCAAACCTCAAAGGCCTTTCGCCTTGTATTATCTTGAGTTTATGACTTGAAAAATGTAAGGGACTTACCAAAACACACATGGATTAAAGTCCCAGCCATAAACAGAACTCTTCTGCCTCGCATCCGGTGGCTAAATCAGTATTAATGAATCATCATCTTTTCAAATTTGTTTTTAATTTGTTAAAAAGCATTTCAATTTTAATGTTATTTTTAAATAACACTCATGGTAAGACATTCAAATAAAGCATAAAGTAAAAATAAAAGCCCCAGTCTATCCTACATAAGTTCTAAAACATGCCTCATTTTTCATACATACAAACATGTAAGTTTATCCTTTAAATATTACAGAAACAAGACCATGTACTTTTAAAAGTAAACACAAATAAAATAAGGCAATACATGTATTAATTAGACATGTTGCTACTTGCCATGGAGTCAGTCCCAACTCAATGGCGACCACAGGTGTCAAGAGTAGACACGCTCGCTGTGGTTTTCTTGGTTGTAATCCTACCAGAAGCAGATCACCAGGTCTTTTCACCTGCAGTACCACTGGGTAATTTCAAGTAGCCAATCGTTAAGTTAGAGGCTGGGCACCAACTGGGCCACCTAAGCACCTGGAGATTAGGTGTAGCTAGCGTATCAAAATGTTGACACTGGTTACTTCTGGGGGCTAGCATGGGAAGAGGAAAGGTTGACTTTCATTTATTCTCTACATGCTGTTATTGATTGACTTACGTTCTCCAAAAAGATGTGTTGCAGCTCCTAACCTCTAATAAATAACTCTGTCTTGGAAGAAGCACAACCTGAATGCTCCTTAGAAGCATAGACTTTGTCTCACATACTTTGGGTATGCTACAAGGAGGTGTGAGTACCTGGAGAAGGTCAGCATGCTTGGTAAAACAAAGGATCAAAGAAAAAGGGGAAGACTCTCTGTGAGACTGATTAAGGCAGTGGCTGCAACAATGAGCCCAAACGTAAAAACAATTGTGAGCACACAATAACAATTGAGAGCACGTACAGCAACGGGCAGGCTTTCGTTCTGTTGTTCACGGAGTACACTGAGTCAGAACTGACTCGATGGCACCTGACAACATTTGTCTCCCAATAAGGAATGCCTCAAATACTTGGAAATCTTGTTTCAAAAGCATTCCTATTTGAGTTCTAAGAACATAAAGTACTGGTTGATGTCTTCCCTCAGAGTACAGGCCCACACACAAAACATTGGTGGAAAAGTATAGACTTCACATGCTGGAGTTTAAGAAAAACACATAAGCTAAACAGCTAGAGAGAGGTAGGGTATTACTGCCCTTATATTGCTACCATAGTTCAGTGTTCAGTACCAATGTACACTACTATATTTATTTCTGTGACTTTATATATTTTCCTGGAGGACTTAGAATTTTATGATTCTAAAATACTGTGTAATGTTTTGCACAGGAACAAAACGTTATTCCTAAAAACATTCTCATGTGATTTAAAAGAACTATCATTCTACAATACAAAATATCACTTTAAAAATTGCACTGTAAAATTGGGATGTATCTTGGGTACATCTGATACCTTGTACACCAGTAAATATGGTGCTTGCCAGTTTTTTACTGTCACAAGATTACAGTAAGCCCCCTAATATACACACATACACATACACACTCATACTTACATTGTTGTGGATTGAATTATGTCTGCCCCAAAATATGTTCGTTAATTGGGCTGGGCCATGATTCCCAGTATTGTGTGGTTGTCCTCTATCTTGTGATTATAATTTTATGTTTAGGAGAATTAGGGTGGGATTATAACACCCTTACTAAGGGTCACATTCCTGATCCAATGTAAGGGAGTTTGCCTCGACTATGGACTGCACTACCTTTTAGCTTACAAGAGTAAAAGCAAGCCGACAGTTGGGTACCACCAAGACAACAGCACCGGGAGCAGACTACATCCTTTGGACCCCAGGAAACTGTGCTGAGAAGCTCCTTGACCAGAGGGAAGATTGAGGACAAGGACCTTCCTACAGAAAGAGAAAGCCTTCTCCTGGAACTGACACCCTGAATTTGGATTTCTAGCCTATTAAGATTGTGAGGAAACCAATTTCTCTTTGTTAAAGCCATCCATGTGTGGTTTTTCTGTTATAAAAGCACTAGATGATTAAGACCTATGCACGTACGTACATACAAACAAACATGGCATTTTGAGAAATAAACTAGAACGCCAGGCTACGAGCTTAATGTTTTACATGAGTTTGCTCATTTAATCTTCACACCTATCTTTCCACATAGGTGCCTCTATTATTTGTTATTTTAATGAGAAAACTCTGGTAGAAGGGTTAAGCGATTTGTCCAGCCTGCAGAATTAATCCAGAGCCCACTGGATTCTACATTCTCTAAGAACCAAAGGGGAATGGACATTTGAAATATTGCCAGGTAGTGCCAAACTGACATTTGTACCAGTTTGCACTTGCTGTGCAATAGTGCACGAGTGCATAGCCTTCATCCTAACTAACAGAGGGTGTCACTGAGCTTCAACGTTTTTGCCAGTCTGCTAGATAAGACCATTGCTTTATATCTGTAATCATGATTTAAAGTCTATGAAATATCAAATTATCAAACTGTTTTTACAAACACAACAGAATTTCTACCCTTACCAAAAAAAAAAAAAAAAAAAAACCCACACCCAAAGCCCCTGCTGTCAAGTCCACACTGACTCATGGTGACCCTAACAGTACAGGGTAGAACTGCCCCCGAGAGTTTCCAAGGAGCACCTGGCTGATCTGAATGGCCAACCTTTAGCTTAGCAGCTGTAGCACTTAACCACTGTGACACCTGCTTTTCCTTTCTATCCCCAGGGCCCCATAATTAGAAAAATATTGTAATATAGCTAAGATCGCCATCTAAACCTAAAATACAGACATGGTATTCTTGAATACAGATTTGAACTAAATGACACTTTGCAGCTTCCTAAAATCTCTGGGAAGCAAAGGAAAGGTTCACTTAAGGTGAGTGGCTTACTGTGGCTTATACTGGCTCAGCCAGGCAGACTTCAAGTATTCTCAACCATGATAATGTTCTGCTAATATATTCCCACACTCAAATGTGACATCTCCTCAAAGCCGCCTTGAGTAGTACAAGGAGTGATGGACCACATACCTTTTCCTCCCTTTTGCTGGAGAACAGCAGGCTGTACTAGCTGGTTTTCAGCGATATTCTGCAGAGATGGATGAATATTTCCTTCCAGATAGTAGTCCGCAGCACTGTTCTATATAAACGACACAGCAGGAGGTCAAGTGAGACTTTCTCTGTGCTCCCCAAACCGGCTGAAGGCAAAAAGTGTGCTGAGCGTGCCTGTTATTAAAGGTACTACCCCCAACTGCAGCCGGATATTTCTCCAGGGCAGAACAGGCTGCAAGGAAGAACCCCCTTCCTCTGCCCTCTCCCAAATCCATATTAGAAGAGGAACAAGGGACCTAGGATAAACTTTGGCCCTGCCACAAAATCTGAGGTGTTCTGTGTTACCTCCCTGCTAGAAAAGAGGAGCGTGCTTCTCTCTTACCCTCCAAAAGCACAGTAAGAAAGATGACTCTGAAAGAATCTTTAATAAGAGATTGAGGTAGTAGCCAAAAGGCGAGCTGGGCTTTCATTTTTTTGTTGGATGCACATCTGAGCAAGAGGTTATAAGAGGAGAAAGATGATGGCCAAGGGAGGGCAGAGCTGAGAGAAGGGACAAACAGCCTGTGTTCCACGTAACAAGCATATGTAGGTCCCTGTGGGTTGACTGGAACCTTGATTGCACAGTGGTTAGAGTTTAGTTCAAGCCCACCAGTGGCTCTGGGGAAGAAAAGACCTGGCAATCTGCTCTGGTCAAGATTACAAAACGGGAAACCCTACCAGGCAGTTCTACTGTCCTGTAGGGTTGCTGTGAGTCCGATTTGACTGACAGCAGTGTGTCTGGTTTTTCAGTGAGCTGAGCAGGCACTGTGGAAGACACTGGGTTTGAGCTATCTTACCACACCCCTCATGAGAGGGCTGCCCATGGCAAAGGGTCCCCAACTACAAGAGGCTGTGTGCTGCATGCTGGGGGATGGGAGCTGGAGCACAGGTAGGGCTGCCAGATTTAGGAAATAAAAACATTGGGCATTTTTTGTTTTACCTGGCAGTCCTCAATGACTATGAAAGAGGCTGCGCTGGAACCCAAGCTGTACCTTGAAAGAAATGTCTTGTGGAGAGGTCCAGAGAGTACTGATGTACATGCCTATCTCACACCAGAAGACCTGGCAGCATAGTGGTTAAGAGCTACTGCTGTTAACCACAAGGCTGACAGTTCGAATCTACCAGGCACTCCTTGGAAATTCCATGAGGCCATTCTACTGTGTCCTAAAGAGTCACTGGGGTGGAATCAACTTGAGAGCAATGGGTGATCTCACATCAAGAACAAACGAAAAACCCTCAAAAACCCATTGTCTTTAAGTTGATTCTGAGTCATGGCAGCCACCCCGTGTTGCACAGTAGAACTGCTCAGTAGGATTTTGTTTAGGGCTGTAACCTTTTATATAGGCCCTAGTGGCACAAATGGTTTGTACTCATCTTCTAACTGAGAAGTTGGCTGTTCCAACCCACCCCCCAATCCTGCAGAAGACAAGACTGCAGACTTCTGGAACCTGGGGCCCTGGGCCTTGGAGGGGGCTACTGACAGGGCCAGGCTACGCCATGGGACTCAGCCCCCTTCTGAACAGTGGCGCAAAGGAAGAAAGCTCAGACCCGGATTTCTGTGGTCAAAGCTCCCAGAGAAAACCCAGCACTTTCTTTTTCATGGGATGGTCACAAAAGTGTGGACCACCTTTGAACAGTTTGGGATCTAAGTCTAGGTTTGTCTCATCATGGTCCAGCAGTGCTAATTTGGGACCCCTGTAGTCATCTCTAATCCCTTGTTGGCACAGGAGGGAGTAAGAGCCTGGAAGCAGCCTGGACATTTGGGAGGGCTGGAAGGTGATGTGGAGAGAAGTTTGGGCTGGACTGTGTCAGAGATTGAAGGAAACAAACAAGGAGTGGAGGCAGGCTGGGGGAGGAGTGGAGGCAGGCTAGGGGGTTGGAGGCGGATCAGAAGGGTTGGCCTCAGAGGAGAAGAGCAAGGAGCAGGGAAGTGGCACAGCTGAGAGCTGACACCTGAGCTGCCCTTAACCCTCAAGCCAGGGATGGCAGGGCAGCTGGTCCCTCAGAAGAGCTGGGTCTCGGGGCTCACTAGGCACTGCTCATACCAGTGGGTCAGGAGTGAGGTAGAAGTGAGAGTTAAGGACCAGCAGGTGTCAGGGGAAAGAGCTGCAAAAGAAGAGCTCAAGAAGAGGGCTGGAGGTCACTCTTCTTGCCAGGGTTACAGCCTCTAGGAGGCAGGGCATTGCAGAGTCTGCGAATAGTTTCTGCCATTCTGACACATGGTGGTGACCTCGTGTCACAGAGTTTTAGTGCTCCATAGGGTTTTCTTGGCTGTAACCTTTACAGGGTCCCTGGGTGGTACAAATGGTTTGCATTCTACTACTAAACGGTTAGCTGCTCAAACCCACCTCTAACGCTCTGCCAAAGAAAGTTCTGGCGATCTGTTTCCATAAAGATGACAGCCAGGAAGATTCTGTGGAACTCATTTCTACTGTGTAACAAGTGGATTGTTATGAGTCAGAATCAAATTGGAGGCAATGGGTTTGTTTCTTTGTTTTTTAATCTTTGCTGAAGCAGACTGCCAAGCCCATGTTCTGTGGCGTTGTGGGTGGATTAGAGCCACTAACCACGTGCAAACAATTTGTGCTACTCAGGGACCTGCCTGTCTCACCAAACCAAAGAACCTGCTGTCATTGAGTCAATTTTGACTCACATCAACCCTATAGGACAGCACAGAACTGCCTCATAGTTTCTAGGGAGAACCTGGCAGATTCAATTGGCTGACCTTTTGGTTAGCAGACATAGCACTTAACCACAAAGACCATTAAAAACTGTCAAGGGTACTCCGCAAAACTGATTGGAACAGAAGCTCCTTCAAAGAGGGAGTGAGGGTGTTGGGGTTAGGGCTAGCCCTAGGATTTGAGTAGGATTAGTGTCAAGTCTAGCATGACACTCAGAGGTAGAATTAGAGCCAGGACAAAGGACTAGGGTTAGGGCTAAGGCTAGGGTTAGTCTATGATTATGATTAGAGGTGCAGCTAGAACTATGGTGAAATTTAGGGCTAGCATTAGGTTAGGAGTAGGATCAAGTCATCAGAAATTTGCCCTTTTTTCCCTCACCTTCATTCCTTCTCCTTAGACTGCAGAGAAGCTAGGCCCACAAGAGGAATGTGTAACAGGAGGATAAAGTAGAAGACCTTCCACCCTAATTTAGGCCTCTTTAAACACCTCAAGCCTGTGCCAAAGATGTTACAGACTGGATTGGAGTTTGGTTTGAGAATGAAATTCTAAACCGGAAAATGTAGTAACTAAACATACGTGGCAACATACAATCATGCCTAAGATGTCAGAAAGGAGTAAAAAAGACATTTGACATGACATGGTTGAAAGTGATAGTAGCATGATTGAAGAAACACAGGAATTATTTTATATTAAACACTCTCCCTCGTTAATACTGCTTGATTAACTGAATGCATTAAGAAAATACTATGCAAGAACAAGTAACAGAGATGGCAGGGACATTTTCTTTTGGAGAAACCCACTGCCATTTAGTTAATTCCAACTCATTCCTACTCTGTCCCTGTGAGACACAGTAGAACTGTCCCATGGAGTTTCCAGGGAGTACATGGTAGATTTCAGCCTTTTGGTTAGCAGCTGTAGCTCTTAACTGCTATACCAGTTTCCTTCTTTTGTAGTGGGCTTCTAAAATATAAATGAAGTTGTCCCAAGCATGCAGCAGAATGAGTGGGAGCTGATTTGACAGTACCTGACAACAATTCATGTAGCTAGCTCTGAACTTGGGAGATCAATGGAAAGGACAGTGTGCGGAATCAACCTAGATGCTCAACAACAGAAGAATGGATAGGTAAACTATGGTACATATACTCAATGGAGCACTACGCAATGATAAAGAATAATGATGATTCCAGGAAACACCTCATAACCTGGTTTCAACTGGAAGACATTATGTTGAGTGAAAGTAGTCAGAGATGAAAGAAGAAATATTGTATGAGACCTCTCTGGTAAGATCTCAAAAACAGACTTGTGTATAGAAGAAAAGACTCTTTGACAGCTGCAAGGGAGGGGAGGAAGCGAGGGCAAGGGGTGGAGGGTTTAGATTAGATAGTTGCTAGAAATCTGGTTGGGAGAAATCAGTGATAGCACACATTAGAAACAAGTGGACTTCAGCATAACTTGAGTACTCCCTTCCATCTCAACTCAATATTGCAAGGATAGAGTAGCTGGGGCAGGGGACAGGGGACCATGCTCTTAGGTGAAATCGAGGCCAATTGGCACAACTAGCGTTTTGCTAAGAGAGCTCTCTGCACCCGACATTGGTGAGTAGTGTCTGGGGTCTTAAAAGCTGCCAAGCTGCCATCCAAGGGCACAGCAAATGGTCCCAACTAAGCCAGAACGGATGCTCCCTGAGGACCAAAATGACATGGGGTAAAGACAACCCAGAACATAGAGAGACCCACATGAGTGGGTGCCTACATAGACTTGGGACCGGAAGAACCGGGTGGTGTCTGGCCACCAGTGATAGCCGTGATGGAGCTCAGTAAGTTGAGTCTGACTGGCAACACAGGAATAAAAAGGGGTGCATCCTGAGATCTCCACTAAAAGACCTCAATTGATGGTCCAGCAGTTTCAGGGTTCCCCTGGGAGCATGGCCCTTGGCCCTGATGCTGCCCTTGCCCATAAATCATAACGAAGATCCACTCTTTGGACACGAATGGATTGTACTTGGCAATGCAGAGTGACCATATATTGTATGCACTTTATGGTTTTATACATCTATAGGATATCAGCCTGCTGACCTCTGGCTGGAGGAAGGAAAGTGGGCGGAGAGGAGGGGAAAGGAAGCTGTTGGGAGGATGAGACATGTATGGAGCAGAGAGGAATAGTGTGCTGTCACCAGACAGGGAGAGCAGTGGAAGCTGCATAGGTGGGCATGTAAATTTATGCGGGAATGTACATTCTCACTAAGTCACATTAAATAAAAAAATAAAAAGAAAAGGACAGTGTACGGTTAACTTGGATCTTTGCGCAGTGGCTTTTAGGGGAACCATAACTTTTCAGTTTTCTAAATGGACTGAAGTTCCTGGGTGGTGCTCTGACTGCTAACCCAAAAAGTTGTTATTTGTGTCCATCCAGAGGTGCCTCAGAAGAAAGATCTCGCAATCTACCATCAAAAAAATCAGCCCTTGAGAACTCTCTGGGCAGTTTCACTCTGATATACACGGGGCCAAACATGAGTCAGTAATGATTCATCCACCATTGTTTAGTTTTGTGGTATTTGTTTCTGGATGGACTAAGGAGAAGCAGAAACCTGGGAACCCCAACCATGCTCCTCCTTGTGGAATTCAAACAACTCTGAGGCTAAATAGAGCCCAGTGATGAAGGCCAATTTCCATCTTGATGCTGTTGCTCATAATCAACCACTTTGACTACTGAGTTCATGTTACCCCTCATGCTGTCAGTAAATGCTTTCAGTCAGTGCTGTCTTTAAGCTAGGTTTCAGCTAGCACACCCCACATGGAAGGCTGATGTCAATGGGACATTTGCTATGGTTTGGGGTGGTCTCCTGGCAAATATACTCACAATTACGGTTCTCCAATTATACATAGGTTCCTCTGTCGGCAACATTCCATAGCAATTGGGGTTTCCTCTGACGTGGGGGCAGTGGTTGATGAAAGCCAGGTAATTTTTGTAATCTAGTTAAAAAAAATGAGAAAGAAATGGCAACAGGCAAAGTTCATAGCAATTAATTAGTTTCGTTTTTGTTTACAGAATGACTCCCTCTTCTTCCTCCTCTTTTCCCTTACCACTTTGTACCTCGCTCATGCTGTGTACAGCATTATGCTTATTTACTTGTTATATTTAACTTGCTAGAGTGCATGCTCCTTGAAGGTTTAGATCCTAAAATTTTACCGTGGTATCCTTTTTGTTAAAACAACAACAAAAAAATCCCTTTTGCCGTCCAGTCATTCCAACTCATGCACACCCCATGTAACTGAGTAGAACTGCTCCATAGGGTTTCCTTGGCTGTAATCTTTAATGGCAGCACACTGCCAGGCCTCTATCTTCCAGTGCTGCCAGGCTAACAGACAATTCCAAACCATTTGTATCACATGCAAGAACTTATTCCTGAAATATCCTGTTTGTCTAAGCTATATCCCAATAGTCTATGACACTGGTAAGGCTCTCTTGTTCACCAAATAGAATCTGTTTAGATAAATTACAACAACTGCCAAGCATTTTCTTAAAAGTTGACATAACCTGTTTATTAGATAAACGGAAACCCTGGTGGTGAAGTGCTTAAGTGCAATGGCTGCTAACCAAAAGACCAGCAGTTTGAATCCACCAGGCCCTCCTTGGAAACTCACAGGATAATTCTATGCTGTCCTATAGGGTAAATAGGAGTCAGAATCTACTTGATGGCAGCAGGTTTGGTACTGGAGTCCTAGTGGTGCAATGATTTAAGTGCTCCACTGTGAACCAAAAGGTCAGCATTTTGTAACAGCCTGTGAGTGGCCATCTAAGATATTCCATTGGTCTCCCCTGGTCTGGATCAAGGGAGAACGATGACCACCGAAGACACAAGAGGACTAGTGGACCCCAACTATCACAGCCTCCACCAGGCTGAGCCCCACGAAAACTAGTCCCTGGCTACCATTACTAACTGCTCTGACAGGACGGTCCTGGACCAAGATGGGGAAAAAAAATGTGTGTGTATGTGTTTTTGTGTGTGTGTGTATATCAAAATTCTACCTCACACTCACACAAAAAAGAGCAGGCTTACTGGCATCACTGAGACTGAAGAAACCAAGAGTGTGGCCTGTGCACACCCTTTTAGCTCAGTGTTGAAGTCACTCCTGAAAGTCCACCTTGAGCCAAAGATTAGACAGGCCATTCAACAAAAACAAAACTAAAGGAACATACCAGCCCAGGGATAAAGATTAGAAGGCCAAGAGGGGACAAGAAAAGCTGGTAATAAGGAATCCTAGGTGGAGAAGGGAGTGCTGATGTGTCACAGAATTTGCAACCAATGTCACAAGGTCAGTTCTACCCTGGCCCCTAGGGTCACCATGAGTCGGATCTGACTCGACGGCACTTGGCTTGGCATCACAAAACAATATGTGTATTAACTGTTTAATGAGAAAACATTTTGTTCTGTAAACCTTTATCTAAAGTACAATAAAAAAAATATCTTTTCATCAAGGCTAAAGATCAGCGGTTCAAATCTACCAGCTACTTGCTGGAAACCCTATGGGCCAATCCTACTTTATCCTCTAGGGTCACTGTAAGTTGGAATTGACTACCCTTTTTTTTTCTTTTTCTTTTTTGGTTTTTAGCTAGATGAATAAATTTCAACCAGATAGTAATAATAGCTGATTAATAGCAGATAATTTAAGTCTTCGTGTTTCTGTGTGAAATGCTACTTACTATACTTGCCATATTTCTGTATCGAGACTTGATGTTTAACTAGGCTGGGTAACCAGGGATGATTTTGTCATGGTTAGAAATCACCCTAAATGCCTTAGGTAAAAATGGGCTTCTCTTGTGCTGGTGGCTATTCTTGCATGTGTATGTGACCAACAGGCCATGTGAGGCACCAGCAGAAGGGGAAAATGGCTTGTCCTTACCCGGGGAGTACTGCAGATCGCCCGCTGAGTGTTGCCTCAGTATCTCAAAGGCGTCTTCAAATGCTTGACCCAGTTTGTCTTGTTCAATACAAGTCTGTTAGAGCAATGGTAGAACTCTGGAGTCATTAAATTAGCAGTTAATTTTCCTAATATAAATGGACCATTTGGTCCACAGGAAGATTTCTCAGTTTTGTTACTGGCATATTGGGTCAGATTTGTCCTTCTTGTGGTGACTGTCCTGTGCTTTGAAGGGTGTTTAGCAGCATCCTTGGCCCCTACCCACTAGAAGCCAGCAGCAGCCCCAGTCATGACCATGAAAAATGTGGTGAAATCACCAAATGTCCCAGGGGGCCCAACAACTCCTCTGGTGGAGAACCACTCTAAATTAGTTATCTATTAGTACAACGGTACTGATTTTATAGTATGATAGTATTTCATATCCTTATAGCAATTTTAGCAAGGATTATAGAAGAGTGGAGGTTGACTTAGAAAAGGGGGTCAAGAAAATATCTATCCTCAATCAAGCAGAGTATGTGAATGTTTACTTAAATGAATGCTCTTTAATTCCAAAAGCATGTCTTTAAGACTTAAAATTGAACTATTTCTCAAACCATTTCATGCCCTGATTAGAATGATCTAAATATTTTAGTTTTAAAATGGAAGAATAAAGACATTTTAAATGCCAACTTACCATACTTCATTAATAAATTGATGATTCTGTTTAAAAAAGAATTAAATACAATATTTTATTTGCCATGGAATTAAAAGGTCTTGCTTAAAAATTTTTCTGAAAACTATGTAAACCAAAAATACCATGACTTTTCTTTGATGAGTATCAGTTTTCTACAAAATGTCCTGCATTTTTTGTTTCTCTTCTATTACAAAAAAAACAAAAAACTTAATATTAAAGTAGTTAAATGGAGCTAAGAGCTTTAATTTACATTAAATTTTATTACCAAAATTGCTTACTTATAGGAGAAAATGGAGAGAACTAGAAGCATGTACCAAAACATTAAGTATTTCAAAATTCTTTAAGCATCACGACTCTTTTTCCTCAACATAGCCCAAAGCCAAACTCACTGCTGTGGAGTTGAATTCTAACTCATATAGACAGAGTGAAACTGTCCCCTAGGGTTTCCAAGGCTATAAATCTTCTGCCGCCGAGGCAAGAACTTAGCCACTGTGCCTTCATTTAGCATAGCCCTCCATTTATAACTTTTTTACTGTTTGTTTTATTTTATTTTTCTATACGATTTTAAGTGTCGTGGAGTCCTCAGAAAGTCTCTGCTGTAATAGTGCTCATCATTTCGTATGGCATATCCAGCAACTCCTTTCATAAGAGTTCTTCACACGAGTCCTGCAGACATAAGGCATTTACTCTTTGGCGTTTAATGCCGCACAATATAATGTAATATAAATGTCAATACTATAAATATTCATATCAATGTAATAAATATCTCAAATATTCAAATTCTGCCTTGCTCAGTAGAAAAGTGTACGAGAAGAAAATCCATAAATTACTTTGGCTTTTGGTCCCTAAAGTGTTATCAGCAGCAAATATTTTAAAAATCCACGTCAGCGCTTTTCAATTAACTGTGCCTCAGTTTATCAGCATCGGAGCAAACGTGTACTTTGAATTAACACTTAAAATAAAGTTGCCGGCTTTCACTGATACACCCCTGCTCACTACAACCATGCCAACTCTTAAACACTAAATCCAGAGAAGCTTGAAAACACTATTGACTTCAGTCATTGAATATTTCCTGTAGCAGGAGAAATCAATGAGAAATTAACAGTTATTACAATGTGTTTTGAAAAACATGAGGTGAACACTTACCAGGAAGAACACGTCAACCCTTTGGGAAGATGCTTCATTAACATCAGACTTGTTAAAGACAGAATTGTACAAGAACTCACTGGCGAATTGCATTAAGTAGCTGTTTTTAAGGAAGTACCACAGGAGGGGATTTTTTTTAAAAGATACAGTGCCTTCATAATTTCTTTTTCACGATAGAGCCTACAAATATGAGGAGCTATTATTTTGAAAGGGCACGTCATCTTTTGCATTCTATGGGCCAAAAGCAATGCAACAAGCCCTGTGAAACCCTTGCCCAATATAGGTCACAGCTCATCTAGCCTGCATCCCCCATTGCAAATCTCTGACCTCTACAACTTTTAAGGAGCCCTGGTGGCACAGTGCTTGAGTGCTCAGCTGCTAACTGAAAAGTCACCAGTTCGGACCCATGAGCATGGTCTGTGAGACAGAAGACCTGGCGATCTCCTCCATAAAGACTGCAGCCCAGGAAACCTGTAAGACTGTTCTACTCTTCTATGTTGGTCGTTGAGGGTCAGAATCCACTCCACAGCACATATACAATTCTCAGGGTGCTGAGTGGTGCGGCTGGTTTGCTCTCCCCTGCTAACTGAAAGATTGGCAGTTTGAATGTACTCAACAGTGCCACAGAAGGAAAGGACTGGCAATCTGCTTCTATAAAAGTTAAACCAGTTGCTGTCGAGTCAGTTCCAGCTCACAGTACCAATCATGCATTACAAAACAGAACTTCCATTGTGTTTTTTTGACTGTAATCATTATGGAAACAAAAGCACCATGCCTTTCATCTGTACTACTGCCGATGAGTTTGAACCGACAATCTTTAGGGTTAGGTTAACCCAAAGCAAGAAGCCAAACTGGTCGCCATTGGGTCAGTTCCAACTCATAGCGACCCTAGAAGATGGAGTAGAAGTGCCCCATAGTTTCCAAGGAGCGCCTGGTGGATTTGCACCGCTGCCCTTTTGGTGGTTAGCAGACGCAGCCCTTAGCAGTGGAGTGCAAATCCATCCAGCCAACAAAATCCTATGGAGTGCTTTTCTACTCTGTAACCCATGGGGTCACCATGAACCAGAATCTACCTGGGGGTAACAGGGTTGATTAGGTTTACACAACCCTCCCCCTGTCCTGTATTTCTAGTACTTCTCCCCCAAGTTGTGGAGCCTTCATTGCCTTTCTTGCCTGAACTGTGAACAGCCCTCCTTCTAGCCACCCCCCCATCTGTTCTTCCTCCTGAAGTACTTTGTAGTTCACGGATTCCCCTTCCTCAGGTATCTCGGAGGCTTGGAGCTCCTGCACTGGCTCTCCAGGCCCGTCTCTCACATCCAGCTCCAGCCTTATTTCCCACCACTCAGCGGTCACACAAGGGAAGCTGATCCAGGCTACTGTCTTCCCTCTACAGTGCAATGGTTTTTATTTTAAAAAAAGAAAAACCTCTGCCAGTGTGTATTTTAACTCATGGAGAGCCCATGTGTTACACAGTAGAACTGTTCCATAGGGTTTTCTTGACTGTAATCTTTAAAGAAAGAAATTACCAGGTCTTTCTACAGGGTCTCTATGAGGCAGCGGTGAGTTTGGTTTTTTATTTCTTTTCATTGTTGCTGGGTAGGTTGAAACCTCCAACCTCTGTAGTTAAGTGCTAATCTTTTGAGTTACCAAAGGCTTGTGGGAGGTGATCTGGTTGAACAGATGGCATTTGCAGGGAGAACCCAGTTCTCCAATTGAGCTTGAGAACCCTCAGCCTCACTTGGGATGGCTTTTGGTGGCTCTGAAGGAAAGTCGGGGGAGAGGCCTCAAGCCTCCCACCAAGCTCCTTGGCGGCACTGTCCCCTCTATGTGTAACGCCTCCTGCCCGGTACACCCACCTGCCCGTTCACCCATTCCGTCTTACCTGTCCATCAGAGTCCTTCCTGGCATGCACCTGTCCCAGGTAGAAGTGAACTTCCCCTCCTCCGACACACTCACCTGCATCTCGTTCGCAACCGGCCATTTTAATAGCTGTCACATTTAGCCAGGGGGAAAACCACCTAAGAATTTTTTGTAAATCTTGTGGGTGGGGAAAATGAGGTGGGGGCACTGTTTTAACAGCGCCGTAGATTTTTCTGTTTTGCATTCTTGGAAAAGGAGCTTATCTTTGACAGGGACTATTGTTCTAAACCTACTACTTTTTTGACCTGATTTGTTATGCAAATACCAATGCACAGCCCACTTCTGAAATGTAGATATTACAATACCGAGTATAAAACCATGATTGCAATGGTGATTGGCACTTAATCTGTAGCAGGCCTTTGTCCACACCCATCAGATGTTATCTGATTTCATTTGTTTCAATCATTCAACAAGTAGGTATCACTGGACACTTCACTCT
Organism: Heterohyrax brucei; assembly: GCA_028571685.1. Classification (NCBI taxonomy): domain Eukaryota; kingdom Metazoa; phylum Chordata; class Mammalia; order Hyracoidea; family Procaviidae; genus Heterohyrax; species Heterohyrax brucei. Next base: position 169,853,273 of record CM053142.1, on the reverse strand, counting down.
GCTGGACATTCTTCTGCACCCAGGAGCTACAGTACTGAGCAAGTTCTAATGAGAAGATAGGATAAACAAACAGATAAGCAGATTAGAGATCATCAAGCAGTAGTAACCCTGGGGGGGAGGGGAGAACCATTGCCATCAAGTTGATTCTGACTCACAGCAACCCTACCGGGCAAAGTAAAACTGCCCCATAGAGTTTCCAAAGAGTGGTAGAGGGTGGATTCAAACTGCTGACCCGCGTTTTGGTTAACAACCTACCTCTACCCACTGTACCACCAGGCCTCGCCTAGATAGTGGTAAGCATTGAGAAAACAATAAAGGGGTGCATGTGATGATGGTGGGTGGCCAGGAAAAACCTGCAGAGAAACCAACCTATGAGCTGAAAGCAAAGGAATAAAGAAAAGAAGAGCAGAGATGCAAAGACCCAGGAGAAGGGTAAGGACAAATTTGGGAAACAGATGGTGAGGCTGTTTGCATGACAGTGTCACAGCAGTGATGGCTACTGAATCCTACACTTAAAAATGATTGGAAGGATAAATTTTATATATATATTTTTAATCATTATTTAGGGAACTGTGGTGGACAGGGGCTAAGAGCTGTGGCTGCTAACCAAAAAGTTAGGCAGTTTGAATCCACCAGGCACTTCTTGGCAACCCTTGTTGTACCAGTCTTACTCTGTCTCATAGGGTCGCTATGGAAACCCTAGTGGCATACTGGATAAGTGCCACGTCTGCTAACCAAGAGGTCTGCAGGTCAAATCCACCAGATGCTCCTCAGAAACACTGTAGGACAGTTCTACCGACTCACAGGGTTTCTATGACTGGACATTGACTCGACAGAAGGTTTTTTGTTTTTTGGTTTTTTTTTTAATAGGGTCACTGTGGGTCAGAATTGACTGGATGGCAATGAGATTGTCGCAACTGAAAAGAAATTTAAAAATCCACATCTCTGGCAGAGGAAATAGTTCCTGCAAAGAAGGTGAGCTGGCGGTAAGTTTGTCTTCTTCAAAGCACAAAAATCAAGGCGGTGGGGCTGGGACAAAACCAGCCTGGGTGATAGGTAAGATTGGACACACAACCAAAGAGTCCAGCCTACAAGATTCAAAACTACCAGTTGAGAGTGGTTACTTGCATAGCATTATTTCATAGATGAGGAATCTAAAACTGAAGTTCAAAGACACACAGTGATTTTCTAAGATCCCACTGCTAGTGAAAGCTGGGGTGGGCGGGAGCCAGACCTGGGTCCATCTGACGACCTCCCTGCTCCCCACCACCGTGCTGGGGTCTTCCGTCTGCACTACCCGGTCCTTTAGGGCAGGCTTCTCAGTCTCCAAGGCAGGCTCTACAGTACCCAACGACTGCCTGTCACACAGTGCAGGCAGAAATGAGAACAGAAAACCCATCGATGGCTGTTAAAACCAGCATTGCCTCTAGAATTCCATTCTGCAGAATGTTACCATCCCACAAGCTTGCTGCTTTGCTGCTTTTCCTTAGTGAAAGAGTTTTTATTAGCTTTGTTAAAGAAACCAGTGGGTACATTGAATACGGTTTGGGTACAAACCCACCTCAGTAGTGAGAACAGAAAAAAACAACCTTGGGCTCCTTTGTAGGGTGAAAGTGTGAAAGAGGCCTTAGGTAATTTGAAAAGAAGAGCTAATAGCTCTTTTAACATTTTTAGAGGTCGTGGCTTCCCCTTCCGGAATAATCTGATGAAAGTCGGGAGTTCTTTCCTGGAAAAAGCCGTTAGCTCAGATTTTCATGCAAACCCTTCTGCTAAGGCCGATGGAACCGGGTTTAGGAGCCTCCCTCCACCTCCCACTCCCACCCACTCCGCCTCCCGCCCCGCGCCCCACTACAATTTACAACCCACACGCGCGCACGCACACACAGAGCATCTCTTTTGGGAGGGTGAAGGACACCATCGCTTCCCTCCACTCCAGAGGCCTGCTGAGTAACAGATTGCGGGCTAAATGCGGAAAGGATCCGTGATTGACAGCTTCGTTTTGCAGAAGTTCATTGTCCTCCGCGGCAACTAAAATTATTTTAGAAACTCTTAAACAACCGTATGCCAGGCTCTAAATCTCATGGTGCCAAGCTTCAGGTGGGAGATTGCATTTTCTGAGAATGGGGAACTGCAGAACCCAGGGGGAGACCGAGGTTCAAGGCTTACCATTCCTTTTCGCGTAACTCTATTGAGGGATTGAAGAACTGTATGTTCATATTGCTTAGATCTCCGGAAACCTAACTAATAAATTAAAGAATTGTTAACAAACGGGGGAAAAGGTGCTAGAAAATCTCCTATGTCAGAGTACAACTCATGGAATCACTAAGTATGAGACAGATAGTCAACACTCATCTTTTCTTTGCAGTTTGCTGTTCTTTTTTCGCTGAAATTTGTTTTGTGCATATCATAGCGTCTATCCTGACGAACGCTTCGTTTTTACTTGAAATAATGTGTATTTTGCAGTTACTCTGTATCTACTGTCTTACAAGTAGGAAACCCCGGTGGTGTAGTTTGGTTAAGTGCTTTGGCTGCTAACCAAAAGAGTCAGCAGTTCGAATCTGCCAGGCACTCCCTGGAAACTCTAGGACGGAAGTTCTGTTCTGTCCTATAGGCTTGTTATGAATCATAATCAACTTGCCAGCAGTAAGTTTAGTGTTTTGGTTTGAGACTTCTAGACACCAGTTAGATCTAGTTGATTATGATGTTCAGATTTTCTATATCCTTACTATTTTTTTTGTTTTCTGTTTTTTGGTCTGCTTGTTCTATCAGTTACTGTAAAAGGGATTTTAAAGTTTCCAGCTGTAATTGTGGATTTGTCAGGTTTTCCCTATAGTTCTGTCAATTTTTGCTTCATGTATTTTGGAGCTCTGTTATTAGATGCATACTCATTTAGAATTGTTATGTGTTCTTCACAAAATAAGCCTTTTATTATTACAAAATTTCTTTCTTTCTGGTAATCTTCCATGTATTAAAGTCTATTGTGCTAGAAACTACACCGATTTGCATGACATAAATGTATTTTACTTTCAACCTATCTGATTTTCTGCCTTCATATTTAAAGTATATTTCCTTAAAACCAAAAACTAAATCCACTGCCGTTGAGTCAGTTCTGACTCATAGTGACCATAGGGTCATATGGAAAACCTGGTGAGTGTAGTGGTTAAGTGCGACAGCTGCTAACCGCCAGGTCAGCAGTTTAAATCCACCAGGTGCTCCTTGGAAACACTATAGGGCAGCTCTACTTTGTCTATAGGGTTGCTATGAGTATGATATTGCTGTATTAAGTAGCATATATTTGGATATTTCTTTTTTATCCAGTTTGAAAATACCTCCCTTTTTAGTAGTTAACCACATTTAGTAATTACTGGTATGACTGGATTTAAGGCTGTCATCTTGCTATTTGTTTTCTATTTCTCCCATGTATTTTTTGTTGCTTTGTTCTTCCTTTCCTGACATCTCTTGGGCTAGTGTCTTTATTACTCTGCTTTATTCCCTCTGTTAGCTTTTTTATAATGTGATCTGAAATATGGCATGACATGACCTATTTCTGTACTTTTTTCTTTAGGCAAACTCTCCAGGGATTGCAATATGTACGTTAATTTATTGAAATCTACTGCTTGGTATATAATGTAAGAACTTATTATTGCATAATTCTATTTATATCTCCTCCCATTTTTTGTGCTACTCTTGCTATAGATTAACTTCCACATACATTACCACAGTAGATTATGTAAACCTCACAATAATGCCACGAGGCAGTACTATTCTCTCTAAATTCAAATTGTGGTTCTACACCTTCTAGTAAATATACCCTTTTAGTTTCCTCTTCTGTAAAATGTGGATAATAATTTTCTGACCACATATGGTAACTGAAATTTATGAGTAAATCCATCTCACGTGCTTCAGACAATCCTAACATTTAATAAATGCTCAACAAATGTCTCCTGCTTTAGAATCATCCCACTTTACAGATGAGGAGACAAGCTCAGGAAGGCGAAGTACCTATCCAAGGTTACATAGCTAGTGAGCGACAGAGGTGAAGGTTTTCAAACCAGTTCTGCCTGACTCCATCCAGAGGACCGCCACCCTTGATTCTGATTTTGCTTCCTTATCTGTGGAGTGAGAATGAGAATGTGATAATGGTCTTATGTCATAGGATTCTCTATAAGCTTGACAATGAATGAGAAGAGTAGTAACGTACTATGATGATTGTTAGGATCTTCAAACGTGGCTTTGATTTTGCCGGATCTGGGACCTACATCTTAGCTGATAACTAAGTGGCAGGGCCAGAACTCAAACCTAAGTCTTTGCTTGCCATGTCTGGTGCCTGTTCCCGATAACCAGGTTATCCAGATATGCTCCATAGTTTATTGGTGTTTAATAGCTCCTGCCACCACAGGTGCCCTGGTAGTGCAGTAGTTCAGTACTCAGCTGCTAACCAAAAGGTCAGTGGCCAAAACTCAAAAGGGACTCTATAGACCAAAGCTGTGGCAGTCAGCTTACACAAAGACTTACAGTCTTGGAAACCCTACGGCGCAATTCTACCTCTCCTATAGTATGGCTATGAGTCATAATTGACTCAGTGGCACACAACAACAGCTAGTGTTTCTACCATAGGGGGAGATGTCACTGACAAAAAGACTAGGAGATAGCCACCCAGCTCTGCAGAGAAGGGTGAGATAATGGAGCTACTCTCGTGTCCCCATGGAAACACCAAAACCATAACCCAAAATAACCAAACTCGTTGCTGTGGAGTCAATTCCAACTCATAGAGACCCTATAGGAAAGAGTAGAACTGCCCCATCGGGTTTCCAAGGAGTGTCTGGTGGATATGAACTGACAACCTTCTGGTAAGCAGCTGTAGCACTTTACCAGTATACGACCCTGAAGGCATCAAGCCAAAGGTATGGTAATTTATTGTGTGTTCTGAACCACAACTAATCTCATGCAAAGACACAACCAAGGGTTTTCAATGGCTGATTTTTGGGACTAGATTGCCAGGCCTTTCTTTCAATAGGCCTCTGGGCAGGCTTAAAGTGCTAACCTTTCAGTTAAGGGAGTTAACCATTTGTACCACCCAGGGACGTCCTATGCAGGGAGGAGGAGGATAAACCACAGCTGAATTATTCTTATTCTGAAATTGAAGGCCAAACATATTTCTCCATTTCAGCCTTTCCAGCTTCAGAAGGTTCTAAATCTGAACTATTCATTAGTATGGGAAAGGCAAGAGAAGACTCACTTCTCCCTCCTCTTAATGAACTTAAAATGCCTATTTCTATATTCTGGTTAAGTGTCATGTCTGCTAACCAGAAGATTGGCAGTTCAAATCCACCAGGCTTTCCTTGGAAACCCTATGGGGCACTTCTCTGTCTGTAAGGTTACTGTAAGTCAGAATTGCTGGACAGCAGTGGGCTTGGGTCTTTGTTGTTTTAACAGTCCTATGAGACCAGCAGGGCAAATCTTACTCCATTTTGCTGGTGAGAAACTTGACAGAGAAGTCAAAGGTCACAGAGCAAGTTAGTGTTAGATTTAGGGATTAGAAACTCTTTATCCTCAGTGCAGCTTTTTGGATTTGGTCTCCAGGCAATATTGACAGATAACAGCATTGGCTTTCAATGATAGAGCTTTCAGAAAACACATAAGTGAAGAAGACTGCCTCAGTGTTAAACTTATTTTTATTGAGGAAAAAAAATGCTTTTGATGCAGAAAAAGCATTTTTACAGGGTTTTTTGCACACTCATCACTCAAATTTTTGTTGGTTAGTTTTTTAGGATTTATTTGAAAGTGTGCTGTTGTTATTAGATGTTGTCTAGTCAGTTCTGACCCACAGCAGCCTGGTGTACAGCAGAATGAAACGCTGCCTGGTCCTGCACCATCCTGCCAACTGTTGCTCTGCTTGCGCCCATTGCTGCTGCCACTGAGGCAGTCCATCTCACCGAAGATCTTCCTCTTTTGACAGCCCTCCACTCACATGATGTCCTCCTCCAAGGACTGATCCCTCTCTAAATCCAAAGCCTGTGAGACAAAGCCTTGCTACTCTTCCTCATCAGAAGCATTTTGGACACGACTTGGTAGAGTGGGTTTTGGGTCTTGCGAGACGTGTTTGCTTTTTGCTTTTCTTTGTGACAGTTCATGGCATATTCAATTTTGTTCACCAGCACCGTAATTCAAAGGTCTCGATTTTTCAGTCTTCCTTATTCGTGGTCCAGCTTTGTCATGCATACGAGGCAGTTGAAAACACCTTGTTTGGGTCAGGCACACCTTAGTGTTAAAAGTGGTGTGTTTGCTTTTCAACACTTGAAAGATATCTTTTGGGCCGCTACCAACGACTGCTCCAACAAAGAGGACAATGTAAAGTCCCTAATGTAGTGGGAGAAAAATAAGTGTGCAGAACTAGAACTCTATTAAAAGACCACACTTGACTGTCTGTTAGACTTGAGGTTCCCTGGAGGACATAGGCCCCAGACTCTGTTAGCCCAGAGCCTAAACCAAAGCTAACTCTTCAGACAAAACTAGGACTGGACTGATACTGGTGAAGACTGTGCTTGCTTCTTGGCTTAACTATATACAGGAGGCTGTCTGAGCACCTCTGGTCCAGAGGACAGACGAGAGGGTGGAGGGGTTCGGGATTTGGTTGAATGCACAAGGGAAGTACAGGATGGAAAGGAAAAGCCAGCGGTTATGAAATTAGGAGTTTGGGGTGGGGGAGCAGTTAGAGTTGCATAGCAGTGTGTATGGAAATGAAGTTACATGGCAAATAGATCTGTATTGTAATCTCTCACTTAAAGCACAATAGATTTTTTTTTTTTTTTAAAGATCTTTTGCAGGTATTTACCCAATGAAATGCGTCTTTTGATTTCTTGACTTCTGAGTTCATGGGGAAATCCTGGTGGCATAGTGGTTAAGTGCTACAGCTTCTAACCAGAAAGTCAGCAGTTCAAATGCACCAGGTGCTCCTTGGAAACTGTGTGGGCAATTGTACTCTCTCTGTAGGTACACTATGAGTTGGAATCAACTCAACAGCAGTGGGTTTGGTGTCTTTTGGAGTCCATGGGTGTTGATTGTGCATTCAAGTAACATGAAATCCTTGGCGACCTCAATCTTTTTCCCATTTATTATTATTGCCCCATTTTATTATCCATATTAACGTTATTGGCCCATTTATTGTTTATTGGTCCATGTGTTAGGATTTTTGTTTTCTTCATGTTGAATGTAACCCATAATGAAGCCTGTATCATCTTCATCAGCAAGTCCTTAAAGTCATTGAAGTCCTTAAAGCCCGCCTCACTTTCTGCAACACAGGTTATTGATGAGTCTTCCCCTAATCCTGATTCCTTGTTCTTCTTCATATAGTTTAGCTTCTCAGATTATTTGCTCCCATACAGGTATACAGATTAAATACTTATGGTAGAAGGACACAATACTGACCCATACCTTTCCTCATTTTAAACCAGTCATATCCCCTTGTGCTGCTCCACAGACTGCCTCTTGGTCTATCTATAGGTTCCTCATGAACACAATTAAATATCCTGGAATTACCATTCTCAGTTATATTATCATAATATGTTATGATCCACACAGTCAAATGCTTTTATATAGGCAGTAAAGCATGAGTAAATGTCTTTCTGGATGGATCTGCTTTCAGTCAAAATCCATCTGACATCACCAATGATATCCCTAGTTCTGTCTCCTCTTCTGAATCTGACTTGGATTTCTGGCAGTTTCGTTTCTGTGGATGTACTATTGCAACCACTTTTGAATGCTCTTCAGCAAATTTTACTTCTATATGATACTAACGATATTGTATGATAATTTCCACATTCAGTTGGATCACCTTTCTTGAAATCAGACATAAATGTGATTCTCTTCCAGTTGGTTTACCAGGTAGCTATCTTCCAAATTTTTTTTTTATTATGATTGAATGAAAATATACATTCCCACGTAAATTTGCATGCTGACCTACATGCAGCTTCCACTGCTCTCCCTGCATGGTGACAGCATACTTTTCCTCTCTACTCCATACATATCTTATCTTCCCAACAGTCTCCTATCTTCTCTCCACCTGTTCCCTTTCCTCCAGTATGAGATCAACAGAACAACCTCCTATAGATGCCTAGAATCATAAAGTGCCCACACAATATGGTCAGTCTGCGTCACCAACTCCAAAACATTGCTGTCTGAGAAATTGACCTTCATTATGATTTATGGACAAGGGGCAGCATCAGGGCCATATCTTCCAAATTTTTTGACACAGATGAGTAAGTACTTCCAGTGCTGCATCAATTTCTTGAAATATCTCAATTGGTATTCCGTCACTTCCTGGAGCCTTGTGTTTTTGCCTGTATTTTTTGTGCAGCTAGTACTTCTTTTAGTACCATACATTAATGACCACATGTTACCTCTTGAAATGGTTGAATGCTGGCCAGTTCTTTTTGGTATAGTGACTGTGTTTCCTCTCATCTTCTTCTGTTACTTCCATCATTGTTTAAGGTATTCAGCTGTATGCGTCATAGCAAATTATGGATAACATTGTGGAGAACTAGAATTCCAGAAACTTAATTGCATTCTAGAGGAATCTGTACATGGATCACAAGGCAGTCATTCAAACAGAACTAGTAGACGCTCCATGGTTTAAAGTCGGGAAAGGTCTGCATCAGAGTTGTCTCCTTTCACCATATCTTTTCAATCTGTATGCTAGGCAAATAACCCAAGAAGCTGGACTATTTGAAGAAGAGCCAGGCATCAGGATTGGAGGAAGACTTATTACCAACCTGCATTATGCCAATGACACAGCCTTGCTTGCTGGAAGTAAAGAGAATTTGACACACTGATGAAGATCAAAGACCACAGCCTTCATATGAATTACATCTTGAATGCTGCCACAAAAATCCTCACAAGTGGACCAATAAGCAACCTCCTGATAAACAGAGAAAAGACTGAGATTGTTAAAGATTTCATTTTGCTTGGGCCCACATCAACACCTACGTAAGCAGCAGTCAAGAAGCTGAAAGACACACTGCACTGGGAAAATCTGCGGCAGAAGACCTCTTTAGAGCTGAAATGTGAAGATGTCATATTGAGTGTGAAGACATACCTGATCCAAGCCATGGCATTTCAGTCACATCATATGCGTATGAAAGCTGGACAATTAATAAGGAAGACGAAAGAAGAATTGATGCCTGTAAATTATGGTGTTATAAGAGATTATCGAATATACCATGAGCTACCAAAAGAATGGAGAGATCTGTCTGGAAGAAGTACAACCAGAGTACTCCTTAGCAGCAAGGATGATGAGACTATGTGCTACAACTTTGGACATACTGTCGGGAAGAATCAATTGCTGGAGAAGGACATCATGCTTGGTAAAGTAGAGGGTCAGCGAAAAGGAGGAAGGCCCTTGACAAGATGAATTGACACAGTGGCTAGAATGACGGACATAAGAATAGAAAGGATTGTGGATATGGTGCAGAACTGGGCAGTGTTTCATTTTCTTGTACACTGGGCCACTATGAGTCAGAACTGACTTGACGACACCTAACACAACGTTTTTACTTTATTTTTCTGCTTTTTTAATTATGATTGAATGAAAATGTACATTCCCTTCTAAATTTGCATGCCCGCCTAGATGCAGCTCTCACTGCCCTCCCTGCCCAGTGACAGCACACTCTTCCTCTCTGCTACATACATGTCTTATCCTCCCAACGAACTCCTATACCCTCCTCTCCACTCACTCCCCTTCCTCCGGTAAAAGGTCAGTCGGATGACATCCTATAGATGCACAGAACCATTAAGTGCACACATGATACGGTCACTCTGTGTCACCAAGTCCAATTGATTCCTGTCTGAGAGTTGACTTCCATTATGATTTACGGACAGGGGCAGCATCACAGCCAGGGGCCATGCTTGCAGGAGAACTCCAAGGCCCGTGGACCATCAATTACAGTCTTTTAATGGAGATCTCAGAGTGCACATCTTTTTATTCTTGTGTTGCCAGTGAGACTCAACTTTATGAGCTCCATCACGGCTATCACTGGTGGTGGCTGGGCACCATCCAGTTCTGCCGGTCACGAGTCGACGTAGTCACCCACTCATGTGGATCTCTCTGTCTTCTGGATTCTCTTTCCCCCACGTCATTTTGGTCCTTGGTGATCATCCATTCCTGCTAAATTGAGACCATTTGCTGTACCCCCAGATGGCGGCTTGGCAGCTTTTAAGACCCCGGACACCACTCACCAATGTGGGGTGCAGAATGCTCTCTTAGCAAAGTGCTAGTTGTGCCAATTGGCCTCGGTCTCCCTTGATGCATGGTCTCCAGCCCCCTGCCCCAGCTACTGTGTCCTTGTAATATTGGATTAAGATGGGAGGAGTAATCGTGTTACGTTGAAGTCCAGTTAATATTGATTTTCTTTCTAATCTGTGCTGTCACAGATTTCACCCAACCCAATGTCTTTCAACTATCTAATCTAAACCCTTCCCTCTTGCTCACCATCCCTCCCCACCCTTGATGTCATCAAAGAGTCTTTTCTTCTATGCATGAGTCTGTTTTTAAGTTCTTATCGTAGGGGTCTCATATAATACTTGTCTTTTTGTTGCTGACTAATTTCACTAAACATAATGTTCTCTAGTTGAAACCAGGTTGAGATGTTCCCTAAAATCATCATTGTTGTTTATCATTGCATAGCGTTCTATTGAGTACATATACTGTAATTTACCTATCCATTTCTCTGTTGTTGGGCATCTGAGTTGATTCCATCTTTTGCTATTGTGGACTGTGCTGCCATAAACATTCTTGTGCATGTATCAGTTGGTGTGAATGGCCTTGATTCTGTAGGATATATTCCAAGCAGTGGAATTACTGGGTCAAATGGTATATCTATATCCAGCTTTTTAAGGAAGCACCAGATTGCTTTCTAAAGACGTTGCACCATTTTGCAATCCCACCAGCAGTGTAGGAGAGTTCCAATCTCTCCACAGCCTCTCCAGCATTTGTGGTTTTGTGGTTTTTGGGTCATTACCAACCTTGTTGGGGTTAGGTGGTATCTCATTGTAGATTTGATTTGAATTTCTTTAACAGCTAATGATCGTGAGCTTGTCCACATGTGGTTTTTGGCTGCCTGGATCTCCTCTTTAGAGAGTGTCTGTCCCTCTCCTTTGACCAATGCTTAACAGGATTATTTATCTTTTTCTCATGGATATTTTGTAGTACCTTATATGTTATGGAAATCAGGCGTTGGTCTGACATATAGTTGCCAAATATTTTTTCCCATTCTGTAGGTGGCCTTTTAATTCTATTAATAAAGTCTTTAGATGAGCAAAACTGTTTGATTCTTAATAATTCCCATTTATCTATTTTCTCTTCTGTTGTTTGTGGTTTGTTTGACAGACTTTAAAGTCTGTCTACATTGTGTATTAAACCTTCCATTGTTGTGCCTACTTCTTCTTGGATGAGCTTTTTTGTTTTAGATTTGATATTTAGGTCTTTTATCCAGTTAGAGTTGGTTTCTGTATAAGGTGTAAGATATGGGTCTTGTTTAGTTTTTCACAGATGGATATCCAATTTTGCCAGCACCATTTGCTGAAGAGATTGTTTTTACTCCAGTTTAATGTCTTAGGGCCTTGTAGTTCTCTTTATAATGGTCTGTTATTTCTCTGGTTAGATTTATTCATAGGTACTTTATCTTCTTAGGAGCTTTAGTAAATGGTATTGATTTGGTGATTTCTTCCTTAATAATCTCATTGTTGGTATAAAGGAATCCTATGGATTCAATCATGTTTGTCTTGTATCCTGAGTCTTTGCTGAACTCTTCTATCAGTTTGAGTAGTTTATTGAAGGATTCTTTAGGATTCTCTGTGGATGCATTCATATCATCTGCAAATAGGGAAATGTTTACTTCTTCTTTGCTGATGCAGATGCCATTTATTTCTTGGACTTGTCTAATTGCTCTGGCTAGAACTTCTAGTACAATGTTGAATAGGAGAGGTGAGAGTGGGCATCCATGTCTAGTTCCTGTTCTCAAGGGAAACTGTTTCAGTCTCTTTCCACTCAGGATGGTGTAGGCAGTTGGCTCTGCATAAATGGCCCTTATTGCATTGAGAAATTTGCCTTGTATACCTATTTTGCTGAGAGTTTTAGCATGAATGGGTGTTGGACTTTATCAAATGCATTTTCTGCATCGATATACAAAATCAAGTGATTCTTGTCTTTTGTGTTATTTATGTGGTTGATCACATTGTTTTTCTGATGTTGAACCAGACTTGCATCCCTGGTATTAATCCAACTTGGTCATGATGGATTATTTTTTGGATATGTTGTTGTATTCTATTGGCAAGAATTTTGTTAAAGATTTTTGCATCTAGATTCATGAGTGATATCAGTCTGTAGTTCTCCTTTTTTGCTGAATCTTTCTCTGGCTTTGGTACCAGGTTTATGCTGGCTTCATGAAATGAATTTGGGAGTATCCCATCCCTTTCTATGCTGTGAAATAGTCTCAGTAGTATTGGAGATAACTCTTCTCTAAAAGCTTAGTAGAATTCTGTGGTGAAGCCATCTGGGCCTGGGCTTTTTTTCTTTGGTAGTTTTTTGATGACTTTTTCAATCTCTTCCTTTGTGATGAGTTTATTCAGTTGTTCTGCTTCAGCTTGTGATAATTTGGGTAGGTGATATGAATCAAGGAATTTCTCCATTTCCTCTAGGTTTTCAAATTTCTTAGAGTACAGTCTTTTATAGTATTCTGTTATGATATTTTTGATTTCTGTTGGATCTGTGATGACAACTCCTCTCTTGTTTCTCATTTGGGTTATTTGTTTCTTTTCCTGTTTTTCTTTGGTAAGTTTAGCAAGTGGTTTGTCAATTTTGTTGATCTTTTCAAAAAACTAGGTTTTGGTCTTTTCAATTCTTTCAGTTGTTCTTCTATTCTCTAATTTGTTTAGTTCTGCTCTAATCTTTATGATCTGTTTTCTTCTGGTGCCGGAGGGTTTCCTCTGTTGTTCTCTCTCTACTTGTTCAAGCTGTAGGGTTAGTTCTTTGATTTGGTTTCTTTCTTCCTTCCAGATGTGTGTATTTCTGGAGATAAACTCACCTCTGAGCACCACTTTCGCTGTATCTCATAGGTTCTGGTAGGAAGTGTTTTCATTCTCATTGGAATCCATAAATTTATTTCATCCTTGATTTCTTCTAGAACTCATGGTTTTTTGAACAAGATGTTGTTCAGTTTCCATGAGTTCCACTTTCTATCTATGCTTTTTCTGCTATTGATTTAGACTTTTACGGCTTTACAATCTGAGAATATGCTTTGCATTAATTGAATGGCATGGATTTTGCTGAGAATTGCTTTATGTCCTAACACATAGTCTATTCTGGAGAATGTTCCATGTGCACTGGAGAAGAAGATGTAGTTGTCTGCTGATGGATAGAAAGTTCTGTATATGATGATGAGGTCTAGTTGGTTAATTGTGGCAATAAGGTCTTTTGTGTCTTTACTGAGCTTTTTTCTAGAAGATGTGTTCAATATTGAGAGTGGAGTGTTGAGAAGTCTCCCATACTATTGTGAAGTGATGTATCTCATTTTTGAGTGTATCACTGTTTCTTCAAGGTATTTAGGTGCTCTAATATTAGGTGCATAAATATTTAATATTGTTAACTCCTGTTTGTGTATTGAATCTTTCAGCAACCTTGTCCATGATGGTGAATTTTACCTTAAAATCTATTTTATCTGAGATTAGAATTGCCACACCTGCTCCTCTTTGTGTATTATTAGCTTGATATATATTCTTCCATCCTTTAATTTTCAGTTTGTTCATATCTTTAAGTCTAAGGTGAGTTTCATGTAGGCAACATATGGATCAGTCAAGTCTTTTGATCCAAGATGTCACTCAATGTCTCTTTACTGGAGCGTTCAGCCCATTCACATTCAATGTAATTATTGATAGGTATGTGTTCAGTGCTGCCGTTGTGGTTTGTTTATTTTTGTCTTGATGTTTTCTCTGTTGTTCTTATCAGTCTGTTCTGGGACATTCTACTTTGTGAGTTGATGTTTCACCCTTTTCAGGATTGGTTTTGTGGTTGTTGAGACTCCTGTATTACGTTTCTTGATTTGATATGTTGCATCTCTATTGTCCTTTATGACTGCCCCTAAGATCCCCCTTAATAAACTATGTGTAAACCCAATTTCAATTACTACCATTCTTATCAACTTCCTCTCCATCTGAAAGGACAGTAACAACTGTAGTACATCCCTCTTTTTAATCAGATGACATCATAGTTTTCATGATATGATCACTGGATCGTTTCTTACACTATTACAGCTTTGAATAAGTTTGGAGCCTTCCCTAACTGAGTAGGATTCTGGGAGATGTGTCCTGTATTTGCTTCTAAAATATAAAGTTAGTAGTTTTGTTCTTCTAAGCCAAGAGATTCTTTCAGTACTTCTTGTAGCTTTGGTTTAGTTTTTACAAAGTCTCTGAGTTTCTGTTTATCTGTGAATGTCTTAATTTTGTTTTCATATTTGAAAGATAGCTTTGCAGGATATATAATTCTTGGTTGGAAGTTTTTCTCCTTCAAGGCTTTGAATGTGTCATGCCATTGTCTCTGTGTCACCATTGTTTCTCCTGAGAAATCTGACAAAAGCCTACAGGATTTCCCTCTGAATGTTAGCTTTGCTTTGAGTCTTGTTGCCTTTTAAGATTTTCTGCTTATGTTTCATTTTGTTAAGCTTGATTATAATATGTCTTGGAGTTTTTCTTTTGAGATATATATTGAATGACATTGCACATGCATCTTGGATGTCATGCTGTTTAATGCTTCTTCGTTTTTCTTGTTTCTTTTCTCTGATTTGTTCTCATAGATTCTAGAGTCAGTAACTCTGTCTTCTAAATCAGAAAGTCTATTTCCTATTTGTTCCATTCTGTTTTCTTGGCATTGAACTGAAGTTACTATGTCTTTGATTTTGTTCTTAATCTGTTGGATTTCAGGGTATTGATGTTCCACCAGATCGAACAGCTTGCTTAATTTTTTATTTTGCTCTGCTGCATTTTGTATAAGGTCTAGGAGGGCTCCACATATGATCTTTTTATATTCACTTTCCGATAGTTTCTGAAAATCTTCTTCATCTGGGAAGTTGTCAGGTGCTTTCTTTTGGGGGCATTCTGAAGCCATGGGTGATTTGTTGGTTATGCTTTTCTTCAGAGTTTGTTGCTTTTTGGGCATCATGTGAGTCGACAGAGACTGGGAAATATGCTGTGAGGGTGGATTGCAGTTGTTTATTTAGACCATCTTAAAATGAGAAGTTAAAAGTATCTGACAACTTCCAGAGTCAGTCAGGTTTTCAGGTGTATAGATGCCTCTTCCCAGCTGGCAAAGTAAGTACCTCTATTTCAAACCCCGGATGTTATGAACTAGCTGAAAATACAGAAAGGCTATGTCCCCGCTGGCCTCTTCTGTGGATCCGCAGCTGTAGGTGACACTGTGTAGAATACTGCTTTTCTGCTGGAAAAGCCCTCTCCTCTGGGCAGGCAGCACCTCCTAGCCTAGGAATTAGGTCCACCTGAGGCTTCTGTGTGGTTATATCCACCTCCCAGAGGGACAAGATGGTGTCCTACATAAGCTCGCCACCTGGCTGGCACCAAAAGAGAGGCCAAAGGTGCCGATGTGCACAGAGTCCATGGCCTTTGTTGCTGGGCCCCAGCCATCAACAACACTGTGTAAAATTCTGCTTTTCTGCAGAAAAGTGCTCTCCCCTGGGCAAGCACTAACTCCCAGACTAGAAACTGAGTCCAACCGGGGCCTCCGTATGGGTGTATCTGCCTCCCAATGAAACGAGATGGTGTCCTGCACAAGCTTTCCACTGCCTCAGCACCAGCTGCTATATGGCAGAGGCAGAAAGAGAGGCCAAAGGGGCTGAGATGCACAGAGTCCAAAGCTGAGCTCTCAAAATATGGCAATTTCGTTTGCCGACCACACCAGCAGCATGTCTGAGATCAACTGCCAGTCAAATCCCAGCTCTGTCTGCCAGCTAAGACAGAGAAAAATAAAATAAAATGATGAATTACCTTCAGTGCATGCAAGCCCACACTCTCTGAGGTCAGCGAAAGAGAGGAGGTTTTGAGTTCCGTGATATGAAGTCCAAATTAACAGTACTATGCCATGTCGTAGGGCTCACTAGGTGTCCAGAAGACTCTGTTTAATTATCAGTTCAGGTCTTAGCTTCCAGAGGGATCTAGGGAGATGTGTGTTTAGTCTGCCATCTTGACTCCACCCAATATTTTTACTTAATATTTGCCCTGTAGAATCCTTCAGTATTGCAACTGAAGGTTTGAATTTTTCTTTCTTTCTTTTTTTTTTCTGGTCCTTTCAGCTTGAGAAATTCTGTGCATGTTCTTCCCTTTTGGTTTTCTATCTCCAAGTCTTTGCACATGCCATTATAATACTTTACTTTGTCTTTTCATACCACCCTTTTGAATCTTCTATTCAGTTTTTTCCACTTCATCATTTCTTCCCTTTGCTTTAACTACTACTTAATGTTCAATAACAAGTTTCAGAGTCCTTTCTGACATCTATCTTGGTATTTTGTTTCTTTCCTATCTTTTCAATGACTTCTTGCTTTATTACAACTCATTCTGATTGTGTCATTCTACACCTCATCTGGTCTTCAGTCATTAGTGTTTAGTGTATCAAATCTATTTTAGAGTTAGTATGTAAATTCAGTTACATACTGAAAGTTATACTTTGGCTCTTATTGACTAGTGCCAATTTTCTTCAGTTTCAGCTTGAACTTGCATATGAGGAATTAAAGATCTGTTTTCCAGTCAGCTCCTAGCCTCATTCTAATTGATGATATTGAGCTTTCTCATTGTACTCTTCCACAGATGTTGTCAATTTGATTCCCATGTATTCCATTTGGTATAGGTAAACTTGCTGTGTATACACTCTGTTATAGATTGAATTGTTTTCCCCCAAAATATACATTAACTTGGTTAGGCCATTATCCCAAGTATTATGTGGTTTTCCTCTGTGTTATAAGTCGTAATCTCTGCCTGTGGCTAGAGAGGATTAGGGTGAGATATACCGTCCTTGCTCAGCTCACATCACTGATCCAGCGTAAAGGAAGTTTCCTTGGAGTGAGGCCTATAGCAACTTCTATCTTTCAAGAGACAAAAGGGAAGCAAGCAGAGAGCTAGGGACCTCATACCACAAGAAGGACAGTGCCAGGAGCAGAGTGCATCTTTTGGAACTGAGATACCTTTGTGGAAAATACTCTAGGCTAGGGGAAGATTGACAACAAGGATCTTCCTCCAGAGCTGGCAGAGAAATCCTTCCCCTGGAGCTCATGTCCTGAATTTGGGCTTGTAGCCTACTAGACTGTGAGAGAATAAATTTCTTTTTGTTAAAACCAAGAGAAATTTATGCTCTCACAGTCTAGTAGGCTACAAGTGTTACTAAGATAGTCACCATTCATGTTGGTGAAGAAGATGCTTAAAATGAAGAAGTTGTTTGTTGGTCTTGCAAAATTCTATGATGCAATTTCTAGCACTGTTTGTATTGCCAAGACTGTATTTTACAACTACAAGTCCTTCTTTATCTCCAGATGTTGCACTCCAGTCATCGTGAGCCCCCAGAGCAGGACAAACTGACAGACACGTGGGGAATCTAAAAATAGAGGGAAAATAGAAAAACACATATTATCAAGCTGTCATCAGAGTCTAATATCCAGAATGGGTTCACTGAGTTCTGACTGAAGTATTAATTAGCTTACACAATGTTGTACACGAAATACAATAACTGCCAATAACATTGTCCTATAAGATGCTCCTGGGGAAGAGCTTGGCCATTTTCGGGGTTGGGAAGTATTATCCTATGTCCCACGAACAAACTAGGAATATAATCAGCAGTTACAATGTGGACAATAACTTCTTCATGACTCAATGTTACACCATTTTCAGTCTGAACATGAATTCGCAAGCTTTACCAGGAGGTTTTGTTTTGTTTTAATTTGAGATTAACAAAAATTAAGAAATTTGACAATATCAGTTGATAGAAGATGTGAAACAGTGGCAGTTCTTATTATTGGTGAGAGTCTGAATTAGAAGAACACTCCGGGAAAATAATTAATCTTAAGTAGAGATTAACCCCATGAATACAATTTCAGGCATATATCCAACACAAACTCTTATGCTTGAGCACCAAGACGAGAAACACAAACAATCTAGATTTACACAAATGTATGTTTATGACGAAACTGTTAGTCTTGCAAAATTCTATCATGCAATCTCCAGCATTGTTTCTAATACCAAACTACCAGTTAGTTGCCATGGAGTTAATTCTGACTCATGGGGCCCCATATGTCCAGAGTAGAACTGCTCCAGAGCATTTTCAAAGTGGTGGCCTTTCAGAAGTAGATCTCCTGGACTGCCTTCGGACATAACTCTGCATGGGTTTGAATCCCTAATCTTTAGGCTAGTGGTCAAGTGCTTAAATGTTTGTACCATACACACATATACATGTATGTGCATAAATATATCTATACATACTACTATATTTACATCTACCCATCTAGATGCACATACATGTTGTCACTGGGGCATAAATTGTTTTACATTTATATAATAATATAGAAGAGTAAAAATAGTACAGTTGAATGCAATGACACAGAAGAATCTTGAACACATAATGTTGAGTGTAAAAAGCAAGGTCCTGAAAGCTACCTACAGTATGATTGGATTTTTACACAGCTCAAAAATAAGCAGTATATTTTTTAGTCACATGTGTATGAACATGAAGAAGGGAAAGCAGTGAGACGATATAAGGAGTAGAATGTAAATTATTAAAACTACATTAACCCATACCTCTTACAATACAAAAAACTAATTCAAAATGGATCAAAGACCTAAATAGAAAGCCAAAAGCTATGAAGATAATAGAAGAAAAAATAGGATCAGTGTTAGAAACTCTAATCTGTGGCAGCAGCAGGACGCAAACCATAACTAACGACACATAAACCTCAGAAGATAAGATAAATAACCCAGATCTTCTAAAAATTAAACACTTATGCTGATCAAAAGACTTCACTGAAAGAGTGAAAAGAGAACCTATAGACTGGGGAAAGATTTTTTTGTTTACAACAAATTCGACAAAGATCTGACCCTAAAATATACAGGAAAATCCAATACTTCTACAATAAAAGAGACAAATAATTCAATCAAAAATATGGGCAAAGGAAACACTTCGGCCAAGGAATGGACTGGACTCAGGGACACAGAGTGATGCAGGTGGTATGCATGCTTTATGGTTAGTTTTCAATCTATCTATCTGTCTGTCTGTCTATCTATCTATCTATATCAGGATGTCCTACTGGTTTCTGTTTTGGGGGGGAGAGTAGAAGATGAAGAGGAGGGGACAGTGTTGGTTGAGAGGATACTGGAAGTGAAGAGTGAAAAAGAGAAGGTGAGTATGCAAAATTGACTTGGATTGTAAACTATCACTTAGTCACAGTAAAAAATTTAAAAAAATAATGGCAAAGGAGATGAATAGACACTTCAACAAAGACATTCAAGTGATTAACACACTGAGGAAATGCTCTCAATCACAAGCCATAAGAGAAATGCTAGTCAAAACCACAATGAGATACTATCTCACCGTGGCATTACTGGCAGTAATCCAAAAAAAAAAAGAAAAGAAAACAGAAAATAATAAATGTTGGAGAGGATGCAGAGAGATTGGAACTCTTATGCAGTCCTGATGGGAAAGCAAAATTATACAGCCATTTTGGAAAATGATATGGCACTTCCTTAGAAAGCTAAGAATAGAAATACCACGTGATCCAGCAATCTCACTGCTAGGAATATAAATACAGCTTATAGAAATAAGAGCCACCACACAGATAGATATATGGACCCTGATGTTCATTGCAGTATTGTTAACAATAACAAAAAATGGAAAAAAAAAAGATATCTATTAACAAGTTAATGGATAATCAACCTATGGTACATACACACAATGGATTACTATACAACAATAAGGAACAATGATGAATCTGAGAAGCATCTTACAATATGGATAAATCTGGAGGGTATTATGCTGAGTGAAATAAGTCAATCACAAAAGGATCAATATTGTGTGAGATCACTGCTAAAAAAACTTAATGAAATGGTTTATATACAAAAAGAAACAGTCTTTGATAGTTACCAGGGAAGAAGAAATGGGGATAGAAAAAAGAAAATTCCCAAAACCAAACCCGGTGCCATCAAGTCATTGCTGATGAGTAGAACTGCCCCATAGAGTTTCCAAGGAGCATCTGGCGGATTTGAACTGCCAATCTTTTGGTTAGCAGATGTAGCGCTTAACCACTACACTACTGGGGTTTCCAAAAAGACAAGCAAATAAGTGGTACCTTTGGTGAAGGGTAAGCAGCACTGAGAAGCTAGAGTAACTTGTACAAGGGAAAGTCATGGAAGTTCTGTAGACACATCTAAATTCCTGGAGGGACTGACTTGCTGGGCTGAGGGCTGTGGGGACATGATCTCAGGGAACATCTAGATCAACTGGTGTAACATAGTTTATAACAAAAATGTTGGACATTCTACATTGGTGAGTAGCGTCTAGGGTCTTAAGAGCCTGTCAGTGACCACCTGAGATACTCCACTGGTCTGACCCCTTTGGGAGCAAGGAAGAATGAAGAAAAACTAAAGATACAAGGGAAAGGTTAGTCCAAAGGACCAACGGACCCCAACTACCACAGCAGTCGCCGGGCTGAGTCTGGTAAACTAGATGGTGCCCAGCTACCACCACTGACTGCTCCAACAGGGATCATGGGAGAGGGTTCAAGACCGACCTGGAGGAAGATGTAGACCACATTCTAACTTACAAAGAAATACCAGACTTAGTGGCATGGCAAAGATGGAAAAACTCCAAGGGTATGGCCCCCATATACCTTTTTAGTTGAGTAATGAAGTCCCTCCTGAAGTTCATCCTCCGGGCAAGGTTTGGCCAGACTAGAGAACAAAATAAGACAGAATGAGCACACCACCCCAAGGGCAAGGCCTAGAAGGCAAGAGGGGACAGGAAAGCTGGTAATAGGGAACCCAAGGTTGAGGAGGGAGAGTGTTGACATTTAGTGGAGTTGTTAATCAATGTCACAATACTTACAAGCACTGCCAATTAAGTTTGCAAATTCATCCTAGAAAAGGTGTTCCATACCTCACTGCTGAATATTACTATGGTCACCTTTAGAGTACTCCCCTTGGGAAGCTATACACCAGTGCCAGCACCTAGTCCAAAAGCGATTTTGGAACTCTTTTATCTGGAATGGTCATCAGAGCTGTTGTTGTATTACCCTGAATGTCCTGAATGGCATTAAAATGTCTTCCTTTCATTATTTCCTTTGTCTCTAGGTTAAGAAAAAAGTCACTGGGAGCCAAAGCAGGTAAGTAGGGAGAGTGTTCTGAAACAGTTATTCCCTCACAGACAACTAAGCCAAGAAGTTTGCCAACTTGTCACTGTGCCACCATGCACAATGGCCATTCCAGAAAGAGTTCCAGAATTACTTTGAAGGATGGACTAGGTGCTGGTATCAGTGTATAACTTCCCAGGGGAATACTTCAAAGGCACCTGTGATGAGATTCAGCAACGAGATATATAGCACCTAGAACAATGGACTTAATTGTCAGACCTTGTATACTAATTGTTTAATGAGAAGCTAATTTGTTTTGTAAACCTTCATCTAAAGTACAATAAAAGAAAAAAAAAGTAAAAAAGTTAGTTATCAGACCTGGACCCAACTCCAGGTGCTCATTTTATTAAAATAATACTTACAGGCTTTTGTATGTTTCAAATAATATACTGGAAAATAATAAATATCAACAAAGGATTAAACAAAGGATAAAAGAGGGTCAACTAGCAGATCAAGTGAGTTTTCAAAAAAGAAAATTCTAAAAGGAACAGTTTTGCTTTGAACAAAAACTTGCTTACCTGTTTTGTTACGAAATTACGCTTTTGATTCTGTTAAAACTCCTGCTTGATTTTAAATATCATCTGTGCAAATTTATGGCAGAAATAAGTTATGTAAGTTTGTGAAATTCATTTTGCATCCCGTTCCCTATTCCATACCAAATTCCTAGTGATATTTCCTGTCTAAGGACCCATGCTCAAGTGGGAATACTTTCATCATCTAACAGCATACATACTACATGGATTCTTTAGATTTGTGTTTCTTGGCACGCCACGGTGAAAATAATATGAAAGACATCCCTACACATTTCAAACATAATTGGTAAGGGTTCTGTGCTCTATTTTGTTTAAAGGGAAACCAAAGAGTTCAGTTAATTTTTTTTCTTTTTTTGCACGCATTATGTCAATTCTCAAAGTTTCAGTGGAAACCAGTTACCAGTTGCCCAATTCTAACTCCTGAAGATCCCATGTGGGTCAAAGCTGAATTCTGTGCCTTAGGGTTTTCAATGGGTGAGTTCTGGAAAGTCAGTTACCAGACCTTTATTCTGAAAGCCTCTAGGTGGACTTGAACTTCCAAACCTTCAGTGAGCAGCCTCCGTCCGTCCTGTTTGTACCACCCAGGGACAACTTGTTTGGAAAAGAGGAAGTCTGTGGTAATGAATGCTAATATTCCCACCTGAGGTAACCACCACTGGTGGAAGTATAAAAGGGGACGCTCTCAGGAACTTGGAAAAGGGAAAAATAAGATTATCTGCCTTAGATTCAGGGACAAGGAGAATAAAACCAATTTGCAAAGACTACTAAAAGAGATTGGCCAGAAGGAATATCCAAAGAGAGTCATTCGAAAGGGAGAGCTGGTTATCTGCTGAAGCAGAGAAGACTGCTGTCACTGAACTACTCAAGAACTATCCAGAAGAAGGCGGTCATCCCTGTCAGCCCAGAATCACTGCTATTGTGGATATGGCTACAGGGTGTGGTAGCTAGTGGATTTTAGAATACTGTGGGAATCCTTGAGAAGACCATCCTTATTTTTCAATGCAAAGCCAGATTAAGGGTCAGGCAGGCAGTGTAAGAAAACAGCAATCTACGAAGAATTCTAAATTTTCACCACACATCCAGGGAGATAGGGAGCATCAGCATTCTTTTTCAAGGACAGTATTACATGTAGTCACACACAAAAAAATGTTTTATAAGCCTTGGTAAGGGTGTGGGGTTAAACTCTGGAGAAACAAGAAGGTCTGTGAGCTACCTTCTTTCATTCATTCAACATTCATTGAGCACAATGTAGATGCTGTTCTGTATGGTTGGAGTGTATCGATGGACAAAGAAACCTACTGCATTCAAGTTGATTATTCTGACTCAAAGTGATCGTATAGGACAAAGTAGAGCTTCCCCACTGGGTTTCAAAGATTAAAATCTTTACAGAAACAGACTGCCACTTTTTTTTCCTGTGGAGTGGCTGGTGGGTTTGAACCACTAATGTTTCAGTTAGCAACCAAGCAATTTAACCACTATTCCACCAGGGACTCTTGGAGGTAGCAAAGATCCCTGCTTTTATCTTATTCCGTCTCTGCATAAGGATATAGACACTAAGCATGGCCACTGTGAATAAGCAGATTATACACAAGAGTAAAATCCACAAAAGCAAATCCACTGCCATCGAGTCAATTCTGACTCACAGTGACTCTATAAGACAGAGTAGAGCGTCCCCATAGTGTTTCCGAGGAGTGCCTGGCAGATTTGAACTGCTGACCTTTTGGTTAGCAGATGTAGCACTTAACAACTACCACCAGGGTTTCCATACACCAGAAGGTGATAAATAGGTTAAATCAAAAACCCAAACTTGCTGTCTCTGAGTTGAGTCTGACTCACAACAACCCTATAGGTCAGAGTAGAACTGCCTCACAGCGTTTCTAAGGAGTGCCTGGTGGATTTGAACTGCTGACCCTTTGGTTAGCAGAAGTAGCACTTAACCCACTACGCCACCAGGGTTTCCAGATAAGTAGGTTAGGGAGGGGGAAAAAGGTAGAAAGCTGAACAGGGAAAAGGGAAATCAGGGCTAAAAGGGATTCCTATCTGACTTGATGGCACTTAGCTTTGGCTATTGTCTTCAGGGGAATCAGACCGTACCGGATTATGAAAGCATTCAACTTGAATGCAGTAGGTTTCTTTTTATGAACACTTGAGGGAGGTGAGGGAGTGAACCGCATGGATTTATGTGGAAAGATAATCCAGACTGAAGTGACAGCTGTCAGATGGCAGGTTAGGGGTTGAGAAGGGGATGGGTCAGGTGGACTTCGTTGGAAGCAGTGTCCAGCTAATTGGCGGATTTCATGGCTGCTTTGGGAAAACGAAGAAAGAGATCTTTGTTCTATTCTCCCTGCAGGCAGAACTCTCTTCTAAATACTTTTAAGTTGATATTTAAAAGATATTATTTGACAGTGCATCAGACCAGAAGCCAGCTCAGGATGTTCATCTGTTCTGTCTCTGCTGATGTCATCAAACATTCAGTAGGACTTGCTCTGATTCCAGAATGAGACACAGCTTCCCTACCAAAATCAGAGCATAATGCACTCCCTGTACAATCACAAGTATTTCATTTCCTGTGACCATGAATGCACATCATAAAATGTTAGATGAATTTGGATTACAATTTGGCCTCCCGTGAAGGCAGGCAGAGACACCTCTGAGTGTGAGAACACAAGTAGCAGGAGGAGATCAGAAAGCAACCCTCTGAATTTCACATTTTGCCCTTTGAGCTCTGTTCAGTGCCTTGCAGGGTAGCTGTCTTCCTCCTAAATGACTCTTTCCCTGCCACTTTGGTCAAACCAACAATTTGACACTAATTTTGTGTCCTCTATTCTGTTCAGCGGAAATCCTGATGGGTGTAGTGGTTAAGTGCTATGGCTGCTAACCAACAAGTCAGCAGTTCACATCTACCGGGCACTCCTTGGAAACTCTGTGGGGCAAATCTACTCTCACCTATAGAGTTGCTATGAGTCAGAATCAACACGACAGCAGTGGGTCTGGTTGTCTTTAGATATTTTATTCAATGGGTCAACTTGTTGATCTCTACACTAATGCCTTCATGACATCATTCCTCAAGCTTCATTTGATAAGGTACATTTCCTTTGCATTCTTCTCCACTCTTGGTCCTTTGAGAATCTGAGAATCAACTCTGCGTGTTCAATGAACAAACCTTCTTTTGGGGGGTTGATAGCTATGATACTAAGTCTTCCAACAGATGAACACAAGTTAACATTTCATCTATTTAACATTCTTTAATGCTTTTCAGTAAGTTTTTATGATTTTTGGCACAAAGATGTTGTAAATCCTTTATTGGCATGACAATAAAGTACTTCAGTTTTGTTGCTCTTGTAATATGTGTCTGTTTTTTTTTTTTTTTTTATCATGCTTTCTAACAGTTTGCCACCGGTACACAGAAATACAGTTAGTCATTGGTCTTCGGTAGTGGCACAACAAGTTGATTTTAACCAACCTTTTCACTGAAAACAACTAAAAATGCTACAGAAAAAAAAAATTGAGGGTTTCAGAGAACTCACAAAGAAATAAAGAATTATCACACTATGATCCAGGAGAAGGCAATTCCAAGGTGAGTCATCTTGGGAGCATCTGCAGATTCTGCAACGGGTGGCTAAGAGCCTGAGCAAGGCTTCTGACAGTCTCCTAGGAACAGCGAAACAGAAGTTCCAGACCAGGCAAGGGTTAAAAACCAATCCAGGTGCCATGGTGTCAATTCTGACTCATGGCCACCTCCAAAGTCAGAATAGAACTGCACTTCATAGGGTTTTTCATGGCTGATTTTTTGGAAGTAGATTCTCAGACCTTTCTTTCAAGCTGCCTCTGGGTGAACTTGAACCACTCACCTTGCCTGGAGCTTTAACCTTTGCTCCACTCAGCTACCAAGTGTTGAGAGTGCTAAATTCCACAGAGGTCAAGTCCCCTTCTCTCACTTTGGGTGGGGAGCTTGAGGGCCTTTACACTGGGATTAAGGTTGAACTAGCAGACCTGCCCTCACAGGGTCAAAAACCAGATTTGCATATGTTATCCCATAAATTGGATTAGGATTGCTCCTGTTGCCAGTGCCTTCAGGCACTCTCAAGCAGGTGATAACAATTTAGCCTCAAGTTACATCAACTATGTTGCAAATACAACGTCCACCAACAAAACCAAAAACCTATCAGACCTATTGCCATCTAGTCGATTACTAGCCACAGGACCCTATAGGAAAGGTAGAACTGCCCCATAGTTTCCAAAGAATGCCTGGTGAATTCGAACTGCCAACTTTTTGATTCGTAGCCATAGCACTTAAACACTATACCTCAGGGTTTCCACATGTCCAGAGCACATTAAAAAATAGCTAACTCAAGTTGAAGCTATTTCTACAGGCCATCTTTCAGTCAAATAATGTGATTGGCTTATAAAACAAACAATACCATCCATCAGCAAAGGGCTCCTTTAAACGGGAAATGTTTTAAGACCAAAGGGTCTATAGCTACCCAGAGGCAAACATGAGAAGACAGGGAGGGGGAGGGAAGCTAGATCAATGGAAACAAAACAAAGTATGGAATAATTATAGACTGCAAACTATAGGAATATTGGGAAGAATGGCAAGTCTACAACAATTGTGCTCATGAGGAATCTGTGCACAGACAAAGAGACAATCTTTGGAACAGAACAAAGGGATACTGCCCGATTTAAATTCAGGAAAGCTGAGTGTCAGGGCTAGATCTTTTCACCATACTTATTCAACCTGTATGCTGAGCAGATAACCAGGCAAGCGGCACTATATGAAGAATGGGGCATTAGGATTGGAGGAAGACTCACTAACGAGACATAGTAAGCTGTGTCATGCAGGTGACACAAACTCATTTGCTAAAAGTGAAGAATTAAAGCATTTACTGAAGAAGATCAAAGACCACAGCATTCAGTATGGATTATACATCAACATTAAAAAAAAAAAAAATCCTCTCAGCTGGACCAATGAGCAACATCATGACGAATGGAGAAAAGAATGAAGTTGTCAAGGATTTCACTTGGATCCACAATCAACACCCTGGAAAGCAGCAGTTAAGGGATCAAACAATCCATTGTATTAGTCAAGTCTGCTGCAAAAGACCTCTTTAAAGTATTAAAAAGCAAGGAATTTGCCTTAAAGGCTACAGTGTGCCTGACCCAAGCCGTGGTGTTCTCAGTTGCCTCATGTGCATGAGAAAACCGGACAGTGAGTAAGTAAGAAGGCCGGCGCACAGAGACCTCTGAATGATGGTGTTGGTGAAGAATATTGAATACACTATGGGTGCCCAAGAAACAAACAAATACGTCTTGGAAATACAACCAGAATGCTCCTTAGAACTAAGGATGGAAAGATTACTTCTGATATAATTTGGACACAGTATCAGAAGCACTCAGTTTCTGGAGGAGGACATTATGCTTGGTAAAGTAGAGAGGCAGCAAGAAGGAGGAAGACCCCCAGTGGGACAGATTGACACAGTGACTGTAACAATGGACTCAAACGTAACAATGATTGTGAGGATGACACAGCACTGGTCAGTGTTTCCTTCTGCTGTGCACAGAGTCGCTATGAGTCAGAACCCACTGGACAACACCTAACAATATATTTCTAGGGACTGCAGAAGCAGTCAAGAAATCGAACAACCTGTTTGCATTAGGCAAACCTGCTGAAAAAAGACCACTTTCAATTGTTGAAAAGCAAGGATGTTGCTTTGAGAACTAAGGTGTGCCTGACTCAAGCCATGATATTTTCAGCGGCCTCATATGCATGTGAAGCCAGACTATGAATAAGGAAGACTGAAGAAGAATTACTTTGAATACTGAATATACCATGGGCTACCGGAAGAATGAACAAGTCTGTCTTGAAAGAAATACAGTGAGAACACACGTTAGGAGAGACGGTAGAGAGACTGTCTCAGTACTTTGGACATGTTATCAGGAAGGACCAGTCCCTGGAGAAGGACATTGTGTTTGGTAAAGTGGAGGGCCATCGAAAGACAGCAAAACCCTCAGGGAGATGAATTGACACAGTGGCTGCAGCGATGGTCTCAGACATAGAAATGATTATGAGAAAGGTACAGCACTGGGCGATGTTTTTTTCCATTGTGGATAGGGTCATTATGAGTCAGAATCAACCCCATGACAACTTCAGAGATGAAATACAATACTGATTTCTGTAGAGATCTGGAAACAATTTTTTTTAAAAATGGTGGTATGGGAGGCATAGAGGATCAGAAAAAGAAAATCATGTAAAAATTCTAGAACTAAAATATACAGTAACTAACAATGACTCAATAATCCATTCTTCTGTTTTTTTTTAAACTATTTTGTTAATCTTTTGATCCTCACTGTTTTATTCTGTCCGTTATCACTTTATTATTTGTTTCCTTCTATTTCCTTTGGAAACCCCAGTGGCGTAGTGGGTTAAGTTCTAACATCTGCTAACCAAAAGGTCAGCAGTTCAAATCCACCAGGCACTCCTTGGAAACTCTATGGGGCAGTTCTACCCTGATCTCTAGGGGTGTGTCCCTTAGAAGCAAGGATGGTGAGACTCTGTCTTATGTAGTTTGGACATGTTGTCCGGAGGCTTCAGTCACTGCAGAAGGACCTCTTACTTGGTCAAGCAGAGAGTCAGTGAAAAAGAGGAGACTCCCAACAAGATGGACTGACACAGCCGCCTCAACAACGGGCTCAAGTTTAACGATTGTGGGCGTGGTGCAGAACTGGCAGCGTTTTGCTCCGTTTCGAACGTAGTCACTGTGAGTTGGAATCCTCTGGACTGCACTTACCAACAATAACTGTATTCATTTAGGGGTAGAGGAAGGCGGTGGGCCGTATAAAAAAAATTTTAACTATTCACAGTTTCTACTCATTATTTATCACAAGGCAGGCCTAGCATTTGACCCGGAAATAGTTGTGGTGCCTCGCTTCTGAATGGGTTTAGCTCCAGGGAATGTTGTACCGGTGATTTCGGCTCTTTTGGCCTGAGTCATTTGGTTTCTTGAGGTGAATTCACTTGAATTGTTAAGTAGGCCTGGTCGCCCAGAGCTGTTTGTAGGTCACTGTTGTCTGTTCTGCGCATGTCTTACTACTCTGAGCCGGTGAAATTCATCTGGGGCCCTCCAGTCTGCAAAACAATTTAGATGGGATGACGTCATGGGGGAGGTGACTTAGAAGTGGTCTGATAACTGGTGGAGTACTAGTTAATTGGGTATCCCAGCCTCTAAGGTTCTCAAACAGATATACTTTGTTTTTACTGTAACTTCTTCTACTTTCTTTGGCTATTACTGAACTGATACTTTAAAATTTGAAAGTGATGGTAAGAGAAGTCTTGAGGAAAAAAGGGACTATTCAATAAACGGAGCTGGAGAATGTGATCATTCTAATGGAAAAATGAAATTAGTTCCTTACCTTACAGCACATATAAGAATCTACGTTTAGATGGATTAAAAACTTGATGTAAAAACAAAACACTTAAGCATATAACAGAAAGTATAGTAAATAACCTCAGGGTAGGAAGGAATTTCTTTAAGGAAGACACAAATACTTACTCAAATGAAAATTTATGCTTATTATCCACTCAGAGGTGCCTCAAAAGACAGGCCTGGAGATCTGCACCTAAAATGTCACGGCCTGGAGAACCTGAAGCACAGTTCTACTCAGACACTTGTAGGGTTGCCATGAATAGAAATCAACTCAAGGGCAATTAACCACAACCTTAATACAAAGAACTTCTGTGTCAGTTAGACCCAACAGGAAAAAGAAGGCAAGCTCAAATTAAGGTGCCTCAAGGACAGTGTATTTACAGAGTTTAATTACATTAATGTGGGCAAGGCGTTGGGGGAACCATAAAACGCAAAGCAGGAAGGCTGGAGTTAGCTTCACCATCACAGGCCCAAAAAGCAAACTGGAGGAAGGGAGGAGGTTCCGCTATAAAGTTTTGCCTTTTGAAGCGACAGAGTGCCTCAAGGCAACCTCAAGGGGGAAGAGCTGGGAAGATAAAAACTTTGATCTCTCTCTCCTCTCTCCCTCTAGTTTCCTGCTGGGGCTCTTATTGGACTGGGAGTATGGAGCTGATCCTTGAGGTCCCTACAGGTACATGTCAGGCTTCTGGGGCAGAGAGCAGGTGAAAGTGGATCTAGAGAGGCGAACACAACCTATATTCATTCAAATGTATCTTGTAGCTGTCCTTGTTGTGTGCCATTTACTTAGGATGGTGAGACTCTGTCTTCTGTAGTTTGGACATGTTGTCCGGAGGCATTGGTCACTGCAGAAGGACCTCATACTTGGTCAAGTAGAGGGCCAGTGAAAAAGAGGAAGACTCCCAACAAGACACAGCCGCCTCAACAACGGGCTCAAGTTCAATGATTGTGGGTGTGGTGCAGAACTGGCAGCGTTTTGCTCTGTTTTGAACGTAGAGTCACTATGCGTTGGAATCCTCTCGACTGCACTTAACAACAGCTGTATTCATTTAGGGGTAGAGGATTTTGACCTATACACGTCTGACTCTTAAGTCTGTGAGAACTTAATTGTTCTAAGTGCTACTGCTGAATATCATTATGGTCCCCTTCACAGTACTCCACTTGGGAAGCTAGGCACTGACGCCAGCACCTAATCCACCCTTCAAAGCAATTTTGGAACTCTTTCTGGAATGGCCATTGTACACGGTGGCACGGAGTTAAGTTTGCAAACTTAATTGTATAGTTGTCTTTGAGGGAGTCTTTAGCCAGTGAACAGATGACTGCATTGGAACACCCTCCCTTGTCGCCTGATCTGGCCTGCAATGACTTTTGTCTTTACTCAAAGATAAAGGAAATATTGAAAGCAAGACATTTTGATGACATTCAGGACATCAAGGGTAGTATGACAACAGCTCTGATGGCCATTCCAGAAAGAGTTCCAAAATTGCTTTGAAGAGTAGAGTAGGCAGTGACATTGGCTCAAAGCTTCCCAACAGTACTTCAAAGGTGACCATAGTGATATTTAGCAATGAGGTATGTAGCAGTTTTTCTGGGATGAGTTCGCAAACATAATTGGTAGTCTTCATTTGACAGAGTAGAACTGCCCCTTACTTTAAAGAAACTGAAAAAACAAGCAGCTAGGAAAAGATACCCAAATGGACTCAGACATTGATGGCAGAAATATAAATTGGTACAATTACTTTGGAGCACAATTTGGTATCATTTACCAAATGTGAACATTGACAGATATTCGCCTTCTGATCGTCAGCATATTTTTGTTGTTACGGGCCATTAAGTCAGTTCCAGTTCACAGCAAACCTATGTACAACAGAATGAAACACAACTGTCCTGCACCATCCTCGCAACTACTGTTATGCGACAGCCTCTGTGTCATTCCATCTCTTCCAGGGTCATCTTCTTTTTCACTGATGCTCTACCAAGCATAATGTCCTTCTTCAGGGATGAATCCCTGCTGATACTGTGTCCGGAGTATGTGAGATGCAGTTTTGCCATCCTTACTTCTAAGGAGCATTCTGGTTGCACTTCTTCCAAAATGGATTTGTTTGTTCTTTTGGCAGTCCAGTATTCTTCACTAACACCACAATTCAAATGTATCGGTTCTTTGATCTTCCTCATTCATGGTCCAGCTTTCACATGCATAGGAGGCAATTGACTCAGGTGTACCTTGGTCTTGAAGGTGACATCCTTGCTTTCAACACTTTAAAGAGGTGTTTTGCAGCGGATTTGCCCAATGTAATGCATCCTTTTGATTTCTTGACTGCTGTTTCCATGGGTACTGATTATGGATCCAAGTAAAATGAAATCTTAGACGACTTCAGTCTTATGTTGAGGTGTAATCCATACTGAAGGTTGTGGTCTTTGATCTTCATTGGTAAGTGAGTATATTCAAGACAAACCTTTGCTCATGTCTGTCTGGAAACATGTACAAGAATGTCTGAATCAACATTGTTCATTACAGCAAAAATGAGGAAAAACTTTAGTGCCCAGTGAGAGAGTAATGGGTAATTATGATGTATTTGGAAACCTGATGATGTAGTAATTAAGAGCTATGGCTGTTAACAAAGGGTCAGCAGTTCGAATCCACCAGGCGCTCCATGGAAATTGCGAGGCAGTTCTACTCTGTCCTATAGGGTCACTATGAGTAGTAATCAACTTGACAGCAATTTTTTTAAAATGATGTATTTATGTAATGGAATATTATGCAGCAGTGAAACTATCAAGGACAATATGGATGAATCTCAGTAACACAACATTGAGTGGAAACCAACTCTCAGAAGGTTACAAACAGCATGTTATACCTCACATCTAGGAATTTATTCTGCAGATCTATTCACACAGATGTACAAAGTTATGTGTATATAAATATTCATTTTAGCAAATAATTGAAAACAAACTAGATGTCACCAGAGGGGAATTATGCAGCAGACTGGTCATTTGAACCTTGGCCAAATTCAATTGAATGGTATGTAGCCATTAAAATGAAGCATTTTCTTTGTATCAGTTTAAGGCATAAATATGTAATACATATTATAAAATAAAAATACAGTGTATATAAAACCATTTGATTTGTATTTAACAAGCCAAGCCAAGTGCCGTCGAGTCGGATCATAAATTAAAAATTATGCCAGAATGCTCCTTAGGAGCAACTCTTAAATAAGATTTGTTTCATGCACTTTGTACATGTTATCAAGAGGGACCTGTTCTTGCAGAAGGACATCATACTTGGTAAAGTAGAGGGTCAGGGAAAGAGAGGAAGATCCTTAAAGAAATGGAATGACATAGTGGCTGCAACAATGTGCTCTAGCATAACTGTGAGAGTGGTGCAGGTCCAGGCAGTGTTTCATCCTGTTGTACATGGGGTTGCTATGAGTTGGAACTGACCTGATGGCACCTAACAACAGCAACAATTAAAAACTATGCAGAAGTATTCAGCTGCTAACAGAAAGGCTGGCAGTTCAAACCCATCCAGTGGCTCTGCAGGAAAAAAAGACCTGATGCTTTGTTTCTGTAAAGATTTCAGTCTAGAAAACCCCATGAGGCAGTTTCACGCTGTGGCGTGAAATCATTCTGAGTTGAAAATCAGCTTGATGACACTCAGCGACAACCTATATGCATAGAATAGCTTAAAGGATATATACAAAATTGCTAAAAGTGAGTGTCTGGGGTAAAAAAGGTACTGGAGTATTAGGGATGGGGACTTATTTATGCTGTATACTTTTTGGTATGCTGAATTTTTTTTTTTTTTGTCATGCATTGCTAAGTTTAAAAGTGTAACATCTCTTGAAAAATTATAGGCTAATATCTTATCGTGTAACACACACATGATAAATATATACTTTCTGCCTTGGTTCAGCAGAAAAATTTTACCATTAAGAATAAACAGTGCTGAGAAAGAGTATTCCATTAAAATATAACTAACGGTTGCTCTGAAGTCAGTTCTGACTCATGGGAACTCCATGTGTGTCAGAGTGGAACTGTGTTCCATGTGATTTTCAGTGGCTGGTTTTTTTGGAAGTAGGTCAGCAGGTCTTTCATCTGAGGCACCTCTGGGTGGACTTAGCCACCAGCCTTTTGGTTAGGGGCTCTCCTAGTGAAGTTACTGGACCAAGACTCCAATTTGATTAAAAAAAACACAACAACACTAGCAATGTATTGAAGGAATGGAATATGGAAGAGCATTCTTTCAGTTTGGCTGTAAGGGTGAGCTCTGACTAACAGGCAAAACAAACAGGTATTTTAACAAAGAGAGTGAGTACATGTAACAATTTCAGATCAAAGCAATGTCAGGAAAGGTGGTGAGATCCACAGCTGTAGCAATTAACTGTGAAACTTTCCTTACGTCAGTTTCTAATCTAACACGTATCTCATTTTTCATACAATTTAACTAAGGCAATAATTCTAAAAGGAAAAGTATAAATAATTTTAACATTGAAGTGTAGTGGTATGGATGTTTAGTAATATATTTGCAACTGGGCCAACTTAACTGGAATCTTTGGATACAGAACTGACAATCAGTTACAAAACCCAAACCAAATCCACTGCCATCAAGTTGATTCTGACTCATAGCTACCCTGTAGGACAGAGTGGAACTACCCCACAGAGTGTCCAAGGAGTGCCTGGTGAATTCCAACCCAGTCTTGTGGTTAGCAGCCATAAACATCATCAGGGTTTCTACAAACATTGGTCAAAACCAAAAAACCAAACCCGCTGCCTTCAAGTCAACTCTGACTCATAGTGACTCTATAGGACAGAGGAGAATGGCTACATAGAGCCCCTGGCGGCTCGAACTTCTGACCTTGTGGTTAGCCGGCACAGTACCACCAGGATATCCACCATCAGTTAAGAAAGTGTAAATAAACTAGGCTTGTTTAGCTGAGAGAGAAAGAGATGGCCTAGGTGTTTGCTGAGGAACTTCTTCAAGGTAGTTTAAACAAGTTTATCTCTAGGCTGTAAATTATTTTAACAACTCAATGGAACTTTTTCTAAGGTCAGCTGCAGGAACACTCTTAACAAGCAGGACTGACCATTGTTTTTCAAATAGCAGTTTTAACAGAAGCGAAATGTTTATCAGTTTAATTTCACTATGTTGTGCTTGGTGTTAGTTATGAGAACTCCCCAATTATACCTACCAGCAGCACCTCAAAATTTAAAAGTTTCACCCAGGGTTGAGTATATGTTAACCATTTGTACCACCCAGGGACCCCTAATGCATAAACCCAAAACCCAAACCAGTAAGTTTCCTCTGAGTCAATTTCCATGCAGGGTGGTTCTGTGCATTGTAGAGCAGAACTGCACTCCATAAGGTTTTCACGGTTATGATCTTTTGAGAGCAGACCACCAACCTTTTGGACACGAGTCAGGCAAATGTTTTTTGCATGACCACCACTTCCCCAACCCTCTTCTCTTTTACTCCCCTAAAAAATCAAAACAAACCAACTGATAGGGTTTCCAAAACTGTAACCTTTATGGAAGCAGACTGCCGCATCTTTCTTCTGCAGCATCTTTCTTCTGCAGCATCTTTCTTCCCTGTATCATTCTTTTGCAGCATCTTTTGTCCGTGAACAGCTGAAGAGTTTGAATCATTGACCTTCAGTTAGCAGCCCAGTGTTGTGCCATGACGGCTCTTTCCTTCAAAATCTACTGGCTCTAATCCAGACTCTAAACTGGGAGAGTATATTTGCAAAGCATATTTCTGGTAAAGGACCTGTACCCAAAATATATAAAAATCTCTAAAATTGAGTGGTAAGACAAAAACTCAAGTTTTAAAAAGGGGTAAACTATTTGAATACTTTACAAAAGAAAATATATGAATGACAAACACATAAAAAGATGTTCCACATCATTTGTCATTAGGAAAATGCAAATTACAATCACAGTGAACCGAGTTTCTATTGAGGCTGATGGAAACATTTGAAAAGAGATATTAGTAAAGTTGAAACAATGTGAACATAATAACACTAAATTGTACATGTGAAGAATGTCATAATGGCAAATATTTTGTTACATATATACTTACTATAATAAAAACAAAAACATAAACATGATGAGATACTTCTAATATTTTGTTACATGTATATTTATCACAGGAAACCTGGTAGTGTAGTGGGTTAAGTACTACTTCTGCTAACCAAAGGGTTGGCAGTTCACATCCACCAGGCGTTCCTTAGAAACTCTATGGGGCAGTTCTCCTGTGACTTCTAGGGTTGCTATGAGTCAAACTCGGCTCACGGCAGTGGGGTTATTTTTTTGGTTATGTTAATCACAATTTAAAAAAATAGACAGTGGTGAGATATGTCTGGGATTTCCAACACAAACATTAGAGTGGCTTTAATAATAAATGTTGACCAAATCAAGTGTTAGCAAAGATATGAGGCAATATTTGCTCATGGGAATGTAAAACAGTATGCCCACTTTACATAACTGTTAGTTTCCTATAAAGTTTGATCATGCGCCTGTCATGTGACCCAACCATTCCACTCCTAGATATTTACCTATGAGAAATAAAAACTTATGTCCACTTGAAGACTTTGTTGATAATAGACAAAAACTGGAAACAACCTAAATTTCCATCAACTCATGAGGCAATAAACAAACATGGTATTCCATACAATGAATTTTACTCAGCAAAAAAAAAAAAAAAAGGATATGCACCTTCAACATGAATGAATCTCAGAAGCATTATGCTGTGTGAAAGAAGCCAGATACAAAAGACTATGTCCGGTAAGATTCAACTGACATTCTGGAACAGGCAAGACTACAGTATAGGAAGCAGATCTGTCATTGTCTAGGGTCAGTGGTTAGTGGAAGGATCTCTGGGAAAGAGCACAATGGAACTTTTTTGAGATAATGGAAATCATGGTTGTGGTGGTGGCTGTATAACTGTATACAATTTGTTTTATTTCCCTTGTCAAGACTCATTGTGCATTTAAATTTGGTGAATTTCATTGTATGAAAATTATGCTTCAATAATGCTGATTGTGCTTTTAGTAAAAGTTTACAATCCAAATCAGTTTACTATGTCAAAACCCAAACACACACCACTATGCAACTTTAACTGCCACTCACAACACCCACCACCACCTTGTGACAGCACATTCCGCTTTTCTACCCTGTATTTCCCTTATCCATTCAACCAACTCCTGTCCCCCTCCACCATCTCTTCTTACCTTTAAAGAGGAGCTGTTCCAGCAGCCTCATGTGTATATTTAACCAAGAGGTTCTTTGACAGTACCATTCTGTGTCTTATAATCCAGTCCAATCTTTGTCTGAAGAGGTGGCCGTGGTACTGGTGTCAGCTCTGAACTAACAGAGCTCAGGGACTATGCCCTCAGGGGACCCAGCAGTCTGAGGACCATCAAATGGTCAATCTGCCACTCTCTGTCTCTTTATTGTGCGTATAGTCTATTTACATTCAGCCTGGTTATTGATAGTATGAGTTTACTGCTGTCATTTTGATATCTTACTATGTGTGTTATAGACAATTCCTTTGTTCTATTTAATTTTCTGTGCTGAGTCTTTTTTATGTGTTTTCTTTTCATCTTTATCCACAGTAATGACTTTGTATTTGCTGAGACTTCTTGTTTTTCTTCTTTTTTATTTTGATGCGTAGGCTTGATACTTTCCTTTGTAGTTACCTTAACATTTACTTCTATTTTTAAAAATTTAAACCAGTCTTTAATTTCTTTCTATTTCCTTGACTTCTTCTCCATATGAAAGATTTAGGACTACATTTTTGGAGGGAGTCCCTTTTTTATTATAATGTTTAGATAATGTGATTTATTTATGATTCCCCTACTAGGATTGATATCTGGTTTCCCTTTTCTTTGTTCTGGTCTTGGGGTGTTAATTGGTGTTATGGATTTTCCACCCAAGACAATCCCTTTAGTATTTTTTGTAATTTTGGTTTGGCTTTTTGCAAATTCCCTATATTTTTGTTTATCTGGAAGTGTCCTAATTTTGCCATTGTATTTGAGAGCCTGTTTTGCTGGATATATAATTCTTGGCTTACAATTATTTTCCTTCAAGGCTTTGTGTATGTCATAGTATTGCCTTCTTACCTGCATAGCTTATGCTGAGTAGTCCAAGCTTAGTGTTACAGATTTTCCTGTATGGGTTATTTTTTGTTTATCCCTAGCCACTTTTAAAAGTATCTCTTTTTCTTTAGTTTTGGCAAGTTTGATTATAATACACCTTAGTGCTTTTCTTTTGGGATATACTTTGTGTGGAGTTTGATGAGTGCCGAGGCCCGTCACCCACAGAAGCCTCTGTAAGCAAAGCCACACGCCTATGTGATGGTGGCGGAGGCATCTCACCCTTGGCATATTTTTGGCTGTGCTCTCCCTGATGATATTTTGCGTCCTAATTAAGCCTTCCTCAAAAGTACCCTCTTATCTCCCAGCACAAGGATCAAGGAAGATGCCTTCTAAGAAGGGTTTTACAACCCACTCAGCTTAATGAATCCTGACACAGAATGCCCAGCCCGGGAATGCCAAGGCCGGCCCAGCCCCGTTGGCTTCCCCCAACTGCACATGTCCCTCCACATGTGAAAAACTAGATTGCAGGAAGGCCCTGGGAAGTTCCCCAGGGACGACCCCCCGCACAGCCCTTAGATATAGACATCCCATTCCCTGCATCAGGAAGATGGATAGGCTCCCAAGTCTATTATATTTGGTATGACAAATGAGTAAATACTAAAGAAATACCCTTCTTAGAACAGCTTAAGAAAGGCATAGGGTGGGGGATGGTAGATGTTTACTGTCCCCACAGGAAGAGATAAAGAGCAAAGAAAGAACAAATAGAGATAGCCAGATTATAACTTTTAGACCCCTGCTCCTGCACCTTTTGACCTTGAGGTATAGATAGAGCTGATTGAGCTCAAGGCATAACTTTGTTTTCACTGTTGATTATAACCACAATATACTTGCCTGGGGCCATTACCTAAAAAGCCCTAATGATTAACATGAAAAAAGACCACAAGGTATCAGCCAACAGCTTATGTGGTCAAAGAGATCACGTCACTCACTAATTATATAAAAAATAAAGAAAGACGGGCCTTAGCAGACTGCCGATCTCCAGATTCCTGATTGTCTGCGTCTCATCATTTCTTTTTCGCCGACGCCACCCATCCCTTCATGATCCCAGACCCTGCTGAGGCTGGCCTCCGGCAGATGAGCATCTTGAATAGGTATCTTCTCAACTTTTGTGATGTCAGGGAAGTTTTCAGTCACCAAATCTTTAAAAATTCTCTCTGTGTTTTGTGTTACCCCCTGCTCCCTTTCTGCTACTCTAGTCATGCATGGATTGTGCCTCTTTATAGAGTCCCATATAATTTTTAGTGTATCTTGATTTTTAAAATTATCTGATTTTTCCTCAAATATGTTGATGTCATCTGATTTATCTTGAGTCTCACTAATTGGGGCTTCTGTTCCTTCATTTCTGCTCCTTTGACTTTCTATTGAGTTTTCTAATTCTGTAATTATATTGATAAGTTTCTGAA
Organism: Heterohyrax brucei; assembly: GCA_028571685.1. Classification (NCBI taxonomy): domain Eukaryota; kingdom Metazoa; phylum Chordata; class Mammalia; order Hyracoidea; family Procaviidae; genus Heterohyrax; species Heterohyrax brucei. The sequence goes on along the minus strand of CM053142.1, from coordinate 169,814,320 downwards.
TTTCTAATTCTTGCTACTCTATGTTTTCTTGATGCTTATGCAATTTGTCATTATGCTCTGCTTTATTTTGCCCCACCTCCTACCTCATCTCTTGAAGAGTTCTAAAGATTAATCTTTTGTATTCTTCACCTGGTAGTTCCAGGAATTTCTCTTCCTCTGGAAAATTTAATTCTTTGTTTTGGGAGGTTTCTGAAGAGTTCACAGTCTGCCCCTTTCAGTGCTTTGATAGGGACTGCTGTTTACAAGCCATCAGTAAATTGTAGTCATTTGTATCATGTTTGCTGTTGTGGATTGCATTGTGGCCCCCCCCAATATGTGTATCAGTTTGGCTCGGCCATGCATCCCAGTATGATGTGGTTTCTCCCATGTGTTGTGAATGCTGCTTCTATGATGTCAATGAGGGAGAATGGGCAGCAGTTGTATTGGTAAGGTGGCAGTCAGCTTGGATTGTGCTGAGGTCATCTTTTGAGAGATAAGAGGGAAGTAAAGTGAGCTGAGTGTTGGGAAGCTCATACCAGAGAACAGCACTGAGAACAGAGGGCATCCTTTGTGCCTGAGGTTCCTGGGCTAGGATGCTCTCATATTGATTTTGGACTCTTAGCCTACCAGACTGTGATAATTTCTTATATTGAATGGACTTGTAGCTTATGAATGGACTTGTGGCTTACCAGACTGTGAAAATAAAATTTCTCTTTCTAAAGCTATCCACTCATGGCATTTTCTGTCAGAGCAGCACTAGTTGACTGAGACATTTGCCTACTGTGTTCTAGCTTCTTGTTTTAAAATGTACAGTTTACTTTTTTTAATAAGGATTAAGCTCAGGTTATGAATGCTGCCTGTCCATTTTGGGCTCCTGATGCCTCTGAATCAACAACCTTTTGGGACCTTTGTTCATCGATGTGGTGTAACTCAAAATGAGAACAAACAGCTGAAAACTTCTATTAATAATCAGAACATGGAAGTGTGAATGTAGTAAATTTGAAGTCGTGAAAAAAATCAAACAGAAATATCAAAAAGATTGATATTCTATGCACTAGTGAGTTGAAATGGACTGGAGTTGGCCATTTTGAATCAGGTAATCATATGGTCTTGTCTTAGTCATCTAGTACTGCTCTAACAGAAATAGCCAAAGTGGATGGCTTTAACAAAGAAAAGGTTGCACTCTTACAGTCCAGAAGGCTAAAAGTCTGAATTTAGGGTGCTGGCTCCAGGGGAATGCTCTTTCTATCACCTCTGGAGAAAGGTCCTTGTGTTGTGTCAGTCTTTCTTTGGTCTGGGAGCATCTCAGCACAGGAACCCCAGGTCTGAAGGATATGCTTTGCTCCCAGCACTGCTTTATTAATGAGGTCCCCAACTCTCTGCCTGCTTCTCTTTTATCTCTTATAGCATAAAAGATGTAGAGGCCACCCTCCAGGAAAACTCTTTTTACGTTAAATCAGAGAGGCGACTTTAGTAAGGGTGTTACAGTCCCACTTTAATTTTCTTTAATATAATCCAATCTTGCTCTATAAACTATAGGCAGAGATTAAGTTTTACAATTTAGGAAAATCACAAAGTAGAGGACAACCACACAATACTGGGAATCATGGTGCAGCCAAATTGCTACACACATTTTTGAAGGTACATAATTCAGTCCATGACAGGTCTACTGAACCAGGAATGACAAATTGAAGAGGAATGACATCACTTTCATGGTCAAATAGAACATTTCAAGATTTATCTTGAAGTACAGTGTTGTCCTTGATAGGGTAATGTCCAAACCCTTAGAAAGGCAGCTAATAAATATGACCATTTAAATTTACCCCACCAACCACTAATGCCAAAGCTAAGGAAACTGAAGATTTTTACTAACTTCTGAAGTCTGAAATTGACCAAATATGCAAACAAGGTACATTGATATTACTGGCAATAGGAATGTGAAAGTTGGTGACAAAGAATGATGAGTAGTTGGAAAATAATGGCTTTGGTGATAGAAATGACCTGGAGATTGTGTGATAGAATTTTGCAAGACTAGCAACTTCTTTACTGTGAATATCTTTTCTCAACAGCATAAATGGTAACTGTTCATCTGGGCCTAGAAAGATGGAATATGTGGGAATCAAATTGACTACATCTGTGGAAAGGGATGATGTGGAAGCTCAGTATCATTAGAACCAGGGCAGGGGTCAGCTGGGAGACAGACCATCAATTGCTCCTAAGCAAGTCTGAGGTGTAGCTGAAGAAAATTAAAACAAGTCCTTGAGAACCAAAATATGACCTTGAGTGTACTCGACATGAATTTGGAGACCATCTCAAAAACAGATTTGATGCACTGTACACTAATGATTGAAAAAAGACAGATGAGTTGTGGGATAACACCTTACAAAAAGACAGTTAAATGTCATTAAATGGACAGGAAAGAAATTAAAGAACAAAATGGACATTAGAAGAGACTTTGAAACTTGCTCTTGAAAGCAAAATATCTAAAGTGAAAGGAAGAAATGATGAAGTGAAAGAGCTGAACAGAAGGTTTCAAAGGACAGTTGAGAAGACAAGATATTATAACAAAATGTGCAAAGACCTGGAGTTAGAAAACCAAAAGAAAAGAACATGCTCAGCATTTCTCAGGTTGAAAGAACTGAAGGAGTTCAAGCCTCAAGTGGCCATACTGAAGGATTCTGTGGGTAGAACACTGAATGACACAGGAAGCATCAAATGAAGATAGAAGGAACACACAGAATCACTGCATCAAAAAGAATCGATCAGTGTTCAACTATTTCAGGGGGTAGCATATGATCACGGGTTAATGGTATTGAAGGAAGAAGTCCAACCTGCATTGGCCAAAAAAAAAAAGAAAGAAAAAAATGGCCCAGGAATCGAAGGAATACCATTTGAGAGGTTTCAACAAATGTAGTGTTGTAAGTGCTTGCTTGTCTATGCCTAGAAATTTGCAAGACAGCTCCCTGGCCCAATGACTGCGAGAAATTCATATTTATGTTCGTTCCTAAGAAAGATGATCCAACAGAAAGCAGAAATTATAAAACAGTATTGTTAACATCACATGCAAGTATATTTTTGCTGAAGATCATGCAAAAACAGTTGCAACAATAAAATCAACAAGGAACTGCCAGAAATTCAAGCTGGATTCAGAAGAGAACAAGGAATGAAGGACATCATTATTGATGTCAGATGAATCCTGGCTGGAAGCAGAGAATACGAAAAGATCTTTACCTGTGTTATGTTGACTACACAAAGGCATTTGACTGTGTGGATCATAACAGATTATGGATAACGTTGAAAAGAATGGGAATTACAGAAGACTTAACTGTGCGTATGAGAAACCTGTACAAGAGGCAGTCATTCGAAGAGAACAAGGGGATAATTTGTGGTTTAAAATCAGGGAAGTTGTACGTCAGGGTTGTGGCTTTCACCATACTTATTCAAATAATGTGAGAAGTTAGACTATATGTAGAAGAATGTGGCATCAGAATTAAAGGAAGACTCATTAACAACCTGTGTAATGCATATGACACAAACTTGCTTGCTGAAAGCAAAGAAGACTTGAAACGTTTATTGATGAAGATCAAAGACTACAGCCTTCAGTATGAATTACAACTTAATGCAGAGAAAACAGATATCCTCACAACTGGACCAATAAGCAACACCGTGATAAACAGAGAAAAGTCTGACGCTGGCAAGTGTTTCATTTTACTTAGATCCACAGTTATAACCGGTGGAAGGAACAGTCAAGAAAGAAAATGATGTATTACATTGGTTAACATCTGCTGCAGAATATCTCATTAAAGTATTAAAAAGCAAAAATATCACTTTGAAGACTGAGATGTGCCTCATCCAAGCTATGATGTTTTCAGTCAATTCATATGCATGGCAAAGCTGGACAGTGAATAAGGAAGACTGAGAAGAGCTGATGATTTTGCATCATGGTGTGTGGTGCTTGGGCTGTTCTACCGTAGAGAAACGAACAAGTCTGTCTTGGTCAGAGAGCTCCTTAGAAGTGAGGATGAGGAGACTTTGCCTCGGGTACTTTGGACATGTTATTAGGAGAAACCAATCCCTGGAAAGACATCATGTTTGGTAAGGCAGAAGGTCAGCAAACAACAGGAAGACCCTTGAGGAGATGGAGTGACACAGTGGCTGCAACAGCGGGCTCGGACAGAGCAATGAGTGTGAGGACTGCTCAGGAGGGCAGTAGTGTTTCCTTCTGCTGTGTGTGTGTGGTTGCTGTGAGCCAGAACTGATTTGAAGGCACCTGTCTCTGTCCAGCACTCCTTGTTTGAGTACTGTTTGCCTTGCATCTTGTCATTATTCCCTAGACAATACAGTAGTGTCTAACAACTATTTACAGAGCATTTACATTGTGTTAGGTCTTATAAGTAATCAAGAGGTTATTTAAAGTTTATGGGAGGATTGCATAGGTTATACATAAATACTATGCCACTTGATACAAGGAACTTTGAGCATCTTAGGATTTGGGTATCCAAGGGAGTCCTGGAACCAGTGTCCTGAGGATACTGAGAAATCACTGCTTTCTCAAACCAATGCACTCTGGAGACATGAAACAGTTTTTTTTTTTAAATAGTTTTTCTATAGGTAGGGTGATTTACTGTCTCTATTTGCCTAGAACTGTGGAGGTTCCCTATAGGGTGGCTATGAGTTGAATTGACTTGATGGTGGTGGGTTTTTTGGATTGGTGGAGGTTCTCAGGATGCAGGACTTTCCCATTTTAAAACGAGAACAGTCCCAGGCAAATAGGGACAGTTTATCACTCCAGGTGTATGTATTATCGCTATAACAATGCTAGCTAGCATTTCTGAATTACTTACATTTTATCAGCCTCTATTCTAACCACTGTCCATATGTTGGCTTATTTAATCTTCTCAACAACCTCTTGAGGTTGGTATTATCGTTGGCCCCATTATGAAGGAAACTGAGGCACAGAGTTTCTCAAGGTCACACGGCTAGGAAGTGGTGGTACCTAACACAGACAGTGTTGTTCTAGAGCTCATACACTTCACCATTGTGCTGTCATCTGGAAAACATTAAAATAACTTGCTACATTTGCTCTCTATGGGTTTTGGAATGCCTGGGAACATCAGGATAGAGTCAGACTTGAGAAGCAAGGAATCCAAATGGTCTCCAATAAGGTAAGTCAGAGTGGTTTGTAACGAAGACTATCTGACACTCAAGTCCATGCTGGATCAGGTTGCCTTCCTAGGCCAGTGTTCCTCCTGTTTTGGATGAAGTTCTAGGTACTGAGAACACTTTGGTAGTAGACTGTTTTTCATTCCCAGATGACAATAGTTTAAGTGGGAGTCAGTTTTAACTCTGCTCAGCCAATATTTTTGTCTTTTTTTTAAAATGAGCTATCATTAATTGAAAACATACTATGCATAAGGTATTGTATTAAGCACTTGCATTCATGGATTAAGTAATTTATTTTATATGTCCTGTGTCCCTGGTGGAAACCCTAAAGGCATAAGTTAATTGCTACATCAGCTAATCAAAGGAGTGGTGGTTCAAATCTACCAGATGCTCCTTGGGAACTCTATAGAGCAGTTCTACTCTGTCCCATAAAGTCACTGTGAGTCAGAATTGACTCAGTGGGCATGGGTTTATATCCTTGGTGGCACTGCAGTCAAGTGCTGGACTGCTAAGTGGAAGGTTGGAGATTTGAACCTACCCAATGGCGTGGCTGGCAATGGCTGTGCTGGAGAAGGACCTAGCAATTTGCTCCCATAAAGATTACAGCCGTGAAAACCCTTTGAGGCCGTTCTACTCTGTTATGTGGGCCATTGTGTGTCGGAATTGACTTGACAACATCTAACAACAGTGTACTGGTCATAAGTATGCATGCAAAAAAAGAGAAATTTGAAAGTCAGCTTGCCATTTCATTTCAGATATTATAACTGGCTAGCAAGTGTGAAGAACAAATACATGGTAAATGGAAAAGATGTCTATACTTCAACTAGTGTGTCTCCTGATAAGACATTTTTCTCATAGCTAATTTGTGCTTTTGCAATGTTCTGATTTATAAGCTATTTATGTCTCTTTTAAACCAGTTTCACTTTCCCAATTGAAGTTCTCCGTATAATTGTTTTTGGTGATTCAGAAACTCTTCTGACCTTGATAGAGAGGATCTCCGGTAATGTTGATGTTTGCTTGTTTATTTTATTTTATGTAGATTTTATGTGCCTAATCAAACTATGCCTTAGTGATAATGGGAAGCTGCCAACATCTGTGATATATGAGAACCAACAATTAAGTTCGCAAACTCATTCTTAGAGAAAGTGTTACATATCTCATTGCTGAATATCACTATGGTTGCTATGAGTTGGATCCGACTCGACGGTGCTCGGCTGGCTTGGCTATCTTTGAAGTACTCCCCTTGGGAAGTTATGCACTGATGCCAGCACCTAAGCTACTTTTCAAAGCAATGTTGGAACTCTTTCTGGAATGGCCAGTGTTGTGATACTACCCTTGATATCCTGAATGTCATCCCAATGTCTTCCTTTCAGTATTTCGTTTATCTTCAGGCGAAGAAAAAAGTCATTGGGGTCCAGATCAGTTGAGTAGGGAGAGTGTTTCAATAGAGTTATTTTTTACTGGCTAAAAACTCCCTCACAGACAACTATACAACTAAGTTAGTGAACTTAGCACTGTGCCACCATGCACAATGGCTATTCTAGAAAGAGTTCCAATTTTGCTGTGAAGGATGGACTAGATGCTGGTATCAGTGCGTAGCTTACCAAGGGGGAGTGCTTTGAAGGTGATGATAGTGATGTTGAGCAGTGAGGTGTGTAGCACTTAGAACAATTAAATTTGCAGACTTAATTGTCAGATGTCGTATGTTGAGTGTCTACCTTAGTAAAGAGAGTGGCTCTGAAGGGAAGGGACTGTGATTTTTTTAAATTCTCAACCACTCTATCAGAGCTGTGGACTTCAGCTGCCAGAATGCCTTTGCTTTCAAAGGGAATTTCCGTTTCTCCTCAATTTTTATATTACCATAGGACTAATGATCACGGAAATGCATTGTCCTGCCTAAACAACTCTGCTCAGACGCATCATTTTTTTCCTCTCCAGACCTCCAGAAGGAGAAACCATATTTTCCTATACAAACTAAGCCTAATGATTTAGTAGCCTTTTCAATAAAGAACCCCAATTTCCCTTGATTCATACTTTGTACATTTCTCATTTTGATTATTAATGGATATTTGTATGTGTTTCTTCTCATTTTGAGTCATGCCACATCAGCAAATGAAGGTCTCAAAAGGTTGTCTCCATACACACCATTGAGGTCAGCTCTACTTTGAGAAGGCAGTTCTTCCCCAGTTGAATTTTGAGTGACTCTCAAACTGAGGGGCTCAGTCTCCAATACTTTGTCAGTGTTCTGCTGCTGTCTGTCAGGTTGTCACAGGATAATTTTTTTCAGAAGTAGTTCAGTGGGCCCTTCTTCCTAGTTTATCTTAGTCTGAAAGCTCTGATGAAGCCTGCCCTTATGGGTGACCCTGCTGATGTCTGAAATACCGGTGACATAGCTTCCCGCGTCACAGTAACACGCAACTACCGCTGTGTGATGCCCTGACAAACAAGTGATGGATGAAAACAGTTGCTGTGCAGTCTGTTCTGACTCATAGCAAGGATGATGAGACTTCATGTCACTTCAGACATGTCCTTAGGATGTACCAGTCACTGGGGAAGGATGTCATGCTTGGTAGAGGGCTAACAAAAAAGAGGACGTTTCTCAGTGACACGGGTTAACACAGTGGTTGCAACAGCGGGCTCAAATGTCATTGTAAGGATGGTGCAGGACCTGGCAATGTTTTATTCTGTTGTATGTAGGATTGTTGTGAGTCAGAACCAACTCGTTGGCACCGAATAACAATAATAAAGAAAGATGATAGTAGCTTGGAGTCGGCCAGTCAGTTCTACCAACAACAATCGATTATGTTTAGAGTATTCTTTACAAATCCTTCCTAAAGGTTTGCTTTCTCCATGTCTGTAGCAGTGCCTGGCACCGACCAGACTCCAACAAATGCTTATTCTTTTAAATTTTAAAATAATTTGAGACTTTCAAGAGCTTTGAGAATAATACATAGTCAACAACTGTTAATGTCTTGCCGTGTGTGTTTGCCTTATCCTCTCTATATATGTGTTTCTATTTGTGCTTATAGTTTTTATCATCTATTTGAAAGTGCATTTCAGATATTATGTTTAAATATCTCAATATTTCCTAAGAACAAAAATTTTTTTTTAATAACCACAATACAATTATCAACTTTGGGGACTTTAATATTGTTACAGTATGATTAGCTATTATTTTGTTCATATTCTAAGTTTACCACATTGCTCCCAAAATGTCCTTTGCAGCAATATTGTCCCCCAACTTTGTGCTTGTTCACTTTAGTTCCCTTAAATTTGTAGGAGTTACTTAGTCTTACTTTTTTCCTTATAACTGTAGGGTAAAGAATTTAACTGGACCCAAAGAAGCTTTTTTCCTCTTGGTTCCTGAGATATAACCACTCTAAAATGGTAGACTTACTCCATTGATCAAAGGATCTTTGATAAGAATTCCAGATTCATAAACTCTAAGAATTTATGACTCATGATGGGTGGGAGCTATCTATGCCAGAAAGACCCACTGCATGATATCAACCTTGTGGTGCTGACCTTGTGATATGAATGGGCCTCAAGAGAGAGGGGATGGAGTTGAATTACATGAAACCCCTGATAAAGGTTGTGGACACAGAAGCTTGAGTGACTTCCTAGTTGATAAAAGACATCGATACATTTGGGAGGATAGTCTGTCCTTTGGGAGATGCAAGCTCTGAGGGTTAGGAACCCTCTCAGACCTCATCCTATGCAACTCTCCATTCGCATCATTTTTACTATAATAGAAATCTAAGTTCTATTAGTTGTTCTGAGTTCTGTAAGTTGTTCTAACAAATTATTGACCCTGAGGGAGTAATGAGAGACAGCTAGTCAGAAGTGAGTATGTTGGTGGGCTGGGAATATACAGCTGGCATCCTGATGAGTTAGAGGGAACCTCTGAAGTTTTAGTTAGTTGGAAGGAAGAAAACCCGGGGGATCCCCAAACATATGGCTGGCATCCTGAGGGGGGTGGCATGGGAAAACCTCAACTTTGTAGCCAGCAGGTCAGAAGCAGTGGTATCATGAGGACCTCCAAGCTTGCATCTGGTGTCTGAAGTCTGTGCCCTTTAACTCATGAAGTCTGACCTCTCCGGGTGGTTAGGGTCAGAGGAGGAAGTGCTCCATGTGTAGCTGGTGTCAGAACAGAAGTGGAACAGGGTAACAGAACTGGTAATAAATTGGTGCATATTGATCAACATCTTTGGTGTCAGAGAAATGGGATTTGATTTTTCTCGGCAGTAACATAGGCATTTGTGAAGTGTGCCATTAGTCGTTTTGTAGACTGCCTGTCATCAATTGAACAGTGTCTCCCAAAGTGTGTGCAGCCATTTGTTTAGACCATGATTCCAAATGTTTTATGATTGTTCTCCATTTTGTGATTTTCCTATGCTATATATAAAGAAGGATTAGAGTGGGACTGTAAATCCCTTACTAAGGTCCCCTCTTTGCTTCATTGTAAAAAGAGTTTCCTTGGAGTGTGGAGAGTTTCCTTTTATCCTACAAGGGATAAAAGGAAAGGGAAGCAAGCTGAGATTTGGGGACCTGACACCATCAAGAAAGCAGTACTGGGAGAAGAGCTCGTCCTTCAGACCTGAGGTTCCTGCGCCAAGATGCTCCCTGACCAAGGACAGATGCAACACAAGGACTTTCCTCCAGAGCCAACAGAGGGAAAGCCCTTCCCCTGCAGCATACACCCTGAATGTGGAAACCCTGAATGCAGACTTGCAATCTACTGGACTGTGTAAGAATAAACTTTTCTTTGTAAAGCATTCCACTTGTAGTATTTCTGTTAGAGCAGCACTGGCTGACTGAAACATCATCCCTATTGATTAGATTCAGATCCTGCATCCTGAGGGGGATGGCTACATGCATGTTGTGCCCTTAGCATGCCACATCAGGAGGCGGGACAGGGTCTGGGTTTTCTTCACTCTTGGAGAGGTTAACAATAGGTGTTTTTCAAGTGAGTGAACTAAATGGAAGTGATTTATAATCACAGGACTGGATCTTATCACTCATTCCTATCCTCTATTTGTGTTGTTAAAAACCTGTCTGGTGTACTTCAGCATTTTTCATGGTGAAAAATCAGATTCAAGCAGACCGATGAAGAGTACAGCCTTTGATGCCTGATGTGCATTGGTTCAAATCCTGGATCCCACTTATCAACTATGTTGTTGTTGTTCGGTGACATGGAGTCAATTTCAACTCATAGAAAGTGACAGAGTAGAACTTCCCTACAAGGATTTCCTAGGCTGTCATCTTTACAGGCTTAGATCCTCAGGTCTTTCTCCCTCAGAGCTGCTGGGTGGATTCAAACTGCCAACCTTTTGGCTAGCAGTGGAGTGTTTATCAGTTGCGGCCCTGAGCAAATCAATTAATGCTTTAATTTTCTCTTTGGAAAGTGATTATAAAGAGTGTACCTTGCAACTCATTTGGCTGTAACAAGGATTAAGTGAAGGAATGAAAGTACTAAAACATTTGCTGAATATAAAGCAGCCAAGCCAAGTGCCGTCAAGTCGGTGAATATAAAGCAAGTGCTCAATAAATATTTGTGATTGTTATGATTATAATTAACCTGTACAAGGAAAGCAGAGACATCTAGTTCTCACTAAGTAAACAAGCACTTCTCTGTTTTTCTCAGCCTCTTTTGCCATTGTAGCATACTGGTTAAGTGCTCTATGTGGCTGCTAATCAAGAGGTCAGCAGTTTGAATCCACCAGGCACTCGTTGGAAACTCTATGGGGGAAGTTCTACTCTGTTCTATAGGGTCACTATGAGTTGGCATCAACTCGCTGGCAGTGGTTTGGTTTTTGGTTTTGCCATTATGATGGGACTGAATGATTAATTTTGGACAAGGGACTACAGGTGGAGGTACCATGTGTCCCTTCTAGGCTGAGGCCCTGAAAAGCCAGTGTGCTTCCTTCATCGTACTCTTTGCTTGTATAATGACTGGAATTGAGTCTTCAGAAAGATACATTGAAGTCTTAATCCCAGTACCTGTGAATGTGAACTTATTTGGAAATACAGTCTTTGCAGATATCGTTAGTTAACACAAGGTCATAACAAAGTAGCTGGTAACCATTTTCTGTTGAGTCAACTCTAATCATGGAGATCTCATATGTGTCAAAGTTAAAATTGTGCTCCATAGGGTCTTCAATGGTTGGTTTTATAGAAGTATGTTACCAGGCCTTTTTTTTTTTTTGGTGAGGCACCTCCAACCTTTGACTAAACTTCAACCTCCAACCTTTTCATTAGCTAGATATGACTGGTGTCCTCTTAAAAGGAGAAAAGAAACAGAGACCCATGGATACAGAGGGAAAATGGCCATGTGGAGGTAAGCACAATTGGAGTTATGCTATCCCAAGGACCATCTGGGGCTACCAGAAGCTGGAAGAGGCAAAGAGAGAACATGCCAGCACCTGAATTCAGACTCCTAGCCTCCAGAACAGTGATAGAATAAGTTCTGCAGCCTTAACCTACACAGTTTGTGGAATCTCATGAGGCAGCCCTAGGAAACTAAACCACCCTGCCACAGTGACCTTGGAGACCACTTGTGCCAGGTGGAGCAACCAAATGATGGAGAGAAGCTGCCTTCCCACACTGAACTGAAACGAACAGGGAGCAAACCCTTTTGTATTAAGTCACTGAGATTTCAATGCTCATATTCTAGTGCAGCAGAGCCGCAATTTTCTTGACTCATTTAAGTAGCATGTTCACCTAATGTGTGAATGATAACCTGACAATTTTTCAGAAGACTAGATGTGCTGTTGACTTTGTTTCGTGTTAGTCATTCATTCAGCAAATATTTATCATGCACCAACCACCTGCCCAACACTGTTCTGGAAAACAGTAAAAAAAACCAGACCAATTTCCTGCCGTCATGAAGGTAATAGTCTAGTGGGGGAGAAGGGCATTCATCAAACAGTGACACAGCCAAAGCCAAAGCCACTGCCATCGAGTCTATTCTGACTCATAGAGACCCTGTAGGTCAGAGTAGAATTCCTTCATAGAGTTTCCAAGGAGCACCTGGTGGATTCAAACTGCCAAACCTTTGGTTAGCAGACCTAGCCCCTAACCATTATGTCACCGGAGTGACATAAGCAGAGGCAAAAGTGTAACTGGTGGTATGTTCTGAAGAAGAGGAGGAAAGAGGATCATGGCATGACGGCAGGGTTTAGTGAGACATGAGATCTGCCACTCGCTGAGAGATCTTGGGTACCATGTTTAACTTCGCTAAATCTCAGCATCCGTCTCCGTAAAATGCAAGTGTTAGCTTAGATGATCTCAAAGGTCCTTTCTAGCTCTAACGTCGTATATTTCTTTATGAATTTCTCTTTTCCCCCCACTTCTGTATAAATTCTTTTAACAACAACAAAAGTGTCTAACTTGTCAGAAACATTGATTTTCACGTTAGGAAATGAAGCTTTTTTTTTTTCATGCCGCACATTTAAATTCAACAGTCTTAGGTGGCCTCCATCAGCAATTCTGCTGAAACTTTGGAGTAATGCATACTAATCATTTCTAGGGGAACTTGGTGAGCATGAGTAAGCAAATTTTGCTAAGGAAGAAAAGCAGACAGCTTACATCCAGTTAGTAGAGCTAACTCCCTCTGAGTAAGAATTTGCAAAGCACCTTGAAGAAAGCTGAGGCCGAGTGAAATAGATCCACATCTGCTACCTGAAAAAGAGAAATAAGTTGCTGTCAAGTTAATTCTGACTGATGGCAACTGCATGTCTGAGTAGAATTATGCTTTGCAGGAACTTCAAAGGCTGGTTTTTGAGAAGTATATCACCAGGTCTTTCCCATGGCACTTCTGGGTAGACTTGAACTTCTGACCTTTAGGTTAACAGTCATCCATGGTAAGTGCACCATCTAGGGACTTCCCAACAACCTGAAATCCTGTATTCATAACTCTTCAGAAAGTCTTTGAATGACAGTAAAAGCGTTTACTTGGAAACAAAACCATTTTCTCTATTGCTTGGGTGTGAATGTGTTGGTTAAATTCGCTGGAAGGCATTGACAATGCGCAAGGAAAAGAAATCAGAAAGCTCTGGAGCTTGAGGTTCTTGGCTAGGTCAGGCTTGGATTGGGATACAGAGGCATGAATGTCCCAGGAAGGCCCTGGCTGCCCAGCCAAGAAAAACACCTGAAATAAAGGCTCAAGGAAAAACAACTTCTTCAGACATTGCCAAGGGCTAACAATGAGTATTTGGCCCATACACAACTAAATGAATTCACTACTTCATACTAAAAACCATAAAAATATAGCATGCTGATCTTGCATAGTCAAAAGAAGGAAATATGGTCTAAATACTTTAAGCAAGAGAAAAATGTGAAGAGGACTTCAGGGGCTGTTTCTGATTTAAGATTTGAAGATTACCTCAGGGTAGTAATTTCAAAGGGTTCATCCAACCTCAGTAGCTCCAGAAAGTCTGCTTTCTATGAGGATATGATATTCTCTTCTGCACTTTTCCATTTTGATCAGGATTCTTCCATGGCATCTTTCACAAAAAGTTTCAGCAATGGTAGCTGGGTATCATTCAGTCCTGGTCCCACAGAAAAGGAGGCAGTTGCTCGTGGAGGCAGCTAGCCTCACATTTCACTTCTTCCTCCTATTCTTGACTCTGTTTTGTCCTCCATTACTTCAGGCAGATAGAGACAGATTGTTGTACCTTGGATGATGGCCTATAGACTTTTAAGATGCTAGGTACTACACAATGAACTGGAAGTGAGAACACAAGTACTAAATGTGGTATTAGGCCAATTAACTGAGATGGTCCGTGAACTCATATCCTTAAATCCCCAAACCAGGAAGCCAAATCCCATACAGTGTTCAGTAGTACATAGCAGCCTTATCAGCTACTCATTTATTTTTGTGATGGTAGTTGTAAATATATCTGTCACACAACATTTGCCAATTCAACTTATTGGCATCAGCTGTGGAAACCTTACCTGTACTCAATATGAGTTTTCCATCACTGTAGACTGAAACTCGGTGCTCTATAAGCAATACAAGAACATGATTTTTTTTTTCTGCCACAACTGAAGATCTTTGCTATCAGTTTCATAACATCTGTATGCCCAAGATAGGTGTCAAAGAGGAAAAAGACCGGAAAAAATTAGCACAAACTTGAATTCATGTGACTTTGATTCTCATGTTGATGCCAGCGAAAAAGCCAATACATAACTGCAAATAACTTTTTATAAATTACATGACTAAGCAAAACTGATATTAACAGGCCAGTTCTTCTTTTTTGAAAGGACTTGAAACTTGCTAACATCATAGGAGCAGTTTTCTCATGCCCATAGTACCATTTTCACATCCCACATTTTGCCAGCTTGGTATTTCCTTCCTTATTGCTTAAAGATGGTCAGATATTATGAAAGGAGAAAAAAAAAGTAAATTAAAATGCTTGTGGACTGCTCTTTAAAAATTCTGTTGGACAAGGAAAATTTAAAATATCAGAAATAATCAAATGTGAATTTCTGGAGAAGGCAAGGAAATTTGGTTAATGTTCTGTTAACCAACATCTGTGATATTTGTTAATGTTGGAGAAAAATATTCTATTGCATTAAAAAGAAATCTGGTGTTTGCATTTATTCAAATGAAACAATTCCTTTCAATTCATATTAGTCTTGAGTCATCGTAAATGTTTTGTCCACATTTAGCTTGTAAAGAATTGTAAGGAAAAAGAAACAGAATTCTCCATAGTAATACATCTAGTATTATGGAAGAGATTTGGAAGATCTGATGGTTTTCAAAACTTTTTATTTGTTAACCAGTGAAATTTTTTCTTTCTTAACAGGTTTATCGAGATGTAATTCATAGCCATACACATCATCCACTTACACATCAATGGTTTTTAGTATATTCTCAAATGTGTGTCATCATCACCACAGTCAGATTTAGAATACTTTTCTCACCTTGGTGACCCTATCTCCTTTAGCTCTTATGATTGATTTTCTTGTGAAGTGTCAACATAGAAAATGCATAAACTGTTAAGAGTGTGACTACTGGCCACCTTCTAAGTCAGTACTGGAGTCACTCCTGAGGTTCACCCTTCAGCCAAAGCTTAGGTGGCCCTTTAAAACAAGCAGTAACACATGTAGTTCAACCATAAATACAAGACTATTGGGCACACCAGCCCAGGGCAGGAATGAGGAGGTGGGAGAAGACAGGAGAGCTAGGTAAGTGGAATGGGGAACCGGAAGTTGAAAGTGTTCACATGTCTCAGCGTTGGCAACCAGTGTCACAAAACAGCAAATGTATTAATTGTTTAAGGAGAAGCTAATTTGCTCCACTGACTTTCTCCTAAAGCACACATACAAACTTTAAATTTGTTAAAGATGATTAACTGGCTTACTGAAAGAGATACAGCTGGTTAGGAAAAGAATTTGGGGCTAGAATCTTGGTCTTTGCTTCCCAATGTGATATTTATTACAAATAAACTTTGCTTCACTGTTTTATCGGAAACCTGCTGGTGTAGTGGTTAAGTGCAAGGGCTGGAGTTTGAATCTACCAGGCGCCCCTGGGGAACTCTGTGGAGCAGTTCTACTCTGTCCTATAGTGTGGCTATGAGTTGGAACTGACTCAATGGCAGTGCATTTGGGTTTTTTTTTCAATGCTTTATCCCCAGAGTCTAGGACAGGGCCAAACTCAGAGCAGGGACTCGATAAGTATTGGTTGAAGGACTTTATTATGCTGCCTCATTCAATATCAAATAGAGATCATCATGCATAATGCGTATTAGTAAATTTATAAAAATAACTACATGTAGCGTATTCTTGATAACATTTCAAATAAAGTAATAGTTCACTTGGCAAAGCAATGTCACTTCATTTGCATTTGAGAGGTATGCTTAGGACTGTAGGTTGTGCTGTGCCAAAGTGAGCTGAGAAGCTAGACTCTGCAGTTCACTTTGCCCGGACACTGTTCCCCAGCCTTTGCGTGACTGACTGCTTCTAATCTGTCACCCCGCAGGCTGCAGTTGAAGTGTCACCTTCTTCTAGGCCTTCCCTGAACCTCCCAGCCAAAATAGCCTTGTCCCCACTTAGTTACATTTTTACCACCTAACGGTGCTCCTTTCCTTCACAGCACTTACTTTATTCTACAAGTATCTTGTTTAATCATTTGTTTACCTCTTTCAGTTGCACGTCCTGCCTCCTTTGGGGCAAGGCCCCAGTGCAGGACTCAATCAAAATTTCTTGAATGAGTGGATGAGTCAAACTTGTAGTGCCCCAGATCACTCCAATGTTGATGAGGGGTTTAGAACTCTGTAAGAGTTTGAATACAGGTTGTGCTTACAACGATTGCAGATAGAAGGCTTCCCCAGGCCTGGGGGAGCAGCATGGAATAACAAGTCTTCAATATCTGTCAGCTGAATACTACAGCCTCACTCTTTTCCATTTATGGTACTTGACCTCTGAAACCTCAATTTCCTGAGCTGTAAGTGAGAACAATAACATCCGTTTGCTGTCCATAAGTTTAAGGCCGTTTTCTCTTCATCTGTGCCAGTAAGGCTTACGTGAGGTCAGCTGATCTTTCAGGAGGGCCTCATTTGGTGTGTTCAGAGGTAAGGGTTGTGTTGACTCTTCTTGAACCAACAAATGTAGTTGTATTAAAAGGGTTAAGACCCAAATGGGAATGTATGTACATCAGCCCCAGAGGGTCTACCAGATGTCTGCTTACAGGAAAGCTTCAGGAGCCTCCTAAGAAAGATACAGTACCGAGGGAAATGAGCCATCAAGTTGATGCCCACTAGCAGGGACTGGATAAGATGGAGCAGAACTGCCCCCCAATGTTCCTAAGGCTGGGAGCTTTGTAGAAGCAGATGCTGCAGCTTTCTCCCATATAGCAGCTTGTGAGTTCAAACCACCAGCCTTTTGGTTAGCAGCCCAGCACTTCACCACTGCACCATCAGGACCCCTTGCGTCTGAGTTGCTAGTGGAGAAAACCATTTCCTGTGTTGTTACGTGTTGTTTGTCACTCAGATTTGGAGAGTTTCTCGGAATCAAAAATTGAACTAGTGGTTTTGACACAAAGATTTCAGTGGGTCACGGTGGAGAAAGGGATGCACTGATGTCCCGGGCTGTGCAGTGGCAGCCCTGGGGGGTCCTCCCTAACTGGGGGCATCAGAGGGTAGGCCAGTCATACCTGGATAGGCTCTCCCCATTACTTGGCAGTTGAGAGAACATGTTTATAGGCTTTGCAGTAGGGCTAAGAATCTTCTAGTTGCATGTGTAAGACAGGATCCAAGAAATACTGCTTATTATTGTGAATGAATTTCCATCTTTTGTCACTTCCATCATGCCCGTACTTCCCCAGTGGACTAGTTTGCAACAGTTAAAAAGAATGAAATAAACCTATATGCACTGATACAGAATGTTTGCCAAGATACGTTATTGTTAAGTGTAATGAAACACAGGGCATTCTGAATGATATGCTACCATTTGTATCAAAGAACAGGGAGAGAGAGAGACGGTCTACTGCCAGCTGTCGGTTTGTCACGCTGTCATGGCCGGAATGTCGCTGTGATGGCTGGGATGTCGCTGTGATGGCTGGAATGTCGCTGTGATGGCCGGAATGTCGCTGTGATGCACAGCCATGGTGGACAGGCTTTGGTGGAGCTTCCAGACTCAGACAGACTAGGCAGACAGGGCCAGCAATCTCCTTCTGAAAATTAAGAGCAGCACTGTGGATCATAGAATGCTTTCAGTCAGGCTTCTGTGATGCACAGTGTTGGACACAGTGTTGTTCTTGGCTGACTTGCTTACTTTAGACACCCGATCAGGAAGGAGCGATTGCTGGAGAAGGGCATCGTGTCTAGACAATGGAGGGCCAGAGAAGGGGAGAGGAGTCCTCAGTGAGATGGACTGATAGAATGGCCATAGCAGTGGACTCAGGCATCCTAACAAGGGTGGCGGTGGCACAGGACCACACAACATTCTGTCCTGTTACACGCGGGGTCACTATGCCTCAAAGTCAAAGGCTTGTTGACAGAAAATAGCACCTATGGCGATCCCCGAAATTGTGCCTCTGTTCAGCCCTTTGACACCTGTCTTTTAGGTAACTGCTACAGTATCAGTTCAAAAATACAAGTCGGGCTTGTTCATCTTTTATTTAATATATTATGGCACAACCTGAAAATTACAACTGCACCTTCCTTGCTTTCAAGGCCTATAATGTGCTCATGGTTAATTTTTTTTTTTTTTTTTTAGTGTCTCCTCTTTCCACACTCAGCAGACCAAGACCACATAGTGTGCCTTAATTCGTGGACGTTCTCCAGTACGAACATACCATTTTAACCTACTGAATGATGTCTCACAGTTGGCAATGGAAACTGCCCTGGTTAATAGAAACTGCTTGGTGGCATCCCTTCAAGCGGTACCACGTCACACATGTTCCATACCTACCGTATCTTAGATGCACCTCTAAAGTCTCAAAGCTGACTTGATGGCAGCTGACACCACCACCGTAGAGCTGTTTTTTTGTGAGGACTGAATAAAGAACTGCTCTTGAAGCAATGAGCATACAGACCCAAGGTATGCACTGGATAAATGGTGGTGGTGATTATAAGAGAGTACACACGATGAAAAGAACACTGCACGTGAAAGTAAAGAGGATTTTTGAGATAAAATCAACATTTTTGTTCTCTTTGAAGAATAGGGACATCCAGTGAGAAATATAAACAGTAAAATGCATTTAAAACAAGAATTCCATTTGTGTCAAGAACAATCTGGTAATTTTCAGCCACTGATAGGAGTTTAAATCTCTACAGGATGGCAGAACCAGGTGGTAAACTTCTAAAAAGACGTTTTCAATCCAATACATTGGGGGAAGAAGGGGAAAAGAGAGTATGTCAACAGCCATAAAATGGCAAGAGAGAATTTGTTACCCACTTCGTCTACTTGAGTTTCTTGATGCTCTAAGTATTCTTAGTTTTCCCATGTCTCTAAAGAAATGCAAAGCACTGTGAACTGAAGAGAAGGAGAAGAGTTCAAGTTTGACTGTGTAATTAATGAGCTGGGTGACCTTGGGGCCACAGTGTCCTCATATCCTACAGAAGGAGACTGGACCAAATGATCACCCAGTTCCTTCCAGCTCAAACAATTCTATACACATGTCATGCCTTCTTCAGCCCTTCTGATTTCTACCAATTCTGTATCCTGTGTTGCTCCGTTTTATGAACTCAGATGAGGAGGTAACAGAGCTCTGCCAAACAACTAAAAATCTTCTCCTTCCATAAATATTTTATTAGAAGCTTAAACTAAAAACCTGCTGCCGTTGAGTGGATTTTGCCTCCTAGCAACACCGTAGGACTGAGTAGAATTGCTCCATAGGGGTTCTGGGGCTGTCAGCTTTGCAGAAGTGACTGCCACGTCTTTCTCCCACAGAGCGGCTGGCGGGTTTAAACCATCAGCCTTTCAGTTAACAGCCAAGCACTTAACCACTGTGCCACCAGGCTCCTTCATCAGAAGCTAGAAAATGAAATAAAAGATCATTAAAAATCAGTATTAAAGTCTAGTTACAAAGAATTTTCATTTTATTTGCTTTGTGAAGAGTTTTCACCAGAGTTGGCTACACTGAAAAATAGAAATCTTTGAAGTTCAGGTAAAACTTTTAATTACTAAAATGTACTAAGAATAAGATTCATTATACTTTATATCTCCTATTCAAGTGATACATAACTTTTACTAGCTACACTGTTTTACCATATGTTTACCAGAAATATTGTATCTTATAGAATAAGTGCTGAGAACAATTCAGATGCTTTACATATGTGGAGCTAGTGCTTTTATGATAAATTTCAATTTCAATAGAAACTTACAATCCAATCATCTACCTGGAGAAAAATTGATACTGCACTGTATAGCTCTTTTCTCTTGTCAAAAATGATAAATTTGTATTTGGGTGAAAGCTCACTTCATAAAACAAATACTGCAAGTTGGCCAGAAAAATAAATAAATAAATAAAACAAAAACCAACCAAACAAAAAAAACCTCGTTCAATGGAAATGCAAAGTAGAGTGGTAAGGTCTGAAGTGCTTCTAACTTTTTCCCACAATAGTGAGTTAGGCAATATTCAAAGAACTTCCTTATTTTGACTTTAAAACAACTTCTCTGTACTAACCATAAAGATTCTTTGTGTTTCCACCAGGCAAAGAGTTCAGTTCATTATTTGATAGGTGACACAGTATAGCTGTAAAGCAGGTTGTTTGATCAGTCATACTCAATAGGGCCAATATTTTATTCAATATAATGCCAAGTTCTCATGCATAATGCACTAAGTGCTTGGTGTGAAAAAGTGGGACAGAAATAGTGGGTACAAACTTCACGTGTCAGAAACTGAAGAGAGGAGTCTGGACTTTAAGCTCATTTTTAATGTTGACTTTTTTCTTTTGGTTTGAGACTTGTTGACTTTATTATAACCTACTTTATTATAAAGTAGATAGAATATTTTTAATTAAATATTTCCACCATTAATAATATTTCCATTATATAAACTTAAAAAAAATCATGATAGCACCACCAAAAAATGTAGGTGAGGTGTCCTGAGAAGATACAGCATTCTTAGGGTTTGTTCAGTGTGCTTTGCACAAATAACGCAAACTCACTCAAGCATTTGGTTTGCTGCAAAGCTACAACACAGCTACCCATTTTACAGATAAGATGAAAGGATTTTACTTACTAAAATATGACTGTTTACTATTATACATAGGTAAATGACCTAACTAGAAATTTTTTTTTTCAAAACAAAAACTCAGCACTCATTTCAAGCCTATCCTGTTCTTTTACATCTTCCACTTGAATTGCAACAACTATGACCCAAATCCTTTAAATATACTGATATATATCAATACTTCATGTAGAACATAGCTACTGCTAACATACTAGTCATCCACAAGCATTTTCATTCCTAGTATTTTCTAATAGAAAAAAATGATTTTGGCGATTACTATTGTTAGTTTGGAGAATATGTTTGAGTACCAATTTCATTAATATCACATCCAAGTGAAATTTTACTGAACATCATTCAAAAGAGGTTGTATCAGTACATGGACAGACAACTACAGAAAGCTGGATTCAGAAGAGGATGTGGAATGAGGAATATCACTGTTGATGTCGGATGGATCCTTGCTGAAAGCAGAGAATATCACAAAGACATTTACTGTGTCTTACTTACTGTGCAAAAGGCATATGACTCTATAGATCATAACAAATTATGGATAACATTTAGAAGAATGGCAATTCCAGAATTGTGCTTATGAGGAACCTGTACATAGATGAAGAAGCAGTCATTAGAACACAAGGGGATACAGTGTGGTTCAAAGTCAAGAAAGACATGCATCAAGGTTGGATTTTTTTGCCATACTTATTTAATCTATATGCTGAACAAATAATCAAAGGAACTGTACTTTATGAAGAAAAAATGAGTATCAGGATTGGAAGAAGATTGACAATCTGTGATATACAGACAACACAAACTTGAAGAAAGTGAAGAGGATTTGAAGGACTTAACTGATAAAGATCAAAGACTACAGACTCCAGTATGGATTGCATCTCAACATAAAGAAAACAAAAATCATCACAACTAGACCAATAAGTAACATCATGATACAGAAAAAAATGGCAGTTGTCAAAGATTTCACTTTGCTTAGATCTACACCAATGCACATGGAAGCAGCAGTCGAGAAATCAAGCTATACATTGCAGTGGACAAATCTGCTGAAAAAGGCCTCTTAAAACCATTAAAATGTGAAGATACTACTTTAAGGACTAAGGTGTACCTGACCTAAGCCATGGTGTTTTCAGTCACTTCATTTGCGTGTGATAGCTGGACAATGAATAAGGAATACCAAAAAAGAATTGATGCTTTTAAATTTTGGTGCCGGCAGAAGATACTGAATATACTATGGACAGCCAGAAGAATGAACAAATCTATCTTGGAAGATGTACAACCAGAATGCTCCTTAGAGGCAAGGATGCTGAGACTTTATCTCACAACTTAGACAAGTTATCAGCAGGGACCAGTCCCTGGAGAAGGGCATCATGCTTGGTAGAATGTCAGTGAAAAACAGGCAGAGCTTTGACAGCTTGGATGAACACAGTGGCTGCAACAACGAGTTCAAGTGTAGCAATGATTATGAGGCTTGTGCAGGACCAGACAGTGTTTCATTTTGTTGTACATATGTTGCTGCACAACAAAATATTTGATTTTGGAGATCATACACACACATATACAAATGTATCATAAAATCTCCCATTTCCTCATATTTAGTTCTCATATACCACATTTCCTGGCCTTCTCTGGGATTTTAAGATTACTTCAAATGTCTAGCCTCCAGAACTGTAAAAGAAGCAATCTCTGTTATTTTAAGTTATATACATGGTTTGTGATTCTTTTTGTATGATATATACCAGTTGCTGTCAAGTCGATGATGACTAGAGCAATCCTGTGAACCCCTAGGAAGCTAATACAGGAACAGACAAATTTGTGTTTCGAGAGTGGTCCTGGCACCAGCAATATCGACATTCCCTGGAATCTCATAGAATTGCATTATCGGAATCTTTATGTTTAAGATCGTTGGGGGGTTTATGTATATAATAAAGTCTGAGAAGCCCTAATCTAGACCAGCCTTTCATTTTTCACAGGAATCTGAATGCAAGAGAAGTTTGTTGGCTTTTCTGATGATGATAACAGATTTCACTTTAGAGCAGAACTCTAGAAAGTTCTAGAAACAGTAAAGTTTTCCACCAATTCCACAGAGTTTGCATGAACTGGAGAGAGTGAGTTAGATGTGATTGTGGAAGCTTTTGAGTGGCAGGTCAAGTTCAGGCCTCACTCATTCATTAATCCAACAAACATTTATTGAATGCCAGTGTCTCTAGAGTCGCTGTGAGTCAGAATTGACGGGATGGCAGTGGGTGGGTTTAATGTATCAGCACTGGGGGACAGAGAGGAGAATAAGCCGCAAGTCCTGTCATTAAGGGGCTTAAATTCTTCTGGGGGAAAAGTAAGTAACCAACAATTACAAGCATCTTTATGTGATCTTTTTTCTTTAAGTTTTATTTATCTTGTTGTTGTGAAGATACACAGGGAAACATACACCATTTCAACAGTTTCTAAATGTACCGTTTAGTGACACTGATTACATTCTTTCCTTGTCTTCTGAGCTGTTCCTCCCTCATTAACATAAATTCACTGCCCCCTGAGTTTCCTGTTTCACTCATCTATGCTGCTGTAACAGACACCACAAGTGCCTGGCTTTAACAAAGAGAAATTTCTCACAGTCTTTCAGGCTAGACTTCCAGATTCAGGGTGTCAGCTCCAGAGGAAGGCTTTCTCTCTCTCTGCTCTGGAAGAAGTTCATTCTTGCCAGTCTTCCTCTGGACAAGAAGCTTCTCTGCACAGGAAACCCCAGATCCAAAGGACATGCTCTGCCCTTGGTGCTTCGTTCTTGGTGGTGTGAGGTCCTCGTGCTCTGCTTGCTCTCCTTTCCTTCTACCTCCTGTAAGATGAAAGGCAGTGCAGGCCACACTCCAGGGAAACTCCCTTTACATTGGATTGGGGATGTGACTTCAGTAAGAGTATTGTACTCCCACCCTAATCCTCTTTAACCTAAAAATTACAATCACAAAACAGTGGACAACCACATGTCAGACACTAGGAATCATGGCTTAAGTTGACATGTATTCTTGGGGAACACAATTCAGTCCATGAGAGTCCCTATTCAACCTTGAGTTGCTGTTGTCAATTTAATCCCTTATAGACACTTCTTAAAAGAGCATAATGCCTAAGAACAACTTTTGTTGTTAGTTAAACTAAACAACTGTTGAGTTTTAACAAGACTTTAGGATTTATTTTTGGTTCAGTGTTCAAAGATTATCTCAGGGTAATAGCTTTAGGGATTCGTCTGCCTTCCATGGCTCCAGAAAGTCTAGAATCCATGAGAATTTGCAATTCTGTTTCACATTTTCCCCCTTTTTATTAGAATTTTTCTATGGAATTTTTAATCAAAATGGTCAGTAATGGTAGCCAGACAGCATCTAACGCTTTTGATCTCATGGCAAAAGAGGCAACTAACTGTTCATGGAGGCAATTAGCTACACATTCTATATCCTCCAGCTATTCCTGACTCTATTCCTTTGTTATTCCATGTAAACAGAGACCAATTGTGCATTGATGGTTGTTGGCTAGTTTATAAGATCCCTGGCACTATGCCACAAACCAGGAGGTAGAACACAAGCACTAAACAAGTTATAAGGCCAACTAACCGGGATGTACCATGAGACTATTACCTAAACCTCCAAGCCAGGAAGCCAAATCGAATGAGGTGTCTGGCTTGCGAAAGGAGTCTCAGCTTGTAATTGTTGTAAATGTGTCTGTCGCACAACGTTGCCCAATTCGACATTTTACAAGTGTACAATTTTTTGAAGGCAATTATAATAATTGGCTGTATAACCCTATCCCTAATGAATGTGATATATTCATCACTCTGAACCTCTTCTTCTCTCCCTCTCATTCCTGGTAACCACTAATAAACTTCAATCTCCATACATTTGCCTTTTCATATCTTTTTATGTGAGGTCATATAATATCTGTCCTTTTTGTAACTGACTTATTTCACTCTGCAGTATGTGTTCCAGCTCCATCGAAATTGGAGCATGCGTCAAGGTGTCATTTCTCCTGCTTGCTGAGTGGTATTCCATTTTATGTATGTACCACATTTGTTCATCCTTTTCTCTGTTGATGCACATTTAGGTTGTTTTCACCTTTTGGCTTTTATGAATGGTGCCATAATGAACATTTTTGTGTAGGTCTCTTTTTGAGTCTCTCCTGTCAAGTCTTTTGGGCATACACCTGGAAGTGAAATTACTGGGTCCTATAGTAGTTGTGTAGGGTCACTATGAGTGGAAATCAACTTGATGGCAAGGTTTGGTTTGGTTTGTGGCATTTCTGGTTTTGGTTTTTTGAGGAACCACCGTGCTGTTTTCTCTGATGGCTGTACCCTTGCATTCCTGCTAAGAGATGAGAATTCCAATTTCCACACATTCTCACTAACATTTGTTATTTTCTTTTCATCTTAGCCATCCTAGAAGGAGTAAAATGGTATGTTATCTCCTTGTGGTTTCGATTTGCTTCTTTCTGATGGCTAATGATAATCAGTATCTTTTCATGTGTTTGGTGGCCACTTGAATATCCTTTCTGGTGAAATGTCTGTTAAGTCGCTGGCCCGTTTTATGATTTTGTTATTTATCCTCTTGTTGTCGTCTAAGTTTTATGTGTATTTTGGTTATTGGATTCTTGTTGGATATATGGTTTCTAAAGATATTTTCCCAACCAGGAGCTTGTCCTTTTGCTTTTTTGGTAAAGTCTTCTGATGTACAAATGTTTTTAATTTTTCGCAAGGTCCCATTTATTTGTCTTTCACTGTTTTTGGTTTTGTTATATACTAGAAAATTCTTTGTTGAAAGAATTTCAACAGGCCCGAAAGCTTTGTCCCTGCTTGTTTTTCTAAGAATCTTATGAGTCTGGTTTATGCAATGGAGTTTAAATTTTCCTAATCATGAATCAGATCCGACTCGACGGCAGTGGGTTTTTTTTTTTTTAATAAAGAAACTGACATCATTGATTCGGCCTACAGTGATTCAGTACCAATTCAGTATTGCCATAATTTTATTGTGCTACTACGTGGAAAAACAGGGAAGTCAGGAGAGGAACCCAGATTTTGAGGGAGCCTGTTTGTTTTACTTTTTAGTTAGAGGAGAAATAATTTTGCTTTTAGAAATGTAGAGCTGCAATGGAATAAAGAACTTTTAGCAAGGAGAGGAGGTACAGAACTGGAGCTTCACAGAGAAGCAACGCTGAAGAAGTATTTGATTAAATCAGACATTGTGTCTTTCTAACAGCCCATTTCAACCACTGGGAAATCAATAGGATTGTCAGTTGGTTTGGTTGGTTATTTTATTTTATTGGTTGTCGTGGTTTTCCTTTAAGACAATTTATTTTAAATTTAAAGTCATAAGCAAGAAGTCAGACCCTGCAGCAAAGCTGTGACATTAGTGAATTCGACTCATAGCAACCACATAGGATTGAGTAGAACTACCCCATAGAGTTTCCAAGGAGTAGCTGGTAGATTTGAACTACCCACCTTTTGGTTAGTAGCCAAACACTTAACCACTGTACCACCAGGGTTCCAAACCCTGATTTAGTCAATGTAATACCCTAGTGTGTGGCAGGAAGCAAGCAGTGAATGAATGAATCCTTCTTTTCCTGGAACCTGACTAATGAAGGGAAGACTTCATTCTACTAGGATGATATCTAAGTATTTTACAAAGACAACCCAGTGACAGCCAAGAGCAGAATTCTCTTTGTCATCCCGATGACCTCTGCCCCAGACAGTAAGGACCAACTTTCTTTCTGAAGAAGACACATGAGTAAAATCCCTTTATAATGAACATGTGAGAGGTTTCAACTGCTTGACTGTAATGGAATATTCTGCTTAATATCATTTTACTTGTTTCAAGGAGTAGCCAGTCAAATCCATTTTAGTGCACAGCAACAAAAACAATTTTGAAAACAGTAAGATAAAGACAGGAGAATAGAGTGCACATCACTTCATTCCTTCATTCCTTTCTTCCTCCTCAATTTCTGTCATTCTTGAGCAGATGATTTCAGTGTTTTTTTTTCTTTTTTTTTTTTTCCTGATGAGAGCTTTAATAGCAAACCAAGATTCAGTTACACAGCTCCCATACCCTGTGAGCATATACGAAGTATCATGGATTGAATTATGCCCCCCCAAAATTGTGTGTAGCAATTTGGTGGGGCCAAGATTCCCAGTATTGTGTGGTTGTCTTCTTTTTTGTAAGTTTTGCAAATCCTAGTCTCTGCCTGCAGTTGACAGGGCAAGATTGGATTATGTTCAATGAAATTAGGGTGGAACTGTAACGTCTTTGATAAGGTCATCTCCCTGATCCAGTATAAAGACAGTTTATATAGTACAAAGGAAATTTCCCTAGGCATGGCCTGTACCACGTTTTATCTTGTAAGAGATAAAAGGGAAGGGAAAGGAGCAGAGAGTTGGGGACTCATATCACTAAGAAGGCCATGCTGTAGCAAAGTGTATCCTTTGGACTTCAGGTTTCTGCACTGAGATGCTCCCAGACCAAGGCAAACTAATGTATCACAAGGACCTTCCTCCAGAGCTGACAGAGGCAGGCTTCACCTGGAGTTGATGCCTTAAATTTGTACTTGTAGCTTAGTGGACTGTGAGAGAATAAACTTCCCTTTGTTAAAGCCACCCACTTGTGATATGTCTGTTATAGCAGCACTAAACAACTGCGACAGTGAGCATTTGTCAAGCAGAAATGCAGACCCTACACAGCGGCACTTAATTTCTTGGGAATTCAGAAGGAAAGGGTAAAGAATGCCTTGAAAACTGAGGAAATCAAAAAATCAGGGAAACTCAGCAGCTAATTCTTTGTTCAGATTTGATGTGTACAGATTCATGCTCACACTTGGGTTGCTAAGATGCATGGCTTTGTGCAGCAACACGGAGAAATGGATCTGTGGGCCTTTCAGTCCATAACCACTGTAGATCAAGTTTCCTTTTCGAAAGAACTTTTCTTTCTCTGGACAACTAAATAAACTGAAATTGATGCACTTAATTGTTTTTTAAATTGTGATTTTTCTCCCACAGATTAAAAAAAAAATTAATGTGTTTTCGGTGAAAGTTTACAGCAAAAAATTAGTTCCTCACTCAAAAGTTTATACACAAATTACTTTGTAGCATTGGTTGCAGTCCTTGCAATGTGTCAGCACTTTTCTCCTTTCTCTTTACACCCCGTTTCCCCGTGTCCATTCATCTAGTTTCCCGGTTTCTTCCTGCCTTTTTGCCTTTGTTTTTGGGCAGGTGTTGTCCATTTGGTCTCACATACTGGGTGGAACTAAAAGAGTAATGCTTCTCACATGTGTTATCGTTCATAGGCCCTAATGCTCTTTGGCTGCAAAATGAACTTCAGGAGTAGGAGTAGCTTCAGTTCTGAGATAAAAGGGAGACGAGGAGCCATAGGCTCAGGGTTCTTCCAGTCTCTGTCAGACTGGTAAGTCTGGTCTTTTTTTGTGAGTTTGAATTTGGTTCAACCCTTTTGTCCTACTCTGTCTTGGACCCTCTACTGTGATACCTATCAGAGCAGTCAGCAGAGCTAGGTGGGCAACATCTAATTCTTCTGGGTGCAGGCTGTGGTTCATTAGTCTTTTCAACTAATATTTTTCTTGTGTCTTTGGTTTTCTTCATTCTCACTTGTTCCAGATGGGACGGATCCATAGATATACTTTAGGTAGCCTCTCACAAGCTTTTAAGACCTCAGATGCTACTCACCAAAGGTGGACATAAAACATTTTCTTTATGAATTATGTTATGCCAGCTGACCTAGATGCCCCCCAAGACCATGGTTCACAGCTCTCAGCCACAGTAACTCAGTCCCTCGAAGTATTTTGATGTGTCTGCTAACCAAAAGCTTGGCAGACCGAATCCTTGAGGTGCTCCTTAGAAATCATGTGGGACAGTTCTCCTGTGACCTCCAGGGTCACTGTGAGTCAGAATTGACTTGACAACAGTGGCTAGGAAGCACTGATGACGTAGCCTTGGTCAGGTTGTGCTGCCTTGCCCTGTACTATGTCATCTTCCCCTCCACCAAAGTTAATACTGGTCTACCATCTAGTTAATGATTTCCCCTCCCTCTTTCCTCCATGATAAACATCAAATATTGTTTTTTTCTGTACAAAACCCTTTTTTTTTGATTTATAATAATGGTCTCATACAATATTTGTCCTTTGGTATTGACTTACCTTAGCACAACGCCTTTCAGATTCATCCATGTTGTTTATTCTTGTGTACTATTCTGTTGTGAATTCTTTGTCAAAAATGAAATGGAATGCATAAAGATCAATATCCTAGGCAAGAGATGGTGCCCAGTCACCACCACTAGCTGCTCTGGCACAGATCATAATAAAGGATCCTGGACAGAGTGGAAGCAAAATGTGGAATAAACTTCAAAGGGATAGGAAAACTGGAAGAATGAAAACAGGGAACCTAGGATTGAAAACAGGGAAATGTCAGCAAAGCATCGGCTGGCAACCAGTGTCACAGAGCAAGTTGTGTATTAACTGTTTAATGCTCTGTAAACTTTCTTCTAAATCACAATATAAAAAAAAAAAAAAAAGATTAAATGAAGCATTGTATTGGAGGAATCTGCTCCAAAAGACCTCCAAAAACAAAGATACACTGATAATTGCTGGTGATCAGAATGCCAAAAAGTAGAAACAAAGAAGGATCAGTAGCTGGAAAATATGGCCTTGGTGATAAAAAATATGCTGGAGATCACGTGATAGAAATTTGTAAGACCAACAACTTTTTGCATGCAAATACCTTTTTTTTTCACAAACATAAACAGAGCCTTTACACATGGTCTTTGCCAGATGGAGTACAGAGGGATCACACTGACTACATCTGTGGAAAGAGATGAAGGAAAAGCTGAGTATCGTTAGTCAGAACAAGGCCAGGGGCCAACTGCAGAAGAGACTATAAATCTTTCACTAAACAAGTTTAAGTTTGAAACTGTAAAAAAATTAAAACAAGTCCTAAAAAACCAAAACACAACCTTGAGAATCCAAAAAAATCAAACCCACTGCCATCAACTCAATTCTGACTCTTGGAGACCCTGCAGGACATGGTAGAACTGCCCCCTTAGGGATTCCAGGGAGTGGCTAGTAGATTCAAACTGCCAATCTCTTGGTTACTACCCAGGTTCTTAAACACTGCACCATAAGGGCTCCACCTTGAGAATATCCTACCTAAATTTGGAGAGCATCTCAAAAATAGATTTGATACATGTAATACTAATGAACAGCGACCAGACTAGTTGTAGAATGACATCAGGACATAATATATTATTAAAGCAAAAGGTATTTAAAAAGAAAGGAAAGAAAAAAACACCAAAATGGATGTCAGAAGACACACTGAAACCTACTCTTGAACATAGAGTAGCTAAAGTGAACAGAAGAAATGATGAAGTAAAAAGGTTGAACAGAAGATTTCAAGGAACAGCTTGAGAAGACAAAGCATAATAATGAAACTGACAAAGATCTGGAGTGAGAAAGTCAAAAGGGAAGAACATGCTCTGCATTTCCCAAGCTGAAAGAACTGAGGAAAAAAATTCAAGCCTTGAGTTGCAATATTGAAGGCTTTTATAGGCAAAATATCAAATGATGCAGGAAGCATCAAAAGGAGATGGAATCCACAGAATTCACTGCACTAAAAAGTATTGGTCAACCATTAACCATTTCAGGAGGTAGCGTATGATCAAGAACCAATGGTATTGAAGGAAGAAGTCCAAGCTGTGCTGAAGGCACTGCTGAAACACAGGATTCCCAGGAATTGAAGGAATGCCAACTGAGTTGTTTCAAAGAGTGGATGCAGGGCTGGAGGTGCTCAGTCATCTATGACAAGAAATTTGGAAGACAGCTAGTTTCCTGGCTAGCCAGTTGGAAGAGATCCGTAACTGTGCCCATTTGAAAGAAAGGTTATCCAACTGAATGCAGAAATTATTGAACAATGTCATTAAAATCACATAGAAGTTTACTGAACAATGTCGGTAATATCACACACAAGCAACATTTTGATGAAGATAATTCAAGTGGTTGCAGCAGCACATTGACCGTGAACTGTCATAAATCCAAGCTGAATTGCGAAGAAGATGTGGAATGAGGAATGTCTTTGCTGAGGTCAAATGGATCTTGTTTGAGAGCAGAGAATACCAGACAGATGTTTACCTGTGTTTTGTTGACTCTGCAAAGCCATTTGACTGTGTGGATCGTAACAAATTATGGGTAACATTGCGAAGGATGAGAATTTCAGAACACTTAATTGTGCTCATGAGGAACCTGTACGTAGCCCAAGACTGACTGAGTCATCTGAACATAACAAGAGGATACTGTGTGGTTTAAAATCAGGCACAACATACTTTAGGTCTCTATCCTTCCACCATACTTACTCAATCTGTATGCTGTGCAAATACTCTAAAAAGCTCTACTATATGAAGAATAGTACCAGGATTGGTGGACAACTCGTTAACAATCTGCAGCATACAGATGACATAGTATTGTTTGCTGAAAGCAAAGAGGGCTTGATACAACTACCGATGAAGATCAAAGCCTTCAGTTTGGGTTACACCTCAGCATAAAGAAAATAAAAAAATCCGCACAACTGGACCAATAAGCAACATCATGATTAGTGGAGGAAATACTGATGTTGTCAAGTGTTTCATTTTATTTGGATCCACAATCAACACTCACGAAATCAGCAGTCAAGAAATCAACCCTCCTGGGCAAATCTACCTCAAAAGATAGCTTTACAGTGTTGAAAAGCAAAGATGTCATTTTGGGGACTAAGTTGGGCCTGGCCCAAGCCATGGTGTTTTTAGTCACCTCATATTCATGTGAAAGCTAGACAATGAATAAAGAAGACTGACGAAGAACTGATGCCTTTGAATTAAGGGATTGGTGAAGAATACTGAATAAATGATGGACTGCCAGAAGGACAAACAAGTCTGTTTTGGAAGTACAACCAGAGTGTTCCTTAGAAGTGGGGATGGCGAGATTCCATCTCACGTTCTTTGGACACGTTATCAGGAAGGACCAGTCCCTGAAGAAGGACATCATGCTTAACAGAGGGGGCAGCAAACAAGAAGACCCTCTGTGAGATAGTTGGGCACAGTGGCTACAACAAAAGGCTCAAGCCCAGCAAGGATTCTGAGGATGCCCCAAGTCCCGGCAGCGTTCCCTCCTGTTGTGCAAAGGGTCCCAAGGAATCAGAACCAACCTGATGACACCTAACAACAACAACGACTAATGATTGAGAATATTTCCTCCTGTATTTTTTTTAAGCACTTGCATCTCTTCCTTAGTAAAGTATCTGGTCATATGCTTTGCCGATTTTTAATTGTGTTGTCTTTCTATTGTTGCGGTGTTGAAGTCTTTTCAGATCTCAGACATTAGACCCTTGTTGGAAATGTCATAGCCAATTCTTTTTCTGGTCGCTAGATTCTCGTAACTCTTTTGGTGAAGTCTTTTGATGAGTGTAAGTGTTTAATTTTTACAAGCTGCCAGTTACCTAGTTTATCTTCTGGTGATTGTGAATTGTTACCTTAGCCTTGTTACTATTTGTGTTTGGTTTTAAATAAGCTTCAAAGCCTTTGTCTTCTCAGCTACAAGCAACACAAGCTGGTTTAGTGATCTGAATCACAAACCATCATGTGAACCAATGTCACTTATTTCTTTTTCCTGCAAATCTACCCGTAACAGCAAAAATGCCAAAGCCAAGTTTTTTTTTTAAACTGCATTTTCAAAGTCTTGCTGTAGTACATTTTGTCATGTGAGTGTTCACTTTTTTTTTTTTTTTTTAATGTACTGGCTAATTTCAGAGACAAGAAGAGCTGTCCTATTTCCTGCGTCATTTGACCAAACTCTATAAATGGTTACTTGTTGTTTATGCATAGCTAGGTGGTTTAAATTCCTCTAAAATTAAGTGAGTAACAAATAATTTTGGCCTCCAAGTTTAGGAGCTGTTACATGTACTCATTTTACTTTTTTTTTCCCTCTTAAAATGTTGACTGTCTAACCAGCTGGTGTTTGTCCTGTACACACATCGATGGCATTAGCCTGCCATCTAGTAGGAACTGAGCTTTGCTGCCATAGGTCTGGTCAGTGGAGAACCTGGGGGTGATGTCTAGGCACTGATGTAATACTTTGTGGCAGATCTTTCCGATATATCTGCCACGCTTGCTTACTTCACATAACAGCTTTCATGCTGGTTTTGAAGGAAAAAAAAAAACTACTGTGATCTCACTTCACAGTGAGAAAGTTGAGGCTCAGCAGGGAAAAACCGACAAGAGTTATAGTAGATTGGATGAGCTTTGAAGTTAAATAAACTTAGG
Source organism: Heterohyrax brucei (assembly GCA_028571685.1). NCBI lineage: Eukaryota > Metazoa > Chordata > Mammalia > Hyracoidea > Procaviidae > Heterohyrax > Heterohyrax brucei. Next base: position 169,781,179 of record CM053142.1, on the reverse strand, counting down.
CTGAATTCCAGGCTCTTATACTTTTTAATGAATGCTTTGGGGCAAGCAATTTCTGTAGAAAAACAAACAAACAAACAAACAGTTTATTGTCTCTGAAAGAGTAATCCATGCTCGTGGCATAAAATTCAAACAGTACAAAGGGTGTACTGTTTGAAATGAAAATGTAAATCTTCCTACAGTTCAGATCTGCAGACTCTTCTGCAGAACAACCAGTCTTAAAACATTCCTTCCTAAACTTTCAAAATGGCCATGCATGTGTAAGCATGGTATAATACAAACATGACTGTATAATGGGCCCAAGTTTCTATAAGGTGAATTCCTAGAAGTGGAATCAGGGCTATGTGCATTTTAAATTTTCATACAGAGACTGTTAAATAGCCATTCAAAAGATTACACAGTAGATGAGAGTGACAGTTTTCCCACACATCACTTAAAGTTGCCAACTAGGTATATGTCATGGACTGAATTGTGTCCCTTCAATAATATGGGTATCAGTAGGCCACGATCCCCACTGTTGTGTGTCAGTCCTCCATTCTGTGATTGTGATGTTATGTTAAAGAGTATTAGGGTAGGATTGTAACACCCTTACCCAGGTCATGTCCCTGATTTAATGTAAACGGAGTTTCCCTGGGGTGTAGCCTGTACCACCTTTTCTTTCTTAAGAGATGAATGGAAAAGGAAGTGAGCAGAGTTGGGACCTCATATCAGCAAGAAAGCAGCGGCAGGGGCAGAGCATGTCCTTTGGACCTGGGGTCCCTGTTCCTGAGAAGCTTCTCCACCAGAGGAAGAATGGTGAGAAGGCTCTTTCTCCAGAACTGACAGAGAAAAACTTACCCAGGAGCTGATGTCTTCCATTTGGACTTCTAGCCTACTCGACTGTGAGAAAATAAATTTCTCTTCATTAAAGCCATACACTTGTGTTTTCTGTTATAGCAGTATTAGAGAACAAAGACAGTGTTTTAGTCAGCTAGGGCTGCTCTAACAGAAATACCAAAGAGTGGATGGCTTTAACAAAGAAAGATTTATTCTTATACAGTCCGGTAGGTTGCAAGTCCATATTCAGGGTGTCCGCTCCAGGGGAAGGCTTTCCCCTTGTCAGCTCTGGAGGCAAGTCCGGTATTGCATCAGTCTGTGTCCAGGGAGCGTCCTGATGCAAGAACCTCTGGTCTGAAGGACGCACTCTGCTCCCGGTGCTGCTTGCTTGATGGTAGCGAGGTTCTCAAATTGTCCTTTGTTTCTTTTTCCTTTTATTCCTTGCAAGCTAAAAGCATTAAGGGTGAGGCAAGCCATACTCCAGGGAAACTCCCCCTACAGCAGGAATTTACAGCCCCACCCTAATCCTTTAACATACAGGTTAGCAAAACCACACAATGGAGGACAGTCCCAAGATACTGGGAACCATATCCCAGCCACGTGGCTGCACACATTTTGGGGGGGACACAATTCCAACCATGACAGACAGTATATGAAAATGATGAAAAATTTTGAAACATGTTTTGAAATGCTACACATACATATACAGGAAAATGTACACAACGTAAATGTACAGCTCAATTATCAAAAGGCGAACAAGCCAGCTCAAGAAACAATATCAGTTTTCCCTAATGTTAAGTTTCTTACATAACTACGAATTGTTGTTGCTAGGGGCGGTTGAGTCACTTTTGACTCATGTCAAGACACTGCCTAGTCCTGCACCAGCCTCACAATTGTTGCTATGCATGTGCCCAAGGTTGCAGCCACTCTGTCCATCTATCTCTCTGAGGATCTTCTTTTTTGCTGACCCTCTATTTTATTAAGAATGATGTCCTTCTCTAGGGACTGGTCCCCCTCCTGATAACTAGCCCAAAGTATGTGAGATGGATTCTTGCCATCCTCACTTATAAGGAGCATCCTGGCTGTACTTCTTTACACAGTACACTTGTCAACATTAAGAAATTCACAGTGGTATGATAATATTAACTGGAGTACAGCCTTTATTCCAAATTCTACCATTTTTTTCTCTACTAATGTCCTTTTTTTTTCTGTTTCATGATTAAATCCAGAATGTTGTTGTTAGGTGCCACTGAGTCAGTTTTGAACTCAGAGTCACCCCATGTGATGGAGTAGAACTGTTGCATGTTTCCAAGAGTGTAACCTCTAAAGTAGATCACCAGGTGTCTTAGTTATTGTAACAGAAATAACACAAGTGCATGGCTTTAACAAACAGAAATTTGTTCTCACGGTTTGAGAAGCCAGAAGTCTGAATTCAGGGCACCAGCTCTACTGGAAGGCTTTTCCCTCTGCTGGCTCTGGGAGCAGGTCCTTATCTTCTTTCAACACCCAAGGGCCCAGCATTCCTTGGAAGTTTCCATGTCTTGGCATCAGTCTTCCTCTAGGAGGTTCTCAGCAGAGGGACCCCAGGTCCAAAGGATATGCTCCCCTTTATCTTTTTTTTTTCCCCTTGGTAGTAGGTGGTCCCTAACTGTGTTTACTTCTCTCTCCTTTTACCTATTGTAAGATAAAAAGTCATTAGCAACCTGCATTATGCAGATGACACCACCTTACTTGCTGGAAATGAAGATTTGAGGCATTTACTGATGAAGATCAAGGGCCACAGCCTTCAGTATGGATTGAACCTCAACATTAGGAAAACAAAAATCCTCATAACTGGACCCATAAGCAACATTTCATAGCTGGAGAAAGGATTGAGGTTGTCGAAGATTTCATTTTACTTGGGTCCACAATCAACACCCTTGGAAACAGCAGTTAAGAAATCAAATGACGCATTGCACTGCAAAAATCTGCTGCAAAGGACCTCTTCAAAGTATTCAGAAGTAAGGATGTCACCTTGAAGACTAAAACACGCCTGACCCAAGCCATGGTATTTTCAGTTGCATCACATGCATGTGACAGCTGGACTATGAACAAAGGAGACAGAAGAATTGATGCCTTTGAATTGTGGTGTTGGAGATGAATGTTGAATGTACCATGGACTGCCAAAAGAACAAACAGATCTTTTCTGGAAGAAGTCCAACCAGAGTGCTCCCTGGAAGCAAAGATGGCAAGACTGCATCTTACACACTTTGGACATGTTGTCAGAAAAGATCAGTTCCTGGAGAAGGACATCATGCTTGGTAGGGTGGAGGGTCAGCGAAAAAGAGGAAGACCCTCAGAGAGATGGATGGACAGAGTGGCCGCAACAATGAGCTTAAGCATAAAAACAATTGTGGACATGGCGTAAGACGGGGCAGTGTTTCATTTTGTTGTTCTTCAGGTCTCTGTGAGTTGGAACTGACTCAACAGCACCCAACAACAAGAACAAGATAAAAGGTGATGTGGTGAAACTCTTCTTCACATCAGGTCAGGGCTGTGACCTGATTAAGGTTATTGCATCCTGCCCTTGTCATCTTTAACACAACCTAATCTTACCTCATTACTCACAGGCAGAGATCAGGATTTACAGCACATAGGACAATTATATGAGATTGAAAAATCAAGGGTATTATGGTCTAGTCAATTTGACACATATGGGTGGGGTGGGTGGGGTGGGGAGCGGAGTATATTATTTATTCCCTGAAACCAGGTCTTCGTCCAGTAGAGTTGCTGGGTGGGTTTGAGCCACCAGCCTTTTGGTTAGCAACCTAACACTTGCTCTACCACCTGGGCTCGTAAATCCAGAATATCCCTGTCTTATCTAGGGAAACCTCGGTGGCACAGTAGTTAAGTGGTAGGGCTGCTAACTGAAGGGTCAGCAGTTTGCATCCCCCAGGCACTCTTTGGAAACACCATGGAGCAGTTCTGCTGTGTCCTTTGGGGTTGCTATGAGTCATGATTGACTTGACGGCGATCGGTTTGGTTTGATTTTTAGTTATTTACTGCTGCTGTTAACAGAAATATAACATGTGAATGGCTTTAACAAAGAGAAGTTTATTTCACAGTGAGTAGACTAAAAGTCCAAATTCAGGACTTCAGCTCCAGGGGAAGGCTTTCTGTCTCTGATGGCCTTCTCATAGATATTCCTCCAGGCTACAAGCTTCCCCACGCAGGGGCCTCGGATCCAAAGGACATGCTCTGCTCCTGGCACTGCTTTCTTGGTGTTAAGAGGTCTCCCTGTCTCTTAGCTCACCTATCTCTCTCTCTTTTTTTTATTGTAATTGAGTGAAAGCATACAATCCAAGTTAAATTTGCATGCCCGCCTGTCTGAAGCTCCTTCTGCTCTCCTTGCTCAGTGACAGCATATGACTCCTTTCCCTTCTATACATGTCATATCCTCTTAAGAACCTCCTGTCCCCTTCTCTCCACTATCTCCTCTCCCTTCTAGTAAAAGGCCAGTAGGATTCTCAAAACACAGCCTCAATACTAGAAATACAGAGTGAAAGAAGGACTATGCTGCCACTGGGGGAGG